>JAVJIX010000021.1:2440000-3640000 GCA_036785185.1 Paratrypauchen microcephalus | reverse complement strand
TAATGGGATTCTTAGACCAGTCAAACAGAGCCAGGGCAGAGGGGTGGAGAGGGTCGTTAGACGTTGAATAGGGGGTCGAAACAGCCGTCAGAGTAATTTGAAAAACAAAGAGACAGATTAGGGGGATCGTTTTCAGAGCTTTTGTCATTGTCGGACGCGCCTCCCGGCAGCTAGATATAAGCAGGGTCTAACCAGTACAATAACCAGAGCTGACGAAGCCTCTCGGATGAGCGGCGAAACGTTTTCAACCAAACAAACTTTGTCCAGTTGACAAATTGAACTTCTCCTTTGATCATGGATTCTACCTGGACGACTGAGGGACTTTTCACGCAGATTACCTTATGGTTCAAACACTAAAGTTGTTCTAGTGTTAATCTATTTCATGACTGGTCTGATACAAAATAATAAAGACATCATTTTGAATCCCTTGAACAGTGTCATTAATCTTGCATTGCTTTTCTGTCTGGGCTATGATCAATATTTGAATATTCCTGGTAAGCAATGGTGTTTCAAATTCATCATAATAACGAACACTGCCGAGACATGACGCCTTGCTTCTGATGCAAATGTCAAACTCTGTTACGACAAGATGAGAATCTGACATTCAAATTTGCCATTTTGTATCACCCAGCATGCTGATTTGGAATTTTCTCTGTGCTAAAAAAATATATATACACTATATTACGAATCATTCCTTGTACATTTAGTATCTGTCCAATATATGTGAGGTCCTATATTACACAGAATTGACTCTTGTGAGCTTTTAGCCATGTTAGAATGCTGTCACCTCACCAAAAACATACGTGGAGTTGTGTTTTGTTCCATTCACGCATGAGTAATCCTTTATTATTAGTCTGTCTACATCTCCAAAGTTCAAAATGCTCTGTTCCACCTTGTGATGTCATGAAACTGTAGTTTTCAAGTTAACAGCTACCTTTTACATTGTGTTTACTAGAAATTAGCTATTTCAGAACTGAAATTATCCAAATTAATCTAGTGAAGGAGAGTGTTAAACATAGTGGAGCACTTCCTGTATTACCGCATTACCTCACAGGGCAGAACAGAGTGTTTACTGTTTGAGAGAAGTCTCAGCTGAAATATAGTTTGTGTGAATGAAACAAAACACAACTCCAGGTTTGTTTGTGATGAGGAAACAACATTATAACATAAATCAGAAATAGGCCCATTAAAGATCCCATGACATGGTACTTCTTGATGATTTTATATGGCGCTTTAATGGTTCCCTAATATTGTAAATGAATCCTTCTTCAAAATCAAGACTCAGTGCATGAGAAAGACCCATGAACACAGTCAGAGTCAAAAATATGTCTCTGGAACACTTTATTTTGGGCGTTGTTGCTTGAATGCAAATGAGCAGGACAGAGACAGGCCAGTGCAGCGGGTGGGGGCGTGGCCAAACTCTCCGCTCTTTCCTCTTTAGCGGTGCGATGTGCGCTGGCCCCACTTCTGCGTTTTTGCGCGGAGGAAGATAGGAAGAGGAAGAGAAGCGTTCCATTGAAAAATAAACACATTTCCACAGAAAATAAAATTAAACCACTGCTGTTTCAGAGGTTCGGAGGCTCGGATAAAGGACCTTCGAGCCAGGAAACACTCTCATGTGCCTCCAGGCAAATAAAAAAACGCATCGTTTGCGGTCCAAACTCTCTGGGCGTGAGTTCCAGAGAGTGTGGGTAGAAACACAGACGGGCGGTGGAACTGCATTTGCATTTTTCCCTGAGTGTGACGTCAGAAACTTCCCTTGTTCAGAATCGCGGGCTGCCGTTTTTTCAAACGCCTAAAAGGATCACAAATGCTCAGTTTACACATTTCGCAACTTTTAGCCAGGGGAAGGGCCCTAAACATTAACGTTCAAAAACCTCAGAAAGTGAAAATTTCATGCCATGGGACCTTTAAGAACTGGCTGTGACCCCTGGAACCTATAGGCCAGTTGTGATGATTATTTCTAAGTTTAAGTTTAAATGATCAATTAATCTTTGTATTAGATTGGCCAGTTTATTTGACTGAATACATTTTTATTGTATGTTGCCTTTGTACACTATGTAACATTCCAGGCAGAGGGTGCACCACCTACTTTTGTCCATGAGGATGTTGTTGCGTTGCCCAGTATTGCATTAAACTCAGACTGTATTTATTCAATTACAAATGTTTTTATTGCTTAAAAATACCTTGAAAAACATCTATTCTTTCCATAAGTGACTTTGCCTCTACACAGATCTGACCTGTAATTTGACCTGCTGGCATCACCTACTTGTCTCCATGGAGAGAAATATGGTTAGTGAAGTATTTTGTTTATTTCAGCTATTTCAGCATGTTTTATTCACACTATAGTTCATTCAGAAAACAGCTTTATTCCTCAATGTGGTTGTATTTACAATATTTTTTAGCAATATTGTAGCAATTTGTCACATTTAAATTTTGTTTGCCGCCATGACGGGTCCTCTTGACCCTTGACCTTTGAACTATCAAGAAGGGCATGACCTCAGGTGTAAGTGCACAGTCACACACTTACCTGAAAAACAAAGAGAGACAGAGAGAGAGAGAGAGAGAGTTCCCAATGGGAGTTCACACTGCACAATGCTACACTCCAAGGACATCAGACAACAAGAGTGGCGAAACGCTAGCATGGGAAATGAAAAAAAGGAAGAGAAAAAGTGGGGGGAAAAAGTGAATACATGTCCTCTTTTTGTGTCTGCAGGTCTATTTCTGGCGCTGCAGCTGAGAGGCATGAAACAGCATGTGGAACAGTGTAAATGTGATGATTGTGTGTCTGACGTGTTTGCATTCTTGGTATGAAAAGCAGCAGAGAGGAGCTGTCAGAATCATTGTAAATATTTGTGGGCTAACTAAATATGGCTATTCTGGAGTTGGTATGGGCAAGATAAACAAAACGGAATGGTAAAGGAATGATTACAGATTTTAAAATGTGCAACTATAAAATATGTTATAAAAAGCTCAGTTGTAAAATAAGAAAAATGTAAATAAAAATGTCTAATGGTTAGACATTTTTGTTATAGAACATTGAATGGTGTTTTTTTTTACACTATTTATTTATTTATTTATTGTAATAAAGTAAAATTTGTTTTGATCTACATATATATCTTAAAAGCAATTCTTAGATCAAAATGAAACTGCTGTGCAATGTCTGCCTCTAAGTGTTTTAATGTCCAAGAACCAGGAGGTAAGGGTTAGCATGCTAGTTATTATTAGCATTAAAGGAGAATTAACGTTTTTTACAATCTGAGCCTTATTTTGGTAATAAAACAAGTTGTTTTACTCACCCATAGCACTTTGGTGTCATATGGAGCACTTTCAGAGATGTTTGAGATTAGCGATAGCCGTAGTGCCAATATATGCCCCGAGCGGTCTCCAAATAACACAAACTTTAGCACTTTTCAAATCATAGAAGCTCGATGTCTTAGTCTACGCTTTTGTTTGAGTCAAAAGTGACCTGTAATCCGAGATTTATCCATAGTTTCGAGTAGATGAGGACGCCAGTGCTCATGTGCGGAGTCACAGTTTATTTCACTCTCAGCTCCCGGGACCCAAACATGAAACGCAAAGCTGTAAACTATGGATAAATCTGGGATTACAGGCCACTTTTGACTCAAATGAAAGCGTAGAGTAAGACATCAAGCTTCTATGATTTGAAAAGTGCTAAAGTTTGTTATTTGGAGACCGAAATAAGGCTCAGATTGTAAAAAACGTTAATTCTCCTTTAACATGACTCTTAATAATACATTTGCAAGCTTTTAGCCATGTTATAATGTTGTTTCCTTCTCAAAAACATACCTGGTGTTGTGTTTTGTTTCATTCACACGTTACCCTTTATTATATATACCCTGTTTACATCTTTGCAAAACTCAAAATGCCTATTCCACTTTGTAATGTCATGAAACTGTAGTTTTCAACATACATTTTACCTTTAGTTTAATAGAGATTAGCCATTCTAGGGCTGAAATAATGTAAATGATTCTAGTGAAGATGTATAGAGTTTAAAAACACAGTGGAGTGTTTTCCTTTTGGGTGAAAAACTCAACCTAACTATGTAGGGTTTGTGTGTTAAACGTGTGAATGAAACAAAACACAACTCCAGGTATGTTTGTGATGAGGACACAACATTCAAGATTCAAGATTCAAGATTGTTTATTTGTCATATGCAGAATCAACACAAGGTCAACAATGCAATGAAATGCTTAGGATCAGAAGAACCGTTGACTCGCTAAGATAGTCAAGAAGTACTAATAACATGCAATAATAGTACATGGTAAAAAAAGTGTTGCAAAGTGCAGGGGAAGAAGTAAACAATATAATAAACAATATAATAAACAATATAATAAAATATGTAATAAAATGTAATAAAAAAAAAAAATATATATATATATATATATATATATATATAAAAAAGCAAGGTACAATGTACAAGGTGCAGGTAGGATTAAATCAAGATCAAATAAGGTGTAAGTATTTCACAGATTGCACATAATATGGTGTGGTGTAGGTGTTGCATGTGGATTTCGTATTGCACCTAGTGTGGTATAAATATTGCACATAGGTTATTGCACTGATTATTGCACATGTAACAGTAATTTACAGTGAGGTAGTGACAGACATGATATATTCATATAGAGCAGCAGCAGTAAACATAATTATGCATAATGAAAGGTAGTTTAGTGCAGTATTATTGAGAGTTCAGTATTATTTAGAGTATTACCCAGAGTTCAGTAGTCTGACAGCTTGGGGGTAATAGCTGTCTTTGAGTCTTTTTGTGCGTGCTGGCAGGCTCCTGTATCGTCTACCAGAGGGTAGCAGACGGAAGAGTCCTTGTGCCGGATGAGTATGGTCCTTAGTGATGCTGCGTGCTTTACGCAGACCCCTGCTATGGTAAATGTCCTGGATGGAGGGGAGACTGCTGCCAGTGATGTCCTCTGCCGCTCGCACCACCCTCTGTAGTGCTTTGCGGCTCTGAGCGGTGCAGTTCCCATACCACACTGTGATGCAGCCCGTCAGCAGGCTCTCGATGGTGCACCTGTAGAAGTTTGTGAGGATGCTGGTGTTCATACCAAACTTCCTCAACTTCCTCAGGAAGTAGAGTCTTTGTCGGGCTTTCTTAACCACAGTGTCTGTATGTAGTGTCCAGGACAGATCCTCAGTGATGTGTACCCCAAGGAACTTAAAACTGCTGACCTGCTCCACCTCAGCGTTGTTGATGGAGATGGGGGGATGCTGGTCTACACGCTGTCTCCTGAAGTCCACGATCATTTCCTTAGTTTTGCTGACGTTCAGAGAGAGGTTATTTTCCTGACACCAGCTGGTCAGTGATTTCACCTCGTCTCTGTAGGCGCTCTCATCGTTGTTGGTGATGAGGCCTAGGATGGTGGTGTCGTCAGCAAACTTGAGGATGGTGTTGGACCTGTGCCTGGCGGTACAGTCATAGGTGAACAGGGAGTACAGGAGAGGGCTGAGAACACAGCCCTGGGGTGCCCCAGTGCTGAGGACACGTGTGGAGGAGACGTGGCTGCCGATCCTCACCGCCTGTGGCCTGTTGGTGAGGAAGTCCCATATCCAGCAGCAGATGGACGTCCCCAGGCCCAGGGCGGTGAGCTTAGAGACCAGTTTTGAGGGGATTATGGTGTTGAATGCCGAGCTGTAGTCGATGAAGAGCATTCTCACATATGTGTTTCCTCTCTCCAGGTGACTGAGAGAGGTGTGGACTGCTAGAGCAACATTATAACATAGCGCAGAAAATAGTGTAATATGGGTCCTTTTACTAGGGTAAAATTAATTAAGTAAAATTAATCAAAGAATTTAAGTGTCACATGCTATAGTCAAATTAACCAGTGGCTTTTCAGTGATATGGGAACTCATATAGCCAAAAACGAATGATACTGATGAATTTAGTCAGCTCAGACTTACAGTAAGTGCCCTGTGGGAGTTTTGTGCTTTGGCTGGCAGAGAAACTTGCAAAGTAGTCAGCACTCTCTCAGAAATAAATAAATAAATTCCTTGAATGGTAATGCTGTTTTGATGAGTTTGCATGTTCAGGTGTTAGCACCCACAATATTGATAATTCATTATGTAAAATATGTTTATGACAAAGAAAAATCGATTTTCTTGAAGCTGCTGTCACAATTTCTATTTTATTACTTTGTATATGCAGATTAACAAGAGCAATATGGTTCCCCTGCGAGCTCACACGTCACTGTGATTGGTTAAAGGCATCTGTCAATCACTCGGAGAACTATGGAGCTGGCCAATAGGAGGATTGGGTTTGGGTGTGGCATGTTTGAACATAGAACTGCATTACATAGAAAAGCCCTGAATCATGATGCCACTCTTTCTTCTTGGTTCATTCTTTAAAAAATAAAAAATAATCTCCTCCCGTTAACACACACACCAGTCTGATTAAATGGCTCAGCTTGAATTGTTAACCCCACCAATTTAGTGCTTTTTACCACTTTGATGTTGAACCATGATACAGAAACTTTTTCATGTAGTTGAATCTCTGTCCCTTTTGTGCTTTTCACTCTCTTGATAATGCACCATGACACTGAATCTAGTCTGGGAAAGTGCCAGGTTATATTACCCAACAAAACATTTTACAAAATTCATATATCTTTCACAAATTTTCTTAATTATTTGCATTTTCAATAAACTACGTATCATAAAAAGCATTTATCTTGACCAGAACAAATAAACATCAACTATAGGCCCTGAAAGGAAATATAAGCACCATAAATACCACAGATAAAGCTACAAAAATATTGTTCTGGTTTTCATTCAGTACGACTACTACTACTACTAAAAACATGAGCAAATACTCAAGCCAAATAGAACAAATATTTAGTTTATTAAGAATGATTCAGGCTGAATCAGAAGCTACTTAAATAACACTGGTCTACAAGCAAAATGCTTCTGGAACAAAAATACTGACATTTTTCTTGGTTTAGGTCACTAATAAAGAAAAAGTAAGACAGAAGTGCTGATTGACTATAGTTTCCAAGATATAGTATTGGGTCAAAATAGGAAATTTATGCCACGTAAGGCAAAAATGGTAGTTTATCAGAAGGTACAGTGTGTCTACAAGCAACAGTTCTATCTGAAAGCCTGTCTGCACATTCCAATACATTATTATTCATTCATTCATTATTATTATTATTATTATTATTATTATTATTATTATTATTATTATTATTATTATTATTATTATTATTATTACTACATATATTGAATACATTAGCTAACCAGCACAGTTATCAATTAATTTTCAGTTCATCTTATCAATATAAATGAGATTTAGTAACTTTTATCTCGGCAGCAGATCAAGTGAAAAATTTGTAGACCAGTGTAAGTGATTAGAATTTAGGTTTAGGGTATTAATTAGTTACTAAGCCTGAATAATTCTAAATGGATCATTTATTCATTATGAGTCAAGTTCATGCTTTATTAAAGGTGCATTTTTGTAACTTTTTTCGGTTGGGGCTCTGTCACCTTCTGGTTCCTATGGACATGTCATTGCTCTGGCTGGAATGTTCCACAGTATGACATTAAACAACTCTATGTTACAGTACATTTACTAAATTACAGGTTTTACTGCTCAAAAATAGAAAAACAGGCATTGGCATGAGCGGGGTTACATCTCCACAGATCTGACCTTTAACTTCATCTGGTTTGGTCTCCATGAAGATAGAACGGTTTAATGCCATACTGTGAGATATTCCAGACACAGCAATAACATTTCCATGGAGAAAAACATTTGAAGGACCCTCCACCAGAAAAGTTACACAATGCACCTTTAAAGCCCCAGTGTGTAGGATTCGTGGCACATAGATGGATGGTGCTATTGCACTTTCTGTTTTAGCTACGGCAGACCTTGAGGGTCACCCGGGCGCGCGCACGAGCCGCGCGCCGCTACTGTATAAATAACATGCGGTCCCGTTTTTTTTTTTTTCTCTCTCATGAAAACACACATTCCCGATCATGTACCATGACACTCTACACATCAAATGAAATCTTACAGTCTCCTCTTTTTGACTATGCAATTCATTTCCCTGCAAAACAATCACTCCCTGAGCACATGGGGCTTTTATACGGAAAAGCACAAAACGAGGTTAGCTTACCTTAGAATGCTTTGCACAGGTCAAACTCTGTATTTCACCATAAACTTGCTCTCAATTTGTCCGTAAGGATCCAGCGAATAAACTCCAGTAAAACAATTTAGTCCAAAACACGTGTTAGATCCATTACGACGTGTGATCCGGCAGCATGCTTGTGTTGTTTACCCAAAACCAGGAGCCTTGCCAAAGGTGAAGGCGGAGCCCAAATGTCCTTCTGCGGCTCTCGTATTCAAAATGGCTGCCTCTGCATGGGGAAGATCCCCCTTTTATGTGACTATATCTAAGTCCAAAAGAATACTTATTTCATGATGGAAGTGAAAAGGCTTGGAAAACAATGTATTTTTGAATGGGTATCTTCAATTTCAGTAATTAACAGGTAAAAATCTTACACACTGTCCCTTTAAGGGTATTATTATAAGTATAAATTGTTCCCCCACTGAATCCAGCCTCCGCACACCTCTGCCTGTATTTCAGCGCTTGGTAATTTCCCTCAGACACTCCACTGGTATTGGGATACACATGAAAGGGTGGGAGTGTGTGTGTGTGTGTGTGTGTGTGGGGGGGGGGGGGGGGGGGGGGTTGACACCTCCTCTCATCAGGTCATCATGTGGAAGGATACCGCAGCAGCTGGCACATCCCACCAGAGTCCAGATGTGCTGACGACTTGCACGGTTCCTATCATCAAAGACATATTGGCTCCACACCAGCAAATGAAACCAAGTCCACCCCGAGGCCCAAGTGGGACTAAGGATGCGTGTTGTGAATGAAGTAATGTCAGGCACGATTAAAATGTGTGATGTAAGAAAGAAAACGCTTTCCTGGATTGACAGAACAAGAATTTTAACATGGACAATTATGCTTATTTCACAAGACGGAGAATGATTGAAGTAAATGATGATTATAATTACCAATTTTGCACTGGTGGAAAAAGATGTAATGTTTCAGATAACATAAATAAGTAAAATTGTTTTCTTAAGGGTTTTTCCCATGCATTTGAGCAAAATATGTTTTGCCCCAGTTCATATACAGTACAGTATACAGGATTGTGTAAGCAGCTCTGCAACATGTTGTCTGCATCTAATTAGAAAGTGTACAATTATTGTCTGATAATCAGGAAGTCCGTGTTATCATGCTAGTTGTTGTTAGCTTTAATGTCACAGTAAAATTCAGCACTGTTCACTAAAAATGTGTACCACAGACTTCCCCTGAAAAAGAGATCATACATTTTAAACAATAACATAACTAAAATATAGCCGCAAGTGGCGATGATCGGCCCTCGCTTGCACTAAAGTTTGAGTGAAATCGGCCAAAGTATGCACGGATTATCACTTATCGAAATTTGATGGCGAACTGCAAAAACAAACCTGAAATTTGCAGCGTTTTCACGGAAACACCGTTCAGTCTTTTAGAACGCTTTTAATAACTTTTAATGTCCCACTTGTCTAGATGATACAGCACGATTCTGGTGAGTTTGTGTACCAAATTTGGTTTGGCTACGACAAAGTTTTTGCCAGGCGAGGACAGATGTTTGGCCTGTTGCCATGGCAATACGGGTATAGCCATAGGTGCAATGTATTTTGATTTTCCAGGGGGTGCTGTCGAGCCATTTTTAAAGATTTTTTTAATACAGATTATTTGTAAATTCATTTTTGGCGTTGTGAGTTTTTGTCGGTGGGAAGTACCCGAACCTTGCAAAAATTATTATTATTATTATTAGTAATAATAATAAGAATAAATAATAATAAGAAGAAAAAACAGAACAATAACAATAGGCCCGACGCTTTAGCGCTCGGGCCTAATTAACAATTTGAAAACTGTAAAAAATGGGTACAGAGCTTCTGATATGTTAGACTTAGACCAACTTTATTGATCCACAACGGAAATGATCTGGATACAGTAGCTCACACATCACAATATAATATAATAACAAAGAGCAAAAATATAATTGTTAATAATAAAATCCAAAGAAGTAGCAAAAATAGCAAGATTTACTTACCTAACTATATAATTTATATTCATGCATGCAATTTAGCATTGAATAACTAATGTTGTGTTGTATCTCTGCTTGGACCATGGGGTGAAATGGATTTTGAAATGGGAAAACATAATTCTTAGGATCAAAAGGTATTGGTCTAGGCACACTTTTATTGTCAATGTCTTGAAAGAGGCCAATAACCTTTTTTTATGTGTCTATTTCTTACTCCCAATAACTGTCTGAACACACAGCCAAAAGTCAGCCATCAAAACCAATGGAGCAGGAGTCTTCCCTGTATAGGATATAACCCACAAAAACAGTCCTTTGTCTAGCCCTGAGTATTTGGAATATTATGAACCCAAAGGCAGAATGAGAGACAATCCCCAGGCTTATCCTGTCCCCAGAGAATAGACTGTCCCCTCTTCACCGCAGGACCTGTACAGACACACAGATAACTGTCCACGCTCCGCACCATTGTAACACACTGTCTCTGGCTCTTGTCACCGCACAAGGTCAGCAGATAGGCTTCACAGAATCTCAGATGTTATTATTATAGGTCCCTTTCTAATCTTATAGTATTCCAAAAGATATAGAGCAGAAATAGAAGGTGGGATATTACAAGTAATAATGTTTAGGTTTTCTTGTTTCAGTATTTTGAATCATTTACTCCTGGTTTAAGTTGAGTAAACCTGCATATTTCAGAACCCAAAACACTCGTAATGACTAATTAAAGGTGCACTACATCATTTTTTTCTGGTGAGGGGTCCACAGCCTATTTGTTTCCATGGAGGTGTTATTGCTTTGTCTGGAATGTTCCACAGTATGGTCTTAAAAACTTCAGCAACCATTAGATGAAGACAGCTCACAGTGGTCTCAAATCTACAATAAAATAAAAATATCTGTGTTATTTATATAGTTGTGTTTTGCTCAACTATATGTGGACAAAAATCAGGTACAGCCATTTAATGTTATATCAGGGAACATTCCAAACAAAGCAACAACTTCATTGAATAATATTGAAACAAATTGCTGGCGGACCCCACAAAACCCTACTAAATATTGCAACATAGCCTCCTGGGACCTGAAGAAAAAAAGTGTATCTAAATTATTATTATTATTATTTTAATTTTCTATTTGGAGGTAAATGAACACCTTAGCATTTACATTTTGTTAATTTTATTTGTATTCATAATGTTGTAACATGTCCTCTGTAATGGACGTCGGGGACATTTTGGTGTTAAATCCACAAGAAGTTAACAACCTAACAAAAACTTTTTTTTTTTTGATGACCAACATCGCTGACAAGCTTCTACAGTTGCCTCAAAAAGTTCTTAGACTCCCTTTAAATTTCTTATTTATTTATTTTTTATATATTATGTATTTTTTTATTTTTTTATTTGAGTATTTATTTACATATTTTTGTTAATGTATAATTTATTTATTTATTACTGTATTTATATTTTTTTACATTTTTAGATTATTTTTTTAAAGATTTTTTTTAGATTAAAAAAAAAAAATCATAGTGAAGCCACAAACTCAAAACAATTAAAAGACAGACCGGTTAACTTGATGTCCACTATAAAGGACACAAATGAATGGGCCGGGTCTCAGGAGGTTAAATAGGAGTGATTTCCAAAGCATTGTTTTTGTTTCTTAAAGGAAAAGTAACTTTTTTTTTTTTTTTTTAACAATTTGAGCCTTATTTCGGTAATAAAACAAGTTGTTTTACTCATTTTGGTGTCATATGGAGCACTTCCAGAGATGTTTTAAGATTTGCGGTTAGCCTAGCGCGACTTCTAGCCATAGCTCGGGGCATATAATATATTCCCCAAGCATGTAATACAAGCAAAAGTGGCCTGTAATCCGAGATTTATCCATAGTTTACAGCTTTGCGTTTCATGTTTGGGTCCCGGGAGCTGAGAGCACAGTCCGCACATGCGCACTGGCCTCCTCATCTACTCGAAACTATGGCTAAATCTCGGATTACAGGCCACTTTTGACCACACGAAATCGTAGGCTAAGACATCGGGCTTCTATGATTTGAAAAGTGTTAAAGTTTGTGTTATTTGGAGACCGCAAACAAGTGCCCCGAGAACTCACATGATGCAGATCGCAAATCTAAAACATCTCCGGAAGTGCTCCATATGACACCAAATTACTATGGGTGAGTAAAACAACTTGTTTTATTACCGAAATAAGGCTCAGATTGTAAAAAGCATTACTTTTCCTTTAACATTAGTCAGGACTATGGTAGAATATTATTACGGTACATTGTATTGACCCTTGTTTGGTTTGCTTCAAGGGTTGTACCTGCCCCGGTACAGATATATTGTATAAGAGGTTGACGTCAAAATAAGTCTGCTGTGTCTGTATTAAATTATAAAGTGTTTTTTGCCCAATAATCAGGAAGTGTATGCTTAAAATGGAAGTTGATGTTAGCATGGTAAAACTCTGCTTTGGCCCCTGAAAAGCACTATGAAAATAATTAGGATGCTCAGAATGCATATGGTAAGAAAATTGTTTAAAATGAACTAGTTGTGTTTTTCATGTTTTAAGACAGTAAAAATCTGATATAACACCTGTAAATGTTTTGTGTTTTTATGTGATAAAAATGGCAAAAATAAAGGCATGTTGTTCTTTTGCTTGAGCAGAACAGCTTGTGGTGAATTGAATGAGCACACAGTGTAAAACTGCTTTGATTACACTGTCAGCAAACGCACACTTTTGTGTTTATTCCTCTGACAAACTTGATAGGATCAGTATGGTGAGCTCATGACAGTTCTGTGATTGCAACCTTTTGCTTATCATGTTTGTGCATTTACAGACAAACACTAATTCTGAGGTTTAGTCTAATCTAGATCAAATCCTACACTGTCAATGGAATCAGCCTATGTTACGATTAGTAGCAAATGGAGCAAACAGGGGTATTAGTAACATCATATCTATATTTAAAATACCCTTAAGAAACATAACTAACTGAACATTGCTTTATTAAAGTGAATAACTATATTACAGTTAAATACATTTCCCATTGTATTCTGACTCCAGTTCTGAGATCCAGAATACTCACATCTTCAGTGCTTTATGAACATGAGTCTGCTCACAGGTGAATCTCCCCGTTTTCAAATGGCTGTGATCGACAGCTGGATTAGATCAAGAAAACACATTAAAATCCAAAAAACATTGCAGATTTCTGCAGAATCAGTGAGCAAAGCACTAAACTCTGTTAATTTGAAGTGAAATACATTTGATTTTGTAAATGACGGTGACCCATGGGCTCTTCACTGAAAAAAACAAATCTGATTGGACGACGCTTGAGGAACTGATATAAATCTGTAGGAAAAAATACAGAGATAAATCATTTTGGATTTAGCAGGCAATGACTACAAAACAATTAGGATTTGTGAAGTATACAAACTGGATTTTGAAATTACACAAACTAAATAATTATTATATAGACAATGAATAAGGCTTGCTTACGTAATAATATAAAACATGAAATTTCTAGTTCAAATAGTATAAAAAGTTATCTATTGTTACAAATTACACTGTGATTTACTATGTAGCAAAAATAAATAGATACTACTTACTTCCTTACTTACTACTTCCTTACTTTCTTTAGTAAATGTATCAAACTTGTTTAATTATGTTATCATTACTCCTAATGCATTAGGTTTGAGATCTAAGGTTTTATACATCCTATCCTTTTCACCTTTTCATCATTACATAAGTGTTATTTCTGAGTGAGGCCTATGCTAAGAATTATATTAGCTTAGCGTTATCATCCCTGTTAACCAGCTTTAGATTATTTCTTGCTTTTTGTTTGCCCAACAACCATGCTCTGTGCTGTCAGTGCTATTTTAAACCCCCTCTATTACAATGTCCAACAACAAAAACATGAAAAAAATGAACTAGCAAGGTCAGACACTTTATATAGAAGAAGAAAAAAACAAACAAAAAAACAGACACTTGTTTAAATAAGAAAAAACAAAAAAAAGCAAAAGAAGTTGGTGTGTGCAGGCTTATAGATCAATAGCCATCAGGTGCACAAGATTCAATGCAGCGCCATAGGGAAATCCTCTTAGAGAACTGTGTAGTAATCCGGGAGAGGCAATGTGTACCTGTTTACATGGACTACAGGACCCGCCTACTGCCAGAGGCACAGGCCTCATTCATGTGCCTCAAATGGAAGTGGCTTAAAGGGCCCATATTACACTTTTTTTTTAATGTTATAATGTTGTTTCCACATAAAATATATAAAAAAAATAACCCTATTATGTTTGGTGTCATTCACACATGTTTAACACACAAATCCTGCATATTTAGGCTGAGTTCTTCTCTCAAACAGAAAACACTCTGTTCTACCTTGTGATGTCATAGGGTGATACAGGAAGTGCTCCACTGTGTTTTTAAACTCCATACACCTACACTAGAATAATTTGGATAATTTCACTCCTGCCAGTCTCTACTGAATAAAATTGAAAAAATATAGCTGTTAACATGAAAACTACCACTATATGACATGAGATTGGAGATGTAGACAGACTTAATAAAGGATTACTCAAACATGTATATGCAGAAAGGGTAGGGCAATTAGATTGGGTCAAATAAGGTAATTTCAGTTGGAGCCTTTCATTTCAATG
Source organism: Paratrypauchen microcephalus (assembly GCA_036785185.1). Classification (NCBI taxonomy): domain Eukaryota; kingdom Metazoa; phylum Chordata; class Actinopteri; order Gobiiformes; family Gobiidae; genus Paratrypauchen; species Paratrypauchen microcephalus. The sequence continues at coordinate 3,625,247 of JAVJIX010000021.1, read as the reverse complement.
ATTGGAGGATTCATGGCTTGACACCTACAGTTAAAAATGTCATTTAATGGCATTATTAAACCCTTGACATTATATTTTAATCTATCATTTCTAAAGGGATCATGGACAAGATGAAAATTGCAAAAGTAATTCCACTCTACAAAAATTGAGATATGTGCTCACTAATTATAGACCAGTGTCTTTAAAGTCTCTCAATTTTCAAGACAGCAGTTTGTGAAAATGGTACAACTTGTGCCATGAGGCTCAATTTTGAGACCTAAATTATTAAATTTATAGATAAATTACATATTTAATACATCTGACATAGTAAAAATGATTTTAATTGCAAAATCATTTTTACTGTAATTTGAATAAAATATTATTTTATTCCAATGAAAATTATAATCAACTTATTACAACTATAAATATGGAGTAAAGTAGAATCAAGTTATGCCTAAATTTAAACAAGTAATTATGAAATAAATTCTTAAGTTTCAATTCATATTGATGGTGTTAAAATTGAGTGGGCTTCTGATAATACATTTTAGGTGTAATGATAGATGAAAAGCTAAGCTGTGAACATCAGATATACACAATCTAAGGTCTCGAAAAGTATAGTGGTAATCAACAAATTGAAACAAATTCTTAATCAAAAGGCTCTTCTGTGTGTGGGGTCAGTCTGTGGAATGAGTTGGGAGAAAACCTGAAGCAGTGCCCAAAACACTGCGGGCACTGCGTGTTTTTCGCTGAAAACACGCAGTGCCTGCATAAACTGAGCCACACAGACCGATTTTCTGGGCACAAAAAAACACGTCGAATTGCGTGTGTCACACTCTCAATGCGTGAGACTTGAGAGCCCTGAATATATGTAAAGTTTTGTGATCAATGTACATAAGCAACCACATAAATTTGAAACTATGTAACAAATAGGGGTGGGTTAATATAAGTTTTTCTTCTTCACACTCCTTTTTGAGAAATGTGTTTTCTGTTGTTTACAAAGTATATATGGTATGTATCGTTTCTCTCTTGGCAGAAAACTTGAAATAAATATGAATCAATCAATCAATCCTTTGTTATTATAACAAGAGTTGGAGATAAGGGTTGATTTCAGCTCGACTGCTAACAAGCTACTTTTATGAGTATGTATGTACAGTATATGGGCTTGACGAGGCCAGCCTCAGTAATATACTGTAGGCCAGTGGTGGTCAGACATTTCAAAACAAAAACATGACTATTCCTGGACTATTCCTGGTCTTATTAGGGATAAACCAAGTGACCTAAACCACTACTTCTGTAGTTCTAGGAAAGAAATTGCAAAAACAAGGACAACAAATTTGACCTGCAGTGAAGTTCCAGGTACAACCAGAAGAAGTTTTAGCTTTAGAACCACAGATATTGGCTAATTTGGTTTGGGACAGTTCTAGTACATTTTGCATGGTGTATTTGAAATGTAAAATTATTTTTGAAATGTTTTGCCAAGGGTTAAACAGTAAACATTTAAATCTAAATTACACTTCAATTGGTTGCCTATATACCGTAATATAGTACTCAGCAAATGAGTAAAGATGAAACCTTTCTATTCTGTCTAATCATAATGAACATCAAAGAGAGATATTGTTGACACCCCACATATAGCCCCACATATCTACATATAGACAACCTTCCTTACACAAACCCTCTGTTACAGCCCAGACACCAAATATTACCAAAAGAATGTCTATAGGCCTACTTGCTCTCCCCATTATACAGTACTGTACCTTATATTGACATAACACACATTGTTCACCAGTCTGGGCCCACTGAAAGCCCAATATTTGCAGAACTGCCACCGGATGAGGAGTCTATTAACCTGAGGTCTTTTAGGTCAGACAGGACCTCAGCACTTCCACTCACTACAGGCCTACTTCTTTCATTCACCATGGGCTGGCAGTACAATTGTCTGCGCTCTCTAGCAGCCTTGTTAAAATGGCTCTGAAATGAGTGTTTGAGGCAGGTTGAGATTTCCCCTTAAGTGCCTCACTATGTACTTTTCCACAGATGACAAATGGGACGCGGCCTTACCTAGTCTGTGGAGGGAGAGTAATAGAGGCAAGGAAATGAGCAGGAATCTAATCAAGTTTAAGTGGAAGTAGACACAAGCATTGGATTTGGATGTTAATTGGCAATGAGTGCTAGCAGGGGAGATTTCCAGTGAGTGAGCGATGTTTTTATTTCATCGTCGTGATCAGTTTAAATGTGTTAGTCCATTTGTGCAGATTAATTTCACAAGCTGCAAAAAGAATTGCATTGATACACGTTAGATTTTCAGTTGCACATGAAAAAAGCGGTTCAGACCTATAATTTTGCTTATAATGATAAAATAATCCTACAGTTCAGGGTCCTATATTATGCTAAATTGACTGTTTTAAGTCATGTTAGAATGCTGTTACCTTATCAAACACGTACTTGGGAGCTGTGTTTTGTTTTATTCACGTGTTTGAGTAATCCTTTATTATTAGTCAGTCTACATGTTCAAAGCTCAAAATGCTCTGTTCCATCTTGTGATGTCATGAAGCAGTAGTAAGAGGTACCTCTTAACTTGAAAACCTCTTTTACCTTTTGTTCAATAGAGACTGGAGCACACAGTGAAGCACTTTCTGTATTACCACATGACATCACAATGTGGAGCGTTTTCTGTTTGAGAAGAACTTTTTGATGAGGAATATGAGGATTATAACATAGATAAGAAGTCAGAAATATAAAAATATATGATATTCAATTAGGAAAATAAACAAAATCTACTACTAAATACTGCAGCCACATGCCGGGATGTCATAATTTGCTGAATTAAAGATGCACGTTTTTGGCGGGGGATCCACCACACGCTTGGCTTCATGAAAATGCTATTGCTTTGTCTGTAATGTTCTCTTGAATGGCATTTAACTCATCAACATGGATTTTTACTGTTAAGCACAGCCTCTGAATGGACTCATCTCTCCACAGATTTTACTTATAACTTGGCCTGTTGGACTCAGTGTCTCAGTGGGGATGTACATTTTAATGCCATACTGCGAAACATTGAGGAAAAGCAATAACATCACAACAAGCATAACAAAACCTCCACCAGAAATGTATCTGCAATTGCACAGAATTCACAGAATTGTGAATATGAACAAAACACAAACAAGCAAGTATCTGTATAACAACTGTTAAATAACTCAATGGTCTATGGACCTCCAGCTTGGGTCCTGACCAAGCCTAAACAACAAAATCATGGGGATGGTCCCCTGGTCAAATGCAGAAAACGATTTCTCCTGTGTGAGATCAATAAAAAGTCAATCTTCTAATCCAGAGGTCTTCAACAGGGGGGTCACAGAGGTACTGCAGGAGGGGTCGCGAAATATTTTGATTTCACTTTAAAATGATATAATTTTATATTTTAATATTTTTAAAAACATTTTTTTTTTTTTCCATTTTTCCCCAATCAATTTCTCCCTTGTCCCTCCACCCTCTTTGATGTCTTAAAATGTTTATACATGACACTAAGCTCAATTTAATATAAAACACAATTCTATGCTGTATACAGTGCCGTGAAAAAGTATTTGCCCCCTTCCTGATTTCTGTGTTTTTTGCATATTTATCACTCAAAACATTGTCAGATCATCAAACCAATTTTAATATCACACAGAAACAACCCAAGGAAAGACAAAATTCAGTTTTTGAATGATGATTCCATTTATTAGTGCACAAAAAAAATCTAAACCTATCTGGCCCTATGTGAAAAAGTAATTGCCCCCCCTTGTTAAATCACAAACTAACTGTGACTAACCACAGTTTTGAGAAAACTTAGTTCAGTTCTACATGCCACACCCACACCTGATTGTCACCACCTGTGTTGAATCAAGAAATCACTTAAATAGTTCCTGTCAAACAAAGTGAAGTTGGCTACAACATCTCAAGAACAAACACATCATGCCACGATCCAAAGAAATTCAAGAACAAATGAGAAAAAAAGTGATAGAAGTCTATAATTCAGGAAAAGGTTACAAAGCCATTCCCAAAGCTCTGGGGCTCCAGCGAACCACTGTCAGAGCCATTATTCAAAAATGGAGGAAACTGGGAACAGTTGCAACCCTTCCCAGGAGTGGTCGACCAACTAAGATTACTCCAAGAGTGCGACGACGGCTCATTCAGGAAGTCACAAAAGAACCTAGACGCACATCGAAAGAACTACAGGCCTCGTTGGCCTCAGTTAAGGTCAGTGTTCATGACTCCACCATTAGAAAAACACTGGCCAAAAATGGCATCCATGGAAGAGTTCCCAGGAGAAAACCACTGCTTTCACAAAAGAACACAAAGGCTCGTCTCACCTTTGCCAAAAAGCACCTTGATGACCCTCAAGACTTTTGGAGAAACATTTTGTGGACCGATGAGTCTAAAATTGAACTTTTTGGAAGGTCTGCAGCCCGTTTCATCTGGCGTAAAAATGGCACAGCATTTGATAAAAAGAACATGGTGCCCACAGTAAAGCATGGTGGTGGCAGTGTGATGGTCTGGGCCTGCTTTGCTGCCTCAGGACCAGGACAACTTGCTGTGATTGACGGAAAAATGAATTCTGCTGTTTACCAGAAGATCCTGAAGGAGAATGTCCGGCCATCAGTTCGTGCCCTCAAACTCAAGCGCTCTTGGATCATGCAACAGGACAATGATCCAAAACACACCAGCAAGTCCACCTCTGAATGGCTCAAAGAAAACAAAATTAAGGTTTTGGAGTGGCCAAGTCAAAGTCCGGATTTAAATCCGATTGAGATGCTGTGGTGTGACCTTAAACGGGCAGTTCATACAAGAAAACCCTCCAATATGGCAGAATTGAAACAATTCTGCATAGAAGAGTGGGCCAAAATCCCTCCCCAGCGGTGTGAAAGACTCATCACCAATTATCGCAAACGTTTGGTTACAGTTATTGCTGTCAAAGGAGGCTCAACTGGCTATTAGATTAAGGGGGCAATTACTTTTTCACATAGGGCCAGATAGGTTTAGATTTTTTTTGTGCACTAATAAATGGAATCATCATTCAAAAACTGAATTTTGTCTTTCCTTGGGTTGTTTCTGTGTGATATTAAAATTGGTTTGATGATCTGACAATGTTTTGAGTGATAAATATGCAAAAAACACAGAAATCAGGAAGGGGGCAAATACTTTTTCACGGCACTGTATATAGTCCCTGGCCCAGTTCGCCATATGTTTGGGGGTCCCTGGCCTGAAAAACGTTGAAGACCCCTGTTCTAATCCTTAATCACTGTAAGGCACTTTGTGTTACACTTTGTGTATGAAAAGCGTGTTTTGATTGATATGGCTTCTCCTCTTGCCTTCTCTACTGACTCCATCCTCTGAAACTGGTTACATCTTCATGACTCATTTCATTAGCATAACACTGTCCACTGAACATAACCTTTATCTTCCATGGATAATTTGTATTAACGCCTGGCACTGTGATGCCTCATTTATAGGCCTGTCCTGACCATATTAGGCCGATCAGTGGCTTAGAGTAAACACAACAAGGTTTTGCGTTTGTTCAGTAGGGCCAATATTAAGTGGTCACTTCCTCACTTTCAGCAGACTTCATTTATCACATGGTGGTGTCCTTATTTAACACTGGGCATCTGACAAGGTCTTATGCAGGTTGCGTATAAAGTTATGAGGTTGTTTTTGCTTCCTGGGCCTAACTGTTTACAACTTGGAGACAGCCTTGACGTAGTTTTCCTCCTCGCTGATCCAAGCTGTGAGAAGTAAGCCAAGTGATACAAACTTGTTTATCCTCTGAGAAAAGAAAGAAAGGGCATTGATTTATACAATGCAGAAACTGGAACGTGGGATATGCAAGAGCTCACATTGTGTAGTGCTCCAACTACATTTTGAACTATGTCTGTTGAATCATGTCGCTATAAATAACTGGAGGGCTTGATATACTTTGCAAACACAAAAATGTTATTTCTTATTTTTGTGAAAGAAAACACATTTTGTTTTGAAATTAAAAGTATAGCATCCAACTCTCTGGAGCTGGCTATCCTCTGCAGCATTCCATAGATATAGAAGTTGTATAGTATAATTCAGGACATTCTCCATGACGATAGATTTGTTATCCACAGTGTGGCATAAAACTAAAGAACATTTCCAGAGAAACAAGCTAGAGGAGGCCAAAATAAGAGTCAGGTTTGTGGAGACGCAACCCCACTCACAATAAGGATGTATGTTTTTCAGTGCAATTAACTGCCAAAATTAGAAGGAAAAAAAAACATATTTTTTCTTGTCTCATGTACTAATCCATTACAGCCGCAGTACGTATATGTGAATTGATTTGGTTAATTATGTCACAAAAATTAAGGATCGACAACAAATGCTGATTTAATGTTTAATTTCAAAAGTACTGACAGAACATTTCAGCATAAGATTGTGCTTTCTAATATTAAAAGATTATGTATTGACTGCATTAGATGAGTATTAAAAGGTCCCATGGCATGAACTTTTCACTTTCTGAGGTTTTTGAACGTTAATGGGAGCTCCCCTACCCTGTTTAGGGCCCCCCCCCATGGCTAAAAGTTGCGAAATGTCTAAACTGAGCATTTGCGATCCTTTTCTGCGTTGGAAAAAAACACAGCTCAAACGGGCGATTCTCAACAAGGCACCTTATTGATGTCAGCTCGAAAAATGCAGCTCCACCCCCCGTCTATGTCTCTACTCAGCGTCTCTGTATATCACGCCCATAGAGTTTGGACTGCAGAGGAGCTACGCAATGCAAAATGCATTTTTTTATTTGCCTGGAGGCACGTGCGAGTGTTTCGAGGCTCAGAAGTCCTTTACCCGACCCTCTGGACCTTTGAACAGCAGTGGTTTAATTTTATTTTCTGTGGAAATGTGTTTATTTTTCAATGGAACGCTTTTCATCTCTTTCTCCGCGCAAAAACGCGGAAATGGGTCAGAGCGCACAGCTGAGAACTGAGAGTTTGGCCACGTCCTCACCCTCTACTATAGGCCATCTCTTTTCTCCTCATTTGCATTCAAGCAAAAACTCCCATAATGGACTGTTCAGAGAGAGAAAAATTACTCTTTCTCATCTTATCTCTGAGTGTTGATTTTGAAGAAGGATTCATTTACAGTATTAGGGAACCATTAAGGAGCCATATAAAAGCATCAAGAAGTACCATGTCATGGGACCTTTAAAAAGAAATATGCCTGTGCCAGTTTTTTTACACATTGGACCAATACAATAACCCTCAAAGCACCTGAGGAGTTATTTGACATATTTTAGTCAGAATGTTATAAGCTTGTTCGATATATGTGGTAATACATTTCTATAAAAACACATGATCCACCTGTGTGATCAAATATCAAATAGACAATGTGTGTATCCAAATCGAAAAGAGTGACTCAGACAACATTCAATATTGTCCTTGGTCAGTAGCAAACTCTGAGGAATGTAACATTTTGACTGGAGGTATAAAACTAGCATTCAGATATGTCCCTGGAAACTGTTTGAAGGCACACATCAGGGCCCTTGAAAACAAGAAGTCCCAAAACCTAGATCTAAATCTAGAATACTGTATTTGCATAATGGTATTGTGCATTTCCTTTAAAGGGATATGCCACCCCCAGGTCAAATTTGGGCATCTCCCCACAGTCCAGAGACTAAAATAAGTGGTGGAAAGCGTTTTCCTGCTCACCCAGCCATTGTCCGAGTCTGTCGCCACTGACCGCCGCGGTATCTGGTGCTCCTCCGCCTTAGACTGGAGTCTAACGTCGCCAGAGAAAGATTTCGGCCAAAAGGAATTAATTTGCTCGATGCGTTTCCCAATTACTTTGTGTGTAGTGCGCATTCATATCGAGTGCAAATAAATGTGCAAATCAACACGGAGAGCTTGCCTTGGTCATTTTGGGTGGGAACTATTTTCCAGTGCGTAAGAATACAGCCGTATCACGCAGTACGCTACCAGGGGAATCCCAGTTACGCACCGGGAAGGGAGTTCCCCTGTTGCACAACGTGGTGCGTGATACGACTGTATTCTTACGCACTGGAAAATAGTTCCCACCCAAAATGACCAAGGCAAGCTCTCCGTGTTGATTTGCACATTTATTTGCACTCGATATGAATGCGCACTACACACAAAGTAATTGGGAAACGCATCGAGCAAATTAATTCCTTTTGGCCGAAATCTTTCTCTGGCTACGTTAGACTCCAGTCTAAGGCGGAGGAGCACCAGTTACCGCGGCGGTCAGTGGCGACAGACTCGGACAATGGCTGGGTGAGCAGGAAAACGCTTTCCACCACTTATTTTAGTCTCTGGACTGTGGGGAGATGCCCAAATTTGACCTGGGGGTGGCATATCCCTTTAAGCATTAAAATAGTTGCTTAAATCTCAAATATCAGAAGCATATAATGAAAAATAATCATACCATTTCTAGTTACTTAATACCATATGGTGAGGAGAAAGTACTCGCCTTTTACCACATAGCTACTGTACATCTGCTTTCCTACTTTAAGCGTAAACAGCTGATTTGATTTGAAGGAAGGTATTTGTAATAAAATCCCATAGGATTGTACAGCATTAGATGGCAGTCAGTAATTCTTACTGAAGAGGTGCCAAAGCTGTGGGCAGAGTCTTCTCACATGGTCCTGAGAAATGATACCTGCAAAAACAAAAAAAGAGGATAAAAAGCAAGATTTTCAGTTTACAGAAAAATGTGGTAAATAAGCAATATCCACCAATCAAATGAAAAAAAAAATCAACTAAAATGCAAAATAAAAGTTTAAATATTTTTGCTTATTTGTAAAAGAATTACTCAGACTGACTCCTCTTACATGCTGACAGCACATTTGGTCTTATTGAAATAATATTACCTCTTAAAGGGGCAGTGTGTAACCGGTAGAGGGTCCGACAAATGCCGTTTCTCTATGGAGAGGTTATTGCTTCATCTGGAATGTTTCGCAGTATGGTATTAATCCTTTCGATGTTCATGGTGACAAAATCAGACAAAGTTATAGCTCAGATCTGTGGAGAGGCAATCCCACCCACAGTCTGTTTTTCTGGGTATTTTTGAGCAATAAAAATCACGTGTAATTGAATAAATGGAAGGTAGAACTGTCGTTAATGTCATACAGTGGAAAATTCCAGCCAAAGCAGTGACACATCCAAAGAAAAAAGCAGGTAATGGAGCCCCAACAAAAAAGTTACATAGTGCACCTTTAATGTTACAACTTATAGATTATTAGATTATAAAAAGGGATATCAAACGATGACTTGTTTAGACACTGACTTACGTAAAATATTCTGTTTTGGGACTTGCACTTAAATTGAACTCTGCAACAGGAATGCCTCTCGAAGCCACTCGGGGTCCAAACATGGCAGCCGGATAAACAATGGAAGATGTACCGACCTAAAGTGAACAAAAGTTAAAATTTTTAACATTTCTTCTTTATTATCATTTAATTTAGTAAGAGCTTCATTTGGCAGGGAAAAGAGCACAAACAATGGCACTCACCACTAAGCAGAGATCACACTCTTCCAGTTCTTTCTCCACCTTGGTCAAAACGTGTGAATCAAGAGCCTCTCCAAAAAACACCACATTGGGCCTCAGCAGACCGTGGCAGTCGTTCTTCTCACATCTAACAGTGCATCCAGGGAAAAACTGTTCAGACCTGTCTAAGCAACCTGTGCTTTCAACAAATATTTTAAAACATGTAATATACTAAGCTTCACAAACCAAGGAGCAAATGATAAATAAGACAAAAATAAAGCATGCCAAACATCTACATCTATAGCATCTGTTATAATTTAATCATCAATTATAGTATGTTATGTATATTACTTTGTATGTATTTTATAATTTTATTTAATTTAATTTAAAGAGTACAAAGCTAAATCATTGTAACAGGTAAGTAGAGGAAAAAAAAAACATAAGCTCAATACTGCCCCCAGCAGGATTGAATGATATTACCATAGGGCAAAAACAGTTTATATAGAACTGACCATGAATCAATACTATGAATTTTTGACAGAATCCAATCAGAAACATTGATAAGCATTTGAATATATTTAGTCATATAATTGTAAATATTCTAAGTATATGTCCTGGTTAGAGCTCTCACCTGGGCAGTTTATCCACAGGAATGTCTGCATCAGGCACGTTTGTGTCAGGTGAACTGTTCAAGAGAAAGAGATTTAAGGTGCATTGTGTAACTTCTCTGGTGTAGGGTCCGTCAAATGCTTTTTTTCCCCATGGAGATGTTATTGCTTTTTTCTGGAATATTTCACAATATGGCATTTTAAACCTCTCTATCATTATTGAGACCAAACCAGACCAGGTTACAGCTCAGATCTGTGGAGAGCCAACCCCGCTCACAGTCAGAATGTCCGTTTTTGTCTGTATTTTTGAGTCATAAACCACCTGTTATTGAATAAATGTAAAGTAGAGCTGTTTAATGTCATACTGTGAAACATTCCAGGCAAAGCAATGGCATATCCATATAAAAACAAGCAAGTGATGGACCCCAACCATAAAGTTAAACAGTGCACCTTTGAACAGCATTTCAATAATAAGTAAACAGAAGATTAACTCTGCTGTCTCACCCTTTGCCTCTCAGTGCTGCACATATGGGGCTCTTCTTGTTGGCATGTACATGGCCACAACTCACACAGCGGGTCTCCATCAGATTGCCTGCAGTTACAAAAATACACACGTTTAGTTTGTGGTCCTTCAGAATGACTGGAAACAGCTTTGTCACTGTTGAATTTGTAGAATGAAGACTGGTCTTAATCACCGACTTTATAAACAATTTGCTTTTGATTAAATTGTATTACATTTTTATCTTTATTTGGCAGAGAAAAAACTGCAAAACAACAATAAGAGATAAACTTATGTGGTAATACTAGGCTTTCAAGGCGACTACTGCAGTTGAAGGCAAAATAAAAAGTCTACATGTCAACACTACTTATTCCAGACCACTGGTTAAAATTACTGGCAGAATGAATCACTGTATTCCTGGTTAAACCAAGAGGGCTGGCTCATGGATTCCAGTAACCACTACCATACAGTCTGTGTTTAGAAACTGCCAGACTTTGATAAAAAAAAAAAAAAAAAAAAAGTTATTTTTATTGCATCAAATGGTCCTCAAAACAAAATTATTTTTATTGCATCAAGTAATCGAAAACACAAAAACATCAATTCCAAGGCAGATCTAATTACAACTTACAGCTGGTACTCCAATGGTTTATGTGCATTTCTGAAGTAGTTAAAAAGCAGCATGGCTAACCAGGCAGTAGTCTCACACAGGGCTGCAACTAACCGTTATTTTACTAGTTGACTATTATTTTTGGATTAGTCAACTTAAATTATCGTATGTTGAGACTTTTAAACAAATTTAAAGTTAAAATATGGTGACTGATGGCATCTAGACAGAAGATATTTACAAATTTTGTACTGAAAATTGAAAATCAGAAAAAAATCAGACATTATTAATTCTTTTTGGAAATTTTGATTCAATAATGCCACTGTCTTTCATATAAAAGTTTGTTTTGTAAGTGTTATAGAGTCTGTATAATTCAGATAACAATTACAAGTATCAAAATAAGAATATTGTTTATAAATCGACTAGTCCCGTTTAGTTGGTTAAACACTGCAGCAATAGCCTCAATCTTGTTTGTTTACAGTGCAATACAAATAAATACTCACCGTGGATCTTGAGCACGTGCTTGGACCCGGCCTGCAGATGCAGATCATCAATGCACTGGGTGATCACCACCAACTCCCTCCCCTTCGTCCGGAGATGGGCTTCACACTGGGCAATAGCGTAGTGTGCAGCTGTGGGCTTCTTGTCAATCACCAGCTCTCGTCTGTAGTGGAAGAACTCCCAGACACGAGAAGGGTTACGAGAGAAGGCCTCTGGGGTGACTAAGTCCTGTTAAGAACAATTATATAAAGAGCTTTACTCTTACTGAATTAAAAATAGCATAGTGATGGTGCATTTGACCCAATTCTTTCCATCTAAGGGCGATCTGTAAGGTGCAGTGCAGCGCTCTGAGATCCAAATCCAAATCCTGAGTTAGTCTTGGTCAGGACCACCTTGGCTGCAGTATTTTACCTATTGTTCATGCTTTGAGGTGATGGGGCAAACCAGAGTGCCCAGAGGAAACCCACCCAGACACAGGGAGAAACAGGCAAACCCCAAACAGGAATGCAAAGGAAAATGGGTGTCAAACCTGAACCCTTCCTAATGTGCCTTTGTGTTCATTTTGCAGCCCACTGTATTTGTTATTTTGTATGTATTTGTAGGTTTGGTTTCACACATACTGGTTTTAGGATATGGCAATCTAAGGAGAATAACTTGTTTCTGATGGATAACCAGAGCACCAAACCCCAAAATGTAAACACACTTAGCATTCTACACCATTTAATGTCCTGTGAATAAATCAATATTGCAGTTATGGTCAATCTAATTTGAACATGTTTAAATCATACGACTCAGATGGGCAACATTTGTATTTATTTTATAACCCCAAAGTACAGTTAAAACAATTCATTTAGCTACATTTCTTGCTTTGATTCATGTTTCACGCCACCACAGATTACACAACAAACACCATTCATTCTTTGCCATTGGACAAAACCCATTGAGCAGCAAGAATGTGTTATGTAAACCGAAAATACACCCACTCTGCATTCACAAATCTGATAAACAACTGGACAGCACAAATATTCCCTGGCCCACATTAAAAGCACTTAGACTGTATTATGTGATTATTTACAAATTACCTGAGTTTTCAAGTTCCTCCAAATTTCGTGCTTTCCTCGGAAGGTTGGAACCCCACTTGCAGCTGCAACTCCTGCTCCAGTGATGACGGCTATGCGGTTCGCTTTGGAGAAGGCTTGACGGAATTCAGTCATATCTTGTGAAGTGGAGAAGTAAATGTGATTTCATTAGATTTTCATTTCACATGATCTTGCGAGACAAAATTTCAAGATTGTACACACATGAGGAAAATGATCTTGGGAGATCCCCTCATATTTTTACATTTGGCATAGACAAAAAAGGTTAACTTTGCTGAGCAACTCCTCTTGAGACGTAATACCAAAAAGCAGTGCTACCATGACAGTAAAACAAACTGTACCAAACAGTAAACAAAAACTGTGAACTGAATGGCACAATTTATTTATTAGTGCACTGTGTAACTTTTCTGGTGGAGGGTCTGCCATCTGCTTGTCTCCAAGGATATGTTACATCTTTGCCTTGATTATTCCATAGTATGGAAACAAACTTGGTTATCACAATGGAGACAAGTTAACAGTAAACTATGGAGAAACAAACCTGCACATAGTAAGAATTCATGTTTTATAGGACTTTTTGGGCTATAAAACATCTGTAATTGAACAAATGCAAGACAGATATGTTTAATGCCATACTGGGGAAGATTTCATGTAAACAAATAACATCTCTATGGAGACAAGCAAGTAGCAGACACTTCACCTTAACAGTTACATAGTGCATCTTTAATTTGTTTTTTATCAAAATCTCATTGTCTCATTCTCGTAGGCCAAATCTCGTGACATGCCTTGTCTCATAGAAATTGTGTCTCATCTCATCATTAGATTTAATTGCGGATTATTTAATAGTAATTTTGATTTTTGTAGTTCTTACTTGCGCTGGGTCCTGCAGCTTCTGTTAGGGGGCCAGTTGTAGCCTGAGTGGAGCACATGCGACGACGGCCAAGAGCAAAGATGGCACATCTTTGGAAAAGCATTGTGGCTCTTTTGCTGAACAAAAACAAAACAAAACACATATTCTCAGATTTTGTCATTACATTAAATTTATCTACTTCCATTGAGACAAGCATGTGACAGCATCAGCTAAGTTTATAGGTTAGATCTGTGGAGACTGAGGCAAGTATTCTCACAGCAATACTGCATGCTTTTCAAGGTATTTCTGAACATTAAAAACATGTGTAAAAGTTCAGCTCTGTGCACCCACTGTGTAAACCCTAGGTCTATATTTGTATAGTAATGCAATACTTCACAAACCCAAATAATTTTAGCCTGAAGAGCAAGTATGCTTCTCCTGATTAAAAAAATGTGAGATGTTATATCCAGGTGTTCTTCTTACACTTTTACTTTTAGCCAAACCAATCATTTCTTGACTTTGAGCACCAATCACAAAACAGGTATTCATTGGGACACATTAAAAAAAGTGTATTATGAATGGCTACAGAGAACCATTTCTCCAAAGAACACGTCCTCGTTTTTGGCAATTATGGACAATTATGGACATGGAAGGACGTCAGCCAGACATGACAGGAAGAACACACATGGGCGCACCCAAACAAGCTAAAACAAGTCAAACAAGTTGGATGATAAGTCAGTGGTTATCCGATTAATCCTATGAAAAGACGCGCTTTTACACATCTCAACAATAGTTACAAAGCTGCACGTCTGTAGTAGTGACGCTTTACAGTTAGGCTAGTATGAAGTCTATACGTGTCTGCAATATTAAAATACAAGTTTTAACGTTCAAAGACTACAACATGCGCAGGTCTTTCATGGGTCATTTTGCACGTGCATGTACGTCTGCAAAACACAAAAATCAATTAAATCAACACTGACCCAACGTAAGCAAGTCATAAGCAAAACTAACCTGAGCAACCAAGCAAAGAGCAGGATTCCACCACAGGTTTGGGGCATATAGGACTAACTAATAATTTCTTTTCTAGTGCATTTACTTACCTGGTAGCCTCGCTGGACAGTAAAGTATAAAACGGCACCCGTTTACCCAGAGCTGATCTTACACGGGAGGTCGTAAACACGCCACACTGTCGTAAATGTCCAAAGGAGATGTGTGCAGTGAGGGCGACATCTAGTGGCAGGATGTGTGTATTACACCCACAGTGAGTCATCCACAGTGTGTGCGCCTTCTACTGGAATTACGCAAAAACACATTATTTTTCCAACACCAAATACGCAATACAGCAAAGTTTGTGTTTTTCAATTAGGGAAAAAGTTTGTTTTACCATGCATGTTCCCACGCCCATCCTTTAGAGCACATTATCAGTTGATTTAATCTATGTAACTTCGGCCACTTGCGCACTGTAATAAAACTTGTAACGGCAGACATGAGCAGATTGTTTTGGCTGAGACTGTGAGCCATTGTTAATGTTTCTTCATTCACACTCTGAGCCAAGTTGGAGCAGCTGCCCCCGCCTCTCCCTCCCCGAGTGTAAACAGCCTCCTCCTTCTCCACCTCAGCTCCGTCACAGACCTCCTCCTGAGTGAGTGGCCGCGCCGTGCGTGCTTCTCCGTGTGCCAGCAGGCAGCGCACGGCCAGCGAGCAGTCATCAGCGGACACTGGTTCAAATTGATGGCGACCACTCCAGACAGCAGCACAGACCGCCGCCCGATCAGGAGACTGCGCTCCAAAAGCGACACCCCGTATCTGGTAGAAGCCCGACTGTCGTATAACCTGCGTCCAGGTAGGCGCGTCCACACCGCTTCATGCCACATGCCAGTGTGTGTTCTAATCAATAGTACATCTAATCACAACATTGTGGTGTGAGGGGATCAACAGCACTGCATCTACACTTTATAACATAGATTGGACTGAAATATTATGCAACTTTGTTGGCTGATTGTAGTAGCTCCCGTTAAAACCCCATGTAACACTGAGGTAGGACTACTAAAAACACGACATTTTAAGTATTGTGTGATGTTTATATCACCGGATGTTGTAATTCTTGATATCATCTGCTGTTACATAAGAAGAAACGCCTGAACGCGCCCGTACACTCTCGTGTTTGCTGCTGGTTCAACAAAAGCGCATGGTGCATCCTCTGTAACAGACGTGCACTAGAGACAGTTTGTTGTGAGTGATGACAGTGAGGGTGGGATGAGGAGTTTGTCTCTGGCTTTGCATCCTCTGTTACCATGGTGACCTGACATCTTGCTGACTGTGTCAGATCCTGAGCTGTTGTTGCCCCATAGTTAGTGCTAATTATGTTTAAGAAGCCTAAATTCTTGGTTTGCTTCTTTATGACTGTGCCATTGTTTTTGTACCTTTCTTGTGAAAAATACCAATTTAATTTCATTAAATGGAATGATTTACAGGCGAGGACCTTTAGATGGTTTTACTCACAGCAGAAGGGTTGGGGCAGTAGACCCATCTGTCTGTTTGCATGCTCTGCTTATTTCTTTGCTCTTATAGTTGTATAAGTTTCAACATCTCAAGATCAGTGACATCAGTGTGAAATATGCTGCATTTGTCTGAACTAGTAACACTGTGCACAATACCTTATAGTCCTGTCTATTTCTGGACTTTGGATTTGGGCTCTATGCTGCATTTTGATTCCTCCTCTCAACAGAACCACACACAGAGCGCTCAAATGGCACGGGGGCGATTTTTACAAGAGCGTTTGTTGACTCACTCACTTCCACCTAAAGAAGTGAAGCAGAATTTAGCTTGCTTATTGCCAAGGAAACCAAAACTCTAGGTAGCCTCCCTGTGTGTGCGCCCAGGTGCTTGTAATTATAAATAACTGAAGGGGCAACAAAACAGACAAGATTAATATCCTTATTTGTTCAATAAAGATTCTCAGTTAAGCCATTGTCATACTGTGACATCACATTGCATAAACAGTGGTGTGGAAAATGCATTGTTTCAAGAATGAACCATCAGCAGTTTATTTATATTCTTACCCAGTACAAGCAGAAAAACAAAAAACAATATTTAGGCAAGATTGTGCTTTGTTTTAGTGTATTCTACCTTGGATACACACAGAATTTTTATAGCCAACTCAACTAACAGATTAACTTCACGATAAACAGGCTGGACTTGATCACTTAGTCGTAGGCTATAGTCTGTACACCAGGAGTCTCCAAATTTGTCCTCCGATGAGCAGCCTTTACAAAACAAAAATGCCAGTATTGTGACTATTTTAATGGTTGTTGTGAAATTGAGACAATTATAAGAAAGACCAAGCCTTGGGGTACAGTTACATGCCTATAAAACACAAACCATTGTCCATTTATTCAGCACAATGGTCTAACTCTGAAATTCATTGGCGAGCTGCTGGTAGCTCCTGAGCTACAGGCTAGAGACCCCTGCTGTACACTCTCTGATTCACATAGGTACCAACCAGTGCCAATGTTTAAAAATATTACAGCATTCATTTGTGATAGTGGGAAACATGCAGTCTCTCAACTAGCCGCAGAAACACAGAGAAAAAATAAATAAAATGTGGTATTCACAGTAATGTAACTAAGGAATAGTATTGAAACTGTGGTCATTTTTTTCTTGATACAAATTCAAATTAGTGTCAAGGTCCTATACTACAGAGGTGTGGACTCGAGTTATGTGACTTCGACTCGAGTCAGATTCGAGTCACGAATTTGATAACTTTAGACTCGACTCGACAAAATGTACAAACACTTGCAACTCGACTTGGACTTCAATATCAATAACTCGTGACTTCACTTGGACTTAGGCCTTTTGACTTGTGATGACTTGTTACGTCCAATGAAAAAAAAAAACTCTAAAAGTATGTTGATAAGGACCGCACTCGTTGTACTTGTGAATCTGCGAAAATGTATGCAAAGAGCATGTGCGTGCGGCTTACACAACATCCAATCATGAATACAGATCTTGCAGACATTATATGATTTGTAGAAATTTTATTTCTTTGTAAAGGGGACTCGAAATGACTCGAAACTAAAATACTAGGACTTTGGACTCGACTTGAGACTTGTGAGCTTTGACTTCGGACTTGACTCGGCACTTGGATACTCTTGACTCGGGACTTCACTCGGACTTGAGTGCAAAAGACTTAGACTTACTTGGGATTTGCCCAGCAATGACTTTGTCCCACCTCTGCGTACTATGCAAAATTGACTCTTGTCAGTGGTTACCTCATCAAAAACATACCTGGAGTTGTGTTTTGTTTCATTCACACGTTTGAGTAATCCTTTATTATACAGTACATCTCCAGAGCTCAAATGCTCTTTACTACTTTGTGATATCATGAAGCAGTAGATTTTACTGTAAGTTAACAGCTATCTTTAACCTTCAGTAGAAACTGGCAATTCCAGGCTGAAATGATCCAAATGATTCTAATGAAGGTGTATGGAGTTTAAAAAATTTAGTTTAGCACTTCCTGTATTACCACATGGCATCAATGTGGAACAGAGTGTTTTCCATTTGAGAGAAGAACTCAGTCTAAATATGCAGGATTTGTGTGTTAAAAGTGTGTGAATGAAACAACAACTCTAGGTATGTTTTCGCTAAGTAAAAACATTATAACATAGATCAGAAAAGAGCATAATATGGGCCCTTTAATATCTTATCTTATTTTACTGATACTTTTGACAGCTCTAATTCATAGTGTGTGTTAGTTTGCCTGTGCTTGCAGCCTAACACGGGCTTTATCGTGGAAACAAAGACACCTGTTTGCTGTCTGCAGACAAGAAAGTGGTCTCAAATCTCGTCTGCTCTGTCTGGAAGCTGTGTGTTCTAGGGCAACATTTACACTACGCTTCTCAGTCGCCTTTGTGTCTCAGTGAAAGGTCTTGGTGCAGTTTAACGGGTAGGGTCAGCAGATCTTTGTCAGGGCAGTTGGAGGAGAGAAAGAGCCAAAAGTGTCCCTCCTCTGCAGGCCTGGACTGGTAATTGGGCATACCGGGCATTTTCCCGGTGGGCCGACAGTCCTAGGGGCTGATGCCCTTCTTTTTTCTTTTTTCTTTTTTTACTTAGAGACCGGCCCACAATTTAGGACTGAACCAGGACTAAACCAGGACTAAATCATGTTTGAACCAGGACTAATCAGGTCTAAATCAGGACTAAAACAGGTCTGAACCAGGACTAAACCAGGACTAAATCAGTATTGAACCAGGACTAATCAAGTCTAAATCAGGACTAAAACAGGTCTGAACCAGGACTAAACCAGGACTAAATCAGGATTGAACCAGGACTAATCAAGTCTAAATCAGGACTAAAACAGGTCTGAACCAGGACTAAACCAGGACTAAATCAGTATTGAACCAGGACTAATCAAGTCTAAATCAGGACTAAAACAGGTCTGAACCAGGACTAAACCAGGACTAAATCAGGATTGAACCAGGACTAAATCAGGACTGAACTAGGACTAAACCAGGACTAAATCAGGATTGAACCAGGACTAAATCAGGACTGAACTAGGACTAAACCAGGACTAAATCAGGTCTGAACCAGGACTAAACCAGGACTAAATCAGGACTGAACTAGGACTAAACCAGGACTAATCAGGTCTAAATCAGGACTAAACCAGGACTAATTATGAGGGGCCGGTCTAAGCCAAAAATGCCAGGGCCATTTTTTTGTCCCAGTCCAGACCTGCTCCTCTGTGTCCTGCAGCATCACAGCAGTGTCCAGGGGGATCCAGATGAACACAACAGGAAAGATCTCACTCTCACTCTGATCTGGTGTTTCAGGCAGCGACGAAACGGTCCATTCCCTCAAAGTTTTACCTCTGATGGTCTTTTGCCACATTTGGTGCCACATATAGGCTAGTGTAAAAATCCTGTAGCATCGCAAATGTCCCTAGTTAGCTCCTTAGGTGGCCTCTTGCACGGTCTCCATGGATATGGGAAAAACAAACAGCTCATTTCACAAAATCCAACACTCACTTGTGTCATTTGAACTGCACATGCTGTACTTCTTAGTTGGTTCTCAGGATATGATGTGTGAGCCAGGTAGCCACAACGTAGCGAACCAGTGACGCATCACCAAGTCTTTTTAATTATGAGAGTTCTTTGGGGCAAAAAACCCCAAAAAACCCCAAAAAACAGATGTTGTTATTGTGTTATCCGATTATTCTATTTATCTGATTTTTTTTAATGTACACCATGTTGCCAATTGCTGCCCAGTGCAGACATTGCTACAATACAGCTATGGCACACAGGATTTCCTTGGTTCTGTATTCTGTTGGCTTTACAATGTGCTCAAAATAGACTTATGTTTTTACAGATTAGCTTTCGAGCACATAGGTTGCAGCGCTGGTCTCTCCTCCTCCTTCCTTGTGAAGTAAGTGCCGCTGTCTTGGGGAAGTAAAAATCGATAATGCATGGCTGCCTGGGCACTACCATTTTTGCTGCAGTGCTCCTCCCAGGTTTACTTGAGGTTCTTGTCAAGACCAAGAATTATTTTATTACTGTTTTATTATTTGTATTTGTATTTGAGCAGCCCATTTACACTGTAGTGTTTGCTGATAACACTTGATGCTATTTTCACAGTGAATAAAAGGGTCACTATATAACAGGTTTGTTTACCAGTGGTTTGAATTGGCTTTTGAAACATGAAACAATTCGCAATTCGAGTGCTTGGATTTTGGGAGCACATTTGAGAGAGATGGTTTTAAGATCATCAGGGTTAATTAAAAACAAAGTAAAATAATCCCAATAGCCCAGTCCATCTTTGCAGCGACAAACATGAGGTTTAATTATGACTACTGATGTTGTGTTATAATCTTTATAGAAATCTTTATGCAATTTACTTTTACATGAGATATTTTTATCCAAGATGCTATAGCCCGATAATGCACCATTGAGTTTGAATACATACAAGTCTAATATTGTATGAAATTGACTCATGTGCGCTTTTAGCCAAACTATAATTTTTCCTCATCAACAACATACCCAGAGTTGGGCTTTGTTTCATATAGACATGCTTAACCCTTTATTATTAGTCTGTCTCTGTTCCACCTTGCGATGTCATGTAATGGTAATTTTCAAGTTAAAGGCTACTTTTTACCTTTTGTTTAGTAGAGATGTGTAATTCCAGTTTTGAAATTCTCCAGATGATTCTAATGGTGTATTGAGTTTACAAACACAGTGGAATACTGTGGTATGTGTTTCATGAGATAAGATAAGACTTTATTGAGCTACTTGTCACAGTAGCTCCAGGTAGGGACAGTTTGAACAAGAAAGAAAAGTGCATGCAGGCAAGAATGGCATAAAGATAAGTAATAATAATAATAAAACTGTGACAGGGAGAGTATTGAAAAAACAATATTGCACTTTGGAAAAACGATATTGCACAATAGGACCCTACAGAGGAGTTATACAAGTAATAATAATAAGAAACAGTAACTAGGAGAGTGTTGAGAAACAGTATTGCATGTTTGGACTATACAGTGGAGTTGTACAGTCTGATGGTGGTGGGGATGAAGGATCTGCGGTAGCGCTGCTTCTTGCACTGGGGGTGCCTCAGTCGGCTGCTGAAGGAGCTGCTCAGCTCCTCTACAGTCCGGTGCTGATGAGGAAAGACCATTGTAACATAGTCTTGACCCTCCTAATGTAGGAATTGTGATCTTCGCAATATTAACCATCCATCCATTTTCTTCCGCTTATCCGGGGCCGGGTCGCGGGGGCAACAGTCTAAGCAGGGACACCCAGACCTCCTTCACTCCAGACACTTCCTCCAGCTCCTCCGGGGGGGACCCCAAGGCGTTCCCTTGTTTGCCTCCTTCCGGTGGGACATGCCTGGAACACCTCCCGAGAGAGGCGTCCAGGAGGCATCCGGAACAGATGCCCGAGCCACCTCAGCTGGCTTCTCTCGACATGGAGAAGCAGCGGCTCTACTCCGAGCTCCTCCCGTGTGACTGAGCTCCTCACCCTATCTCTAAGGGAGCGCCCAGCCACTCTGCAGAGGAAACTCCTTTCGGTCATTACCCAGAGCTCATGACAATAATTACCAATAATTACCAAATATGATAATTATAAGGAATAATATGTAAATCTAATTTTCTACACTAGATTCTACGTTTGGGCTGTAAAATCATTTTAAAAACATTTGGTAGATTAAAATAGCTGTATGAACTGTAACCTTCCCTTAGAAAAATGATATAGTTACATAGTTCACTTTAAAGTTCAGCCTTAAAGGAAAAGTAACGTTATTTTACAATCTGAGCCTTCTTTCGGTAATAAAACAAGTCGTTTGACTCACCCATATCACGTTCGTGTCATTTGGAGCTGTTTGAAGAAAGTTATGTTGTAGCATATCCATTAGCATTTGTATTCGGGGCATTACTTTGAGGTCTCCAAATAACACAAACTTTAGCACTTTTCAAATCATAGAAGCCCGATGTCTTAATGAAAGATTTTGTTTGAAGCAAAAGTGGCCTTTAATCCGAGATTTATCCATAGTTTTCAGCTTTGCGTTTCATGTTTGGGTCCCCGCAGCACTCCGCGCATGCGCACTGGCGTCCTCATCTACTCGAAACTATGGCTAAATCTCGGATTACAGGCCACTTTTGCTTCAAACGAAATCTTTCATTAAGACATCGGGCTTCTATGATTTGAAAAGTGCTAAAGTTTGTGTTATTTGGACACCGCAAAGTAATGCCCCGAGCAAATGATACAGCACCATGTTAACGGATACGGGATCATTACTAGAACAGAACGGCTCAACATAAGTTCTGCGATACTGCTCCAATTGACAGAAAAATGCTATGGGTGAGTAAAACTACTTGTTTTATTGCCGAAAGAAGGCTCAGATTGTAAAAAAACGTTAATTTGCCTTTAACCTTCATTATTTTGATCAAACTATTAAAAAAAAAAAAGATTTGCATGGTAGATTTTTCATTTGTTAATTAGATTCATTAGGTTTTGGTGGCAATTATTGTTAATTATTAAATTAATTAATTATTAAAACAATCCTTTTCACAATGTTCTTTTGGCACATTCTGTTATGTAAGGATGACATTTCCGAATACCTTATGACTGACTCCGTGTAGCATTTCAAAGCAGAGCTGAGAAACATTCCAATCTTCCATACATGGCTGCACCCGGATCTTTATTTTCAACTGAAGCGTCCCAGCCGGGCTTGAATAAAACATGAAATGGGGGAAGAAAATCAGAGAAGGAAAAATAGCAAAGGCTAAAAGCAGGGCCCTCGTACTGCATGCTCCCGCTGCATAAAGGCTGGTGATGATGAGAGGCGCCTGGTTGGAAGATCTGTCAAACTCAGCAGCGAGAAAGAAACAAGCAGGTGTGACTGTGAAGGAGGCAATCCCACTCTCCCTCTGCCTTTTTTGCATTTATAAGTGCAGCAGTAGGGCTAGCCAGTATGGAATGATGTATAGCAGTAGCCCTGTTACGATAACACATTTTGAAGTTTGATATAATGCTGAAGTAAATATAGACGATAAAAGATCATATTGAAACAACAGATATACTCAGATATCCCTTCTTGTGTGACATCATACTCCAGACTATAAACCTATTATGCTGAATTACCATGTTCTTTTCTGCCAGTTTTTCCTAAGAACACGGCGAACTCTGTGCTTTATTGCATTAGAGTCAATCAGTGCCTCACATCCAAATGTGCTTAACAAACATGGGCTTCTATTTGAGGCTTTTGGGGATCATTATTTTTGTGCAGCTGCCACAGGTTGCTACAGTCTTGCTTTAGACTAGAATGTGGATGAAGTGTCTTGCCCAAGGAAAGAGAAGGATTAGTTTGGACATGTTTTATGGCCAACACGTTTTGTTCTAATAACAAATGTGCAGGAAAGGCGGAAATCATTGGAAAAAAATGGAATAGTTTTGGAACTGAAATTATGATTGCTACTGTTAACAATAGATTTGAAGATTCAAAATATGTTTGTTGAACATTACATTTTGTGTTTCACAAAGAACATTCTTATCACAGTTTTTGCTAACTGAACATTTTTTGTGTGTTTTCCACACTATGAATGAGCCTTTCACAGATTTTAAGCCCATGAAAATGATGCTCCCCAGATATGATCAGGGAGATGGGCACAGATGATTTATGTACTGAAGTGGCAGCACCAGTACAGCTGCAGCAGACTCTCTCTACACTCTCTACACAACACATCTGCTGAGTAAGACTTAGGAGAGTCCGGACCTCCTCTGCTCCACTGCAAAACCTGGAACGGAATTCAATCAAAGCTGCAATGCACCAGTCAGCAACTCCAAAACCGCTCCCATTCATAACCATAACTGTCGGGCTATTTTCGCTTCCCCAGTGTTAACGCCCCAAATTCAGTTTAGTGAGATACAAACCCCCATGTATCTTCATCAGGAGGGTTCAGGGGTAAATATAGAACAGCACGTCTACTTTAATACAAGCCTAGTCGCATCTTAAAGGTGAACTATGCAACTTTTCTTGTTTAGTCTGTCAGCTGCTTGTTTCTATGGAGATGTTAATGCATTGCCTAGAATGTTACACAGTATGGCATTAAACGTATCTATCTCCATGGAGACAAGCAGTCGACCAGGCCAAATTACAAAAAAGGAAGAAGAAGAAAAAGAAGAAGAAATGCTTTATTCATCCCTGTAGGGAGATTATTTCTCTGCATTTGACCCATCCTTCAGGAGCAGTGGGCAGCTCGTCTTTCAGGCGCCCGGGGACCCATCTCCATGATCTTATTGCTCGGCTTGGTCAGGACCTAAGCTGGAGGATTTTACCTGGAGCAAGATAGATATGTTTAGTGCCATACTGTGGAACATTGCAGGCAAAATAATGACATCACAACTAGGGATGTCAACAATTAATCGACTTACGATTAATTGACGATCAACACGTTGGTCGAACAAAATGCATTAATTGTAATTAATCGCTAATCGCGGACACGCGCATCCGCGTGGTCACGAAACAAGGCAACCACACACCGCGCTCACTCAACGGCACTGCCCGGTGTACGCGCGGGCCTCGCGCGTACACCGGGGCTGCTGAGCACGAGATCGAACAGCGGCGCCCAGAATGCGTAGTCTCAGCCCTAGCCACAAATCAGCCGCACGAAACCAGCAGCGGCACGTGGTGGTTTAATCCTGGTTTAGTCCAGGTCTAGACCTGGTCCAGTCCTGGTTTAGTCTAGGCCCAGTCCAGGTTTAGACCTGATTTAGACCTGATCTAGAGCTGGTCTAGTTCTGGTCTAGACCTGGTTTAGTCCACGTTTAGTCCTGGTCTAGTCTCTTAGCCAATCAGGACGCAGAACACAATGTTACACTATAAAAAAAAAAGTTACACTACAAAAAAAAAATTGAAAAAATAAAATAAAAAAAATAATCTGCGAACCGCGATAGAGCGAGGGATTACTGTATTTTGTTATTCAGCATCAATACATTTGTCTGTTTTTTACTAAGGAATAATTAATTGAGGAATATACAATATAATAATACTATGATATATTTTTGACTCAGTGTTATGTATACTATAGCTTATATTCTTAAATACCCTATTGAAACACTAAAATTCAGGTGAAAAACGCTGCTTATCAGTTAATCGTTAATCAATCGATAAGGTCAATCAACTATAGATTAATGAATTAATCAATAATTTGCATCCCTAATCACAACATCTAAATAATAATATTTAATACAGATGAGGAACAGGTTTCATGAATATAGTTAAAAGTTCTAGGGTCTGGTCTGTGGTCACTAATTGAAATGATCAACTTCAACTGTTGTGAATTTACCTTTTAAATATGTATTGATTAAAATAGTGGGAGTATAAAGTGGGAGATTCTAGACTGTAATGATTTACAGTCTAGAATCCAAAAACCACTGGTAACATCTCCATGGTGACGTACCCTTTTCAGGAAAAGTTACATACTGCACCTTTAGATATGCCAGACAGTTATGTAAGAGTGAATGGATAAATAGCACAGTATCACTGAGGCATTTAGTTAAATTAAGAATACAATATTATGTTGAGATTGCTTTCCCAGTTGATAAGGTCACAAAACACAATTATTTGCTCCTGTAGGTTAAAGGATTGTGCATAAACTTTTAATAACCGGAATTTCTCACACCAAAACTTGCAGACTCTTTTCTTTTTCTTTTCTTCCACTGCAATGAGATTTTTTTATTTGTTTTAATAACAGGATTCTGTTCAAAGTTCACATTTTAAACATTTCCTGGTGACAAAAAGACAATTTCAGAACACTTTAAAATCTAAACTACAGCAGTTTTGTTTTTTTTAATGTAGAAAAAGACAGGATATTCTGTTGTTTTTGGAGTAAATTATTGTACTTCAGAAATTCAGCATTTGCAAACTTTCCAAAAAATGCATACCTGATCAGGGTTTTTGCTGAAGAAACAAAACAAACGTTACTGTATTAGTGAGAAATTACTTGAGTTCAGTGGAAAAGGGATTTGTTCATTGGAATATTGTTCAGTAATTTTTGTGACACTTGACATCGGGTCTGGTCAGTTTTATTAAATAAAATTTACTCAATAGACAGTATTTACATGATATTGGCTAACAACAGACCTGTCACAAAAGTGATATATTGCTGCAGAAAAAAAAACCCCAAAAAAATCTAAGTTAGCTTTAAGAAATGAAACTATACCAACACAAAAGCAGGATCATCCCAGTGATCTTTTCTAAATGTACAGTATGGTTAAATTATTGGGCAATAACACATACATAGCAGAATGAATCACATTAATAGTTCTTTTAGATTATAAATGCAAATCCCAAATCTGAGCCCCCCAAAACATTCCAACTATCACTTATTTGATGTGACAGACCTAGTTAACCAAATCTTTTTTCTCTGTGCATCTTCAGCTGATAATTTCATGCAAACCCGCTCCCACATTTTGGACAGATGTGGCGTGGGACTCCGCTGTGTTTCATCAAGTGTTCTTAGAGCACAGAGCTGTATTTGTACGGGTACGGCTCCAGAACGTTGTGTCTGTTCATGTGTCTTTTAAGGCATGTATTTTAATAAAACACCTTGGTACATATTGGGCATGGGAATCCACCTGTGTATGTACACGAAGGTTAAACTTTGAACTAACTTTTACCACAATAAGTACAGACAGTTTTTAACTCTGTTGCTGTTTCGACTCCAGCATTCAAACACTCTTTTCCACACGTCTCACAAATGCGCGGCATTGCACAGGTGTTGTTGTATTGTGCTTTGTGATTTTTCAACACACTCAGTTTCGTGAAACACTTTTACACTCAAGGAGGTGTATGTTCTTGTGATGTTTCACCATGTCACACAGCCTCACAAAGCTTTTCTAATGGAAGGACACTGATAGGAGCCTTTGACTCGATGCATGTTAAAATAGTGTCTCTTCATCAGGAGAATTTTAAAGAATGTTTTGGTGTGTGCACTTCATGCATTTGGTAGATGTGCGGTTCTCAGAATCTCTTTGGGGACCAGAATCACTCCCTGTATTGTTCTTTGGAATACTAGAGATACAAGAGTTCAAATTGCACGGTTGAATCAAAATGGATTAAAGATTATTTTTTCTCGCAGACATTTTCATTTTCATTTTGAGGGGTGGATGGGGGGTTGTGTCTTTAGACAGAAGCTTTTGAAAAAAAAATTGCGAAAACTTTTCAGTCTTGTTCGTAGAGAGTTCACTGATGGAACACAGAGTTAAGGACAACTACACACTGTCTTAGGCCCTGGTCACAATGCTTTTGAGTGACATTATTCGTAGTGGTTGCCTGTTTCTCCTGCTCATATCTCACCCCATAAACCTTCTGTCCTTGTGGGAACGGTGTCAGAGTCTATGGACACACACTCAGTCTCCTCTCTCAAAGTATTTTAATCCAAATTGAGTAATTGAGTAATGTAATGTCTTTGATACAATCTCCTGAGCAGGCTTGGGGAGTAACGGATTACATGGAACGGCGTTAAGTAAAAGGATACAAAAAAAAGGTAACTGTATTCCCCTACAGTTACAAAGAAAAAGACGTAATCAGATTACAGGTACATTTAGTGAAAATGGGGATTACTTAGCAGGATTACAATTTGAAAGCATTTTATGTTATTTCATTTTTTCATTTAAAGCCGGAGGTCATATGTAGGGAAAACCGCGCCGCGCGCGCTCTGTGAAACAAACTTGCAGCGGCGCGCACTGAACTTCACGCAGGTCGCGCACTACGGACTAAACTTGCACCGATACGCGCTCCCGCCAATCATGACGATTGCCGCTGTTGTGTTTGCGCCTGTTCGCCGATCAGCTGTTAGCCTGATATTTACGCGGCATTTCCAAGAGAAGAAGCATCCTTAACTTCCTACGTTAATGCTACGTAAGAAGGAACTCTCGCCTCGGGACACGGGATACGTTCGGGATTATGTCCTTTTCTCCGGATTATTAAAGACAACACGACAAACTGTTAGAATGGAGCTGACCGCATTCTTATGGGTGAGTCATATTATCAGGTTATTTCTGCATCTATTTCGGCACTAAACCAGGACTAAACCAAGACTAAACCAGGTTTAAACCAGGACTAAACCAAGACTAAACCAGGTCTAAACCAGGACTAAACCAGGACTAAACCAGGTTTAAACCAGGACTAAACCAAGACTAAACCAGATCTAAACCAGGACTAAACCAAGACTAAACCAGATCTAAACCAGGACTAAACCAGGTTTAAACCAGGACTAAACCAAGACTAAACCAGATCTAAACCAGGACTAAACCAGGACTAAACCAGATCTAAACCAGGACTAAACCAAGACTAAACCAAGACTAAACCAGGTCTAAACCAGGACTAAACCAAGACTAAACCAAGACTAAACCAGATCTAAACCAGGACTAAACCAAGACTAAACCAGGTCTAAACCAGGACTAAACCAGGTCCAAACCAGGACTAAGCCAAGACTAAACCAGATCTAAACCGGGTCTAAACCAGGACTAAACCGGGACTAAACCAAAACTAAACCAGGTCCAAACCAAGACTAAGCCAGGACTAAAACAGGTCTAAACCAGGTCTAAACCAGGTCTAAACCAGGACTAAACCAGGACTAAACCAGGACTAAACCAAGACTAAACCAGGACTAAACCAGGACTAAACCAGGACTAAGGTGTGTGTGTGTGTGTGTGTGTGTGTACGTGTGTGATAACATATATCCTGTGTATTATTGAATTATTGAATGATTATATGGACTTTTTGTTATAAAAGCATTTCCATTTTAACAAAGTACCTTCTAATACTGCCCTGCCCTGAAACACCACAGTGATGTCAGTGATGGGGGAGGGCTTAGCTTAATGCCTCCCCCCGTTGGTGAAAAATTTCACCATCCCCCCTGGTTTCATTTTACAACTCGACTACTGGGTAGGAGCCAGTTTCGAGTTAGCTATCGACTAGCAAACTATTAGCAAGCTAGCTAACGTTTGCGGTCACAAGTACACTTTGTGCATTTGTAGAACGATATTACAACATTTAAACATTATCTAGGCAACATAGTCATGTTAACTGATCCATGAAGACCCTGTAGACAATTCCGAGCAAAGCTGTCGTTAGATGTAGGCCAGCACGCAAGCTGGACGAACATCCTGTCCAGCTGCGGAGATCGGGCAAGATGACTGTCCCGGTAAAACTAAAACTTAATAAATATAATTTCATTGAAGTCATAGGTGTTTAGGTGTTTGGTTTAGTGAGTGACCTTGTTTACTAGTGACTTGGCTTATAGTGATAACAGTTGTTAAAACTACACATAGAACTGTACTTGTCCTCCTAAAAACTTTTAATTGTATTGTAATTTTCTTGTTTTCTTGTTGTTATAGGATATTTGGTGTTAAAGTAATCCAAAAGTAACTGAAAGTAATCAAGTTACATTACTTTAATAGTATAGTACCGGGATTACGTTACTGAATACATATTTTAAGGAGTAACTAGTAACTGTACCGGATTACATTTCTAAAGTAACCCTCCCAACCCTGCTCCTGAGCACCCAGAGATACTGTGTCTGCTGAGTAAAGAAAGATTACCAAAGTTCAGACCACAGGTAGAGCATCTGACGGATTTCTTGCCAACAGATTTTCTCTGTAATAAAGATAATGAAATTACGTAGCTAACAATACACTTTTACACATAATATTGCATCATTAAAGTTCCCGTTCAAACTTATTAAAGGTCCATTTTAAATACTAGTAAATGTGAGCTCTGTGTTGTTGCTCTAAGGTCCAGTAATAACACTGAACGGACCGCTCCGCGGCCATTTAAACATGGCACACCTACAACAACAGTGCCTCTGGCCAAAAGTATATTACATCCGTAGTGGCTTAGCACTACCATAGAGAATGCATGGGATTAACAAAGGTAAACAATGTTTTTTATATATTAATTATTTTTATTTTTTTATTTTTATTTTCAAATATAAAATGTAATATAGCTGCAAGCAGCAATGTGGGGCCAAGCACCAAAGGTTCATGTAGGCCTCAGCATGTAGGCCACATGCCGGGTCTGACAGGGTCTAACAGAGTCTGACAGGGTCTAACAGAGTCTGACAGGGTCTAACAGGGTCTGACAGGGTCTAACAGGGTCTGACAGGGTCTAACAGAGTCTGACAGGGTCTAACAGGGTCTGACAGGGTCTAACAGAGTCTGACAGGGTCTAACAGGGTCTGACAGGGTCTAACAGGGTCTGACAGAGTCTAACAGAGTCTGACAGAGTCTAACAGAGTCGGACAGGGTCTAACAGGGTCTAACAGGGTTTAACAGGGTCTAACAGGGTTTAACAGGGTCTAACAGGGTCTGACAGGGTCTAACAGAGTCTGACAGGGTCTAACAGGGTCTGACAGAGTCTAACAGGGTCTAACAGGGTCTAACAGGGTCTAACAGGGTTTAACAGGGTCTAACAGGGTCTGACAGGGTCTAACAGAGTCTGACAGGGTCTAACAGGGTCTGACAGAGTCTAACAGAGTCTGACAGGGTCTAACAGGGTCTGACAGGGTCTGACAGGGTCTAACAGGGTTTAACAGGGTCTAACAGGGTCTGACAGGGTCTAACAGAGTCTGACAGGGTCTGACAGGGTCTAACAGGGTTTAACAGGGTCTAACAGGGTCTGACAGGGTCTAACAGGGTCTGACAGGGTTTAACAGGGTCTAACAGGGTTTAACAGGGTCTAACAGGGTCTGACAGGGTCTATCAGGGTTTAACAGGGTCTGACAGGGTCTAACAGGGTTTAACAGGGTCTAACAGGGTCTGACAGGGTCTGACAGGGTCTAACAGAGTCTGACAGGGTCTAACAGGGTCTTACAGGGTCTAACAGAGTCTGACAGGGTCTAACAGGGTCTAACAGGGTTTAACAGGGTCTAACAGGGTTTAACAGGGTCTAACAGGGTCTGACAGGGTCTATCAGGGTTTAACAGGGTCTGACAGGGTCTGACAGGGTCTGACAGGGTCTAACAGGGTCTGACAGGGTCTGACAGGGTCTAACAGAGTCTGACAGGGTCTGTTCTGACAGGGTTAGACCTTGTTAGACCCTGTTAAACCCTGTTAGACCCTGTCATGGGGCTAGACCAACACCAACACATGGGTGACAGTTTCTTCAACACTGTGACAGAATGAGCAAAGATGATCTATGTTTAAGTGAAATTTTGAGATTACAGCATTAACAGAGAAACATCTATGTGGGATTTTCAGGCAGACCTCACGAGTCTTATGAGTTACAAAATATTTTCTAAGCAAAAGCCAAATGTCGTTCCAGTTAATGTCTGTAAACGTATTGTTCGAAATAAAAACAGAAGTTGGTTTACTGAGAGACTCTCTTGTGATAAGTCCTGTTATACATTTGTTATTTGTTTTAATTCTTAAAAATTGGTCACAGTTACCAATAAACAGCTCTGTCTTAGCTGGACCATCATTAGAAACATGGACATAAGTGGACATCAGCATTTTCACACCAGAAGGAATGGCGTTAAAAAAAACCCCAGCATATTCTCTTAGCATTACTGGAAAATTGTAAACGTTGAGAAATTCACTGTAGGAATAAGTGTTGCTTTCATTGTTTAACAGTTGCTGTACAAAGATGAAAGATGACCCTGGTCAACCCATTTTTTTATGAAAATATTTTTGTGTTTAAAGCATATGTTCTTGTTATTCCATATGAAATACTTATGTGGTGAGATGTTGTGCTTATATACTGAAGACCAACACCAACAGTAACTGTTTGTGAAAGTTAGAAAGTTTAATTGGAAGCCTATCGATGCTATAATTGCATCTCAGAATAAAGTTTAAACCTCCTCAGAATAAAGTTTAAACCTCCCAATGCTTCAAATACATGTGTTTAAATGAAGTTCCCTAAAGAATTTGGGTTCAATAAATATCTTTTGATCCATTCAATTTTGAAAGAGGAATGTAAAGTCTGAAAATAGTACGTTAAAGCCACCATTACTTAATTTATTAATCATCACATTTTTCCTAATGAGGTGTGCTTTTCTCTTCCAGGTGAAATCAAATAAGTCTACTTGTGCTTTTATGTTCTTGGGTACGTCAAGGGCAGAGCTGGCATAAACTAGACTAGAAAGCCCTTCAGCTTTAGAGAGTAGGATTCTATCAGAGATTGACAAGTCCCTTTGAAGCCAAATATTACATTTTGTTTGAATTCTATGCACAAGGGGGTTAAAGTTTTGACATTGTCTTTTGTCTTCTTCTTTTATAATGTTATAAATATTTCACTTTTTGTTTCACAGGAATTACTAATATTTGTAAGGCATTACAGGATTTTATGGGGAATAATTCACATTTGGAAAGGTTTAATTTGAGTCCTGAAGCTAAGGAAAATGTGGTTAATAGGTTAATAGCATTGTTTACCTGAGAACAGTCATTTAAAAAGAGGGTTGTGTCATCAGCAAGCTGACTTAAACATATTTCTCTTCCTGCATATATTCTTAATATAATTGGCTAAAATTTGCATGGGTAAAAAAATAAGAAGGCAGAAATTGGGCAGCCCTGGCGTATTCCACGTTCTATATTGAATCTATGAGTTGTTCCATGGGGCAGTTTTATAGAGATGTTCCCAGAAGTGTAAAGGGTGCAAATAGATTTTAAAAAATGCTTGCCAAAGCATGTTCTACTAAGTTAAATGCTTTTTGAAAATCTAAAAATAGAATGAAACTGCTTTCTGAAATAAGATCGGAATAGTCTAGAACAGGGGTGTCAAACTCATTTTGGTCCGGGGGCCATATCCAACGTACTTTGATCCCAAAGGGGCCGGATCAGAAACCTCATGGCAAATATATCCCAAAAATAGCAATAAGTACAAATGATAACAGGAGAAGTTCAATTTGTCAACTGGACAAAGTTTGTTTGGTTGAAAACGTTTCGCCGCTCATCCGAGAGGCTTCGTCAGCTCTAATAAGAATACTGGTAAGACACTTGCTTATATCTTGCTGTAGGGAGGAGCTAACTAGCTAACTACTTTCCGGAACTATCTCATTGGTTTCCGTCTTTTGTTTCTCTGGCGTGTAGGGATGAATAGGGATCGTCAGCTTGTCTTACCAGTATTCTTATTAGAGCTGACGAAGCCTCTCGGATGAGCGGCGAAACGTTTTCAACCAAACAAACTTTGTCCAGTTGACAAATTGAACTTCTCCTGTTATCATGGATTCTACCTGGACGACTGAGGGACTTTTCACACAATAAGTACAAATATTTGTCCAGAGAAACGCAAATCTATTACAGACTGTTGTTTCTTCAGTCCCAGCAATAATTCGTTTATCTTTTGTCTTCTCAATTCTCCGTTCAAGTTATTGTATTGTTCGAAATGCTGTGTCTCGTAGTGGCGTTTAAGATTATATTCCTTGAGCACCGCCACTTGTTGCAAACACACCAAACATACAGGTTTCCCATTCACCTCTGTGAACAAATAGGAATTAGTCCATTTTTCTTGGAAAATCCTGCACTCGGCGTCCTCTTTTCTCATTTTTGACATTTTGCTGATGAGGGTGTCACAGTCAACAGTCAAAACGATGGTCCTTTAAGAGTGTTTGGAAAGAGGCGAGTCTTCATTTGTGCTGCTCTGGTGGGAGGGGCCACGCACAGAGGCACTGGAGACACTGCTATGCTAAACTGTGCAGAAAAGAGGTGCAGAAAATTACCAGTATTTGAATAGAAAATTTAAATACAATTTAAAGATTTTAATAGAAAATCAGCCGAGGGCCAGATTAAAGGTCTTGGACGGCCGGATCTGGCCCCTGGGCCGCATGTTTGACACCCCTGGTCTAAAATGTCAAGGATGGGTCTAATATTCTCAATGATACACACCAGTCATAAAGCCATTCTGCGATTCCTCAATTACATCATTTAGTATTTTCTTTAACTTTGTTGCCAGGCAGATGGCTAAGATTTTGTAATCGTTATTAAGTAGGGTGATAGGACGCCAGTTATCTAAAATGAAAACATCTTTTTGTGGCTTTGGAATTAAAGTGATTAGTCCTTGGCACAGAGTAGGAGGAAGCTGTTCTTTTCTCAATAATGAAAATGGAGCAAGCTCAGTGGAAAAAGCCCATCAGTGCCAGATTTGTTCATCTTACGTTTTTTAATACCTGAAATTTCTGTCTGTGTAATAGGTGACAGATTTTTTTCACCAATAGTTTTCACATTACCCACCTTCATTAAGAAATCATTCATGTAAGTGAGTGAGAATTTAGATTTGTATACATTTTTATGGCAAAAGGAGCAGCTTGGATGAGCTGCGAAACATATTCAACCAAATTAACTTCTGCCCAGTTGACACATTTTTTGCCATAGATTCTGCACATATACATTTTTATAATACTCTTCACAGGACTTAGACATTACTTTTGGGTCATCTGGACATCTACGAGGTTCTTTGCTTGTTGAAAATTTTAGTCATTGTAATTACTTTGAGATCTGTTAGGGGTGTCAGAATAATTTCTGTTTTACACTGCAAGTGTGAAATTGATTCAGATACAAGCCGGAGATCTGTTCTGGATTGTAATGTATCAGTTTTATTTTTCCTTGAGAATTCTCCATTATGTGGATTATTTGTTCTCCAAATATCAATTAGCCCTCTCTCATTCATGAACTCTGATAAATACAAGGTGACATTGTTTTCTCTTGGGTATCGGTCCAAATCATCATTAGGTGTAGGTATTGAGATCCACAAACTTCTCTCTATAACCCGGAGTGATATTTCCACAAATGTCGATCACTGTCATCCTCACCTCTTCTCCCTCCTTCTCTGGCATTCCGCGTGTGAATCAGTGAAATGTAGGATGGTAGGGGAAGGTATCGCCTTCCTTGCCTCTG
This sequence comes from Paratrypauchen microcephalus, assembly GCA_036785185.1. Lineage (NCBI taxonomy): Eukaryota > Metazoa > Chordata > Actinopteri > Gobiiformes > Gobiidae > Paratrypauchen > Paratrypauchen microcephalus. Next base: position 3,590,237 of record JAVJIX010000021.1, on the reverse strand, counting down.
ATTGGCTATTTGATTTGGCCACAAAAACGTCATCTCACATTCTGGGCTGTGGACTAGTTTTGTGATGCTGTAGCCTACTGTCTTTACATGTTATTCATGGACATGCTTTGTATGGTACATATTGATTTTTTTAACTTGTAATAATTTGTACAGTAATTTTTTTTCTAATAATTTAAAAAGGGTAGAAATGATTGATTCATGACCCTCATGCCGTTCTAAGCATCGTTAAGCAGCAGGACGCAAGTTAGAACACATCTCTCTTCTGTCTCTCATCAGCCTTAATGAACTGTTATATTATGTTAATGTTACTCCACTGTACAGTGAACCCTCGTTTATCGCGGGGGTTAGGTTCCAGAAATAGCCCGCAATGAGTGAAATCCGCGAAGTAGGAGAATTTTATATTTTACAATTATTATACATGTTTTAAGGCTGTAAACACTTCACCAGACACATTATACACCTTTCTGAGACTGGTATTAACATTTTCTCACATTTTTCTCTTGTTTAAACACTCAAACTTTTGTAGATTTTCATCAAAATATATTAATAGTGGCGGGGGGAGACACGTGACACGCGGACACGTGCGCGCTGACACGTGTGCGCGGACACGTGTGTTTGTTTTGGTACCACATATCCATGCCATGTGCGAAAGTCGAGTGGAAAGCGACCTGGATATCATTTTGGGCAAGACTCAAGCCACTGCTAACAGTGCCGAACCGCTAACAGACGCCTCTGAGCACCAGTCCTCACCACAAGACCAGGTAAGACTAACCCGCGCTCACAAGGGTTGGTTGCATTTCACCCCGGCTCCAAAATCAGACCGCCCCGGAGTTCAGGGCATGGCTCTCAATGCGTCGCCAATACTCCACAGCTCTCTAGGACGGGGTCGGGTTCGTGACGGGGAAGACCCACTGTCTCCCACGGCCGCGCGGCGTCCGGGCCAGGCCTGTCCGTGTTGATTCTTGGCTCTTCCATGGTCCGACTCGCACTCTCTTCCGTGGCTCGTGCAAGTAAACAAAGGCCACACCTCCTGTCACCCAGGCGCTCTCGTGAAGGACATCAGAGACTCTGTCCCTACCACCCTGCGTGACCATCCCTGGTCTAGACCTGGTTTAGACCTGGTTTAGTCCTGATTTAGACCTGGTTTAGTCCTGGTTTAGACCTGGTTTAGTCCTGGCCTAGTCTCTTAGCCAATCAGGACGCAGGACACAATGTTACACTGTAAAAAAAAGTTACACAAAAAAAAAAAAATAAATAAAAAATTGGAAAAAAATTGGGGAAAAAAATCCGCGAACAGTTCACCGCGGTTCCGCGAACAGTGAACCGCGATACAGCGAGGGTTCACTGTAGTGTGTGAGTCATTCCATGTCTCACTGCATTCCATCCTAATTCCGCCTGCTCAACTATGTATTATTAACTGTTTTTTTGTAATGAAGCTGATGAATGATTATGATGTAGCCTAATTTCCATTAGTGTAGGATAGGAATTTTCAGGAATTAAACAGCACTTGGGTGACTTAGGCCAGTCTGCTAAAACGAGCCTCAGAAACCTGGGAGTTATCTTTGACAAAGATATGTCATTAGTGCAGCACCGCAATCAGCTGACAAGGAACTGCTTCTTCCAACTGAGGAAAATTTCAAAACTCAGGAAAATGGTGTCAGAAAATGATTTGGAGCTGATCATTCATGCCTTTGTGTCGTCACGTTTGGACTATTGCAATAGTTTGTTTTCTTGTCTGAACAAGAAGGAGCTGTCTCGACTGCAATTAGTCCAAAACTCTGCAGCGAGAATTCTGACTCGTGTAAATAGGAGGACTCACATTTCCCCTATTTTAAAGGAGCTTCATTGGCTGCCAGTGTCCTATAGGATACATTTTAAAATTTTGGTTTTAACTTTTAGAGCTTTGCATGGCCAGGCTCCCTCATACATCAGGGATATGATCCAGCCTTACTCCCAGTGGCGTTCCTAGAGTGATTTGCGCCCTGGGCGAAAGCCCCTCCCCCCCCCCCCCACCCCCAATTGACCGGTAAATTGGGGGGGGGATTGTTGTTCTTTCACAACAACAATTCACAACAACTACTTTCAAGTTAGTTTTAATGAACAATAAACAATAATTACAAAAAAGTTTTTGAAGGCCCAAAGGCGCAATTATTTCACATTATAGCCATGTAGGCCTGCAGCCATTTAAGAGAGCAAAAGTGCAACATTAATGTAACATAATTAACAAAAAGACTTAAACCTCCATTGAAGTCGCACCATATAAATAACAAAAAATTAAACGATCTGTACATTACAGAATAACATGAATTTTTTTTTTTTTAATTACTACACATTAAATTGGCAAAAATGGTGCAAACAGTGCAATCCTGTATCATAAATAAATGAACGACCAAGGTACATTCTATACACATTACTGTACACATAAAAACAAATAATGAACACTATTGTGTATCATAAGTAACAGGAAGTAATAAGTGAGGAAGTGGCAAAAAAAAGGCAAACCACTATAATTTGTCATAAATAACAAGGGCAAAAGAAGTAATATGAAAACAGTCTAAAAGTTGGATTTCCTGGCCTTCCTGGATGCAAATTCGTCCACAATGTCTTCATATGAGCTTGGGGGAAGGACAAACATGCATCAACAATCACTTCGGGGGAGTTTAACTAATACAACATCATCATCATTAAGTCAAACTTGAAGACTAGTCGATAGCATACCTTTGTCTTTTGCTCACTTCTCCTCCTCTTCTTTCCATTTCTTTCGAAATTGAGCACCTGATGGCTGTTTTGTCATACTGTACACCGTGCGCTACTCTGTCTTCATGTAACCACGAGCCAGCACAGCACCAGCCCCCCACCCCGGCCCCTGCACAAGGATCCGCGCGGATCTTTGCTCCGTGCCTCCGCGCGCCGCACCGGTTTTTTTTGTTTTTTTTTTTCCTTCGCGCCACCGCGGCGCCCCTCCCGCGATGCCGCCCTGGGCAATTGCCCAGGTGGCCCCCGTCAAAGAACGCCCCTGTTTGTATTTTGTATATTTTGTATTTTAAGTCTTGTTGTGAAGCACCTTGTGGCTCTTGTCTGTGAAAGGTGCTATATAAATAAAATTTTACTTACTTACGTTTTACTTTAGGAACACACAGGTACACAGGTCTTTTGACACCACAATATGACTCAAACATTATTCAATAAAACCAGTGTTGATCTGGACAGCAATCAGTTCTGTGTTGGTGTGTGTGTGTGTGTGAATGAGTATTATGAAGTTTTAAGTTTCAGCTATGTCAACTTGGCGTGTTGGCCACCAGTAAAAGCCACAATTTGAAGATTTCTAGAAAAGTAATTTTTTAATATTTCTAGATACCAGAGTTGTGTAAGAAGGTAGAATTTAAACCAGAGGCATGGTAAACCATAAACAACTTTATTTTGTACAAATTCTCCACTTAGAGTAAAAGAAAAAGAAGGAGATGCAATGAGTGTGTGAAGGCAGTGTAGAAGAAAAAAGTACAGGTAATGGATCGAGGCTAGATCCTACCAGCACATCAAATGTTGCAATAATAAAAACGGGATCATAAGAGTTCTAATACATGTAGTTATAATACCACTAAATGAATATCCCTTCTATTTGAAAGTAACTGATTAATTTCCACATGTATCCAAATATAGGCCATATGAAGATGCAAAACTGCTCAACTAAAGGAACTACATCGATCTTTACTGCTTCTTAATCACAATAGTCAATCAATCAATGTCATCCAGTGTCATCCAACCACATTCCGCCACTCCAGATAACAAAAGAATGCATTTTTAAAACATGGGACTAGCCTTATTGAGCTACAGCAAGTTGTGCATAGCGTAGAATGGTAGTCTAGTAGTGCTACAATAACAATATATACTGTAGTCATTGGCATTTACTAAGTTTAGTGTTTCACATTCTACCTAGCTTATTAAATGTCTATAACACACAAGACACAAAGATTATAGACATTTTGTTTCTCTGTGCTTCTTGAGATATCGCCGCCCCAAACCCTTCCCACATCTTGAACTCTTGTGTGGATCTATTCCTGTGTGCTTAATCATATGTTCCTTAAGGGTACTGCTAAATTTACGCGCTTTGCCGCAGACACTGCACACAAACAACCCGAGATCCAAATGTTTACTTCTGATGTGTCTTATTAGAACACATTGTCTCTTGTAAGTCTTACCACACTGGTCACATTTAAAGGGGCGCTCCTCTGTATGTGTGACCATGTGTTTGTCCAGATAGGCTGGAGTGGGCCAGCCTTGCCCACAGATCTCACACAAGTATGGTTCCTGTCCATTGTGTCTGTTCATGTGTCTTGTTAAGTATGAGGATTTATTAAATACCTTAGGACATATTGGGCATGGGAAACCACCTGTGCGCCGGTTTGTTTATTTATTTATTTATTTGACAGGGACAGTGTACATTAATGAACATTCCTGTAAATGCACCAGATTTAGCCAAGAGGCTAGTTTTCATCTACAGTCCCTGGACAGATGTTAGATTGTCAATCTAAGAAAAAAAACAGGTTAAAACAATGTACATACAAAATTATTTACACTATTTACATGCTTTCAGGCACACTTGGTAAAACATTAACAATATATACATACAAATACACACACAGAACACACATACATCTGGCACCCCTCAGTAACACATGTACTTGCAGAGTAAACTTTGAATAAAACTTTTTGCCACAATATGAACAGAGTCTGTTCATTTTTAATTTTATGTGCATTTTGATGGTGCTTGAGGACTCCAGCATTCAAACATGCTTTTCCACGTTTCACAGATGTGCAGCGTTGCACAGGTGTTGTTATATTGTGCTTTGTGTTTTTTCAGCAACGTCAAATTTGTGAAACACTTTTTACACGTGTCACACTCAAAGAGGTGTATGTTCTGGTGATGTTTCACCATGTCACACAGCCTCACAAAGCTTCTCTTACAGGAAGGACCCTGATAGGAGCCTTTGACTTGATGCATGTTAAAATAGTGTCTCTTCATCAGGAGAATTTTAGAGAATGTTTGGTCACAGTGTGCACTTCATGCATTTGGTAGATGTGTTCTCAGATTCTCTTCTAGAATCAGAGTTTGTGTCTGTATTGTTCTTAGTGATACTAGCCAAAGAGTTAAAGTCGCAAGGTGGAATCAAAATAGAATGAAGATCATCAATTGTCAGTGGCATTTTCAGATGTTTTAGCGAAATTTGTTTTTGGCATTTCTTGAAATTCTTTTTGAAATATTCTTCAAATGAAAACATACTAGTCTTGTTCTGAGAAATTTCACTGCTGGAAGATACACGCTTAAGAACAACCACACACTGTTTCATGCATTTTCAGTGTAATCAACATCTCTCAAAGTTTCATTTCTTTTCTTGTATCCATTTTCGTGGTGTAGTTAATCATTTTCATAACTGTCAAAAACTTAAGTCAATGTGGGCTCTTATGGCTGATCAAAGCATCAGATGAAGTAAAAGCTTGTCCACATTTGGAGCAGGTCTTCACTCGATGGCTTCTTTTACACGTGTTGTTCAAAGAGTTCTGACTGGGCAGCGGCCCATTTCTCCTGCTCATATCTCACCACACAAACTTTCTGGTGTTCCAGTGAAGACATATGTGTATAGACCTGGCCACACAAGAGACACACTATGTCGTCACTGTGAACGCTGTTTTTTGGAACCGTGTCAGAGTCTATGGACACACACTCAGTCTCCTCTCTCAAAGTATTTGAATCCAAATTGACCTGAGTAATTGTAATGTCTTCGAAACAATCTCCTGAGCACCCAGAGATACTGTGTCTGCTGAGTAAAGATGATCAAAGTTCAGACCACAGGTAGAGCATCTGAAGGATTTCTTGCCAACAGATTCACTCTGATACACATGGGGCACATCTGTGTTGTAGTACTCTTCATCATCATAAACCTCATAACAAAGAGAGACTTCCACAGACGAGACATCCCCCTCTGTCCTCACTGTGACTGCCTGCGGTTCATCTCCCCGTGTATCTGAGCTCTGGAGATGTGTGGCCTTACTTTCAGTCTGTAGGTCTGGTGGAACAGGGAAGTGTAGGAAATTGTCTTTGACATTGTGTTCTGTTAAAACACAAACCATTGTTAATGATAGGATAAAACTGTTTAAAAAAAACAACACTAAATTAGGGGTGTGCAAAATAATCGTCATGACAATGCATCGCGATACTAACTTTCACAATATACTGCATCGATTCTTGATGCCAAAAATAGATTATTATTAATTAATAATTTATTAATTATTAATATATATTTTTTTTAAATAAATCCTATGCACTTTTTTCTTTGTGAAAGGGTATTGTTTGTTATGATTGTAGCTACCTCCAAAATGGCAAATGTTTGAACATCATTTTTTGTTTTAGAAAAAAATCCTATACACTTTTTTTTGTTATTATTGGTTTATTGGTTTGGTTTATTTGTTTTTGTTATTCAATAAATTCAGTTATGAATTGAGTTGCTCAGAGTTCTGTATCAATTGGAGACACTACCCAGATACACAGCCACTGATATTTAAGTTATCCTCTTTTTTTTTTTGGTACATTTTCACTGAAGTATGTCGAATATATTGCAATGCATCGCAATAATTCAAGTATCGTGATGCATCGTGTTAGTATCGCATCGCGGCATGTGAATCGTGATTCGAATTGAATCGTGACTTCTTTGCCAATACCCACCCCTACACTAAATGAAATTCTGTTACCTGTTGAAAATATACAGTTGTGTTTATGTTGCTGGATGAGGTCACTGAGAGGTTCAGGTTAATTGAAAATGTCCTCACACTCCTTCAAGACTGAAGGAGACAGCCCGAGCCATAGTGAAGTCTATAGGAGCATAAGAGGTCATCTGCTCATGACTAAAAATGACTCACTTGATCAAGACTTGGCACAGGGAGTAAGTTTTTCCAAATGCAATAGTGATTAGAGTAGAGTTTGCATAGATGAGTCAAACTTGAGGTCAAACTCCGAGGGAAACATTTTCTGAATGTGATGTGAAACAATTGAAAATATGGTCAAATGTAGACTGCCACAAACAAATATTAAAGGGATATGCCACCCCCAGGTCAAACTTGGGCATCTCCCCACAGTCCAGAGACTAAAATAAGTGATGGAAAGCGTTTTCCTGGTGACCCAGCCATTGTCCGAGTCTGTCAGCACTGACCGCCGCGCGCAGCTGCAGCTACTCCGCCTTAGACTGGAGGCTAACGTTGCCAGAGAAAGATTTCGGCCAAAAGGAATTAATTTGCTCGATGATTTTCCCAATTACTTTCTGTGTAGTGCGCATTCATATCGAGTGCAAATAAATGTGCAAATCAACACGGAGAGCTTAACTTGGTCATTTTGGGTGGGAACTATTTTTCAGTGCGGAAAAACACAGCCAAAGCACACACCACGCTGACAGGGGAATCCCTGTTACGCACCAGGAAGGCAGTTCCCCTGTTACGCAGTGCACTACACAGAAAGTAATTGGGAAAAGCATCGAGCAAATTAATTCCTTTTGGCCGAAATCTTTCTCTAGCGACGTTAGCCTCCAGTCTAACGCGGAGTAGCTGCAGCTGCGCGCGGCGGTCAGTGCTGACAGACTCGGACAATGGTTGGGTGAGCAGGAAAACGCTTTCCATCACTTATTTTAGTCTCTGGACTGTGGGGGGATGCCCAAGTTTGACCTGGGGGTGGCATATCCCTTTAAGAGAGTTATAAAATAAGACAATCCTTTATGGTCTCCCATAGGAGAAATAAAGGCTCACGGACCTGATAAAACATCTTTTTCATGTGAATCATCCAACAGTGAATAAATGACTATGGAAAAAATAGCAAATGATGCATTAATCTTTGATTGGGATTCCTTAAAAATACATTAAAATTGTTCAAATTAAAATTTGCTGATGCTACATCATATGCATAATCTAATCTAGGCCATAAACAGCCTACCAACCTCATCATCCAGCTCCATGATAAGATCCTCAATCTTTTTCAGATGAGGCTCTAGATTTTGTCTGTAGCACAAGTCATGACTGTTACACATCTCTAACACCACCTGAAAATATAATGACATGATTTAACAACATTACACATTTTTAAAAGTCATAATATTATATAGTAAAATTGACTCTTCTGAGATTTAAGCCATGTCATAATGCTGTAACCTCGTCAAAAACAAACCTTTTCATTCACATACATTTGGGTAACCTTTTAGTACCATTTAGAAGTGCAAGTTTTCAAGTTAACAGCTACGTTTAACCTTTTGTCTAGTAGAAATGGGCAGTTCCAGAGCTGAAATCATCCAAATGATTCTATTATTACATAACATTACAAGGTTGAGGAGAATTCAGCCTAAATATGCAGGGTTTGTGTTAAACAAGTGTGAATACAACAAAACACAACTCCAGGTATGTTTTAATGAGAAAATAGAGTGATATGGACCCTTAAAACATTTTACTAAAGCGCGTCACCTTCGCCCGTAAACCCAGGGTGATGTGCACCCTCTCTCGGTGGGTGAGTATGCCCGGGATGAGGTCGTGCAGAGCGGGGATGAAGTCCTCCAGCAGCCCATAGTGCCCCACAGAGGAGAGACGAGCAGGCAGGGGAGGACAGAGACAGCGCACCTGGCAAACAAACACGGAGTATAGGAAACATAGACCAGAGGGAACATAAATCACAGGCGAATATGGAAAAGTTTTCCGTCACTGGCGTCACTATGCTGAGTCCCACCCGCTACACTAGAAAACCAAGAGCCTCTTTTGTTTTAGCTCAGTTCAACAAAAGTTCCCGCACATCGGCTTACCTTCTGTTAAAGTCCCGCTCATTTTTTCAGTGTTGCATCGGGAGCTGTCTGAGAAACCTCTTTACCTCGAACCCACGACTGTACACCACGGTAAAGCTCGGAACATGTGAGGATTTGGATGTTTTCACCATCGAACTACAAAATTTGCGCTACTTCCGCCTCAGAACGCACGTCGCAACGTCATTACCCAATGGCCAAAATAATAACTGATAATAATAAAAAAAAAACAAGGAAACATAGTCTGCATCCTGTATAACCGCATACTCGCAGCAAAACAATTTTTAAAGGCATAAATAGTGTTTCATGTTTTGCTCGTGGTTACTTATGCTGTAATTAACAGTTTAACCCACTTGGTGTCGCTCTAACCATGGTTTGCTTGCAGGTCACAGGTTTGCAGAAAGTATTTATTTATTTAAACAACAAAAATGCCATTCATTCACAATTAGTCTAAATAAAATGACTCTAACTCTACTTCAGTGAGCAAATGTAGCAAATGAGCAAATGTAAATCCACTTTTTTAGATAGCACTTTTTTTTACTTTTTTACGTTCCCTGTTCCATCCCCTCCTTTCCTGACTAATTTCATGGTGCTATGGCACCTCTGCAAGTGCTTCGTCAAATTGCTTGTACTGCATTTCGACGTGGAAAGAGGTTTGGGATTCACACACAGTGTGCATTTAACTAAAATGTTCTTGGAGTCCTTATTTTGAACGAAGTGAAAGTAGTGGGCGTATGCCCATCTTGAAAAGGAGCTAGCACTATCCGATTCTTCTGGTTCTGTCATCCTTTCTCAGTCTGCCAGTTCGAGACGAAGTAAAAGGAAATGGAATGGTCTGTGTGGACTTTTATATCACTAGCTGATCTCACGGAACTTTGTATGAAATGTAATGTTCTGCGCGGACTTATCAGATACAGTAGCTGATCTCGCGGTGATCCGCAAACTTTGTATGAAGAAAACGCAAAACCCACAAAAACAAAGCAGGTTAAAAATGCATTGTAATGTGCGTTACTGGCATTGTAACGAGTAATATATTACCGATTTTCTTCCCTGTAATGCGTTACATGACTGCGTTACACCAAAAAGTAATGCATTACAGTAATTCATTACTTTTGTAACGAGTTACTCCCAACACTGGTAGTGTGTACATAGAATCACAGTCAATTAGGTTAAATGTAGTCTATTATGGTCACACCCATATTTACATGCTTAGTAGGCCTAGTTCAAAGTGATTAAAGGAGAATTCACGTTTTTTACAATCTGAGGCTTATTTCGGTAATAAAACAAGTTGTTTTACTCACCCATAGCACTTTGGTGTCATATGGAGCACTTCCGGAGATGTTTTAGATTAGCGATATCCGTAAAGTGAGTTCTCGGAGGAAATAATATATGCCCCGAGCATATAATATATGCCCCGAGTGGTCTCAAAATAACACAAACTTTAGCACTTTTCAAATCATAGAAGCTCAATGTCTTAGTCTACGCTTTCGTTTGAGTCAAAAGTGGCCTGTAATCCGAGATTTATCCATAATTTACAGCTTTGCGTTTCATGTTTGGGTCCCGGGAGCTGAGAGTGAAATAAGCTGTGACTCCGCACATGCGCACTGGCGTCCTCATCTACTCGAAACTATGGCTAAATCTCGGATTACAGACCACTTTTAACTCAAACGAAAGCGTAGACTAAGACATCGAGCTTCTATGATTTGAAAAGTGCTAAAGTTTGTGTTATTTGGAGACCGCAAACATGTGCCCCGAGAACTCACTTTACGGATATCGCTAATCTAAAACATCTCTGGAAGTGCTCCATATGACACCAAAGTGCTATGGGTGAGTAAAACAACTTGTTTTATTACCGAAATAAGGCTCAGATTGTAAAAAACGTTAATTCTCCTTTAAAAATGTATTTATTGTTTTATTCCTTTCTTACTTCATGTGCCTCATAGGAAACTGATTATATTATTATTATTATTATTATTATTATTATTATTATTATTATTATTATTATTATTATTATTATTATTATTATTATTATTATACACCACTAGATGGTGGCATTTAGCTTCTTTTGCTCTTGTTGCTTTACCTTTTTTCTCCATAGACTGTATATACTTCTTTATACGGTCTATGATTTTTTTTCTCTAATCTTTTGGCACATTTTGCACAAAGTAATTGTTAAATCTTCAAACCCTCAGTTACTTCTGAAAATCTTTAAGTCACTTTACTTATTTGTTGTTTTTTTTTTACAAAGTTACATTCTTCAAACGTTCTGAAATAGTTTTTGACTAGAGGGTTAGTGTGAAAAGTTTTACAAAGCGTGCAAATTGCGAAAGATCTGCAACATCTATACTATTTCAAATGATTAAAAAAAAAAAAACCATAAGTAGAGAGATGACATTTTTAAACTCTGGATTTTTGAACATGTCCCAGATAGCAAAATGACATTGATTCGACATTGATGTATCTATTGTCAGGCTTTGGATCTTGCTCCTGCTGATCAACATTGAATAAGAGTTGATATTTCATCTATCTCCCCTTGAAAAAAAACAAGTAGAATCGTCAACACTGAAACAACACTGAATTTTCAGCTCTATTTGTTCCTTTGTTTTCCTCATATCTTTTTTGTTTTAAACTATCCACTGTACCTGTTTCATTTGCAGTGTTTTTCTGTAGACAATTTTCTCCCTGCGTTACACAGATTGTAATTATAGTTTGCCTTTTTATCACTATGGGAGCTATGACCTATTAAACCTTTTTCTGTTTGTGCCAATAGTTACACTATGGAGACTCAGGGAGCGAGGGAGGAGCACATTTGTAATCTTAGTCGGAAACTGTAACATTCTTTTGCATTAATTGCTCTACATGTATGGAAACCAACTGATGTCCAAAATGAGGTAAATTTAAGTTGAATGAGGTTTTTTTATTTTTTTATTTTCAAATACCACCTGCTTTTTACTGAGAGATTAGTCACTGGTTATTACTGAAGGCAATGAGTGGTGTAAGAGTCATCAGTGTGTCCTGAAAAATAGCCTACGGTAAGTTGCTGTAAATCTCTATTTACTTATGTGCAACAGGTGGTGCAGTAAAAACAGTAATACAGTGAACCCTCGTTTATCGCGGGGGTTAGGTTCCAGAAATAGCCCGCAATAAGTGAAATCCGCGAAGTAGGACAATTTTATATTTTACAATTATTCTACATGTTTTAAGGCTGAAAACGCTTCACCAGACACATTATACACCTTTCTGAGACTGGTATTAACATTTTCTCACATTTTTCTCTTGTTTAAACACTCAAACTTTTGTAGATTTTCATTAAAATATATTAATAGTGGGGGCGGGGGCACGTGACACGCGGGCACGTGCGCGCGGGCACGTGCGCGCGGGCACGTGCGCGCGGACACGTGTGTTTGTTTTGGTACCACATATCCATGCCATGTGCGAAAGTCGAGTGGAAAGCGACCTGGATATCATTTTGGGCAAGACTCAAGCCAATGCTAACAGTGCCGAACCGCTAACAGATGCCTCTGAGCACCACAAGACCAGGTAAGACTAACCTGCGCTCACAAGAGTTGGTTGCATTTCACCCCGGCTCCAAAATCAGACCGCTATCAATGCGTCGCCAATACTCCACAGCTCTCTAGGACGGGGTCGGGGTTCGTCCTCTCGTCCTCTCACGGGGAAGAGCCACTGTCTCCTCTATGCGCGCGAGTGTCCTCTCCCCGCTGCGGCTCCCCCGGACGCCGCAGCGGGCCCGTCCATGTTGATTCTTGGAAGAGTCCATGTTGATTCTTGGCTCTTCCATGGTCCGGCTCGCACTCTCTTCCATGGCTCGTGCAAGTAAACAAAGGCCACACCTCCTGTCACCCAGGCGCTCTCGTGAAGGAAATCTGAGACTCTGTCCCTACCATCCCTGGTCTAGACCTGGTTTAGTCCTGGTTTAGACCTGGTTTAGTCCTGGTTTAGACCTGCTTTAGACCTGGTTTAGTCCTGGTCTAGTCTCTTAGCTAATCAGGGCGCAGGACAGAATGTTACACTGTAAAAAAAAGTTACACTATAAAAAAAAATTGAAAAAAAAAAAAAAAAAAATTGGAAAAAAAAATCCGCGAAACAGCGAGGCCGCGAAGAGTGAACCGCGATACAGCGAGGGTTCACTGTAATACAAATACAAGCTTTGTGCCCTTTGCTATTGTAGTGCCTAGGGCCAGTCTGGCTGACATCATGATCTGAAATGTTTTTTGTTTTGTTTTGTTTGTTTGTTTTTTTTCAATTCCAACAATATTTGTCCATATATACTGTACTGTAAGTCTTGGATGTGATGATTTTGGCATTTCCATTCAAAATAGATGTAGGATACAGTGAAGATAGTTGAATTTCTTATATTTGTGTTTCAATGAAGATAATTCAGAGGAAACCGGACAATATTAATGTTTAAGTGACTGTAAGGGGTGGGATTCAATAAGTTGACACTTCTTCCCATAACGTAAACGTATGTAAAGAAATGATATTAATATGCCTACATGTTCATGTATACGTGTAATGTATTATGTAATGTATATTGACTTTGTGACATACTATACTATAATAAAATTCATTCATTCATTCATTCATTCATTCATTCAAATGATGTCGACCATGCAAGTAATATAGTGGGTATGAGTGGTTATAGCAAAAAATAATACCACGATTTTCTCGGAACTACAGATATGCTGTATAAGCAGCTCTCAGAATAAGTCAGCTTTTTCCTGTCTACATCTAGGTTTTATTGCCTGAGAATCGGGAAAGGCACATTGTTGTTACCGTGATGGCAAAACTCCAACACTGGTCTCTGAGAGTTGTGAAAAGACCTTAAAAACTCATTGCAGTGAAAATGGACTACTTCTGTTTTTCATGTTTTAAAAATCAGGTACAACACCCCTAAGTCATTGTATCAGTTATTCTTACCACTATTAAATACTACTTCATTGCAAAATAATCTTCAAACAATTCCTTATCCACTGGCCCAAATGGCACGACGGTTGCGTAACTTCACTGCTATAATCCTGCAGAAGACAAATGACCTCCCCTTTGCTATAACAGCATGGCTCTTGAAGGTAATCTCATAAGACAATGAAATCATGTCTTAGCACGCAATATACTTGTTGATATAGTGAAAAAGCCTACAGTATAAGGCTGTGTCAAGATCGCACCCTGTTGGTCAGTGGTGATCGACGCAATCACTTGGAATTGACTAGGATTTGCTGAAGCCATTTGGGTAACATTTCACATAGGATGAGGAAATCTGACAAATATTTCTTGTCATTTACAATGCTTCTATTGATCACAATCTTAATCTATCTTAATTTTTTTTTTACAGTTTTCCTAGCGTGTGCATTGTGTCACCATATAACTGATGAACATTCCAGCATAGAGATACCCCCTAGCGTGATGTCACCGCAGATGAGCACTATTGGGATGGCAGACTTAATTTCCCTTTGTTTGTTTAGTATATGTAACAAAAGTTTGAGAACATTATTCATAAAAATAACGTTTGAAAGATAGAATAAATTCACTGAGCAAACATACAATGTCATCGTCGCTGCAGCATTATCTACCTGAGGGAGCGCTTAAGCCTTTCCCCTTTTATCCCATAACCTTCGACACAGGCTCAAAATATCATGTCTGTATTTGAAAATAGTGCCCTACTTTTTTGCAGGTTTCCAAACTTTTGTGCACGCAACAGTGGAGGAAAGTGATGAAATACTTTGTACTTGCTTAATGCATAATAATTTTCATTTTCCCTTACATATGAAAAAAATCAACCTCAACAAAAAATTAAAATACAGCTGTACATATCTATGTTCCTGACAAACAGGTTCGATGGGAACAGACTTTTTTTTTAAACTTCAAATCTTGTGTACACTTTTTATGTACTCATTTTTCTCATTTGAATGTCCGCTTTTGTGTCAGGAACAAGATCAAGTGGCGGCACGGTAGCTGAGTGGTTAGCACTCTTGCTTCACAGCAAGAAGGTTCCGGGTTCGACCGAACCCGGGGCGACCCGGGTTCGATCCCCGGGTCGCCCAGGCCTTTCTGTGTGTGTTCTGTGTGGAGTTTGCATGCATGGTCTGGGTTCGATCCCCGGGTCGCCCGAGCCTTTCTGTGTGGAGTTTGCATGTTCTCCCCGTGTCTGGGTGGGTTTCCTCCGGGCACTCCGGTTTCCCCCACCAACCCAAAACATGCACCATAGGTCCTGACCAAACCGAAGCAAGAAGATCATGGAGATGGTCCCCGGGCGCCCTAATGTGTGCTGCCCACTGCTCCTAATATATTTGTATATACAGTATATATAGGATGGGTTAAAATGCAGAGAAGAATTTCTCCAGTGTGAGATCAATAAAGTCACTTCTTCTTCTTCTTAAGTGCTATGTGGTGCAACATAAAACTGATTAAAAGTCTTATAAAGTGATTATAGTCTAACCTAAACTATAACATAATCTCACTGTCAAAGCTTGATCTCGTTAGATCAAGCTAAGAAGTGCTTGGATGGGAGACCTTTGGGAATTCCAGGTGTTACAGTGTAACGCAAAAAACTGTTGTTATGTCCTTGGACAAGATATTTCATCCAAATTGCCTAGTATGCCTACAATCACTCACAGAAGTTGAAGCCTATACAAAAGGAATATATGATGTCTCTATGGGATTTGGATCTGTTCTGAAGCATTGAGCTGTCTGATCACTGATAACACTCATTAGGCTGCATTCCTTTGATTTGAAATTCTCTTGGCTCTTGTCTTTTTTGTTCGAAATTAGACAAATGGAATCACTACATAAAAGGAAATATTTAACTTTAAGGCAACAAAAGTAATATAGTGTAATTATAGTGAGTTGTTCGAGTATTTTGACTAGATTTTAATTAATACTCTACTAAGCTATAGATTTAAAGGTACCCATATTAATAAAAAAAATAAAAGAAAAATTTGCATAGTGGTAATTACGTCACCTACTCAAAATATAGCACAGAGCCCTACATTTGATTGTCTTATTGTGAGTCCAGTCCAGAAGAGCTGTTCTTTTCCAAACCTCAGCGGCCTATTAAAGGAGCGCGTGCAGCAGCCAATCAGCGGCGCGCGCTGCTCCGCTAATCGTGGATAAGCTCCACGCGCCTCACTGCGGTCACAGCTCCGGGAGGGAGAGCCGTGTTCATTCACTACAGCCTGGGCTTGTGTTATTAGCTCACTTGGATCTGGGACTGTGTGATTTTTTCTTCTTATTTTCTCTCTCTTTTTGCACTGCGTATGTTTGGTAGGCTGCACGTTTGGCTTTCAGGCAGAACCAGAGGAGCCCTGACGCTGCGCTGCAGGTCAGGTAGGACTGGACTCCACTGATGGCTCTTCATTTGTAATCCACGCTGCCGTAACTGCGCGCTCCGTTTGGTCTTTTCCGTCGCGATGTTCAAAACGGCCAATTATCCCACAGTGGATCCTGCGCCCACCTTCATGCACGGCACTTGGTTTGCCACAGGGTGCCGTGAAAACACGCCCGTGGCCGTGGAAAAACCTAAGAAAAAAGCATTCAGCCTGGTCAAAATCATGTCTCTGAGCAACAGAAAAGGACACGACAAACCCCCGCACCACCACAACAACATGCCGTTCACCATCCACTGTACCATCGGCAAAGAGATCAAGCACATATGCAGCAACTGCAGCCGAGGCAACGACACTCAAGACGGTGAGTAGGAGAGAGAACAGGCTCGAGGCTTGGACCACGAGCCCTGCAGTACTGCCTCCTTTTCTCTGCGCTCACAAGATGGCCTAAAGGCATTAAGACTGAGCAGGTTCTTCTGCAGGTTGCTGTCAGCCTACTCTGTTGTGTGTGTGTCAGACACTGCTCTAAGTGGGTCAGTGTAGTACAGAACAGCGCAGGACTGACTGGATCAGAACTTCTTATCAGAGTGCTACCTGTTGTGTGTTAAGGTCTCAGTCTGCATACAGCCCATTGATGGTCTATAATGTTTTTATATGCAGATGTAGTCCTGCTCATACAGATGTCTGGTGATGTTGGCTCTATATAATCTGAGAAATGTGTGCTTTTTCAGTTTCTTGTCATTACATCACCATTCAGCCATTTCTGTATGCAAACACCATCTTCTTAATTAGAACCATACTCATTACACAAGAGACAGTCTATTTCTGTGTGGGATCATTTGCCCTGCTCTCAGGCCAAGTGCGGTCATTAGCACATTGTGTAGACTTCTGTTTAGCCCTGACTGAAGATGTCTTCCTTATCCTCTGCAGTTTTATTCTGAGCAGCCTGTGTGTTTTGGATGCCTAATGAAGTCACTTGGATCTATTGGCTTCAATCAGTATTGGCTGCAGCACTATTTATAGACTGGTGTGGTTGCAGAACCAGTAAGAAAGTAGCCTTTGAGGCACTAGAGCATCCAAGTAATGGAGCGTGCTGGGACTGGTTAAGTCTGCATTACTGTCACATTGTTTGCATGTATTCCCTGTGCCCTGAGGAGGTGACTGGTGTGGACTGTGCGCAGTGATAGCTCTGTGTTTGCAAACCCCATTACTCTGAATGTAATGTTGTCATTCAAAAAGGCACCTCTACATGTACCACAGAGAATACAGCTGATGCCTCTCCTCGGGGCACAGATGCTGTGATGCAATGAGGCGACATTGACAACAAAGCATTCATTAAGAAGAGCCCATGCCCACTGAGGCTGGGCTCATGCTCAGGAGATCTGTACTTGTGATGTTCACTTTCTAGTATTTTTGTTTTTAAAGTGGAACTCAAAACACCCACAGTGGGGTTTTAAGTGTTTAGTCCTTTAAATTGTCTTAATAACGTGGCCTGGTGTGACCTGCTTGCCTCCATGAAGATAAGTGGATACATTTAATGCCATACTGTGAAATATGCTCCATGGAGACGGAGAAGTGGTGAATCCTCCAGAAAAGTAACAAAATGCATCTTTTAAGTCTTGGTTAAGTACATGTGGTGGTTGGTCAGGCATCCACCTCTCATGCTCTTTACAGACCAAACCAGGGCAAAATCAGAACGATATACCCATGTTATGACATATTCAGAAAGAACTTTTTTGGAACATCAACCAATGTTTTAAGATTTATTTTAATTTTTCATGGCCGACACTAATACTGATTGTACAGAGAAACCAATGGCCAATAAGCTCTGCCAATATTTTTTGGGCAATATATATAGGACCAATTTTAGATTATTTCCCCCAAATTATGTAATTTAAATTCACTACAAACTTGCCAACAACTTTTACCACAAACCTATAAAGGAGCAGTGCAGTCAAATTTTGTGCTGTTATCTCTTTGCACTAAGGTGTTCAAATAAAGCTTTAAAACAAAATAACGGACTCGGCTGGAGTTTTATAGCTGATAGCCAATGTGCTCAAATATCATATCTTGAATACCCTATATTATGCAAAAATGACTCATGTGATGTCATGAAGCGGTTAACAGCTACTTTTTACTTTTTAGTTCAATAGAGATAGTAATTCTAGAGCTTAAAGGAAAAGTAATGTTTTTTTTTTTACAATCTGAGCCTTATTTCGGTAATAAAACAAGTAGTTTTACTCACCCATAGCACTTTGGTGTCATATGGAGCACTTCCAGAGATGTTTTAGATTTGCGTTTAGCCTAGCGCGACTTCTAGCCATAGCTCGGGGCATATGATATATTCCCCGAGCATGTAATATGCCCCGTGCGGGCTCCAAATAACACAAACTTTAGCACTTTTCAAATCATAGAAGCTCGATGTCTTAGTCTACGATTTCATTTGAGTAAAAAGTGGCCTGTAATCCGAGATTTATCCATAGTTTACAGCTTTGCGTTTCATGTTTGGGTCTCGGGAGCTGAGAGCACAGTCCGCACATGCGCACTGGCGTCCTCATCTACTCGAAACTATGGCTAAATCTCGGATTACAGGCCACTTTTGGCCAAACGAAATCGTAGGCTAAGACATCGAGCTTCTATGATTTGAAAAGTACTAAAGTTTGTGTTATTTGGAGACCGCAAACATGTGCCCCGAGAACTCACTTGATGGAGATCGCAAATCTAAAACATCTCTGGAAGTGCTCCATGTGACACCAAAGTGCTATGGGTGAGTAAAACAACTTGTTTTATTACCGAAATAAGGCTCAGATTGTAAAAAACGTTACTTTTCCTTTAAATGATCCAAATTTTTCAAGTGAAGGTGTATATGGAGTTTAAAAACACAGTGGAGCACTTCTCGTATTATATTGTATATATATATATGACATATCACAAGGTGGAACAGGGTGTTTTCTGTTTGAGAGAAAGATGATCAAAGGAGAAGTTCAATTTGTCAACTGGACAAAGTTTGTTTGGTTGAAAACGTTTTGCCGCTCACCCGAGAGGCTTCGTCAGCTCTGGTTATTGTACTGGTTAGACCCTGCTTATATCTAGCTGCCGGGAGGCGCGTCCTACAATGACAAAAGCTCTGAAAACGATCCCCCTAATCTGTCTCTTTGTTTTTCAAATTACTCTGACGGCTGTTTCGACCCCCTATTCAACGTCTAACGACCCTTTCCACCCCTCTGCCCTGGCTCTGTTTGACTGGTCTAAGAATCGCATTATAAATGGGAGACAAGTTATGTCTCACTCCCCCATTTCTGTTTAATGACGGATTCTCTTTTTTGACAAAAATAGCCTCTTTAATTCCCCTCTCAAACCAGTTCTTTTCCCTGGCTAAGATCTGAACCTCACTGTCCTCAAAAGAATGGCCCGTGGCTTCTAGGTGAAGCGGATGAAGCGGAGAGGATGTACCAACACAGACGGGCGTGCCAGAGTGGACCGTCATCTGCCGTACATCTTCACCTAGAAGCCACGGGCCATTCTTTTGAGGACAGTGAGGTTCAGATCTTAGCCAGGGAAAAGAACTGGTTTGAGAGGGGAATTAAAGAGGCTATTTTTGTCAAAAAGAGAATCCGTCATTAAACAGAAATGGGGGAGTTAGACATAACTTGTCTGCCATCTATAATGCGATTCTTAGACCAGTCAAACAGAGCCAGGGCAGAGGGATGGAGAGGGTCGAAACAGCCGTCAGAGTAATTTGAAAAACAAAGAGACAGATTAGGGGGATCGTTTTCAGAGCTTTTGTCATTGTAGGACGCGCCTCCCGGCAGCTAGATATAAGCAGGGTCTAACCAGTACAATAACCAGAGCTGACGAAGCCTCTCGGATGAGCGGCGAAACGTTTTCAACCAAACAAACTTTGTCCAGTTGACAAATTGAACTTCTCCTTTGATCATGGATTCTACCTGGACGACTGAGGGACTTTTCACGCATGTTTGAGAGAAAAACAACAGGGTTTGTGTGAATGAAACAAAACAGTAAAGACGACAAATCTCCAGTATATCAGAACTAACCATGCTACAGAAACAATGGGACATACAGAGGAGGAAGTATTTGATCCCTGCTGATTTTGTAGGTTTGATTTATTGAGACATTGAGAGATGGAATGTCAAAAATCCTGAAAATAAATTTAAAGTCAATATATAAACTGTATTTGAACCTTCTAACCAAAAAAGACTTGGTACTTGTTGGCAAAACTCTGGTTTGCAAGCACAGAGGTCAGACGTCTCTTGCAGGTTTGCTCACATATATCAGAAGGAATTTTGGTCCACTCTTCTTTGCAGATCATTTTTAAATCATTAAAGGTCCCATGACATGGTACTTCTTGATGCTTTTATATGGCTCCTTAATGGTTCCCTAATACTGTAAATGAATCCTTCTTCAAAATCAACACTCAGTGCATGAGAAACAGAGATAAGATGAGAGAGTAATTTTTCTCTCTCTGAACAGTCCATTATGGGACTTGTTGCTTGAATGCAAATGAGGAGGACAGAGATGGCCTATAGTAGAGGGTGGGGGCGTGGCCAAACTCTCCGCTCTCAGCTGTCCGCTCTGATCCATTTCCGCGTTTTTGCGCGGAGAAGAGATGAGAAGCGTTCTATTGAAAAATAAACACATTTCCACAGAAAATAAAATTAAACCACTGCTGTTCAAAGGTCCAGAGGCTCAGATAAAGGACTTCCGAGCCTAGAAACACTCGGACGTGCCTCCAGGCAAATTTAAAAAATGCATTTCGCATTGCCTAGCGCATTCGCGGTCCAAACTCTCTGGGCATGATTTACAGAGACGCTGAGTAGACACAGACGGGGGGGTGGAGCTGCATTTTTCGAGCTGACGTCAATAAGGTGCCTTGTTGAGAATCGCCCGTTTGAGCTGTGTTTTTTTGTAACGCAGAAAAGGATCGCAAATGCTCAGTTTAGACATTTCACAACTTTTAGCCATGGGGGGGGGCTAAACAGGGTAGGGGAGCTCACATTAATGTTCAAAAACCTCAGAAAGTGAAAATTTCATGCCATGGGACCTTTAAGGTTTTGTGGCTGTCACTTGGCAATTCAGAGCTTCACCTCCCTTCATAGATTTTCTATAGTGTTAAGCTCCGGAGACTGGCTGGACCTCTCTGTGACTTTAATGTGCTTCTTCTTGAGCCACTCCTTTGTTGCCTTGGTTGTATGTTTTGGGTCATTGTCATGTTGGAAGACCCATCCACGACCCATTTTTAGTTTCCTGGTGGAGGGAAGGAGCCTGTCACTCAGGATTTTAACTATACATGGCTCTGAAAAACACCCCTAAAGCATAATGCTTCCACCTTCATGTTTGATGGTGGGGATGGTGTTCTTGGGATTATAGACAATGTTTCTCTTCTTCCAAACTCAGCGAGTTGAGTTAATGCCAAAGAGCTTGATTTTGGTCTCATCTGGCCACAGCGCCTTCTCCCAGTCACTCTCTAAATCATTCAGGTGTTCATTGGCAAACTTCAGGCCTGCACATCTGTCTTCTTAAGCAGGGGGACCTTGCGAGCACTGCAGGATTTTAATCCATTGCGGCGTAAAGTGTTACCAGTGGTTTTCTTGGGAACTGTGGTCCCAGCTGCCTTGAGATCATGGACTAGCTCCTCTCGTGTAGTTCGAGGCTGATTTCTCAGTGTTCTCATGATCATTGAAACCCCACGAGGTGAGATTTTGTGTGGAGCCACAGACCGAGGTCGATTGGTCAATTTGTATTTCTTAAATTTTCAAACAATTGCACCAACAGTTGTCACCTTAACACCCAGCGTTTTGCTTATGGTTTTGTACCCCATTCCAGCCTTGTGCAGGTCGACAGTCTTGACATACTTTGACAGCTCTTTGGAGATTTTGGAGTCTGATTCATTGACTCTGTGGACAGGGGTCTTTTATACAGCTGACTAGGTAAAACAGGCGTCTAATTCAGGTGACATGTTGATTAGGAGTGTCTAACTCAGGCATGGGCAAACTAAGGCCTGGGCAATGTTCCCCCTAATTTTTCATGTGTCTGAGCAAACACACCAACTCCCTGAGCGTTCCTTGGACTCCTGTGAGCAACATCCGACATGCACACTGTGGCCACACCAGTATCACACCTGAGATCATGGCAAGTTACATAGCTTATGAATCAAATTACTGCTGTTATTTCTGTTAGATTACTTTTAATATAACTGATTTTTTGGTCCACTTCTCAAAAATCTTTTCATGAGCTTTGTACATGTTGTATGTCAGTGTGAGGGTCCTGCTGTGGTCAGTGAAACATTGAACATTACAATATTTTGAAAAATAACCTGTGTATATACACAGTGTATGTACCTGTGTATAAACCTAGGACACTATAAGATGGGTCTTTCTCAAAATAATGATCTCCAAAATAAGTATACATTTTTATCAGTTTATATCTTGCTTTTTAATCATTACCCAGTTTAAGTAATTTTGTGAGAGTGACAGAGCTCTGTGGTTTAATGCTCTGGGGAGAGGATTCACACTTCACACAGAAAGTCCCGTCTTTTTGCTCACAAAAACCTATGGCTTGGACAGAAACAAAGAAAACAGCCGAGGATTACATTATGGCTCTACCTGTCTCCTCTTCTGTTCTTCCCTACGTGGAGTGTGTGCGGGCGGCGCTCCCGTCGGCTGGTGCGGACCCGCCGCTCTGACCCACGGCGATGCGCACGACAACTATGGTCTTACTGAAGGAAGCGAGCGAAATGCGATCGAAATGAATCTGTTTGTAGTTGGCTTGTCCCTAAAGCATGTGCACATTCACATGTGCAAACTGAATCTATCAGACTGGATTCCATGTGTCAATCCAGCGCTGAGTTCAAGTTAGATTTTATTTTATGCGCTGAAAAGGATTTGATGTGCGCGCTGAACGCCTGGAGAGTGCGCGATTGCGCACGCGCGCACCTTAGAGGGAACACTGGGCCTGGGGACCATATGTGGCCCGTTAAGCTTTTTAATCCGGCCCGCACTGAGTAGAAGGAGCAGGACAAGTAGATCTGCATCTCCTGTTTTTGAAAAAAGACAGTCAGGAGGAGAGTGGTGATGATAAAAACCTGAAAGATAACAGAACATTCAGTGCTTTAATATAGTAACTGTTAGTATTAAAAAAAAAAAACAAACCCTTTTTTAAAGGATCATTTCAATAAATAACTAAATACCGTGGAACTTGAAAGCTAGACATTTTGTTGTAATGCTTTTGTTAATTTTTAATTGAAATAAAGCACATCCCATATCCCATGTTATTTTTTGCTCTTATGAGGTGGATTACCAAAACACTAAATCCACCTGCTCCTGGTCCGGCCCTTCTGTCAAATTTTAGAACCCTTTGTGGCCCACGAGTCAAAAAGTTTGCCCACCCCTGGTCTAACTGGTCTGTGGGAGCCAGAACAATTAATGGCTGGTAGGGCATCAAATAATTATTTCACACAATGAAATCAAATAAATTAATATATTTTCTACAATGTGATTTTCTTTTTTGATATTTTATTTCTCAATGTTAAAATAAACCTACCATTAAAATGATAGATTCTTCATTTCTTTTGTTAGTGGGAAAATCTACAAAATCAGCAATGGATCAAATACTTATTTCCGCCACTGTAACTGCTTAATCTTGTCTTTCCTCTCTACACGTCACATTTTTATAGTCTGCAGTGCACTTCTCTGACATGGTTACCGCATTTACCACCTCCTCTGCACCCTCTTCTCAACCAGATTTGACTTACCCCTCCTCTCTTTCTCCTTTTCTCTCTCTCAGCTGAAGAAGCAGAGCGTTTTGCCACCATGCGCTCCGAGGCCATGCTGACTGGCACCCACACGCCGCCCATTCGCCGTCGGAGCAAGTTCGCCTCTCTGGGACGCCTCCTCAAGCCCTGGAAATGGAGGAAGAAGAAGAGTGAGAAGTTCAAGCAGACCTCAGCAGGTATGTTCCACTTCAGCGAGCTGTAACCATCAGACTGACCAAGAAAAACATGTGTAGATGTTCAAGAGCTGTCCTTGTCTATTTTTGGCATCCTTCATAGACTCCATGGTAATGTAGGTAACTTCATAATGTCGTTT
Source organism: Paratrypauchen microcephalus (assembly GCA_036785185.1). Taxonomy (NCBI): domain Eukaryota; kingdom Metazoa; phylum Chordata; class Actinopteri; order Gobiiformes; family Gobiidae; genus Paratrypauchen; species Paratrypauchen microcephalus. The sequence continues at coordinate 3,565,967 of JAVJIX010000021.1, read as the reverse complement.
CAGGAGATTCTGTGACTCTGAAGTAAGGTGCTAACATTTATTTTAGCCGGTATGTTTGTCCGTTTGAATTGTTGTAAAGGCCAGTTACTTTCATATTTTGTAGTTCTTTATTTTTGATTAAAATAAAGTAATCTAGGCCTGAAGTGACCCAAATCCGATTTTTTCGCCTCTATGCGACCGGTATCTGATCTTCTAATGACAGTCTGAACGACACAGATCCGATTTTTTTCAAATGCGATCCAGGCCACTTGGATATGTGGTCCTAAATCTGATACATATCCGATCTTTTGAATTGCGACTTCAGTCAGAACGGCCAGGTCGCATTTATCCGACCTGGGTGTGTTTCCTCCAATTAGAATGGTACAAGTAGGCGTTCACAAATGTACACAAACGTTCTTCTCGTCATGAGAAAATAGTATATAAACCCCGTATCAGTGAAGCGGCGAAGCACATAGTAATCCCACCAGTCCTGGCTGTGACTCCGCACCCACACGTTCATTTCTACGGACGTTGCTGCCACTGCCCCGCAAAACGCCGTGGCCAAAAACCTTGTCCTTCTCCGTCTCCTCCTTAAAACAAATAAGCTGTACATGTTTTGGCTCCGGTACGAAAGCAACTTTAGGCTACTTCCGTAAACATTGAGCGTGTTTGCTGCGTGTGACGTCATTGTGTCCTCCAATGCGCATGCGGGACACTTTTGGGGAGTTAAGCGTTCACACTGGAGATCACATACAATGCGCATTTAACTGGAAATGTGAACGGCCTCGCAAAAAAATCGGATTTCACAAAAAAATCGGAATTGAGCATTAAGCCCTGCAGTGTGAACGTAGTCTAATTGTGATGTATCAACTATTTAAAGATGCATTGTGCAACTTTTGTGGTGGAGGGTCTGTTAAATGCTTTTCTGAATGTTTCACATTATGGTATTAAACATTTCAATCTTCATGGCAACCAAACCAGACCAAGTTACATGTCATATCTGTGCTCACAGTCAGAATGTCTGTTTTTTTAGGCATTTTTGAGCAATAAAACCACCTGTAATTGAATAAATGTAAGGTAGGTCTGTTTAATGTCATACTGTGGAACATTCCAGGCAAAGCAGTGACATATCCATAGAAACAAGAAGGTGACGCTCCCCCAACCAAAAAGTTACTCTGCGCAGCTTTAAAGCAATATGATGATAATGACTGTGGGACTCTAAATCTACAGTTATAATACTTATCACAAAGACGGCAATATTCAATCGAACGGTCAAAAAAGACAACAAAATAGTGTCTCCTATATGCAGTAGTCGAGTTGTAAAATGAAATCGGGGGGATGGTGAAATTTTTCATTTGTGTGACATATTTTCTTAGTATAAAAAAAATATTTAAGAAAAAATAATAATCAAATCAAATAAAAAAGTCTATATAATCATTCAATAATTCAATAATACACAAGATATATGTTATCACACACGTACACACACACTCTGGACACACACACACCTTAGTCCTGGTTTAGACCCGGTTTAGTCCCGGGCCCCTGCTGTCAGCTAATATGTCCCTTTGATGCAGAAATAATATGATAATATAACTCACCCCATAAGAACACGGTCAGCTCCATACTTTGCGGTGCGATAATTCTCGTGTCCACGTGTATGTGCGTGGAAACCGACATAATTATCTCGAGTCCCGAGACGAGAGTTCCTTCTTACGTAGCATTAACGTAACGTACATATTAACGGGGCTCGCTCACAGCTGATCGGCGAACAGGCGTAAACACAACAACGCTAATCGTCACCATTGGCGGGAGCGCGATTGGTGGGTATGCTGCGACATGATTGAAAGCCGGAGCGCAGTTTGGCCTATGATTGGTTCTTGGAACTGGCCACGATTCATGTAGGTCACCTTTTCTGACTTCAAAACGGTGAATTTCACCAAAAGCAGTGGTGAAAGTAAAGCGGTGCGCACCGGAACGCAGCACTGGTATAAAATTCACGCAAGCTGCCAGGGGAATCCCAGTTACGCACCGGGAAGGGAGTTCCCCTGTTGCACAACGTGGTGCGTGATTCGGCTGTATTCTTCCGCACTGGAAAATAGTTCCCACCCAAAATGACCAAGGCAAGCTCTCCGTGTTGATTTGCACATTTATTTGCACTCGATATGAATGCGCACTACACACAAAGTAATTGGGAAACGCATCGAGCAAATTAATTCCTTTTGGCCGAAATCTTTCTCTGGCGACGTTAGACTCCAGTCTAAGGCGGAGGAGCTGCAGATACCGCGGCGGTCAGTGGCGACAGACTCGGACAATGGCTGGGTGAGCAGGAAAATGCTTTCCACCACTTATTTTAGTCTCTGGACTGTGGGGAGATGCCCAAATTTGACCTGGGGGTGGCATATCCCTTTAAGTAGAAAACACAAACAACCACACTATGCCATTCGAGAATAACTGAAAGCTACCCGAAACTCTCGTGCAGAGATATCTGCAGTCTGTTAAGCAAGGATTGTCAAAACTTATCTGACTGTAGCCATGAAAGTCGCCTAAACCATTGCGAGGCGGGGCTGCGCACTGGTAGAAGATTTAAGGCCGGCGCGCTGCCTGCCCCTGTAAAAGAGGGTTTATGCTGACTAAAAAAATATGAAATAATTAAGTATATTAAAAAAGTTATTTATCTATGAAAAAGGTGTAAAATGTAAAAAAAAAAAAAAAACAAAACGGGTAAAACGAGTGTTTATTTTTTTTTTTTTTTACGGTAAAGTGATGCACTGGACATTATAGCACCTGTAAGAAATGAAAACTACTTTCACCACTGCCAAAAGGTGAGGGATTTTCATGCCTGATTGATAAAATGCCACAAGGGATGGAAGAAGGGATGCCCGTTTTAGAAGAGGGATGATTTTGACTATTTTTTCCCCCCTCATCTCGAGTACTGCCTATATGTAATGCACATACTTTATCAATATGGTCTATCTATAAGCCTTAGGCCAGAATAGTTTTACCTGTTTATATGGTTACAATAATATACATGTATAATAATCAAAGTTGGACTTGTAAACTGATCGAAAAAATAATTGCTGTCTAATCGATCAGTAGTTTCAGCTCGTAAGTACTCCCACTCAATAGCCCTGTCTTGTTTAAAATGAGTTCTCCTTTGACTAAGTAAGGAGTGTCTGTTTTGGTCTCTGGGGTGATTGAAATTGATTCTCCAAAAGTGCAGTGTTGTGAGTTTTCCGCTCTCAGGCCTCGTTGGTCTCTTTGATGCTGTAATCTGCTGTTGTCAGGGGCGACAGAAGGACAGACTACAGCTACAAGCCTTGGTCAGTCTGATGGTTACAGCTTAGATGGAGACACAGCAAATGTTAATTCTAGGCTGTGACTGCTCTCTTCTATAGCCTTTCCTGACACCTGTTTTGCACAGGATTTTGGAGCTATTTTATACTGTTACTGTGTACTAGGGGTGTAAAGATTAACCGATTTGGATCGGTTATCGGTCTGTGACCTCTGCGATCTGAGTGTACCGATCAGCGGAGCCCGAATCGGTCCAAATTCGCTACGAAAGGTCCGATGCACCGGATTTACGGCCAAGAATCGATTCTCGGCTCCTGAGCGGTCTCTGTCATGGCGCAGAAGCCGCCTGTGTGTGTTTGCGTTCTTTAGTGAATGGTGGGTGGTTCACTTACCTGGGATTGAAGCTTATTGGCTGGTTAACTGCCAAAGATGCGAGCGGCACGGGCTGTATGCGGAAGCGAGCAATGTTTATGTCTCGTCAGGACAGCGTAGGACAGATCGCCTTGTTTGACAAGGTAGGAAGATTCGACAGAACACCGGTAAGATACGCTGTTTCCATTTATTGAGCTGTTGTTTAAGTTAATTTGGTGCGCTACCGCTATTTATGGACATGGTTCGTATGCGTGGTTAACTTTTCTGCCAGTGTTGTGTCGCGTTGATATCAGTCTGATGTTTCACTGTCAGCTTGTTTCCATGGCAGCTATAGACCATAACAATTGTACAGTGGTGAAAGTAGTTTTCATTTCTTACAGGTGCTATAATGTCCAGTGCATCACTACTAAAAAACAAAAAAAAAAAAACACTAGGTCGCCCGGGGATCGAACCCAGAACCTTCTTGCTATAAAACTAGTGCCCTAGCCACTCAGCCACCGCGCCATCTAGGCTATTTCTCTGGCTACAGTCAAACAGACTGCGGATATCTCTGCACGATAGTTTCGGCCCGAAACTCGGGTAGCTTTCAGTTCTCAATTCTTTTCAGTTTCAATTCTTTTAGCGGTGCTGCGCACCGGCTGAGAATGTTATATATAAAGTAAGCACCGGCTTACTTTCACCACTGCAATTGTATGATACTAGTGTTTTTATTGTCACGGTTAGTGGATTGGGTGATTTATTTAGACAACATTCATGTATTGGCAATGTATATTTGATTTGGGCTAAAATTGACTTGGCTAATTTACTTTTGTGTGGAAAATACAATGTATAATCAGAATTGGTGCATTTCTGTATTTAGATACTTATGATTTGTGTGTATAGAAATGTACTTCACACACACACAGATGATTTTTGTCTCAAAGGAGACTAAGGAAATGTTATAAGATGGAGAGAAAGTATTAGTTATTCAGTGGATTTAACATGCTAGTGTTTTCTATAACTGCCTAGTAATATCTATCTTCTTGTCAGTGATATGTTGCACTTTTACAGTTACTGAAACTCATGAGTGACTGAAGCACTAATTACTAACTCATTCTGATTCATTCTGATTTTTGACTTTAATAGGCAACTTGCTTGTTTTATAAGGTCTTTTTTTATTTTTGATATCTAACCTTATTGTTTTGTGTTGCTTGAGGGAAGGAATGTGTTGTATTTTAAGTATGAGCAGAGTTTTGCAAACCAGATTGTCAGTTTTTCAGTAGGCCTGATGTATTGTCTGTTGGACACTAAATAAACAAAAGGATACTATTTTGAAATTAAATTTCTGTTTCTCTCTTTTTCTTCTCAATAACTTTAAAGCACTTGGGAGTAAAGTTGTCAATTTGTATTGAATCGAAATTAACCGAACCGGATCGGATCGAATCGAATCGTACCGGATCGTTTACTAATTTTATGAATCGTCCCTGAATCGAATCATAGCCTGTGAATCGAGATTCGAATCGAACCGTTTTGTGAGTGACAGATTCACACCCCTACTGTATACTATACTGTATAATCAAATATAAAATAATTACATACAAGTCTAAAATATTTTGTGCTCTGAGTCTGTGTTTCTGTGTTTGCAAAGGTGCCCAGGTAACCAGAAATGACTCCAGTGGTTGATTTGTGCATTTGATATGGTGAAGTTGGTTATGTTAAACTTAAACTGATTTTTACTCACATGAAAGTGTCAAAAATACATCTAGTCCATTTTAAGCTGTTTGCAGTGGAGTTAAATAAGAGCTTTTCACAACTCACAGACCAGTAGAGAGTTTTGTTGTGTGGGTAAAGCTAAAAACAACTAGCAAGTTAACTTGCACTTCCTGATTATCAGACAATATATTTTTTATAATTGGATGTTGACAGTACTCAGAGGATTGACCTCAAGAGCTGCTTATACAATATATCTGTACTGTGGAAAGACAAATCCTAAAATGAAAAGTAAAGTTTTGGGACTCAGCTGTTTTGATAGTTTTTATTATTTTTATTAAAGGGACAGTGTGTAAGATTTTTACCTGTTAATTACTGAAATTGAAGATACCCATTCAAAAATACATTGTTTTCCAAGCCTTTTCACTTCCATCATGAAATCAAAGTATTCTTTTGGACTTAGATATAGTCACATAAAAGGGGGATCTTCCCCATATAGAGGCAGCCATTTTGAATACGAGAGCCGCAGAAGGACATTTGGGCTCATCCTTCGCCTCGGCTCCTGCTAACAGCTGCACAGCCGCGCTGCTTATGGGTCCCCCCTTCCCCCCTCCCCTTCCCCTTCTCTCCTTCGGTCCTCTGCTCTCATATGCAGCCAGGAGGGAAGGAGAGAAGGGGAAGGGGAGGGGGGGAGGGGGGAGCATGCTGCCGGATCACACATCGTAATGGATATAACACGTATTTTGGACTAAATTGTTTTACTGGATTTTATTCGCTGGATCCTTATGGACAGATTGAGACCAAGTTTATGATGAAATACAGAGTTTGACCTGTGCAAAGCCTTCAAAGGTAAGCTAAGTAAGCTAAGTTTTGTGCTTTTCTGTATAAAAGCCCCATGTGCTCGGGGAGTGATTGTTTTGCAGGGAAATGAATTGCATAGTCAAAAAGAGGAGACTGTAAGGTTTCATTTGATGTGTAGATTGTCATGAATCATGATCGGGATTGTGTGTTTTCATGCGAAAAGAAAAAAAAAAGTGAACGGGGGACCGCGGTTTATGTATACAGCGGTGCGCGGTTCGTGCGCGGGCACGCGAGATTTCGGCGCTACGTCGCGCCCGGGTGACCCTCGAGGTCTGCCGTAGCCAAAAGAGGAAGTGGAATAGCTAGTAACCACCTATGCGCCACGAATCCTACACACTGTCCCTTTAAGAGAATTCTTTTGGTTGTAGTTGATATTTAGGGACCGAGCCCGAAGGGGGACGAAGGTCCCTATTGTTGTTGCTTCGTTTCCGTATTATTATTATTATTATTATTATTATTATTATTATTATTATTATTATTATTATTATTATTCTTGTTCATACACGCTGGGGCAATTTTGAGCATGTTCCCATGCTTCAAAACGAACGAAACTTTGCACGGGCATCACAAAGTGCTGCCAGTACGACCACACAAAGTCTCGTCCCTGGGGGACCTGGGGGTCCCTGGGAGACCCCCCACTGGGGGACCCCCAGTGGGGGGTCTCCTAGACCGTACCTCAGATGGGCATAAATTTTGGTAAGCATAATCTTAAGACGTTGGAGATGTTAAATTGCGAAGGATTTTCAAATAGGCGGTAATATGACGATACGGCAGATCGATAAAGTTAGGTATGGAATTTGAAACACTTCTCCTACACCGTACCTCAGATAGGCTTAAATTTTGGTGAACATAATCTTAAGACGTTGGAGATGTTAAATTGCGAAGGATTTTCAAATAGGCGGTAATATGACGACACGGCGGATCGATAAAGTTAGGTATTTATTGAATGGGAGTGATGAGTTATGAATGGGAGGTATTTGTTGCTAGGCAACGCCCTGATCAAAGGTCTTTGATCTTTGTACCTTTGATCTGATATAGCTGCAAGCAGCAATGTGGGGACAAGCATCGAAGGTTCATGTAGGCCTCAGCATGGAGGCCACATGCAGGGTCTGACAGGGTCTAACAGAGTCTGACAGGGTCTGACAGGGTCTGACAGGGTCTAACAGAGTCTGACAGGGTCTGACAGGGTCTGTTCTGACAGGGTATCTACAATGTCATGGCCACGCCCAACAGGAAGTGAGATAATTGGGGCAATTTTGAGCATGTTCCCATGCTTCAAAACAAAACTTTGCACGGGCATCACAAAGTGCTGCCAGTACGACCACACAAAGTCCCATCCCCCAGTGACCCCCAGGAGCTCGATAGCGCCCCCTAGCGCGTTGTCTTTCGGGGCTGGCATACCGTTTAAGATAGGCGCACGAAATTCGGTAGGGACGTGTATCTCAATAAGACGAACAAATGCGTCAGGGTCTGACAGGGTCTGACAGAGTCTGACAGGGTCTAACAGAGTCTGACAGGGTCTGACAGGGTCTGACAGGGTCTGTTCTGACAGGGTATCTACAATGTCATGGCCACGCCCAACAGGAAGTGAGATAATTGTGCCAGGCACACGAAATTTGGTATGGCTGTGCGTCTCAGTAAGACGAACAAACGCAGGTGCGAGGTCCCGACCAACGCCGCTTGCGGCTTTAATTATTATGTCAAATGGAGAAGATGCTTTAGTTTGGCAGAAGGTTTCTCAGAGTCATTGTGTCCTTTGACTGTTGTCACTTGAGAGTTTTCTAAATCACAAATTGCTCTGTAATATGAGCCCATGACCTCAAAAACAGTATTAAAGAGAAAGCTTAATGTTTCTACTTTATTATCAAACATACACAAAACCCCCAACTGTGTGGGAAAGCAGTCCATTCACTAGTGTGTCCATATGCAGTGTACAATGAAAAACGCTGCTCTAAAAGGGTGCATTATGCTGGGAATTTGGATTGGAACAGCCCTTTTCACTCTTTTGTTATGCACTTACTTTGTTTGCATAATTCCCCTCTCTCCAAATGCTCATTATTTGTCCACTTCTTTTGGATGGTGGCTTGAATGGTGGATTATGACTTTATATAGGCATATCTCACAGGAGGGCTGGAGATTATGTCCAATCTGAGTATCGAATGCCAGCCAGGTGATTTACATGCCAGCATGTCAGTGGGTTTTGTGCCCGTCACATCCATTAGGGCTCCCAATATGATCCCAACTTCTGAAAAGCCCATATAAGCAAATGCGGAAAAGTGGAGCAGTACCAACAATCACGAATCAGTGCGACCAATTCACATGACAGGAAGTAAGGAAATAGCTCAGTGATTTCCTGCTTGGATGGTGCTGCACAGACATAATAAGGATGATTGACTCTTCAAAATAAATCAGAATTGATATTTGAATTATGGTTGTCTGATAAGGCAAAATAATTAACCACAGGGTTTTTTTTATTTTTATTTTGTTTTGCTCAAAATGTCTTTCAAAATAAATGGCATGCACTAAACAAGATTCAGTGGTGACCAAATTCAGATCTTCATAAAGTATAGGAGAAGTGTGTGCCCTAGATCCCAGGCAACGAACTAGCCCCAACATTTTAGATCTACTATTAGATCTACTATTAGATCTTGATTTGATTGAAATTTAATGTTTTAATTTCACAGCCTTGATATGAATTGACAAAATAATGTCTTATAAAATTCCTTGTCTCCAAGGGGTATTATTATATTTTAACTCTGATATTTAGTCCTACGTTTTATATCAGACTTCTGTATTATTTTAGCAATTAATATTATTTAGCAAGTGTTTTCTCAATATCTCTCAAGCTCATGCCATAGGTTTGCAGTGAATGTTTTGTATGATTTATAAGAAAAATAAATATATTTGTACACATTTTTCCAAATAAAATAAACACCCAAACTTGGGCAAATATTCCCTCATTTCACTTGCATCTCTTCTTCATGCTGTGTGTTTTTTATAGCTTGATTGCTCTTTTGTAACAGGTCATCACAGAGACCTACTTATTATTCAGTTCAAAGCCCACAACACAATGACCTATTTATTTCTCTTAACCATTTGATGTTAGGAAAGATGCAGCTAAACAGGCACACTTCCTCCTATAGTGAATATAGACCAGTGATTCTCTGGTACATACAGATTTAATGTTGCAGATGTTGCAGTGGTCTGGTGGATTAATCTGGCTTTATACGTGGTTTGGTCCTAGACTAGCCTGGGTTCAGACCTGGTTTAGTTTTAATCATCTTTTGCACTAAGTAGTTCAGCTGTGTTCCTGGTTTAGAGTTTGTTTAATCTAGGAATATGCCCTACTTGATGCACATTTTAGTATAATAGAGGTTTAAATCATCAAATGCAATTATCCTGTATGACATTTTTTTTGGTTAATGTTCTAATGCACTGCACTTTCAGATGTAAAGATGATTATGCAAAGACTAGTCTGCCACATGAATTATTATTCAAAACATAAACCATTGTTCTCTTTGAAAATATAGCTGTTGTGTCTGCAAATGTTGGACTGCAATACAGCGTCAGTCTGGATTTCTCTCATGGTGTATCGTTTTTAAAATATATATTTATAATACAAATACTGTCTTGAATTTTTATCATGAAAAGATAAGAATCCCAGTTGTGCTTCTTTCCTGAGTTGTTTTAAATCTTATCAGCCATTGTCTATATACTTGTTCAATTTGGTCTAGTTTCAGTACTAGTTTGAGTATCAACAAGTACTGAAAAACAAATAAAAACGGACAAATAGAAATAGAATATCTTAGGAATTGATAAAAGAAGAAATTCAATTTGTCAACTGGACAAAGTTTGTTTGGTCGAAAACGTTTCGCCGCTCATCCGAGAGGCTTCGTCAGTTCGGGTTAGATTATTATTATTATTGTATCTTTTGTTTGTTAGATCTAGGTTTAAGGTTTAAGTCTGACGGGCGTGCCAGAGTGGACCGTCATCTGCTGTACATCTTCATCTAGAAGCCACGGGCCATTCATTTGAGGACAGTGAGGTTCAGATCTTGGCCAGGGAAAAGAATTGGTTTGAGAGGGGAGTTAAAGAGGCTATTTTTGTCAAAAAAGAGAATCCTTCTCTAAACAGAAATGGTGGAGTCAGACATTATTTGTCTCCCATCTATAATTCCATTCTTAAACCTAGATCTAACAAACAAAAGATACAATAGGGCTAGCCAGGTCAGGGCCAGAGGTGTGAAAAACAGTCGTGTAGGGATGAATAGGGATGCTAATCTAGACGCCAGAGAAACAAAAGACAGAAACCAACAGGTGAGATAGTTTCTAGTTTCGGAAAGTAGTTAGCTAGTTAGCTCCTCCCTGCAGCGAGATATAAGCAAGTGTCTAACCAGCACTCTAACCCGAACTGACGAAGCCTCTCGGATGAGCGGCGAAACGTTTTCGACCAAACAAACTTTGTCCAGTTGACAAATTGAATTTCTTCTTTTATCATGGATTCTACCTGGACGACTGAGGGACTCTTCACGCATCTTAGGAATTGTCTTGACTCTTGACCTACCATGGGTTGCAGACTAGAGGGATGAAAAATTAGGACTATTACTATAGTAATTAGCAATTCAAAACAAAATATACTGTATCTATTGAATGTCTCCTTTTTAAACATGAAACTGAAACCCATGGATATCAGAACTAGAATAAACCCACACGGTATGAAAATGAATGTGTAAATAGATGGAATCACAACATGTCAACACAATCTCTTCCATTTGTGTACAGGTGTGACTACTTAACATGTACTTTCAGATTAATAGAAGAGTCCATTAAGGTTTCAGCGCAGGTTTTCAGAGACAGGTCTGGGAAATGGTCTTGGTTAAAAACTTTAAGCTACAGTGCCTGGGGCTGCTGCTGGGCAGTGTTGGGGCTATCTGGGTCACTTCACAGACAGATATATTTTCTCTCACTCAAAAAGAATATAAATTACTAAGCGCAGTTTTGCACGTCAATACAGACAGCTCATGTTGTTGCCAGTTTGATTTGAAATGCTCTTAGCTGAGTGTCTCAAATGAGGCTCCTCTCCTGGTTCACAATTTCACTGTTGGACGTGGGTTCTGAAGGTGATTTTAAAGAGGTCATGTTCCAAAGATGTTTCAAGTACTTCCTGTTATATAGGACAAGAACACGAGAACTAGCAGCAGCAAGAATGGTGCAACCTTGACAAGATATGGCTCATTGTCTTACAGAGTGCAAACTTATTGCACAAAAGAGATTCCATCGTGAGCTTTTAGCCATGTTATCACATCAACAACAACCTGGAGTTGTTTTGTTTCATTCACACTCTGTTCCACTTTGTGATGTCATGTAGTGGTAGTTTTCAAATTGATGGCTAGCTTTTGTCTTTAGTTAGAGGTTTGCAATTCCAGGGCTGAACTTATCCAAGTGATTCTAGTGAAGGTGGATGGAGTAGGGATGTCAACAATTAATCGACTTACAATTAATTGTCGATCAAGACGTTGGCCGAACAAAATGCATTAACACTAGAAGTCCCGGGAATTTTGACAGCCCCCCTAAAGTCCTGGAGAAGGGTCAAAAGACCCTTAGTCCAAACTGATGGCTCTGATGGCCACAATTAGCATCTCTTCATTTGTAAATGCGTCCATTACCTGTTGAATCAGCAGGGGGGAGGAAGACATCAATCTCCAGGTGGATTCAGACTCCGACCTGTCTCAGTTGTCTTCAGGTAATATTTCATTTCATATTATTTCCCATTTTACATTTCATTTCAGTGAGGGAGTAAATCACCTCAGAACTAGTATTTTTTTGCGTGCCAATGGGGCAAGCTTTTTTACTAGCTAAGATTTACTTGATTTACTCATTTCCAGCAAATGTTGTTTGCCTAGCAAATTTTGCCTGGCAAATTGGCTAGCAAATATTGCTAACCTAGTAAAAAAAATGCTTGCCCATCGGCAAATTTCTTAAAACAAGTAAAAATAGTCTAATTTGAGGTTTTTATTTCTATTTGAAAAATACTAGTTCCAAGGTGATTTTTACTACATTACTTGAAACTAGAAAAATAAACCAATTTTGCAGTGATTAGCTTCTATACTTGCATTTGTGATATCATTTGAATTTCCCATTGCTCATTATTACATTTTTTTCACGCAACAGATGAGGAGAGTGCTCCCCAACCAACAAAGAGAGCTCGGCTGGCGACTGATGTGAGAGAGACTGCAAAAGATGGCACAGTATGGCATGAAGAACAGGTGGGAACCGGTCCACATTTCACCCCACCATCGCCATACAGCGCAGATGGAGAGCCAACAGCTAAGGCCAGGAGGTCAATCACAAGTCGCCTTCAGAGCTTCCTTTGTTTCATCACTCCGGACATGCTTGACATCATTCGAGACTGCACAATTCAACATGCGAAGCAAACTGAGCATGTGGATTGGTTCATGGGCATACCTGAACTAATGGCATTTATTTCCATCACCATCATGAGGGGAATCTTCAAGGTGCCATCACTGCGTGACTGCTGGTCGAAAAAGCTGGGAAGCCCACACATCATCGAAACCATGTCCCGAGGCCGTTTCCAAAACATCATGCATCACCTGCGCTTTGATGACAGAGACACCCGCAGTGAGCGAGTACAGACTGATAGGTTTGCGGCAATTTCAAACATATGGGGATTGTTTGTCACCAACTGCATCACATCCTACATCCCTGGTCGACACAACACCATTGACGAACAACTTTTCCCGTGCAAGACTCGCTGCTGTTTCCTACAGTACATTGCAACTAAACCAGACAAGTTTGGTATCAAGTTTTGGGTGGCGTGTGACTTGAAAACCAAATACGTCTGCAACATCCTCCCATATCTTGGCAAGGACCCCACTCGACCTCGTGGGGAGAGAGTGTCTGAGAGTGTAGTCATGAGGCTGATGGAACCATTCTTGGACAAGGGCAGAAATGTTACCACAGACAATTTCTTTACATCACTGTCACTTGCAAAACGACTACTTAGCCGGAATTCAACCATCCTCGGCACAGTCAACAGGATTCGCCAAGAAATCCCACCGTCAACTCGACAGATGCACCGCGATGAATTTACCACCCAGGTGTTTTCATCCACTGGTGCCACACTGACTGTGTATGCACCCAAGCGGAAGAAGACTGTGTATATTCTCAGCAGCATGCACAGCACGATTCAGACACAGGAAACCACCAAAAAAGAAGCCAAACACCATCACACTCTACAACACAACAAAGTGCGGCGTCGATATCATGGACCAGATGGTGCGGGAATACACTGTCCGCACAGGAACAAGGCGCTGGCCAGTAGCAGTGTTCTACAACATGATAGACATTGCAGCACTGAATGCCCACGTGCTCTATCAATTATGCACTGGGAGAAAGGAAAGACGGGTGGATTTCCTGTTTGAACTGGCAAGAGAGTTGGCTCACTCCCACGTGGGTATGAAAAAGGCCCAAAAGGAGCAATTGCTTCGGCAACAACCCTCCACACCACAACTCGGACAAAGAGCCAAGTGTCAGGCTAAAATCAAATGCAAGGACAATCGTGCAACAGTGCGCTGTGATGACTGTTACAAATATACATGTGGGAAATGCCGAAAGGAGCAATGGCAGTGCCAGAATTGTTAGTGACTGCTCAAATGTATTTCACTCATTTGCATTCTTTGTAAATATGCTTTTTTCCTTTGTAATTTTTTTTCTTCTATTTTTGGCACACAAAAATAAGTTACTTCTGCAACAACCTTCCACACAAAAACTGGGAAAACAGTTGCTTTTGCATTCATTGTAAATATTTTTATTTTGTATTTTTTTAACAATAAATGTTTAGAGTTTTTGATCCCAAATTCTCGTTGATCCTGATGATTCACTGCATAAAAATCCACCATATGTTTATAAATCCACCATATGGGCGCACGCGCACACACACACACACACACACACACACACACACACACACACACACGCAAAAACACGCATTACCTACGCTTGCCTGGGGGTCCCCTCCCCCACACAGGCTCAAGCGACTCTGTGACTCAAGCGACTGCTGTGAGCCGCTAACAGCCAAATTTCCACAACAAAAGGAGTGTCCACAGGGGGTCCAAAGGGTCAGATGACCCCTCTGTGGGTCTTTTAGGTAAAAAGGTCAATTGACCCCTCCGCGGGACTTCTAGTGTTAATTGTAACTAATCGCTAGAGGGCGCTACTCTGGAATGTGAACACGAGATGCGAACCCACTCGCGAGAAAGACCATAGCGTTACATCATGTAACCCTTTCCTCTCTGGATGTTGCCACACAACTCACAGTAGAGCTGGACCTAGAACCATATATTTTTGAAATTATAAAAGCATGTAACTTACATGCTTTTATAATTTCTTGATTGTTCTGGTTTGAGGCCCTGTAATGTTTTATGCTGTGTCCAGGGGCCCTGTGAAATTTATATTTTGTACTGTAACCCTTCACAGATTAAGGGAGAGAAATATTGTTGATGCCTTAGTTCAAAATAAATGTTGAGAATGTCCTGAAAATAGCCTGGATTCACTGGTTTCATCATAATATGTAGACTAAATAACATTCTGTTATTTAATTTATTCTGTTCCTTTTAATTTCAAGATTTCCATGCTGCAAGTGCAACAACTGAGCCAGTCCTCAATTTATTTTCAATAAAGAATGTATTTTGTTATTCAGCATCAATACAGCTATATTTTAGTTATTATTATTATTTATTATTATTATTTAGTGTCTATATTCTATTATTATTTAATGTTTTATGTTTGCACCTTATCACCGAGACAAGTTCCTAGTTTTGTGAATTCTGTTCACTAGACAATGGCAATAAAAGTCTTTCTGATTCTGATTTGTCTGCTTTTTACTAAGGAATAATTAAGTGAGGAATATACAATATAATAATACTATGATATATTTTTGACTCAGTGTTATGTATACTATAGCTTATATTCTTAAAGACCCTATTGAAACACTAAAATTCAGGTGAAAAACACAGCTTATCAGTTAATCGTAAGTCACTCGATAAGGCCAATCAACTATAGATTAATGAATTAATCGATAATTTGCATCCCTAGCACTGTTCCCCCTAATGTTTTATGTGTCTTAGCAAACACACTAACTCCCTGAGCGCTCCTTGGACCCCTGTGCGCGACATCCGACATGCACCCCCGGTACACGCTGTTGCGAAAGAGCTGCACGTGCTCCTCGCACACCAGTAGAAGTTTAATACGAGACACATACTTTTGTTTCTGAATACGGGACGATTCCCCCGTATTCAGATGACCCCGCGGCTGAAAAAAAAGCGGAACTCTTTCATCTCTGCGCTGCATAGGTTTTCTTGTGCGCTGAGAATGTGCGAGCAGTGCGCAATTGCACAGGCGCGCAGCTTAGAGGGAACGTTGATCCCTAGTATGGAGTTTTAAAAACACAGTGAAGCACTTCCTGTTTTACCACATGTGCGTCCAAGTGTCTGTGTACGTTGGCCTTTAGACATTTAGATGTGCATTAGGATTAAGATGATTACGCACATTTTTTTGTGCATAGCCTTCTCAAAAAAATTACTTCTGTTGTGGGTCAAGGTTGACTTTGTCGTCGGGTTGTTAAACAAAAAAAGAGGGTTGATAATCAAATTTCAAATGAAGTTTTATTATTAATATATTGGTTACCTACCAAGCACCAATACTGGAAAAAAAAAAAACACATTAATGAACAAATTGTGCACATCCCAGTGAGGTGTTTTGATTTAATGGTGTTACACAATCCTGGACATTCACGAGCTGGAGGTTATGTCAGAAGCTTTCTGTAATTACATCTCAAATGGGGGGAGGGGGGAGTCATAATCCTTCAAACATAATATATTCATTGGCATATCACCACTGAGCAATTGGTTCCTCTGCATTTTACTGTTCTGTTATATGAAACCTCTTCAGTTGCAATAGCAAAATCTGTCATCTTCTCATCTTTGTTTTGAAAAATTGTCAAGTATTTTTCTATTTGTGACCATCTTTTGCAGATATTATCAATGAAAATGAAATGTCAAGTGGGTTTGGTCAAGGAGGGATGGAATAATACTTGGATTGCAGTAAAAAAAAAGTATTTATTAATTTTAACATTTGACAAAACAAAAATAGACAAAACCAAAGCAGAATTCTCCCACAGCCCACCCGTCTCTGCACACGCCACAGTCAAGAGTCAACCAAGTCAAGTCCAGTCTTGCCAATATGTCTAAAAAAGACATCCACATCAGCAGCTTTTTAAAACGGCACTTTTGCAAATGAAAAAAAAAAATTACAAAATTAGCAGTGCTGTTAAATAAATTGTACATTACATTTTGGATGAAAAGATTTCAATTGAAAACGACCAACTTTGCACGTACTCCTTTGCTATTTTGTATTCCTTTTCATCTCCTAAAGTGACAGACGTTTATGAATAATTTCCATGCTCAAAACATCTAAGAATAGCAGCAGTACTTATACTGCCATGGGCGCCAGACTAAACCAGACTTTGGCACATGTCTCCTTCCAGTATGTAAAATCTGTTTATTCAATTGGGTCAAATAAAATCTTGCATAAATAATACATTATGTACTATTATTACCTGATATTAAAGGGCCCATATTGCTCTATTTTCTGATCTATGTTGTAATGTTTTCTCATCAAAAACATACCTGAAGTTGTGTTTCATTCACACATGTTAAACACATGAACCCTGCATATTTAGTTCTTCTCTCAAACTCAAAACATGTGTTCAACCTTATGATGTCATGTGGTAATGCAGGAAGTGTTCCGCTGTGTTTTTAAAGTCCATACACCTTCACTAGAATCATTTGGATAATTTCAGACCTAGAATCCTATCTCTACTGAATTTAAAGGTCCCATGGCATGAAATTGTCACTTTCTGAGGTTTTTGAACATTAATGTGAGCTCCCCTACCCTGTTTAGCCCCCCCCCCATGGTTAAAAGTTGCGAAATGTCTAAACTGAGCATTTGCGATCCTTTTCTGCGTTACAAAAAAT
Source organism: Paratrypauchen microcephalus (assembly GCA_036785185.1). NCBI lineage: Eukaryota > Metazoa > Chordata > Actinopteri > Gobiiformes > Gobiidae > Paratrypauchen > Paratrypauchen microcephalus. The sequence goes on along the minus strand of JAVJIX010000021.1, from coordinate 3,548,719 downwards.
CGGAGCTCAAACGGGCGATTTTGAACAAGGCACCTTATTGACGTCAGATCGAAAAAAGAAATGCAAATGCAGTTCCACCCCCATCTGTCTGTACTCAGCGTCTCTGTAAATCACGCCCAGAGAGTTTGGACCGCGAATGCGCTAGGGAATGCGAAATGCGTTTTTTTATTTGCCTGGAGGCACGTCCGAGTGTTTCTAGGCTTGGAAGTCCTTTATCTGAGCCTCTGGACCTTTGAACAGCAGTGGTTTAATTTTATTTTCTGTGGAAATGTGTTTATTTTTCAATGGAACGCTTCAAATCTCTCCCCCCGTGCAAAAACACGGAAATGGATCAGCTGAGAGCTCAGAGCCGAGAGCGGAGAGTTTGGCCACGCCCCCACCCTCTACTATTGGCCAGCTCTTTTCTCCTCATTTGCATTCAAGCAACAACGCCCATTATGGAGTGTTCAGAGAGAGAAAAATTACTCTTTCTCATCTTATCTCTGTTTCTCATGCACTGAGTGTTGATTTTGAAGAAGGATTCATTTACAGTATTAGGGAACCATTAAGGAGCCATATAAAAGCATCAAGAAGTACCATGTCATGGGATCTTTAAGGTAAAGATGGCTGTTAACATGAAAACTACTGCATCATGACATCACAAGGTGGAACAGCATTTTGAACTTTGGAGATGTAGGCAGACTAATAATAAAGAGTTACTCAAGCATGTGTGAATGAAACAAAACACAAGTCCAGGTATGCTTTTGATGAAGTAACAACATTATAACATGGTTTAAATGTGTAGAATCCCTCAGTCGTCCAGGTAGAATCCATGGCAAAAGGAGAAATTCAATTTGTCAACTGGACAAAGTTTGTTTGGTTGAAGACATTTCGCCGCTCATCCGAGAGACTTCTTCAGTTCTGGTTCTAGTGCTGGTTGGTCCCTGTTTATATCTAGCTGCAGGGAGGAGCTCACTACCCTGGAATCATTCTGAAACTATCTCAACTAATTTGTATCTTTTGTTTCCCTGGCGTCTCGTTTAGCATCTCTATTTAGCCCTATGAGGAGCTCACTGCTCTGAAATAGCTCTGAAACTATCCCCTCATTTGTTCCTTTTGTTATTCGAATATTTAGCATCTCTATTCAGACAACAGACCGTCTCCACCCTTCTGTCCCTGACTCGTCTGCCCTAATGTTTTTTTCCCGTCTGTTATGACTTGGTTTAAGAATCGAATTATAAATGGGAGACAAGTTATGTCTAACTCCCCCATTTCTGTTTAACGTCGAATTCTCTTTTTTGACAAAAATTGCCTCTTTCACTCCCCTCTCAAACCAGTTCTTTTCCCTGGCTAAGATCTGAACTTCACTGTCCTCAAACGAATGGCCCGTGGCTTCTAGGTGAAGATGTACGGCAGATGACAGTCCACTCTGGCCCGCCCGCCTGTGTTGGTACATCCTCTTGTGAAGTGGCTGTTTTGTTTCTCCAATGTAGCGCTCACTGCAGTCTTCACTACACTGAATGGAGTAGACCACATTGCTTTGTTTGTGGCTCGGTGTTTTGTCCTTTGGGTGGACAAGTTTTTGTCTTAAAGCGTTTGTGGGTTTGAAATAAACTGGGATTTCATATTGTCTGAAAATTCTCTGTAGTTTGGTTGAATATGTTTCAGAGCTCATCCAAGCTGCTTCTTCAGTTCTAGTCAGACACTGGTGGACACTGCCTATATCTAACTACAATGAAATTACTTTGAAACTACCTCACCTATTTGTTTTCAGTTTCTGTTAGTTAGGTAGGCCTATTCAATATGCAGTGGGAGTGGAGTGTGGGGTCTGGGGGCAGGGTGCGAGTGAGATTTTTTGCCTTTTGTGCCTGGATAACTAACTCTTCTGAGCCGCACAGACCGATTTTCTGGGCACAGAAGCGCTGTGACCAGTGGCTAGAGTTTCATTGAATTGCTTAACCAAATTTCAGCGTGAGAAATACCATGTGTGGCGTGTGAGCGTGTGAACTCGTTGAAATGCGTGTGTCACACTCTCAAAGCGTGAGACTTGAGAGCGCTGTTATTGGCAATGAAATAAAACTGTGCTAGTGTTAATCAAGTCGTTTTGTTTGGATATATTTCGTCATGTCATATAGTCTATAAGAATGACACTTTTTAAAATAACAATTCAAAATGGAAAATCCTATGTTAAAACTGTTTCTGCATTTCAGCTTTGTTTATAACATGTGGTCTGGTTCAGTTCAGGCTTTACTTCCACATTTTGTCAATACTTAATGGACCCCACGCCCATGCACTGGGAAAACTGGGCCTCAATGTCAAAAAGGTTAAGAACCCCTGCATTAGAAGAAAAAATGTTCCACTCCACACTATGCCCCACCAAAATTTTGAAATGCCCCCCCAATTTGTGCAGTCTAGATCCAGGCCTGTTTCACACCTCTGGACCTGACCTGCTGCCCTATTGTTTTCTTTGTTTGTTTTGATTTAGGTTTGAGGATAGAGTTATAGATGGGAGACAAATGATGTCTGATACCTCCATTTCTGTTCAAGGACGGATTCTCTTTCTTGACAAAATAGCCTCTTTATTTAATTGTAAACAAGTAGGCGTGGTAGTTTAAGAGTAATTTCATTGTAGTTAACTCCTCCCTTCAGGCAGATAGGCAGTGTAATCCAGTACTCTGACCTTGGATGAGCTGCGAAATGTATTCGACCAAATAAGTCCAGCTGACAAATCTCTCCTTTTAACATCGTTTAAAGCACAAGAGTCAATTTTGTGTAATATAGGCTTTCTGGAGATGGCATGTCCTTTGCATGATTCCATTTCATGCTTTTATTTTATTTTGGCTAAATAGTTACATGGTAAGGCCTTTAAAGGGACAGTGTGTAAGATTTTTACCCGTTAATTACTGAAATTGAAGATACCCATTCAAAAATACATTGTTTTCCAAGCCTTTTCACTTCCATCACGAAATCAAAGTATTCTTTTGGACTTAGATATAGTCACATAAAAGGGGGATCTTCCCCATACAGAGGCAGCCATTTTGAATACGAGAGCCGCAGAAGGACATTTGGGCTCTGCCTTCGGCAAGGCTCGTGGTTTGGGGTAAACAACACAAGCATGCTGCTGGATCAGACGTCGTAATGGATCTAACACGTGTTTTGGACTAAATTCTTTTACTGGATTTTATTCGCTGGATCCTTACGGACAAATTGAGAGCAAGTTTATGGTGAAATACAGAGTTTGACTAGTCTGGCTAACACCTGACCATATCACAAGTGAGATATGGGTCTGGAAACTCGCTTTGAAAAATCCCGTAGCGGAGGTGTGGTTAGCGATTGCCAACGGCCGTTTATTGGGCGTTATGAATGTCTATCATTGAGCGTATACGTCCATAGCCAATCATGTCAGTTGTCAGTTCAAACTACAAGCTTCCGTTTGTCATGTGGTACGCGTCACCGTCTTGCCACACCTCCCCCGCTCTCTGATTGGGGCCCTAAATCTGGGACTCTCGCTTGGACGAGTTTCCAGGCCGCCTTCCAGTTCGAAACGAACGGAAGCGGCCTGGGAATTCCCAGGCTAGAGTTTGACCTGTGCAAAGCATTCTAAGGTAAGCTAACCTCGTTTTGTGCTTTTCCGTATAAAAGCCCCATGTGCTCGGGGAGTGATTGTTGTGCAGGGAAATGAATTGCATAGTCAAAAAGAGGAGACTGTAAGGTTTCATTTGATGTGTAGAGTGTCATGGTACATGATCGGGAATGTGTGTTTTCATGAGAAAAACAAAACAAAACGGGACAGCGTTTTATTTATACAGTAGCGGCGTGTGGCTCGTGCGCGGGTGACCCTCGAGGTCTGCCGTAGCTAAAACAGAAAGTGCAATAGCACCATCCACCTATGCGCCACGAATCCTACACACTGGGGCTTTAAGTCCTAGCTAGATTTCCCCTTTCACAAATAACAGCGTTCTCATCCAATTGTCCTCCTTATATCAAGAAGAAAGAAATAAAGAGAGAAACCTATGCCTTTATTAGTCCCACAGTGGGGAAATTCCAGTTCTGCATTTAACCCATCCTGTTATCAGGAGCAGTGAGCAGCACATTACTGCGCCCGGGGACCATCTCCATGATCTTCTTGCTTCGGCTTGGTCAGGACCTAAGCTGGAGGATTTTACCTATGGTGCATGTTTGGGTTGGTGGGGGAAACTGGAGTGCCCGGAGGAAACCCACCCAGACATGGGGAGAACATGCAGGCGACCCGGGGACCCAGACCATGCATGCAAACTCCACACAGAACACACACAGAAAGGCCTGGGCGACCCGGGGATCGAACCCGGAACCTTCTTGCTGTGAAGCATGAGCGCTACCCACTCAGCTACCGTGCCGCCAGCTTACTTATCTGAAATTCTGGTTGTGTCCTCTCATATAAATTCCTCTCCTGACTGGCTAATTCCTTGCCCTGAGCTAGTATCAGCTCACATTGGAAAAGTTTTTTAAGTTCACAGTGATATTGAGTTTGTGCGATCCCAAAGCTGCTGTTTAATGATAATTCTGCGTTATTTGGGAGAATCAACAGTCAAGTCTTGAAGCACCGTCTTATTTGACATTCTGCTCGTTTCTGTCCTCATTTTGGATTTGCAGTAATGTGGTTTGCTGTCACCACAGGCAACAAAAAACAACAAGTCCATTATATGTTGACGTGACTGATTTTTGTAGAAGACTCATGGTTCTTTGTAGCACAACCAGTGATCTTTCATTGTCATTATGAGCTACAGGAGCCTGCAGGGACATTCCCCCTCCCCATTATTTTTATGCAGAAGTTTTTCTAGTTCTTAATTAGTTTTCATGCCGAGATACATTGAGTTTGCTGGTGTTATTGTGGAGTGGTTTTGTGTTGGGTCCACTCTAAGCAGATGTTAAGTGCGTAATAAGTTTGGAGGCTAAAAATAGAAGCATGCTGGGGCTATGGGGCAAGCCGCAGTGTGCATAATTTATTAGAATGAGCAGTGGTTTTCTCTATAACCCCCAAATTCTCATTCATACTGTAGGCTGGGAGTTCTAACATGGTTTCATATGAATAGATGCAGCATAGATTTAATGTAGTTCTAATGTTTTCAATCGTGATCAGATTGTCCTGCTTCTTATAGGTCACTTCACAGACTGGTTAAAGGTCTTATATTAAGCAAAATTTACTCTTGTGAGCTTTAAGTCATGTTAAAATGTTTTTACCTCCTCAAAAACATACCCACAGTTGTGTTTTGTTTCATTCACACATGTTTGTTTAATCCTTTTGTTAATCCTATTGTTTGTCTGGCTACATCTCCAAAGTTCTCTGTTCCACCCTGTGATGTCATGAAGGAGTGGTAGTCTTCAAGTTAACAGCTACCGTATGTTTGTGATGAGGAAACAACATTAAAACAGATCAGAAAAATATGTTTTTACTATGAAACTGGTTAAAATCTTGAGTTATGATTTTGATCCAAATATGAAAGAAATGTGTATTAATTTTGACAGTGCTAAGATTGAGCTAAGCTTGTTTTTGCATTCCTGCCTTCTTCCCTAATGTAATTTGGCAAACTATACAAATATTTAAATTCTGCAGATGTCAGTTTTCAAATTTGGAGGTACAAAAATCGATTAAAATTGGAAATCTGATTTTTTTTTTTTTTTTAAATCGGAGATTTTATTTTTAGGCCATATCGCCCAGCTCTATTTGAAACACAATTTCTCGAACACTGCATATTTTGTCTCAGGATTTATGTGAATCCCCGCAAAGCACCAGGACCCGACGGCATCCCCGGACGGGTGCTGAGGGCTTGTGCTGACCAACTCGCCGGGGTGTTCACCAACATCTTCAACCCGTCTCTGTGCCAGTCTATCGTGCCCACCATCTTCAAGACCTCCACTGTAGTCCCCATCCCAAAGACCCCCACAGCATCCTGTCCTAATGACTATCGGCCCATAGCACTCACATCTGTCATCATGAAGTGCTTTGAACGAATCATTAAGAGACACATCTGTGACTCCCTCCCCGACACCCTGGACCCCCTGCAGTTTGCATATAGAGCAAAGAGGTCTACAGACGACGCTATTGCTCTAGCAGTCCACACCTCTCTCAGTCATCTGGAGAGAGGAAACACATATGTGAGAATGCCCTTCATCGACTACAGCTCGGCATTCAATACCATAATCCCCCCCAAACTGGTCTCTAAGCTCACCGCCCTGGGCCTGGGGACGTCCATCTGCTGCTGGATATGGGACTTCCTCACCAACAGGCCACAGGCGGTGAGGATCGGCAGCCACGTCTCCTCCACTCGTGTCCTCAGCACTGGGGCACCCCAGGGCTGTGTTCTCAGCCCTCTCCTGTACTCCCTGTTCACCTACGACTGTACCACCAGGCACAGCTCCAACACCATCCTCAAGTTGCCAACACCATCCTCAGAGCAATGACCCGAGACGGGTGTGGCATGGGCTACGCTGCATCACTGACTATAAGGGGAGGAGCGGGCCCGTGGAACTGTCCAGCGCATCATTTCCGGACGAACTCAACACCTTCTACGCCCGGTTTGATGCAGTTAACACCACGCCTGTCACCAGACCCCATGTGGACAGTGAAGACGCTGTACTTTGTATAGACACTGCTACAATGAGACGGGCGTTCAAGAGAGTGAATCCCCGCAAAGCACCAGGACCCGACGGCATCCCCGGACGGGTGCTGAGGGCTTGTGCTGACCAACTCGCCGGGGTGTTCACCAACATCTTCAACCTGTCTCTGAGCCAGTCTATCGTGCCCACCATCTTCAAGACCTCCACTGTAGTCCCCATCCCAAAGACCCCCACAGCATCCTGTCCTAATGACTATCGGCCCATAGCACTCACATCTGTCATCATGAAGTGCTTTGAACGAATCATTAAGAGACACATCTGTGACTCCCTCCCAGACACCCTGGACCCCCTGCAGTTTGCATATAGAGCAAAGAGGTCTACAGACGACGCTATTGCTCTAGCAGTCCACACCTCTCTCAGTCACCTGGAGAGAGGAAACACATATGTGAGAATGCTCTTCATCGACTACAGCTCGGCATTCAACACCATAATCCCCTCCAAACTGGTCTCTAAGCTCACCGCCCTGGGCCTGGGGACGTCCATCTGCTGCTGGATATGGGACTTCCTCACCAACAGGCCACAGGCGGTGAGGATCGGCAGCCACGTCTCCTCCACATGTGTCCTCAGCACTGGGGCACCCCAGGGCTGTGTTCTCAGCCCTCTCCTGTACTCCCTGTTCACCTATGACTGTACCGCCAGGCACAGGTCCAACACCATCCTCAAGTTTGCTGACGACACCACCATCCTAGGCCTCATCACCAACAACGATGAGAGTGCCTACAGAGACGAGTGAAATCACTGACCAGCTGGTGTCAGGAAAATAACCTCTCTCTGAACGTCAGCAAAACTAAGGAAATGATCGTGGACTTCAGGAGACAGCGTGTAGACCAGCATCCCCCCATCTCCATCAACAACGCTGAGGTGGAGCAGGTCAGCAGTTTTAAGTTCCTTGGGGTACACATCACTGAGGATCTGTCCTGGACACTACATACAGACACTGTGGTTAAGAAAGCCCGACAAAGACTCTACTTCCTGAGGAAGTTGAGGAAGTTTGGTATGAACACCAGCATCCTCACAAACTTCTACAGGTGCACCATCGAGAGCCTGCTGACGGGCTGCATCACAGTGTGGTATGGGAACTGCACCGCTCAGAGCCGCAAAGCACTACAGAGGGTGGTGCAGAGGACATCACTGGCAGCAGTCTCCCCTCCATCCAGGACATTTACCACAGCAGGGGTCTGCATAAAGCACGCAGCATCACTAAGGACCATACTCATCCGGCACAAGGACTCTTCCGTCTGCTACCCTCTGGTAGACGATACAGGAGCCTGCCAGCACGCACAAAAAGACTCAAAGACAGCTATTACCCCCAAGCTGTCAGACTACTGAACTCTGGGTAATACTCTAAATAATACTGAACTCTCAATAATACTGCACTAAACTACCTTTCATTATGCATAATTATGTTTACTGCTGCTGCTCTATATGAATATATCATGTTTGTCACTACCTCACTGTAAATTACTGTTACATGTGCAATAATCAGTGCAATAACCTATGTGCAATATTTATATCATACTATGTGCAATACGAAATCCACATGCAACACCTACACCACACCATATTATGTGCAATCTGTGAAATACTCTACTTACACCTTATTTGATCTTGATTTAATCCTACCTGCACCTTGTACATTGTACCTTGTTTTTTTATTTTATTACATTTTATTACATATTTTATTATATTGTTTATTATATTGTTTATTATATTGTTTACTTCTTCCCCTGCACTTTGCAACACTTTTTTTTACCATGTACTATTATTGCATGTTATTAGTACTTCTTGACTATCTTAGCGAGTCAACGTTTCTTCTGATCCTAAGCATTTCATTGCATTGTTGACCTTGTGTTGATTCTGCATATGACAAATAAACAATCTTGAATCTTGAATCTTGAAGTTTGCTGACGACACCACCGTCCTAGGCCTCATCACCAACAACGATGAGAGTGCCTACAGAGACGAGGTGAAATCACTGACCAGCTGGTGTCAGGAAAATAACCTCTCTCTGAATGTCAGCAAAACTAAGGAAATGATCGTGGACTTCAGGAGACAGCGTGTAGACCAGCATCCCCCCATCTCCATCAACAACGCTGAGGTGGAGCAGGTCAGCAGTTTTAAGTTCCTTGGGGTACACATCACTGAGGATCTGTCCTGGACACTACATACAGACACTGTGGTTAAGAAAGCCCGACAAAGACTCTACTTCCTGAGGAAGCTGAGGAAGTTTGGTATGAACACCAGCATCCTCACAAACGTCTACAGGTGCACCATCGAGAGCTTGTTGACGGGCTGCATCACAGTGTGGTATGGGAACTGCACTGCTCAGAGCCGCAAAGCACTACAGAGGGTGGTGCGAGCGGCAGAGGACATCACTGGCAGCAGTCTCCCCTCCATCCAGGACATTTACCACAGCAGGGGTCTGCGTAAGGCACGCAGCATCACTAAGGACCATACTCATCCGGCACAAGGACTCTTCCGTCTGCTACCCTCTGGTAGACGATACAGGAGCCTGCCAGCACGCACAAAAAGACTCAAAGACAGCTATTACCCCCAAGCTGTCAGACTACTGAACTCTGGGTAATACTCTAAATAATACTGAACTCTCAATAATACTGCACTAAACTACCTTTCATTATGCATAATATGTTTACTGCTGCTGCTCTGTATGAATGTATCATGTCTGTCACTACCTCACTGTAAATTACTGTTACCTGTGCAATAATCAGTGCAATAACCTATGTGCAATATTTATATCATACTATGTGCAATACGAAATCCACATGCAACACCTACACCACACCATATTATGTGCAATCTGTGAAATACTTACACCTTATTTGATTTAACCCTACTTGCACCTTGTACATTGTACCTTGTATTTTTTTTATTACATTTTATTACATATTTTATTATATTGTTTATTATATTGTTTATTATATTGTTTACTTCTTCCCCTGCACTTTTGCAACACTTTTTTTACCATGTACTATTATTGCATGTTATTAGTACTTCTTGACTATCTTAGCGAGTCAACGGTTCTTCTGATCCTAAGCATTTCATTGCATTGTTGACCTTGTGTTGATTCTGCATATGACAAATAAACAATCTTGAATCTTGAATCAATCTTGAATCTTGAATCTTGAAAACCCTAACGTGGACCTCTACAAAAATATTCTAAAATACATCTGTGTTAGTTTAGCTTCTCAAAACTTCATTGTTCACTGTTGGATTTACATACATTTATGACATTTATTACAAACATAAGTGAATATTGTTGATTCAAGGTGCAAATATGCAGAAGGATGAATTGGCTGTTTTGAGTATTACAGAAGACTTAAAGGAGAATTAACGTTTTTTACAATCTGAGCCTTATTTCGGTAATAAAACAAGTTGTTTTACTCACCCATAGCACTTTGGTGTCATATGGAGCACTTCCAGAGATATTTTAGATTAGTGATAGCCGTAGCGCGAGTTCTCGGGGCATATAATATATGCTCCGAGCATGTAATATATGCCCCGAGCGGTCTCCAAATAACACAAACTTTAGCACTTTTCAAATCATAGAAGCTCGATGTCTTAGTCTACACTTTCGTTTGAGTCAAAAGTGGCCTGTAATCCAAGATTTATCCATAGTTTCGAGTAGATGAGGACACCAGTGCGCATGTGCGGAGTCACAGTTTATTTCACTCTCAGCTCTCGGGACCCAAACATGAAACGCAAAGCTGTAAATTATGGATAAATCTTGGATTACAGGCCACTTTTGACTCAAACGAAAGTGTAGACTAAGATATTGAGCTTGTATGATTTGAAAAGTGCTCAAGTTTGTGGTATTTGGAGATCGAGAACTCGTGCTACGGCTATCGCTAATCTAAAACATCTCTGGAAGTGCTCCATATGACACCAAAGTGCTATGGGTGAGTAAAACAACTTGTTTTATTACCGAAATAAGGCTCAGATTGTAAAAAACGTTAATTCTCCTTTAAGATCTTTTCAAGCATCACACTACTGCACAGAGCACATCCCAGTTTTTGCCTTGGGGGTGCCTATTTTACAGTAGATTTTATTTTTACAGTAGATTTAAGTAAATGGCTAATATATTTTTCTCTTGTGTCCTCAGCTTTGGAGAGGAAGATGTCAATGAGACAGAGTCGAGACGAGCTGATCAAAAGAGGAGTGCTCAAGGAGATTTTTGAGAAAGGTGAGATTTCTGGTTTATTCTGATAAAACTTTTAACATTTTCTTAATAAAGTTTCAGAATGAACTTTTAAGGGTGTATGGTCTCTGAAGTGCCCTCTTCCAGATTGGATACAAGACATTTTCAGATATATTCTTTCATTACAGAAACTTGGGGAGCCTCATTGCAGCTTTTGATTTGGATTTGATGTGCTTTAGTTGTCCCGTTTTCAAAGCTCCACTGAGTAACACAAGATCACAGCGGGGCGCCTCAATAAATCAATAAATTGGCCAAACTAAAGAAAGACTTTGACTTTGTGCGAGATGGTAATAGATTCATTACAGTGAGAATATGATCTCAATCTATTATACTGTGTACACTTTGTGATCGGCTTGTTTGAAATTTGTTGATCCAACATTTGCTATTGACATATTTTTAATCTGTTTTATTCTTTTGATTTTGTTATTTTAAGCCTATTTTAAAGACAATTTTCTATTAAGGTGAAGCATCAGCAAATGTTGTTAAAAATACACTTTTTTGTCAACTAGAGCAATAACCACAATTGAATTTGATTAAAGGAAAAGTAACGTTTTTTACAATCTGAGCCTTATTTCGGTAATAAAACAAGTTGTTTTACTCACCCATAGCACTTTGGTGTCATATGGAGCACTTCCGGAGATGTTTTAGATTTGCCATCTCCATCATGTGAGTTCTCGGGGCACATGTTTGCGGTCTCCAAATAACACAAACTTTAGCACTTTTCAAATCATAGAAGCCCGATGTCTTAGTCTACGATTTCGTGTGGTCAAAAGTGGCCTGTAATCCGAGATTTAGCCATAGTTTCGAGTAGATGAGGACGCCAGTGCGCATGTGCGGACTGTGCTCTCAGCTCCCGGGACCCAAACATGAAACGCAAAGCTGTAAACTATGGATAAATCTCGGATTACAGGCCACTTTTGCTTCAAACGAAATCGTAGACTAAGACATCGGGCTTTTATGATTTGAAAAGTGCTAAAGTTTGTGTTATTTGGAGCCCGCACGGGGCGTATTACATGCTCGGGGAATATATTATATGCCCCGCGCTATGGCTAGAAGTCGCGCTAGGCTAACCGCAAATCTTAAAACATCTCCGGAAGTGCTCCATATGACACCAAAGTGCTATGGGTGAGTAAAACAACTTGTTTTATTACCGAAATAAGGCTCAAATTGTAAAAAAAACCTTACTTTTCCTTTAATTGTGAAGCCCAAAATCAGTACACGACAAAGGGACCTTTCTCTAGATAGATGGGTAGATAATAGATACTAATATCATTCTGAATTAAATTAATTTTTCACTATCTTGAGCCAGGACCTTACTGGATTATTAGGTAATGTTAGGTTCATGTTAAGTCATCTTCAGTGGCTTTATTCATTCATTATGGAACCTGTAGGTGCAAACATTGACAAGTAAAATGCATTCATACAGTATCTATCTCAAATTAGTACTAGTATTCAGGTCCTGTATCCGTAACTATATGGTTACTTGTCTCCAAGTAAAAAAGAAAGAAGTGCACATAACAGATAAGAATTACCATGGGAAAATGGAAGTGATTTTTCCTTTCTTTACATATGTTATTATTATGTATAGATGTAATGGGGGTGGGGTTAAATAAGTTTTCTTCCCCCCACTCCTTCTTGGACATTACCATTTTGATTGTTCTTTTGTATATTTGTACTACTTTTTTTCATTTGACTTTGATATTGTACAGATTGAGAATCCTGACAAATAAAAAATAAACCAAGAAAAAAATAAAAAAATAAAAATAGTTGCACAGAGTGGACATGAAAACCCAATTGGTTAGTGAAGTCACCACTAATCATTTGAATAAAATTAAAAAGTGTTAAAAAGTAACTTTTAATCTAGTTTTATTTATAGATGCACTGAAGTGATGGCAGTGACAACCCAGTTCCTATGATCCATCGGTGTTCAAAGTCATCACCTTTCATCATCGTCATCATCACGCTCTACTACGTCGCATCTTAACTGTGTCAGGCTCAAAATAGAACTGGTTCCAAAAATACAGCAGGAAAAGAAGTCCAGCACCACAGATCTGATTGGCTGAGAGATTATAATCTGCTTTATCTGAACCTGTTTTGGATGCACTTGTTTTGAAACAAGTGCACAAGCCCCCCCCCCTACAACTAATGACCACACTAGCTATAAGTTTTTTGAAATTTTATAAACCATTCATTATTATTCAAAAGTTTGAATCTTGTGTTTTAAACTTGCTTTTTGGACTCAAAAAAAAAAACAGCATTATGGATATTAGTCACCACTTTAAAGTCTATGGGAAAATGAAATGGAAAATTTACTTCTGGAACCTAACATGTTTACAAAAAATAAACACCCTCTACATGATTATGACCTATGAGCGCCCCGCCCACTTGGTCCCTTCTCTTTCTCTGTTGAACCAGGTTTGGAAGAGTCACCTACTGTTGTTCTCACATGGTTCTCATCATTAAAGGAGAATTAACGGTTTTTACAATCTGAACCGATTTTTACCTTATTTCGGTAATAAAACAAGTTGTTTTACTCACCCATAGCACTTTGGTGTCATATGGAGCACTTCCAGAGATGTTTTAGATTTGCGATATCCGTAATGTGAGTTCTCGGGGCACATGTTTGCGGTCTCCAAATAACACAAACTTTAGCACTTTTCAAATCATAGAAGCTCGATGTCTTAGTCTACACTTTTGTTTGAGTCAAAAGTGGCCTGTAATCCGAGATTTAGCCATAGTTTCGAGTAGAAGACGCCAGTGCTCATGTGCGGAGTCACAGCTTATTCACTCTCAGCTCCCGGGACCCAAACATGAAACGCAAAGCTGTAAATTATGGATAAATCTCGGATTACAGGCCACTTTTGACTCAAATGAAAGTGTAGACTAAGACATTGAGCTACGGCTATCGCTAATCTAAAACATCTCTGGAAGTGCTCCATATGACACTTGTTTTATTACCAAAATAAGGCTCAGATTGTAAAAAACGTTAATTCTCCTTTAACATTTCTGATTTCATCCAAGAAAATGACATTTAAAATATGAAAATGCAAATGGATTCTTTTAAAATAAACTTTATTTTTGGAAAATTTCATAATTTTCATGTTCATATTTTTTTGGGCTTTTATTGAACTATAGCAATGTTAGTTTTCCACATTTCTTGATGCATGTCTATACACAGTTCTCATAACTAATAACATTTAAGAAGATGTTTGTTGTTCTGCTATTCTGTTTACAATTGTAGCATTGCATTCATTATCTTGCTAACTGAAAGGAGCCATGTCTTTGTCAGCTACAGTGGAATTCAGGTCGTCCATGGATGGCGGATTGTGCACTCAGGAGCCCCCCCTCAAGTCATCTATGATTATGCCCACGAAGAAGTCCGTCACGTTCCCCGGAGACCTGCAGGAGCCCCCCGCCAAGCCCCTGCTGTACCACAAACAACCACCAGCTCTGCCCCCCAAGCCCTTCTCTAGGATGCCCAACCACAGCACCGGTGAGGGATAGCTTCAGTCCAGAACCAAAGAACCAAGTTTTTTTGTTTTTTTTTTACTCCATAATTTAAATTGAAATCAGCTTTTTACTACTTAACTCTGTATGGAGTTTTAATAGTATTGTGTACTTTTAGCAATGTGAAGAATGTGGTTACTTTTAGCAATTTTAGTGCAACCTAGGATATTTGCACATTTCAAAGATAGTCAAAAACGGGAGTGTGCTTCCTTCAGTGTCACTTTAATTTGTAGTATTAATGTGGTTGTGGGTGGAGTTTAGTTGTTTAGTCACGCTTTAGGTTAAACTGTATCAACCCTTTCAGTTATATTTAGAGTGACTGATACGTGTTTGTGTAATATTTTATTCTCCTTCATTTAATGCGAATTTGCACCAAAAAATTCTCATTTTCCTTTAGTTCTAGTTCTAATATCTTCAAAGATGGGGTACTTGGCATGGTCTGGCAGAGTAACTCTTTGTTGTGATGATGTTTACAATGATGTACCATACAGGAGCAGGCGGAAATCATTGCCTCAGTTCTGAACCAACAGAGAGTGGAGCTGTCTCTTAGTTTAGATTAATATAGTGATTTAAATATCTAAACTATAAAAGAACGATCCATGTGCGTCATGGATTATACACTATAACAGACAAAAGCATAATGTATTCTTTAACAATGGATTGGATGGATGTTCAATCAAATGACAACTAAAGAATGGTTTCAATGGCTCAAACATCTCCACGAATCACTAATGAATCACAGCAGAAGTTGGTTGGAACCCAGTCCATTGTCTGAGAATACAATATACAGATTTAATGGGTGACAAAATGAATATATTGATTAAAAACCCATTACTGTATAAATGATCCAAGCTTAAAGGTCCTATACCTGATGTTTCTGAGCAGAATTTGTCTTGCCACAGTGCGAATATATTGTATAAGCAGCTCAGGACAAAATATGTCCACCATGCATTGTCTGCATCAGATTATACATTGTTTAGTTTTTTGATGATCAGGAAGTGTGAGTTAGCATGCTAGTTGTTTTGTTAGCTTTCTCGTTATGGCGTAACTCTGCATTGATCTCTGAGAGCTGGGAAAGTGCTCATAAACTCAGCATGGTGAATAATTAGGATGTTCAGAATGCATGAGGTAAGTGAGGTAAAAATTTGGTACAGCACCGTTTTAAATCAGTTATTTTGTTTACGAACAAGATTTATTTTCCCATGCATGCTTATCTTAGATGACTTTCACATTCTGTCTAGTGTCTATACCTGTGTACCAACACATGTGCGGCGGATTGCTGTAGTCTCATTAAATTCCTCTAAGGTCCCACCCTCCAAGATGTCTGTCACTCTCAATCTGTCTGTGAGAGAAGTGGCATTACCCTGGCCTCAATCCGGCTCAATCCAGCCACTGTCTCTGCTGAAGTCTGAGCCCTCTCATCAGATCTGTCCAGTGTGGAGACAGCTCTGATGCTTGGAGACAGTGGGGTTGGAGGGCGAGGCTTATGTAGGTTTGTAGTAGTAGTTTGTGTGTAGGGTTTAGCCCTAGTATATTGTAGTATATATTGTATATTTTTTATATGATACAGACTCAGAAGTAGAGGTAAGATCTTAAGCCCGAGCCCGAGCCCGACCTGACCCGACCCGAAATTCGGGTCGGGCTCGGACCTAAAATGTCAATCATTGCTTCGGGTCGGGCTCGGGCTCGGGCTTCTCTCTCGCTGACTTTTTTTAAAATAAATATATGTTTATAAAAATGTATAATAAAACAATGTGTGGATACTAAACTAAGGAATACTTGTTTTAAAATAAATAATTTAGATAAAACAGAGAAGGCGCTGTAAGGTAATTGCTATTTAACTATTAAACAGGAGCCGCTCTTAATAATCTTCCCCTCCGCAAGTCCGCATCTATTTTGACCTGGTATCCCCAATATGGAGGAGCAAGAAGTTAAGGATAAACTAAAGACCGGAGAACTGAAAAGACAAACACGCACCGGTAAGAGTGAGGTGTGGAAAAGCTTCAAATTGATTGTTGAAAATGCTACAGAAACTTGCGTTGGCTTCGCTGAATGTAGTCAATGTGGCGCTTTGCTTTCATACGAGAGCAAAAAGACTGGCACCTCGACGTTCCCTCTGCGCGCCTGTGCAATTGCGCACTGCTCACACATTCTCAGCGCACAAGAAAACCTATGCAGCGCAGGGATGAAAGAGTTCCGCTTTTTTTTCAGCCGCGGGGTCATCTGAATACGGGGGAATCGTCCAGTATTCAGAAACAAAAGTATGTGTCTCGTATTAAACTTCTACCGGTGTAAGCCACGAGCACGCGCAAGCCGCGAGCACGAGCAGCTCTTTCGCAACAGCGTGTAGCGGGGGTGCGTGTCGGATGTCGCGCACAGGGTTCCAAGGAGCGCTCAGGGAGTTAGTGTGTTTGCTCAGACACATAAAACATTAGGGGGAACATTGACCTCGACGCTGAGCAGGCATTTAAACAGCTGTACTAGCAAAATTGATGATCGTCAAACATCTATATTATCATTTGTTTCAAAAAAACGCCCCTCACAAATAAAATATGAAATTTCGGGTTTGCTTCGGGCTCGGGCCTGCAAATCAAGTTAATTGGTCGGGCTCGGGCCGGGTCGGGCTTTAATACCCGCGGGCCGAGTCGGGTCGGGCTGGATTTTTTAGGCCCGATCTTACCTCTACTCAGAAGCACTATCTTCTTAGTTTAAGAATTAACCACTTTAGCCATTTTTTTTTCATAATCTAGAGATGTTTTGTTTGACAAGGCCATCAGCATTCATTTAATTAGCACAGAACAATATTTTAGAATTAATTCAGTTACAGTCTATTACATTTAGTGAGTGGCTGCAGGAATGTAATTTCAATTGCTGCTTCAGTGGCGGTCTATTTGGATTTCCTTCAGGATCAATAAAGCATCTGTCTATCTATTTTTGATTCGAACAATATAATGAATGTTGGCCTAGGTATTGTGGCACTTCTTGTAGCCAGGCTATAGTTTTCTATAACGTGACTCTACCCATTACCCTTTTTTTTTTTCTTTTTTTTTCTTTATAGTTCACCAAAATTGGTTTTGCCCTAACACAGATGTATTATAAAAGCAGCTGTTGGTGTTAAAATGAAACAGCAGTGTGCTGTCTGCATTGTATTTATAGTGCTTTACTCTCCAAGAATCAGGAAGTGCACTATTAGCATGTTACTTGCTGTTAGCTTTATCATGACGGCCAGACTTTGCTCAGAAAGTTGTGTAAAGTGCTTATAAGTTTATCATGGTGAATAATTAAGATACTGAGAATGCCTAAGGTGTGTGAGGAGTCTGCATTCTGGTTCTGTTTTATCATGTTTTAAATAAAAATCAGCTCCACCTCCTAAGGGGCCAAAAAATAATAATTTGAAAAGCCAAAGGTCAGTAATATAGGTTTAACTTGTGTGTGAAAATTTTACCATTCACTTTTTGTCTTTCAGATTCTTGCCAGCTGAAGTTACCCAATAAGCACTCTCCACCCTTGCCCCCGAAGAAGGTGATGATCTGTGTGCCTCAGGGGTGCCATGACTCCTCCCCCTCCCCCACACCCAACCTGCCGGGCACCCACTCCCAAAGGTGCACCCCCCCTCAGGTCTTACCCTCCCTCCACGGCCCACCCTTCCTGCCCTCTCAGCTCATGGGTCTGTCAGCGCTACACCACCCGCTCCAGTTACAATACGGCAGTCTGCATGCGCCCAGTCGCATCATTGAGGAGCTCAATAAAACCCTGGCACTGTCCATGCAGAGGTTTGAGAGGTCAGTGGACGTGGTATAATTACTTGGAATAACTGACGGACGGGTGGGTGCATGCAGGGTGATCGATGTCTAATTTTGGTTCTAAGTTTTTATTTTTATTTGGGTCAATAAGTCTGACATATTAGGCTGCAGAAAGACTGTGTTTGGATGTAGAGTAGAATATTAATTTTATATCAATGAAAAGTAACTATGGATGTAATATTCCAAATACATTTAGCTTAAATGTGTTAATGTTTTGCTCTAAAATATACACTACAGGGTTGCCTCATAAACCTTAGTGACGTACCCGAAAAGGCACACAGTGCACCTTTAAATTTATCTCAGCAATCACCATTTTCTATTTATTAAAAGTAAAACATTTTAAGATAAGAATTACAGTGTTGCACTGTAATTCGGAACAGCAAGGTAGTAGAAATCAAAAAGTAACAATCAAACATCAAGATGGAGAAATATTTGGGAATAAACAACACTGCAAATATTTTGATCTACTGGTAAGTACAGCGAATTAGGATCTTCAATATCAGTGCAGCTGTGCAATGTACAAAGGACTATTGGTAAATGCTTAAGATAAGAGAGCTTTTAGGTCAGGGACCAAGGAGGAGCTGAAGGCTGCACAGAAGAGGCTGAGGCTTAATCGTAGTCTCTTTAAACATCATGGTTGCAATGTCTTATTGAGACATTTTAGAGACAATATTGCAGGCCTCACCACACTATTGCAGTGAAGATCATTTTTAATCTCTGAGCAAACTCCCATTTACTGTTGTGATACACAAGTATTCTGTGCCTGATAAGGATTTAGAGGTCACCACTCCCTCTGTCTCAGAACAAACTCAAAGCTTTGCTCATTGATCCTGCATCTTCTCTGCCATGTTAGTTTATAACTTGTTGTGTTACTTGATTGCCTATTTGACATCTGTTAATCGTGCCCATCTGAGGCCCAACTTGGGGCCTGTCCTTGTATTCATGAGTTTTAGACGGTGTTCTTTTCACCATTTAAAGGAAAATTAACCTTTTTTTACAATCTGAGCCTTTTTTCGGCAATAAAACAAGTAGTTTTACTCACCCATAGCAGTTTGGTGTCAATTGGAGCAGTATCGCAGAACTTATGTTGAGCCGTTCTGTTCTAATAATGATCCCGTATCCGTTAGCGTGAGTGCTCGGGGCACTGATTTGCGGTGTCCAAATAACACAAACTTTAGCACTTTTCAAATCACAGAAGATCGCTGTGTCAGGGTAGACTTTTAGTGGATTCCAAAACGGCCTGAAACCCGATATCCAGCTATAGTTTCATTTGATGACGTCATCAGAGAGGACAGTGCGCATGCGCGAACTCAGCTGTTTTGTAAACACCGCTAGTCCGAAAGAAGCTAACACCGCTCTGAACTTTACTTTTCTGTTGCGATATCGGGTTTCAGGCCGTTTTGGAATCTACTAAAAGTCTACCCTGACACAGCGATCTTCTGTGATTTGAAAAGTGCTAAAGTTTGTGTTATTTGGACACCGCAAATCAGTGCCCCGAGCACTCACGCTAACGCATACGGGATCATTAGTAGAACAGAACGGCTCAACATAAGTTCTGCGATACTGCTCCAATTGACACCAAACTGCTATGGGTGAGTAAAACTACTTGTTTTATTGCCGAAAGAAGGCTCAGATTGTAAAAAAATGTTACTTTTCCTTTAATATGTACTGTATATTTTGCTTGTATTGTTAATTGTCATTGCATTTTTTTAAAGCCTTACATATATCCATGGTCTTTGCATTGAATAGGAAAAGTGTCTTGACTAACCAGGCAACTATAGTTGAGAAGCAGTCGTTTTTGAAAAGATAGTGAGTTTCTTATTAATTCTGCAGGCAATGGTGTACATATCTTTTTAACCAAATGAACTTACTATTACCTTAAGGAATCACGCCATCAGGATAGTAATGACTCATAATGACCCCACCTTGATAAGTTCGATGCCGGTGACATAGCTGGTAGGAGTCACATTCTGTTATTATTGAGGTCACAGCCGGCTCTGTCGCAGTGTGCACAGGTTTAAACCAGAGAGCTGTCACTCTCTCAGGGCTCCGTGGCCTCATTCACAACTGGAGTATTTGTGGGACAGTGCTGTGTTTGGCCTGACATAACACCACCAGCTGCACTCGACTTCTTATTGCCGAAAAGGAGCAGGGGATTGGGTATTATGCAACAATCCACATTCGAATGGCTGTTTTCTCCGGAGCCATTTGGATAGGGATGAGGAGGTAATGGCCCCAACTTTGGATACAATTATTCTAAAAGCTTGTGCTTATGCAACTGTGGCAGGAAGCTACGGCGAGGTTGTGATGCATCAATCTGTCAAATGTGTCACCAGCTTACCATTTCTACATAAAAGAGCTGCGGCAGGCTTCAGGGTGCTTGAGTTTGTAAAATATATTCAGTTTGAATCCATGTGTACCCAAAAGTCTTGAATTAAAGGGCCTATGTTACTCTTTTCTGAGCTATCTTATAATGTTTTCTCGTCACAAACATACCTAGAGTTGTGTTTTGTTTCATTCATGCATGTTTAACACATAAATCCTGCATATTTAGGCGGACACGAATACAAGAAGTGCTCCACTGGGTTTTTAAACTCCATACACCTTCACTTGAATCATTTGGTTGATTTCAGCAGTGGAATTGCAAATCTGTTCTAAACAGGTAGTAGAGGTAGCTGTTAACTTAAACTACCACTACATGGTATCACTAAGTGGAATGGAGTATTTTCAGCTTTGAAGATAAAACGTGTGAATGAAACAAAGCTCAACTCCAAGTATGTTTTTGAGGAGGCAACATTATTACTTGGCTTAAAGCTCACAAGAATCCATTTTGCGTGATGTAAGGACCTTTAAAGGGAATATGTGGTGGTTTTCTTAAATTCTGTATAGCATAATTCTCATCTGTATGTGCTGACAGAAATGTGTAAATTGATTTTAATGATGACAATTGTAATGTTGAGTTATTCAGAATACCTATATTGTGTAAGTTATGTTTACATTTTGGTGTCTCGTGCCAATTATGCAAAACAATAGAATGATCTCCTCATTACTAAGCCAGAGCAATTGGTATTCTATGATTTCATCTCAGTCTTAAGGCTGCCACACTACAGGATTTTTTGGTCTTAAATTATTTTTAAACGTGCAACAAAAACTGCACACCACAGAAACAAGAAGAATCTCATGAGATTTTAAATCTCCCATTGCAAAGACTGCTGCGGGATATGGCTGCGGACCACAGGCTCCACTCGCTTTGACACTCTTAAAGGTCCCATGGCATGAAATTTTCACTTTCTGAGGTTTTTGAACGTTAATGTGAGCTCCCCTACCCTGTTAAGGCCCCGAAATGTCTAAACTGAGCATTTGCGATTCTTTTCTGCGTTACAAAAAATCAGAGCTCAAACGGGCGATTTTGAACAAGGCACCTTATTGACGTCAGATCGAAAAAAGAAATGCAAATGCAGTTCCACCCCCGTCTGTCTGTACTCAGCGTCTCTGTAAATCACGCCCAGAGAGTTTGGACTGTGAATGCGCTAGGCAATGCGAAATGCGTTTTTAATTTGCCTGGAGGCACGTCCGAGTGTTTCTAGGCTCGGAAGTCCTTTATCTGAGCCTCTGGACCTTTGAACAGCAGTGGTTTAATTTTATTTTATGTGGAAATGCGTTTATTTTTCAATGGAACGCTTCAAATCTCTCCCCCCGTGCAAAAACACGGAAATGGATCAGCTCAGAGCGGAGAGCGGAGAGTTTGGCCACGCCCCCACCCTCTACTATAGGCCAACTCTTTTCTCCTCATTTGCATTCAAGCAACAATGCCCAGAAAAAAGTGTTTGAGAGAGATATTTATGACTCTTTCTCATCTTATCTCTGTTTCTCATGCACTGAGTGTTGATTTTGGAGAAGGATTCATTTACAGTATTAGGGAACCATTAAGGAGCCATATAAAAGCATCAAGAAGTACCATGTCATGGGATCTTTAAATGTTCAAAAGATCATAGCATTGCACTTCTAGTGTAAAGTCAAAACTGAGTTATTATTATTTGTGAAATGTGGTGCAATACCACATTTCACATGAGTTTTAATGGACAGAAGGTTGGCGATAAAGTACACAGGAGTCTCGATCGCTAATGTACACTGATCTCTAATCTGCAGCTTCACCCCGAGCCGTGCGCTGTGTGGACGTAAACAGACACACATGAGGAATAGAGCATGGAAAGCCGCCCAAAGTCCGTCAGGCTCGGTCGGTCTCAGACAAATATTTAGAACTTATGTTTGAGCTCTGGTCAGTCTCGGACACATCGGACACATCACATTTAAAATGTAAAATTAAAAACAGCAGAAAGCCGCCACACACTACAGGATTTTTCGGTCTTAAGTGATTTTTCAGGATTCAAGATTCAAGATTGTTTATTTGTCATAGGATCAACACAAGGTCAACAATGCAATGAAATGCTTAGGATCAAAAGAACCCGTTGACTCGCTAAGATAGTCGAGAAGTACTAATAGCATGCAATAAAAATACAAGGGAAAAAAGTAAACAATATAGGCTAATAAAAAATATGTTATAAAATACAAAGGTACAGGTAGGATTAAATAAGGTGTAAGTAGAGTATTTCACAAGTGATAATACTGCTCAAATGAATTACGTATTGCACATAATATAGTATAGTATAAGTATTGTTACGTATTACTATCTGTATTATTTATTACTTACTTTATCCCCTCCCTGCCTGCATGCACTTTTTCCCTCTTGTCCAATTGTCCTGGAGCTACTGTGGCGAGTACATTTCTCCTGTGTGAGATCAATAAAGGCTTATCTTATCTTATTGCACGTGGGTTATGAAGCAGGTTATTGCACAGGTAACAGTAGCATTTACAGTGAGGTAGTGACATACATGATACATTCATATAGAGCAGCAGCAGTAAACATATGCATTACAAAAAGTAGTTTAGTGCAGTATTATTGAGAGTTTAGTATTCAGATTTTTAAATGTGCAACAAAAAGTGCACCCCACATACACGAGGAGAATCTTGTGAGACTTAAAATCTCTGATTGCAAAGACTGCTGCAGGGTATGTGTACCACAGGCTGTAAATGTGTGAGTGCGATCATGTCAGCAGTTTCGTCTCTACAGTAAAACCACTCGCTATGAGAGTTTTGAGTATTCAAAAGATCACTTATGTATTATACAGTATTTACTCAGTTTTCAAATAATATATATATTTAAACTTAAACTAAAATGGTCAAATACTGGCAAAACTTTAGCCTATGACTTAATATTTTCATCAAACTTATTTTAAAGGTGCATTGTGTAACTTTTATGGTAGAAGGTCCGCCACGGCTCCTCTGCATGGAGATGGTATTAAACATCTCCAAGTGTGGCATTAAAGGAGAATTAACGTTTTTTATAATCTGAGCCTTATTTCGGTAATAAAACAAGTTGTTTTACTCACCCATAGCACTTTGGTGTCATATGGAGCACTTCCGGAGATGTTTTAGATTAGCGATATCCGTAATGTGAGTTCTCGGGGCACATGTTTGCGGTCTCCAAATAACACAAACTTTAGCACTTTTCAAATCATAGAAGCTCAAAAGTGGCCTGTAATCCGAGATTTATCCATAGTTTCGAGTAGGGATGTCAACAATTAATCGATTAACGATTAATTGTCGATTAAGACGTTAGTCGAACAAAATGCATTAATTGTAATTAATCGCTAATCGCGTGGTCACGAAACAAGGCAACCGCGCACCGCGCTGCGCTCGACTCACAGCCGGCCGCAGAATCCTGCGCGGCTGGCCCGCGGCCCGGGCCCCGAGCCACAAACCAGCCGCACGAAACCAGCAGCGGCACACAGCGGCCCAATCCTGGTTCAGTCCAGGTCCAGACCCGGTCGAGTCCCGGTCCAGTCCAGGTCCAGTCCAGGTCCAGACCTGGTTTAGTTCTGGTCTAGACCTGGTCCAGTCCACGTTTAGTCCTGGTCTAGTCTCTTAGCCAATCAGGACAGAACAAAAAAATGTTACACTATAAAAAAAATAAAAAAAATCTGCGAACCGCGGTAGAGCGAGGGATTACTGTATTCTGTTATTCAGCATCAATACATTTGTCTGCTTTTTACTAAGGAATAATTAATTGAGGAATATACAATATAATAATACTATGATATATTTATGACTCAGTGTTATGTTACTATAGCTTATATTCTTAAAGACCCTATTGAAACACTAAAATTCAGGTGAAAAACGCCGCTTATCAGTTAACCGTTAATCGATCGATAAGGTCAATCAACTATCAATTAATGAATTAATCGATAATTTGCATCCCTAGTTTAGAGTAGATGAGGACGCCAGTGCGCATGTGCGGAGTCTCAGCTCTCGGGACCCAAACATGAAACGCAAAGCTGTAAATTATGGATAAATCTCGGATTACAGGCCACTTTTGACTCAAATGAAAGTGTAGACTAAGACATCGAGCTTCTATGATTTGAAAAGTGCTAAAGTTTGTGTTATTTGGAGACCGCTCGGGGCATATATTATATGCTCGGGAACTCGCGTTACGATATCGCTAATCTAAAACATCTCCGGAAGTGCTCCATATGACACCAAAGTGCTATGGGTGAGTAAAACAACTTGTTTTATTACCGAAATAAAACTCAGATAGTAAAAAACGTTAATTCTCCTTTAAACATATCCAGCTTCCATTCATTCAGTTATGGGGGTTTATTGTTCAAAGAACATGCACACCTACAGTCGGCGGACCATCCTATACACAGATCTGAGCTGTTTCTTGGTCTGGTGGCCCTGCTTCTTTCCATGGAGATAAGTAAATTTAATACCATCCTGTGAAACATTCTAAGCAAAGCAAATACAATGTCATAAAGACAAAAATGTAGGCGGACCCTCCACTAGAAAAGCTGTACAGTGCATCATTAATGCTTTTACAAAGATGTATATAATAATCAAACTCGTACACAAATATAACTCTCCACCTGAATCCATGTGTTTGTGTGCTCCAGCTCCGCCTTGCACAGCAGCAGTCAGTGTGCCCCTCTGGACCGGAGAGAAGTCCCCTCCGTCATCATCGACTACGAGGAGGACAAGGAGAACCTGCCCAACGAGTCCGACTACGAGGACCTGCCCAGTATGTACAAGGACGAGCACGGCGTGGACGATGACGAGGATGATGATGATGATGACGACTCCATATTTACAAGTCAGTGTTAATAATTTATCAGCTTAGTGTTTTGATTATGTAGTTACAAAAAGCATCGGAATTTCATGGCCGCAATGTCCGCTGCTTTCGCTCCCTGAGGTCGGCTCCCGCTGGCGTTGGCAACAAAGCAGCTGTGTGGTCGGGAAGGACGTGTGCCTTTAACAACCTTGCTCCTATTTGGCTTTTTGGTTGCACACTTTCAAAATATGGATCTTGGTTCAGATTAGCTGCTATAACTCCTAGCCTCAGTTGCTGGGTTTCATATGACATCACAACATTCTCTGGGCCTATAATATTTAATACAGATGGGGGAGTGGGTAAAATGAATATGGTTAAAATGCAGATTTCTGTTGTATTACAGTGAGAGCTTGGGTCTAGTCACAAATAGAAAGGACCAGGTTCAACATTTGTGCATTAAACTTTTGTATATTTCTTATGAAAATACACTAGGGAAAAGTGGCCTTTGCCTCCCATCTGAGAGAATCACTTTATGAAAACTCAAAATTGGCTTCATTTGGGTACAACTGAATGCTAAAAGTGATATTGTCAGTCCACTTCTGTATACAGTCTATGGTTGTGTGAATGGATGGCTGAAATTCTCACCACCCACTAGCCAGAAGGTTTGCAGTTCTATCCTTGCTATCAGTCCTTGAACAAGAAGCAATGTAAAGCAATCTACACTAAATACTTAGACAAACACAAACTTTATTGAGCCACAAGGGAAATTATTTGGGCACAGTAGCTCACACATCACAAAATATAATAACAAAGAGAAAAAAAAATATGTAAATGGTAATAATAAATTCCATATAAGTAGCAAAAATAGCAAGAAACCGGTGTCAAATATGGCATAATGTATATGTACAAGTAAAAATAAGGTAAAATAGCATTAAGTATTAGAAATATCTCAGCAATATACAAACACTACATTATAACTACAATAAGACAAGCAAATGGATATTTTCTTGTTCCTAATACACAAAAAATTATACCAATTATATGTTATAGGACACTGACATTCAACCTAATTTCGATATCTGCGAAAAAGGGGGTGCTTATTTAAAACTTCTGTGTTGTGTCTTCAGGTTCTCTGGCTCAGAAGGTTCTAAGAAAAGACTCCCTGGCTATCAAACTGAGTAACCGACCATCCAAACGTGAGCTGGAGGAGAAGAACATCCTCCCCATGCAAACGGACGAGGAGAGGCTGGAGTCCAGACAGCAGATAGGCACCAAACTCACACGGTAATCCCCTTTAAGAGCCCATGACCTCACGTGGTACACCCTTTTAAACTGGAACATAAATAAAGTAATCCATAAACTCTCTACTAAGACTGTGTATATGGGGTTGTAATAGTTTATGTGCTATACTAAGCTGGCAGTAAGGGCCAGCATAACACAGCAACAATAATTATCTACTGTTCCAGGCCATTTTTGTCAGTCTAGGTAAATTTGCAGCTTCAAGTAGTTGGTGACATGACAAGGACTGCCCGGATTACAGCCAGATGTTTCTGTTCACAGACACCTGACTGCAGGGGTGGAGTTTGAAGTGTGGATACTAATCACAGTGTTCCATATACCTCCAGACCCCGCCCCCCTCATTTTTTCTTTAGTCCTCTAGGTAGTGCCCAGTTTAGCAGCTCTATTTGAAATGTGGTTGTCGGTGAAGTTTAGGTGTTTAGTCCCGCTTTAAGAGCCCTTGACATCATGCGGTAAACCCCTTTAAGAGCATATGCATTTTTCAGAACACCACCTCTTATGCAACACACATGCAAGATTTACGTGTGCACCTTTTTTACCTCCCACCTTTGACTAACCATTCGGCAAATAACGTGAACTCTAGAAATGTTGCTTTATACAATGCAAAACATATTCACTTCTAATTTTAATAACATGTGGCCTGATTTATGTACAAGAAAAAACGCATAAATACACTGCTCAAAATGGTATTCTGTAATCCTGGATACAAGCCTAATGAAATGGGACTGTTAAACACATTAAAAAAACACAAGTCTAATTTAAATGTGCATAGATGCATTTTATTCATAATATTAATTTGATTGCAGAGCTTGCCCCAGTGGTCAACAGATTTCTTTAGGGTACAGTTTACTGTCTCCATAGGGAAATTTGTCCTCTGCATTTGACCCATCCTTCAGTGCTAAAGCTGGGGCCACCTGCAAGGAGCAATGATCTTGAGCTAAGCTTGGTCATGACTACCTTAGCTAGTGTTACCTATGCTATCTATGGGTTAATGGAGGAAGCATGCAAACTCTACACACAAAAGCCCAAGTGGAGAATCTGGGACCTTCTTGCTGTGAGATGAGAGTCCTAGCTACTCAGCCACTCCATCGAACTAAAGCAGGGGTGTCAAACTCATTTTGGTCTGGGGGCCGTATCAACCTACTTTGATCCCAAAGGGGCCAGATCAGAAAACGCATGGCAAATATACCCCAAAAATAGCAATAAGTCCAAATATTTGTGCAGAGAAACACAAATCTATTACAAACTGTTGTTTCTTCAGTCCTGGCAATAATTTGTTTATCTTCTGTCTTCTCAATTCTACGTTCAAGTTATTGTATTGTTTGAAATGCCGTGTCTCGTAGTGGCGTTTAAGATTATATTCCTTGAGCACCGCCACTTGTTGCAAACACACCGAGCATACAGGAACAAATAGGAATTAGTCAATTTTTCTTGGAAAATCCTGCACTTGGCGTCCACTTTTCTCATTTTTGACATTTTGCTGATGAGGGTGTCACAGTCAACAGTCAAAACGATGGTCCTTTAAAGGGATATGCCACCCCCAGGTCAAATTTGGGCATCTCCCCACAGTCCAGAGACTAAAATAAGTGGTGGAAAGCGTTTTCCTGCTCACCCAGCCATTGTCCGAGTCTGTCGCCACTGACCGCCACGGTATCTGCTGCTCCTCCGCCTTAGACTGGAGTCTAACGTCGCCAGAGAAAGATTTCGGCCAAAAGGAATTAATTTGCTCGATGCGTTTCCCAATTACTTTCTGTGTAGTGCGCATTCATATCGAGTGCAAATAAATGTGCAAATCAACACGGAGAGCTTGCCTTGGTCATTTTGGGTGGGAACTATTTTCCAGTGCGGAAGAATAAAGCCGAATCACGCAGCACGCTGCCAGGGGAATCCCAGTTACGCACCAGGAAGGGAGTTCCCCTGTTGCACAGCGTGGTGCGTGATTCGGCTTTATTCTTCCACACTGGAAAATAGTTCCCACCCAAAATGACCAAGGCAAGCTCTCCGTGTTGATTTGCACATTTATTTGCACTCGATATGAATGCGCACTACACAGACAGTAATTGGGAAACGCATCGAGCAAATTAATTCCTTTTGGCCGAAATCTTTCTCTGGCGACGTTAGACTCCAGTCTAAGGCGGAGTAGCTGCAGATACCGTGGCGGTCAGTGGCGACAGACTCGGACAATGGCTGGGTGAGCAGGAAAACGCTTTCCACCACTTATTTTAGTCTCTGGACTGTGGGGAGATGCCCAAATTTGACCTGGGGGTGGCATATCCCTTTAAGAGCGTTTGGAAAGAGGCAAATCTTCATTTGTGCTGTTCTGGTGGGAGGGGCCACGAACAGAGGCGCTGGAGACGCTGCTATGCTAAACTGTGCTGAAAATGACCAATATTTTAATAGAAAATTAAGATACAATTAAAATATTTGAATAGAAAATCAGCCGAGGGCCAGATTAAAGGTCTTGGAGGGCCGGATCTGGCCCCTGGGCCGCATGTTTGACACCTCTGAACTAAAGCAAATGAACACACAGCTTATATTCAAATGTGTAGAAGGGATGAAAAAGCCTTTACACTTATGTGTGAATCACATTTTTCTTGCCAACCCAGTGCTGGTTGCTATGGACTTGCACTAACTATACCAGAGCTGGACCTGTATCTGTAGTTCCTGCGCAATCTCTAAAAAAATATTTAGTCACTTTAATACCCTTTCATTTCTTGGCTTCTGAGGGATGAGAATATATGCCTTATCTTTACCAAAGAGAGGCTTTGAAAACAGAGCTGATCTAATTTCTACGTTTTCCAACCCTTCCTCTCCTCATCTCCTTTCCTTCTCCTGTCTCCTCTCTCGTACGCCCTTTCTCTCACTCTACTTCCTCCCTCGCTCATTGAATCACCACAGCAATGGCTCTTGTGCCAAACTCTCTCTCTCCATTTCTCCTCCACACAGCACCATGCACAGCATCTCGTACAAACAGCGAGCAAACACACTGACGCAGATCATGCAAGTCACCGTGCAATCACAATATACAAATACTAAAATCACAACAAACCAGCGTATCATCGCTGCCAGTCCAAGTGATAATACTGTAGTTACTTCAGGTAGGGCATCTGATGTAAAACCGAATCAATTACACAGAAGAAGGATGATTTGCTCTAAAATGAGTAGGATTTTTTAATTGACAATCTCAAATGACAAGATGTTTTCCCTGGTAGATTACAAGATCCATTTTGCTTTATGCAGTTTTGTCTGAAGTGGAAGCAAAGATGTGCCAACCAAAAGAAAAACAAACTGAGGATAAAATGGACGTCCGACATGTTTGTGATATCTCACTAAAGCTGTTTTTAAGGGGAAGATAAGGGATATTTACAAGAGACATTGGCAGACAGCATGCTATTCCCAACTGTGCTTCCAGAAGGCTGGTTTGGTTGTCATGCGTCCAAAAAAAGCTCTCTCTCTCTCTCTTAGTTTCTCTATCTCACTCCTTCACTCTCTTGCTGTGTCCTTCTTATCTCCTTCTATCGCTTCATCTCTCTGTTCTGTTCCCCACTGATACTTTGCAGCTAATGTCTGATGCTAACTGGAGGCTTTGCTCTGTCTGAAGCTCTATTGCTCAAGAGGAATTTTATCTGAGCTTTGTTTTAACACGATCTGACCATAAAGGAATGACTCAAATAATATTACAGTCACAAGCTAGCCAAGCGTTAGCCAACAGGTTTTTTTTGTTTTTTTTTTCCATTTAGTCACTTTCACCGTTTTGAAAATCAAAACTCCAGAACTCTTATTGATCACCAGCTCCTGCAAAAGTGTTGTTTGACAACTCAAGAAAAAATACAAAATGGATTCAGACTATCTTCAAACTTTTTTTTTTTTGGACACTGTTTTCTTATGTGTGCATTGTGTCACCCTGGTAACTCCGAGAGATACATGCAGAACACGGCCATTATTATGTCACTGCAAGGTATAAATTCTCTCTCTCATCTTCTCTATCATCTCTTTCTCTCACATCATATCATGTGTTTGTCTCTCTCTCCTCTAGACCTGCGCGATTAATCGATTCAATCGATTAATTCGACTTTACAGTTCAGGACGATGTGTTTTTATGAAAATCGATTTTTTTTGTTATTTTTTACACGCGAGCGGAACTAATGCGCGGCCACGTTTTACACGGGTAAGTTAGCGGGGCGTACCCAAACATTGTACAAGCTAGCGCGGCTAGCGAGTGAGCTAAAGCCGGAGCTTGTAGCAAACAAAGGTGTTTACATCTGTTATGTGGAACTGGTTCAGTTTTCTTGTGTCGGACTTAGAACAAACGAGTGCTCGCTGTAAGGTCTGTTCAAAAGCTGTTGCAGCACGAAAAAAATGTATCCTAGTGCCGAAAGCTGTTGCACGCAGCGGAGTGCGAGAAGTGCAGGTCCGAATGGAATGAAAATAGCCACCGTCCAGTCCCTAAAACATTTTCAAACTGTTTGCAGTATGATAAGCACGGCCCACGACAGAAGGCAATCACACACGCTGTTGTATGTTTTACCAAAAACATGATGTATGTTGTAAAAGACATGGTGCCCATATATACTGTGGAAAAGCCCGGATTCATTAACATGGTGAACGTTTTGGACCCGAAGTATGTGCTACCAATATTTTTCTTGTGTTGCCACAGCTGTATACAGACTGCATAAGCTAACATACATGAACACAGACAGTGGCTTTTCTGCATCACTCGAGGAAAAACTAAAACACAACACTACCCACACCAGTCCATCTTTCCCACAATCAGGGAATAATTTTGCTCCATAAAATGCTTCTTTATAAAAGAAAGATATTTATATAACTGTGTTATTATTGTTATATATATTTTGTTGTAATATAATTTTGAGTTGATAAGGGGCAGATATCATAAGCTTATGCTTCTTTCTGTTCCCTTTTCATTCATATTTAAGTTATAATTGTATAGATGCAATTGTGTTGCATCTGTTATTTTTGTTTTGCTTTAACAAATGAAATAAATAAATAAATGAAAATGAAATTATATATATATATATTTTTAAAACAATAACGGCTTAATTGATGCAGGTATTTTTAGGCCATATCGCCCAGCTCTACTCTCCTCACTTCTCTCTATCCTCAAATCTCTCTCGTGTCGCTCTATCCTTACTACTCTCATATCATCTCTCTTTGTCTCTCACACTCTCCACTTTTCTCTCTCTCGCCTTATCTCTCTTTCTTGCTGTATCCTTCACCCATTTTTGGGTCCAATCCTATTCCTGATTTCACGCTTTTAAGAAAACGTCTTAGTGACTCAAATTGACTCCTTAATCCAAATGAGATCTTCAACCTTTCATCGTAATTGAGAATTATGTAGTTCTGTTTTTTAAGCACAGAACAGTTTATACTGTGTGGAAATCAGGACATGCATTTAAGGACTATTTCAGGGGTTATTTTGGGTAGCTTAGTTATGCAGTTTCACTTTACAGCATAGGGCATTGTTGCGTGAAAAGCTAACTCTCATTTGAGTTGCCAGTCCCTACAATTAAATCCAGTATGGTTAAGCCTAAAAGTACTCTCTCTCTGATCTGAATTCTCACTACCTAAACCCCAGTGCATCTAGCCAAACTGTAACCAGTGCTAATGCAGCCTCTGCAGCTCAGTGAGTGAATTCTGGAGGTTCTGAGCTTTCACAGGAGGAATGGTCAGTCCATATACTGAGAATGGGGGGGTACCTTTCATTTAGGGATGCAACAATACGGTTTTCCCACAATTCGATGCGTATCTCAGTGCACGGGTCACAATATTGATTCAATTTTGATACGTTTTAAGACACAAAATAATCTCATGTATTTTTTTCTGCTAATGCATATAATATAATAACTATGTTATATATAACTATGTTAAAGATCCCATGACATGGTACTTCTTGATGCTTTTATATGGCGCCTTAATGGTTCCCTAATACTGTAAATGAATCCTTCTTCAAAATCAAGACTCAGTGCATGAGAAAGCCTCATGAACACAGTCATAGTCATAAATATCTCTCTCAAACGCTTTATTCTGGGCGTTGTTGCTTGAATGCAAATGAGGAGGACAGAGATAGGCCAGAGCAGCGGGCGTGACCAAATTCTCCGCTATTTCCTCTTTAGCGGTGCGATGTGCACTGGCCCCACTTCCGCGTTTTTGCACGGAGGAAGATATGAGACGCATTCCATTGAAAAATAAACACATTTCCACAGAAAATAAAATTAAACCACTGCTGTTTCAGAAGTTCGGAGGCTCGGATAAAGGACATCCGAGCCTGGAAACACTCTCACGTGCCTCTAGGCAAATTTAAAAAACGCATCGCGTAGCTCGTTTGCGGTCCAAACTCTCTGGGCACGATTTCCAGAGACGGTGGGTAGACATCCAGACGGGGGGTGGAACTGCATTTGCATTTTTCCCCGAGTGTGACGTCCCTTGTGAAGTTCCCTTGTTCAGAATCGCCTGTTTGGGCTGTCTTTTTTTCAAACGCAGAAAAGGATCGCAAATGCTCAGTTTACACATTTTGCAACTTTTAGCCATGGGGGGGGGGGCTAAACAGGGTAGGAGAGCTCACATTAACGTTCAAAAACCTCAGAAAGTGAAAATTTCATGCCATGGGACCTTTAATGAAACAATACATACATTACATACAATACATTACAGTACAGCTTTATTTATCAGTTGGGGAGATACACTATCAGACTTTTCCTTCTTTTCCTCTCACTGGATTCCTGTTCCTGCACTGCTCTGCCTCCTCCAGCAGAGACAGACAGTAGCTCCTCCCACATGGCCCTGTTACAGTCTGTGCTCTTAACAGACACACTGCACCCTCCCATCCTCTTTCTGAACACTAAAACTATGCTATATTGGATAAAAATGCCATTTCCTGAGTAAAACTTATGAGAGTCTGAGAAAAAGATTGCGTACTGTATATCGCGAGTTGCGTTGCGGATGCCTACACACGCTAAAAGTTAATATTTTTCTCATTCTTGGGCCTATCATTGTAAAATAAAATGTGACTGAAAGATAAAACCCACCTCTGTATGAATATTTCAGCTCTAAGTCCCTATGGAGCTGTTTTCTTGCTTCATCTGAGGAGGACGCTGCGATCACTGTTTCCCTTTCAAACCAAAATAAATGACAGCACAGAGCACGTGAAGGAACACGTGCGTATCGACTGAACATGTGTATCGAATCGTGAGACCAGTATGGAATGATTCAATATTATATCGAATATCGTGCATCCCTACTGTCCTCTCAGATTTAGGTAGCCTAGGTTTAGCTGTGATTGTAGTCCTGTAAGAGTAGTAAGAGTGCACTCTGCAAAAACTACCTTTTAAACAATGTACAGTAATTATTTGATTGAAAAAATGGTTCTATTTGATATGCAACATTAAAATTAAGATGCAAAAATTGTTTGTATGGAACTGTCAATGAGAAATGGCTTTGTAGGACTACAAATGTACCAAATTATGACTTTTGTTGTAACCCAGGAAGTAAGAAGCTGAAAACTAAGAAAGCACGTGGTCAGTTTTGATAAGGATTTCGCCAATACTATTTGAAGCCCATGTACAGTACAGTAAACCACTATACAGTTTGAGACAGTCCAAGAATAAACCCACAAGGAAGCACTGTGTGAGCAGAAGATAAAATGCAACATGGCGTTTAGAATCCAGCCGTAGCGTCACCGGGCCCAGTCTCTGTAGATCCCTATCAGCGCTAACAAGATGGAGACAGCCATTGATGCAGTGATTAGTTCTCCTGCCCCGGGCTCCTGCTCAGCTGCTATAATAAGAGGTTCCCTACTGAAAGCACTCGCATTGACCCTATCCAAAATGGCCTCCGGGCGTCTCTACTTCTTCAGCTGCTCACAGACAGAAGGAAATTGGAGATAGTCTTTAGAAAACAAATTTGGAGGGAGATGTGCTGATGGCCCGTCTGCCTTTAAGCATGTTCATGTTGTTTTATTTGTGTTTTCTTAAAGACTGTTGACAGGACAACATGAGCAGGGTGTATGGACAGACTGTGAAGACTGTTGGCAAGTTAAAAATTTTGACTATAAAGGTGTAAGAATTAGGGTTGTCAAAATAATTATTGGTAGTGATTTTTCTTCAGTATCTCTTGCTGAAAAGTCTATCTAACCATAACCTTAAAATTACATTATGTTGTCTAAAAATGTGTTTTGTCAAAGCTATCTCTTAATATTGAAAATCTGATTAAAAGTTTAGTATCTTGTATTTTTATAGTTTTTTTCAAATAGTCAAATAGTCAGCAATTATCATGATTTATCTATTTATTTGACCAGTCAAATTAGTATTTCAATTGTACCTTGGTGATTTATTTCCCAAGGATTCAACTGAAGTATTTGTCAGTATTTTTGATTAAATATCTCTGTATATTTTTCCTCTCTTACTTTTATTAAATAATAGCACTGTCTTTGTGATTTTTTTTTCCACAAATGGCTCATCTGTTTCTACTCCACATAATGATGAACAATCATTAAAATGGTCAACAATTATCTGTTAAGCACTGCTATTGTAATTACTCACTGCAGCCCTAAATATCTTGACAACACTACCAATAATGTCCATGTAACATTTAGGGAACAATAGCATCAAAATTATAGCATGGTGGCTGAGTGGCTAACACTGGGTTTGTTCCCCTCCCTGTGGGTTCTCCTGTGTCTGGGTGGATTTCCTCCAGGGGTGGATAAAGTAATCAATATTGTTAAGTAAATGTACAGATACAAGGGCAAAAAATTACTCGAGTAAAAGTTTAAAAATGTACTTAAACAGTGAAAAGCATTTTGCACAAATTATTAAAACAATTACAGGATGAAATGTCCTGATTTTGATAAAGAATTTAGCTGATTTTAAGTGATTCAATTGACTTTTTATTTTTTCTAGCAGTTTTTGTGTTGCTTAAAGGAGAATTAACGTTTTTTACAATCTGAGCCTTATTTCGGTAATAAAAAAAAGTTGTTTTACTCACCCATAGCATTTGGTGTCATATTGAGCACTTCCGGAGGTGTTTTAGATTTGCGATCTCCGTAATGTGAGTTCTCGGGGCACTTGTTTGCGGTCTCCAAATAACACAAACTTTAGCACTTTTCAAATCATAGAAGCTCAATGTCTTAGTCTACGCTTTTGTTTGAGTCAAAAGTGGCCTGTAATCCGAGATTTATCCATAGTTTCGAGTAGATGAGGAGGCCAGTGCGCGTGTGCGGAGTCACAGCTTATTTCACTCTCAGCTCTCGGGACCCAAATATGAAACGCAAAGCTGTAAATTATGAATAAATCTTGTATTACAGGCCACTTTTGACTCAAACGAAAGTGTAGACTAAGACATTGAGCTTCTATGATTTGAAAAGTGCTAAAGTTTGTTTTATTTGGAGACCACTCGGGGCAAATATTTTATGCCCCGAGAACTCGCGTTACGGATATCGTTAATCTAAAACATCTGTGGAAGTGCTCCATATGACACCAAAGTGCTATGGGTGAGTAAAACAACTTGTTTTATTATTGAAATAAGGCTCAGATTGTAAAAAAAATAATAATTCTCCTTTAAAGTTTGAAGGGAAGCTCAAATTAAATGTACAAAAAAAAATCTGCCATTTCAGCAGGTCTCAAACCATAAAGAAAAGTACAGTACATTTTACTTTTCAGTCCAGATCTAAAATGTAGTGGAGTAGAAAGTACAGATACCTGCTCTCGAATGTAGTGAAGAAAAGTGAGTATCCACTGTAAAAAGTACAGATACCTAAAATTTGTACTTAAGTACTGTACTTTTACTTTTTTACTTCATTATCTTCCACCACTGGTTTCCTCTGGGCACTTCAGTTTCTCTCATCAACCCAAAACATGCACAAGAGGTAAAATCCTCCAGCTAAAATAGTCCTGACCAAGCCTAGCAATAAGATCATGGAGATGGGTCCTAGTGGGATTTAAGGAAGGGTCAAATGCGGAGGACAAATCTCCCTACAGGGACATATAAAAAGTACTTTAACCGTGTTATACAAAGGTTATGTAGGTTTTGAATAATGTAAGAAAATCGCCTTACAGGGGTTACAGTAAAGTTAATATTGGCAAAAAGATGAGAAGGGAGAACAAATTTAAACTTTTCCATTTACTCAGCTACTTTTCCACCAAAAGCGTGCACAAAGGCAAACCCTGATAAAGCCCTGTCAGGAGGTTATGTTAAAGTGGAGGGTGAATTTTAATGTGTGTGTGTGTGTGTGTGTGTGTGTCTGTGTGTGTGTTTGTGTGTGTGTGTGTGTGTGTGTGCTGCTTCTAGGCGCCTGAGTCAGAGACCAACAGCAGAAGAACTGGAGCAGAGGAACATTCTCAAACGTGAGTAAAAAAATGATATATGATCATATGATCACTTACATATGATTATAAATCATATCCAGACCGATTGTCCAACTGTTGCACAACACATGCACAAAGTTTGAATCTAATAAAAATCTTGCAGACCATCCCCATGAGATCACCTCATTCTCCAGAGTGCGTGATTGGTCAAAACATGTCCTCCCCTGGGTTCCTCCTCTGTCTAAAACATGATTCAAGTCTTAAGGAATTTAATAGGCTCATTTTAAAAGAGGACTAGTTAAGTTTGTTGTGCTGTGTTGAATTTTGCAACAACAATAATTTTACCATGTAAATATTCCTTTTGACATTGTAACTTAAGGGGCCTATATTATGTTATAATGTTGTTTCCTCATCACAAACTTACCTGGAGTTACTTTGTTTCATTCAACATGTTTGAGTTACTCTTTATTAAATAATCATCTGTTTACAACTCCAAAGCTCAAATTGCCCTGTTCCACCTTGTGATGTCATGAAGCTGTAGTTTTCAACTACATTTTAGTTTTCAGATACATTTTATCTTTAGTATCTTCAGTACAAATTGAAAATTCCAGGGCTGACGTTCATATGATTCTGGTGAAGGACTGTGGGTCTTTAAAAACACAGTGGAGCACTCCCTGTCATGACATCACAAGGTGAAACAGAGTGTTTTCATTTTGAGAGAAGGACTCAGCCTAAATATGCAGGGTTTGTGTATTAAATGTGTGAATGAAACAAAACATAATTCTATGTATGCTGAGGAAATTCCATTATAATAGATCAGAAAACAGCACAGTATGGGCTCTTTTAACATAAATTTGCTAAAAATATGTGCATCAAAATATATGGCCTGACCATAGCATATTTACCATGCCTAGTGCGTTAGCTTAGATCATTAATAAATGTACGCCACCCTATTTTTAATCTTTTATCTACAGACTGCAGTAGTTCTCAGTAGACCCTGGTCTGGGGAGAGTACTTTCACACAACGGCCTTGCTGACGGCTGCCACATCAAACCTGATTGGCCTGTGCTTTTATATTGTCCCAGAGGAGAGGGTTTGACTGACACTGAGATAACACTACAGCTACAGTGTGGATAGCAGGATACAGTATGTCCTCCTAGTCACTTAGAAACACACAGTTAACATCATTTCAATAACAAGGTTGTACAAGTAAAACATGTTTTTCTTTTATGTTTTATGCAGAGAAAAAGGCTTTATTCAGAAAGTTCCTCCAGTATGCCACTTGCTTACTTCTAGCCGCTTCTATCCTCTCATCTGAATGTTTTGGGACACAGTTATACCATGTTTATAGCAGATAAAATGTAGACATGGTACTCTTCCCAGACCAGACCAGGGTGAAACAGCCTCACATGAGTCTCTCCTTTGGGTTGCCAGTTTCAGTTCTGAAATCTAGTCTGTTTAAACCTAAAAGGACTCTTTCTCTTCTGAATCTTCACTACCTAAACCCCAGCAGCCAATCATTAATCAGTGCTAGTACAGACTCGGCTCAGTGCAGCTCAGTGACTCACTTGAGCCATGGCCTGTCCATATACTAAGAAAAACATGTGTTCTCTATATGCAGGTTAAAGGAGAATTAACGTTTTTTACAATCTGAGCCTTATTTCGGTAATAAAACAAGTTGTTTTACTCACCCATAGCACTTTGGTGTCATATGGAGCACTTCCAGAGATGTTTTAGATTTGCGATCTCTGTAATGCGAGTTCTCTGGGCATATAATATATGCCCCGAGCGGTCTCCAAATAACACAAACTTTAGCACTTTTCAAATCATAGAAGCTCAATGTTTTAGTCTACACTTTCGTTTGAGTCAAAAGTGGCCTGTAATCCGAGATTTATCCATAATTTACAGCTTTGCGTTTCATGTTTGGGTCCCGGGAGCTGAGAGTGAAATAAACTGTGACTCTGCACATGAGCACTGGCGTCCTCATCTACTCGAAACTATGGATAAATCTCGGATTACAGGCCACTTTTGACTCAAACAAAACTAAGCCACAAGACTAAGCCATCGAGCTTCTATGATTTGAAAAGTGCTAAAGTTTGTGTTATTTAGAGACCGCAAACATGTGCCCCGAGAACTCACATTACGGAGATCGCAAATCTAAAACATCTCCGTAAGTGCTCCATATGACACCAAAGTGCTATGGGTGAGTAAAACAACTTGTTTTATTACCGAAATAAGGGTTAGGGTTAGGGTTAGATTGTAAAAAAACATAATAAACATTGTAAAAAAACATTAATTCTCCTTTAAGACACTGGTAATCTAGGTTCAATTGTGATTGTGAAAGAAAAAAAAACAAGCACAAGCTAAAAACCTGTCTCTAGCTATTTCAAACGACAGTACACAGTCTTAAACATTTAACAAAATGCTTCAGAATGGTATGAGAGAATACACCTCCCTTGAGACCCATTCCTTAAAGACTTGCAAACAGACAAATATGTAACGCATGAAGGCAACATTTTACTACATCTGTTGACTGCTAATGAGACGTGTTATGTAAATGCAGTGTTCCCTTAAGTCATGTTTGAATAATTTCTGGGTTGTTTTTTTTTTTCATGCAGCTCGCAATGAACAGGAGGAGATGGAGGAGAAGCGAGAAATCAAGCGCCGATTAACGCGAAAGGTGAGTCCTGGGCTTGTGAGTGGAAAATACACTTAATATGACTTAAACATAGTTAAAATCATTATATTTAGCTTTTTTCTTTTTCTTTTCTTTTTTTTTTCAAATAATTTCCCTTGTGGCTCAATAAAGTTTCTCTAAAGCTTTCTAAAATCTAGTCTAGTTTTTTCTATTTATTTATTTATTTTTTCTATTTAAAAAAACAAAACAAAAAATACAAAAATTTATCATTTTACTTCTGGGCTGGACATGGACAGCATACATGGAGATAATTCCAGTTCTGTTACCTAGCCCATAATGTTAAAGCCCCAGTGTGTAGGATTCGTGGCGCATAGGTGGATAGTCGCTATTGCACTTCCTGTTTTAGCTACGGCAGACCTCGAGGGTCACCCGGGCGCGCCGTAGCGCGGACAGCTCGCGTACCGGCGCAAGAACCGCGCGCCACTACTGTATACATAAAACGCGGTCTCGTTCACTTTTTTTTTTTCTTTTCGCATGAAAACACACATTCCCGATCATGTACCATGACAATCTATACATCAAATGAAACCTTACAGTCTCCTCTTTTTGACTATGCAATTCATTTCCCTGCACAACAATCACTCCCCAAGCACATGGGGCTTTTATATGGAAAAGCACAAAACGGAAAAGCACAAAGCTTACCTTTGAAGGCTCTGCCCAGGTCAAACTCAGCATTTCAATTTGTCCGTAAGGATCCAGCGAATAAAATCCAGTAAAACAATTTAGTCCAAAACACGTGTTAGATCCATTACGACGTGTGATCCGGCAACATGCTTGTCGTTGTTTACCCAAAACCACGAGCCTTGCTGAAGGCGAAGGCGGAGCCCAAATGTCCTTCTGCGGCTCTCGTATTCAAAATGGCTGCCTCTGCATGGGGAAGATCCCCCTTTTATGTGACTATATCTAAGTCCAAAAGAATACTTTGATTTCATGATGGAAGTGAAAAGGCTTGGAAAACAATGTATTCTTGAATGGGTATCTTCAATTTCAGTAATTAACGGGTAAAAATCTTACACACTGTCCCTTTAACAAAGGCCACAAATATATGATGATTATGATTAAACAATAAAAATAAACAACACATTTATTTAGTTAAATAAAGGTTTATGTTGTCAGAAAATTCTGTTCCTTGTGCTTAAATTGTTGCATTTTGGATGTAATTTTCTGTGTGACATAAGCAGAGGTATAGCTTTTTACAACTCGGCTGTACTTCCTGTATTTTTGTACTTTTTTATTCTCAGCCTTTTTCCCCCACCAACTGCCACTTAACTGATAAACAATGTAAAATTACAATAAATATTCACTATATGTACTATCCCACTAAGTGATAGTGAAGTCCAGTGCACTGTAAACACTGGTGTTGTTGGCAGACATGAGCAGATGCTGTAGAGGCAGTTGGTTTTGTAGTGGGAGGGATACAGACTACAGTCACCACAGGCCTGTAGGGGGCAGTGTCCGTGGGGTGCCGTGCCCTCTTTGCCCTTGGCTCTGTCAGTTAGTTTTCTCGCCAAATGCCTCCACAGCACAGGCAGTCTGGGCATGTTCTGTTGATTTCTATTATAAAGTCACACGTCCGGCACACCTGTGGACAAGCTGACCAAGCAAAATTTGTAGGTGTGAAAATATATATATTTTTTTTATGACTACCTACCTGGTTCCTGGATTATTTATAGAGAATAAATTAGAAATTAAGACAAAATTTTAAAAAGAGCTTTCTGGGTTCATTAAAAAATAGGTAATATATGTGAAGTATAAAACCATATTAATTGAATTTGATGAAAATACATAGCAATGTTAATAGTTGTAGTTGTTGAAATAGATTAGAAGTAGTTTATTGTGGAAAAAAAAAAAGTTTCCAGTATCATAAAAATGTGGTCATGTCTTAAATTTCTATACATTTGAAAACAAAGGAATACAGTTTTTGTAATAATTGTAAGCAGTAGAAGTAAATGTAGATTAAGACATGTTGAAGCTGTAGAATTTTTTTTCATCAGTAAATCTTGAAATTCACTAACTCTCAATATTACATGTATTATGAATTGTATATGTACAGTAAAATGGAAACTTGTTTCTTGTGCAAAGCATGTTTATAAATGTATAATGCATGTTATAAATTTTTATATTGTTGAATTTGATAGAAGAATCATTTCAGGTCTTTGTAATGCCTTACACAAGGAAGTGGAAGGAAGTGCTTCACTGAGTCAGGAATTGTATACAAAAATGTAAAAATATCAGGTACTCTACGAGGACGAAATTTCAATTTCTATGTTGTACTGTTTTTATTTGCACTTTTTTAAATTTGTAGATTTTTACTATTCATTTCAGCATATATCATGTAATTCAGTAAATAAGGCAGTTGCTATGTCTTTCTACAATATGCACTATAAGAAAAACTTAATAGCTTCTACCTGTGAGATCACCAAGCCTTTTAAACTCCAACTTCCAACCTCTTCTCCCATCCCTTCTCCAGCTGAGCCAGAGACCCACAGTGGAGGAGCTCAGACAGGCCAAAATCCTCATCCGCTTCAGTGACTATGTGGAAGTGTCCGACGCCCAGGACTATGACCGCAGAGCTGATAAGCCCTGGACCAGACTCACAGCAGCTGACAAGGTATCAGCACACCATGTAATCCAGTATAAGAATAAAAGTGGTAATGTTAGACCCTGTTCTTTGCTAATATTGGTACTCATGACATGTGTGAGTGAAGAAGCATAAAAAGAGTTTATAGTTGTCTCACATTTTTTGTTGTGATTTTTGACATTGTAATTGAATTTGCAGTTTTATAGTAATACACATTTGATTAAAAAATACTGGTAGTCAAAGCTGAACTATGCAACTTTTCTTGTGGAATAACCATCCACTACTTACTTCTCTCTATGGAAATGTTGGCTTTGACTTATTTATTTACATGGAGATGCCAGAGTACAGGTTAGAAATGTTACATAGTGTGTCTTTAATTTGCATAAAGAAACAACCACTGACTTTGTTGGACAAGGCAAGATTTATTTTAAAATGTTGTATGTGTTCGGGTATGGGGTCCTTTTATTAAACAAAATCTATTAAATGAGTTGATGTGAAAATGGCTGTTTTAATGGGATTTTATACACTCTGTTGCACCTTGTGATGTCATGTGACGATACAAGAAGTCCTTCACTGTATTTTTAAAGATCCCATGACATGGTACTTCTTGATGCTTTTATATGGCTCCTTAATGGTTCCCTAATACTGTAAATGAATCCTTCTTCAAAATCAACACTCAGTGCATGAGAAACAGATAAGATGAGAAAGAGTTTTTTTTTTTCTCTCTGAACAGGCCATAATTGGCGTTGTTGCTTGAATGCAAAGGAGGAGAAAAGAGCTGGCCTATAGTAGAGGGTGGGGGCGTGGCCAAACTCTCCGCTGTCAGCTCTCAGCTGATCCATTTCCGTGTTTTTGCACGGGGGGAGAGATTTGAAGCGTTCCATTGAAAAATAAACACATTTCCACAGAAAATAAAATTAAACCACTGCTGTTCAAAGGTCCAGAGGCTCAGATAAAGGACTTCCGAGCCTAGAAACACTCGGACGTGTCTCCAGGCAAATAAAAAAACGCATTTCGCATTGCCTAGCGCATTCACAGTCCAAACTCTCTGGGCGTGATTTACAGAGACGCTGAGTACAGACAGACGGGGGTGGAACTGCATTTGCATTTCTTTTTTCGATCTGACGTCAATAAGGTGCCTTGTTCAAAATCGCCTGTTTGAGCTCCAATTTTTTGTAACGCAGAAAAGGATCGCAAATGCTCAGTTTAGACATTTCGCAACTTTTAACCATGGGTGGGGCCCTAAACAGGGTAGGGGAGCTCACATTAACGTTCAAAAACCTCAGAAAGTGAAAATTTCATGCCATGGGACCTTTAAACTCCATACGACTTGACCAGAATCATTTGGATCATCTCAGACCTGGAAGGTTACTAT
Organism: Paratrypauchen microcephalus; assembly: GCA_036785185.1. Taxonomy (NCBI): domain Eukaryota; kingdom Metazoa; phylum Chordata; class Actinopteri; order Gobiiformes; family Gobiidae; genus Paratrypauchen; species Paratrypauchen microcephalus. The sequence goes on along the minus strand of JAVJIX010000021.1, from coordinate 3,505,120 downwards.
AGCAAAGGAGAAGTTCATTTCAACTGGACAAAAGTTTTTTTTTTGATCAAATACGTTTCACAGCTCATCCAAGCTGCTTCTTCAGTTCTGGAGAGGTAACTTTTATCCTGAAAACAACACTACATGATATCACAATGTGGAACAGAGCATTTTGAGCTTTGGACATGTAGACAGTCGAACAATAAAGAATCACTCAGACGTGTGAATGAACTGAAACGCAACTCTGATATGTTTTTGATGATACAACACCATTAATATGGCTGGAAGCTCACAAAAGTCATTTTGTGTAATATAGGCCCTTTCGCATCGTGTCCAACTTCTGCATTTCCAGATGTTTTTGGCCAGTAGTCTCAAAAAATCTCTCTAACAACTGCAAGTTAGCTTCCTTCTATACCTTTAATTGCAGCTTATATTAATACCATGCACTGTGCCGTATCATGTAGTCCCATAATGAGAAAAAGAAAGTCACTGTTATGTAAACCTCGTCCCCGTGGTGATTTGAACGGTACAGTTAGATTAGGGACTTTTAGTGGAATGCTGTGTTCTTGAGTCGTATGTCAGCTGTTTTTAGCCTGGCTGGTAAACATCCCGGGGCTGTCCTGATGTAGTGCTTTACTCTTTGCTTGTGACTTTTAATTAGTCTATTATTTGTTTGATGTGATTCTCTGTCCTCGGGTGGAACACAGCCATTCTGAGCCCTGGGTACCTGTGGACCGCTCATGTGAAAAGGATCAGGTTTTTTTCTTATGCAACTGCCCTTATATAAGACGGTAAAGGGACAGTCAGGGTTTTAGGACTATAATGTAAAAATTCTGACCGTGAACTTTTTCATGTCAATAAGGAAGAGGCAGTATTCATCTAAAACAACTTGATAACAGCAAGCAGCAAGTTTACTGACTTCCTCCTTAAAACTGCAAAGCTGAAAAATCTTTGCCACAAAATTTGCAGTTTATTTTTTACTGCCAGATTTTGTGCATTATTTAATGCAATTGCATTAAAGGAAAAGTAATGTTTTTTTTTTTACAATCTGAGCCTTCTTTCGGCAATAAAACAAGTAGTTTTACTCACCCATAGCAGTTTGGTGTCAATTGGAGCAGTATCGCAGAACTTATGTTGGAGCCGTTCTGTTCTACTAATGATCCCGTATCCGTTAGCGTGAGTGCTCGGGGCATTACTTTGCGGTGTCCAAATAACACAAACTTTAGGACTTTTCAAATCACAGAAGATCGCTGTGTCAGGGTAGACTTTTAGTGGATTCCAAAATGGCCTGAAACCCGATATCCAGCTATAGTTTCATTTGATGACGTCATCAGAGAGGACAGTGCGCATGCGTGAACTCAGCTGTTTTGTAAACACCGCTAGTCCGAAAGAAGCTAACACCGCTCTGAACTTTACTTTTCTGTTGCGATATCGGGTTTCAGGCCGTTTTGGAATCTACTAAAAGTCTACCCTGACACAGCGATCTTCTGTGATTTGAAAAGTGCTAAAGTTTGTGTTATTTGGAGACCGCAAAGTAATGCCCCGAGCACTCACGCTAACGGATACGGGATCATTAGTAGAACAGAACGGCTACAACATAACTTCTGCGATACTGCTCCAATTGACACCAAACTGCTATGGGTGAGTAAAACTACTTGTTTTATTGCCGAAAGAAGGCTCAGATTGTAAAAAAAAAACGTTACTTTTCCTTTAAGTTCATATTCTAAAGCATTTACTTGTACATTTGTTACTCTTACTAGCAGTTTACTCAAATACCCACCTACCCACCTCTGCACATTAGTTGAAGTCAGATTAGTAGAAGGATTTGAATAGTAGAGATTATGTTAAATCACAGTTTTGTTAAAACCCAAAGGTACAGTGAGGGCTGTAAATTCTCATTCTCTCTCCTCGAGTCATTGGGAAATGCAGTGACGTCACCTGCCTCAGATTCTGACTCTAAATTACAGTTTAAGAGCACAGGAGGCTTTTTAAACAAACTGTTTTATGTAGTGCATCTTTGACTCATCTGCACTTTCAGGTTGTACTAGTAATTACTTTACCCTTGGGCAAGGCACTTGGTCATCTGCTATTGTAGTGATGTAGTTACTAGATGTGAGTGAATCATCAAATGCATCACTAACTTGAGTAAAAAACAGAATAATATTTATGATATGGATGTGTTCCTGGAAGGTAAAAGTAAAATAGTAAAATATACAATATGTTCTCAATCATTTCTAAAATAAAAATAAAACGCTTGCATCCTTTAAATGTACTTGTACACCAATAATCTGATCATGATCTGATTTGTGTTGTCAAAGGACATCTAAAAACTAGAATCTACATTATGATACCTACAATATGTAAGTTTTATGTCACTTCTGATGTGGTTGTAAGCACACGCTGATAATCAGATCTCCAGTTATCCAATTTTACTTACAAATGTAGCCACTTTTCATTTCAAAGTAACTTCAAATAACTGCATATTAGGGCTGTAAGAATAATCAAATCAATCGCAATTTGAATGGACGCAATTAGCAAATCACAAAGGGAGTATTTTTTTTTTAAGTACTATAATTTCCTCCACAAATGATCAAATATTATTTTTTATTCGACATGCAAAACTGTTTAGATCTGTACAAGCATGTTCTGAATGTGAAGTACATGTGATTCTTGTATAGGTTTGTAAGTTTTTTGGCCTATTTTACTCTTTTTGCCAATTTTTCTGGACGTGTTTTAAATTGTGAACTTTGAACAGAATCCTATAATTAAGACAGAAATCCTAAATCTAATTGCAACCACAATGCTTATTAGAAAAACAGCAAGCAAAAGCAAAAGTATGTGCAACTTCTATGATTTCTACAGCAGCTGTAGGGGAGGAGAAAGACTCAATACTATCTGAAACCTTGTGCAGGCTTATTTGTGGATGCGTGTAAATGATGTATGAAGCATGCTGCGGAATAGTTATGGCTTACAGGCTGCAGTTTACTGGTGCTGTTGGAGCTCCTCTTAATCCTGCCTTTTCTCTCCTGGTCTTTTGCAGGCTGCTATTCGGAAGGAACTGAACGACTTCAAGAGCAATGAGATGGAAGTGCACGAGTCAAGTCGCCATTTAACCAGGTACTGTGCAGCCATGCAGCTACACACAAGAATATATGAATTTAAATTGCAAATTATAAATGTGTGAGATTGGGCAGCTGTGCATTTCTTTGCAATGGTCTTGTATTCACTTCTTATAGTGGTTAGGTAACGCTTTAGTTTACACATATATACACAGTTAGTGGTTTACATCCATAATTCAGTGTATTAGCATGCACCTTAACCCCTCACATTAATTATATTGTTTCCTTTTCCTAATGCTAACCTTCATGATTTGAATAGATTTTGATTGGTCCAGGAAAGACATTTGCCAACCCAAAATAAGAAGAAAAAAAAAAGATTTGGTTACACACGCACACCCACACACACACACACATACTGTACATACACACACACACACACACACACACATACACACATACCATACAATGCTTTGACTTATTTAAAAAAGAGTTGACTAAAATAAGTTATTTTTGGTTGTGTTTAGTGCACTGAAAAGCATGTAAGCAAATGTGTGTGTCCTTACTCTGAGTAAACTCCACAAACCTGACTCTTATGTAGCCTGGAGGAGGGCCTCCTCCTGCTTGTTTCCATGGTAATGTTGTTCCTTTGGCTATAATCTTCCACAGTATACCACAAAACGTGTCTATCTACAAGGAGAATGTTCCGATGTATGGATTTAACTGTTTCCATGGAATTATGCAGGTGATGTGTCGCCTCCATACTGTACCTTTTAAGATGGTTGTTTCTAGTAATTGTTGTTCAATTTAAGTGTACTATAACTTTTCTGCTAGGAATTTTGTCACCTGCTTGTCTCCATGGAGATGTCACTGCTTATAGCAGTGCTTCTCAATTATTTTCTGTGGCGCTCCCCCCAGGAAGAAGAAAAAATGTAGTATTATTTGTCTAGAAAATTGTTATTAGTTCACCTCTGCATAACATTGTATCCTTTATTAACATTAAAAACAAAAAAAGAAAGAAACTTAGAAGACTGCACTGTCTTTGCACTGCACTGAGGACTCAAATATTAATGTGTTTTAATGCAGCTTTGCGCACATTTGTTTACGTTTTACAGAAACGAAACTTAAAATCACATGGTCCATTTGCATAAATTAAATGCGCTGAAGAAAAAAAAAACGCTCTGTCCTTGTGCCGCTGATGCGTCAGCTTCTGTCGGACTAAAGGACACGACTAAAGTGTCCTTTAGTCTCAGTGGAATATATGTGTTTTTTCTGTGACAGAGGATGTTCTGCTGATGGTGAGTCTGTTCTGTATATCGCGTATTTAAGGTTGCCGACCCCTGCCCCAGAGCAACAATGAGAGCGCCACTGCCAACTACTGTTGTTGATGTGCAATTACACTTAGTTCTAGTACAGTACGGCAAAAAAGCATGTTTCCCAGGGTCACACGCGCCCCCCCGGCACCACACCGCGCCCCCCCAGGGGGGCCCGCCCCACTATTTGAGAAGCACTGGCTTATAGCAACCTGGAATATCAATCAACACACTGAGCCTTATTGCACTCACTATCTCTGTGTATCCACTGTAAATGATCTGAAAATAAATGTTTGTTTCTTGTTTACTTTGTGCAGGTTTCATAGACCATAGTAGACCACCACTGTCTGGAGCGGTGCTGGGCGAGCGCTCTCCTTCACTGACAACCTCAAGTGCTGGACAGTAAAATGGTGCCCGTTTCTACAAAAAGGCCATGCGTTCTCAAATGCCTTTTCAAGACCCACACACCATCACCACAAAGTCATCCACTGTAGTAGCACATAGAGACTCCAGCCAGTCCTTCACGCCATGTTACTTGGTTGGAAAATTCTCAACTTAATCCAAATGTCTATGGACCCAGTTATGTGGGGATAGACTGTCAACAGACTCCCCAGGACTTTTTAAATCTCTTCTTTGTTATGTTGTCACTTTAGTTCCATTCATATCCAAAATGGAGAGTGGAATTGTTCATGAGATTATTCCTTCTTGCACCTGCTGGGACTTTGCGAAAAGACTTAACTTGAAAGGATGGAAGACGGGTCCAAAACAGAAATCATGTGCAATATTTTTCAGTGCTTTTATTAGGCTTTAGCGCCCTCTGTAGTTCCCTATGTGCCATTACTCGCTGATATCTCTTCCCACGTATGTGCAATGAACAAGACATTTCGACATCTTTAATTGCTAACTGTGAATTTGAGAGTTTGGGCACTATCTCATTCTCTCTTTATGTAAATTTTGTGTATAGTGGAAACGCTCAAGAAGTTAAATGTGCAGCTGGTAGTTCTAGTCTTGACACCAACTAATGCAAGAATAATAATTTTGTTTTATAAATGTCTTTTTATGTTTTCTTTTTCATATAGGCACTTGAAACACAAAAAGTTTTAAATGTTTTCCCTCCACAAGCCCCATCTCTTTTGGATTCATGATTTTTGAGATGAATTGTGAGAGCGGGCTCATTGCACTGTCAAACAAACTTTGTGGATTGTACAATACTTTTCTTTTATACTCATATAAGCTTTTGAGCAAGCAATATTCCTAGTGTGTAGATGAGAAGGTTGCATTGCAGGTTGTCTTCTCCCCATCACTACCACCACCATTTTGACTGTCTTTCTAAACTATGTCTCACTTCAGGGTTTTCCTTTTTAAGAATGCTTTAACTAGAATGACTGCCTTTTTATTATAAGTGCGGCAGAATATAAAATGGAATATAAGCAGTTTAAAGGAGTATTAACTGTTTTGAACTATGTGGATCCAAAATCGTCTAATGATTATGTTCTTTGCACTGTTAGCATTGTGGCTGTACAAAAGCCACATCTTTTCAGTCAGGACCTGTGTGTACACTGTACAGTAATTTTCTGACCACTTGTTTAAACTTCCAAAAGGAGTATTCATAACTCATTTGCTTTCTGTATGCACAACATTTAGTATTTTTATTGTCTTTACTGTCTCATTTAAAAAAAAAAGTGGTCAAAGAGCTGTTTTGTAACAATGTTCTTTAAGTCGGTTATTTATAGGAATACACAGATGACCTAAGTACAATGCAATTTCAAATTACAGAAGATCTCTGCATTTTGAAGGTTAACTTGTCTAAGTGTCATCTGATTTAGGAAAACTATTTTATGAGGATTTTCTTTTTCTTAAGAACCAGCTTTTGTGTGATTTGGATCACACATCGCATTTTAGACCAATACAGTGAAGTACAATAGGAGTGTATGAATGTAAACGATACTGCAGTTCTCCCTTTTCAGCTGTAAAAGCACTGTACCATCAGAGCATGAGGTTACCCATCTGCTGGAATCAGAGTTCAGCAATAATCGGTTTTCTTTCACATGGTCATGGAAAAACTCGACTGAAAATTTTTTTTTTTTTTTTTTTTTCATTTTCAGTACACATGTAAAAATGCACCATGACAATAAAAAAAATCATTTCTGAATGCATTTGTGTTGTGTGGGTCACTAATTTTCTGTAGTCAAGTGGAGATGAGACTGTTGTCAAAGCCTGATCTCATCAGATCTCAGAAGCTACTGGGAGTACTGGGACGAAAGACTACAGGGAATACCAGAGGCAAAACTGTTGTTTTGTCCTTAGGCAAGAGACATCATCCACATTGCCTAGTGTGAATGTGTGTGTGAGAGTTGGCAGTAACTGGAAGGGCCGATGCCGCAGATTGGCAGCCTGTCTTCCGTCAGTCTGTCCCATGGCTGTGGCTACAATAGTATTTTGCCACCACCAGGTATGGATTGAATGAATAATGTGCAAAATTGTAGATGCGACTTTGAGAGTTTGGAAAAGCGCTATATAAGCAGGAGTGGTTTTATGTAGAGACGGTTTCCTGTGGTCAGCTGGACACTTTCAAGTTTCAGCTCCCACCTAGAAGCCATTTTCAACTGACCACCGTCTCTTCTTTTTTCTCACATTATGAACTTTACTGAAAAGGTGATCTGTAGGATTATCACTGTTCGAAAATTAAACTGATCTCAGGGAATTCGGACTAGTCAAAGGAAGGAATGGATTTCACACAAATGGGTCTATCATCTATTTGTGTGAAATCCATTGAGTTAATCTTGACTTTATTTGTTAATGAAACTAATACTGTATAGCTCTTCTGTACTGTCCTCATAAAGATTTGGTTTGAGTGGGCAGGGCTCTCTTTGCTGTGACCACTAGATGGAGCTGAGAACAAACACATTTGAATGTACGCAGCGCGTGCGGATCTTCGGCCTTGTGAAATGGCGTCCTGATGAGATGGTGCGCATTGCCTATTGCCGGACTAAAAAGTCTAAACACACTGGATTCTGCACAGTAACGCTAATTATAATGCAACCACGCATTTAAGAATGAGAAATTAAGTAAAAAGTTAGAGATTAGTGGCGAAGACAGTTGAAGACAATGAATGTGCGTAAAGCCAAAAATATAACAATATCACTTCGAGGAGCTCTGGTAGTTAAGCAGTGCTGTTTAGACAATATATAGCATCTTTATTCGGAATAGTTTTCACTAATGTTTGTCTGTTCACCGCCTCATTTGACTGGTCCGGCGAGGCGCATTCTGGGGCTTGTATTTCCTGAACCAACAGCGGCGCCAGCGGTCTCACGGAAGAGTACTACACTTCCCACAATCCCCTGCGTTGTTGTTAGCTGCCCCATCTTGTGTCCTCCTCATGAATATATATCAGTCTCTATTTGCGTAGGAGGTCGGCCGACGTTCATTTCATATTCCAGCGCTGTATTTTGGTCCAAATGGGACGCTCAGTCACCGCCCTGATCTGTCCCTCCGTGCCCAGCCTCTTCCTAGCCATTTTAATAGGTAAAATGTTTCTAGGAGCACTGGAGACGATACGGACTGGGAAAAAGAAGCACGAAGTGAATGACTACTAGTAGGATAACTCAACTACACCGCCCATTGGGCAGACATTTAGCACGGTGGGCACGTATTTCGGCGTTTAAATGTAGAACCTTTAGGTAACCGAGGTAGGCAGCCACCGTTTTTTACTCCGAGAGGGTGACTTTTCATCGGCACGAATGGAAAGTGCACAGGCTGCCGAGGATGGAGGTGCGGGCAAGTTAATGAAGAAGCCCAGCGGACTGTCTGTCGCCCGGGGGACTCCAACAACGGACGACGGCGTTGGACGTTTAGCACCCTCTCACGTAGATGCCAAGAACACGGGTAGTCTTCCGCGCAGCACTTCTACTACTACCGCGGGCTCCAGTGCGTCAAACCGGACTGTGGCGTCGAATGGCCGGGGCGCATCCAGCAGCAACTCCAGCTCCCTCCTGTTGAGACGGAGGCGCCTAAAGAGGAACCTCTCAGCTGTCACCGCCACCAAGATGAGCTCGGCCCTGTCCTCCGCATCTCTGCACACTCGCAGTCTCGACAGAAAGAGTCTGCTCAAACACCGGCAAAACATGCAGCTCCAACCCGTGGATCGCGAGTGGGTGCGTGCGGATCTCCACAGAGGCGCTGTACACGTCCATGACAGACTTACACCATCATATCCCAGGCCGGTCCTTTGCACTATGGACACTACTGCCGGCGAGGTGGCGCTTCGTCTGAGTAAACTCTGCAGTAAGTCCACTTCAGTCATGCGCATTTTTTGTAAAGATAACCCCAAAACTGACCAAAATGGCAACTGCAACGTGAAAAGTGAATATGACGAGAATCAATGTAAGCTGAGCGATGAGTCAAGTTTAAAGTGCAATCCCCTTCCCCCTCTTGAAGCTGCTGAACTACGAGGACACCCGAGTGACAGGTTGAGACTGCTGCTAATGGAGAATGCAAATGAGCGGCAAAAGCAACAGGACGTAGATGGGAAACTTTTCAGCCCAGAGTCTGAATCGCAGGACAACATTACGTGCTCTTTGTCAGATCTAAATTCTAACATAGATACTCCAAATGACGAGGACTCGGAGCACAGGAACGGAGCTGACAGTTATGGGCTGAACTCTGGCTCAGATGTGGAGAGCAGTGCATTTGACGACCTGAGCTCCGGAGCACACCTCAGCGAGCACAGAGACTCCCTCAGTGATGACATGATCCTGGGCACAGAGGCGTCCATCCTCAGCCCGTCCTCTGATCTGTACGGCAGCTCCTCAGATGAGCTGGAGCTAGAATGCCCCGCAACAAGCACAAGCATGGAGTCCAATTCCCAACACCACTCCAATGGTGTCTCTGCCAACTACAAGCAGTGCAACATAGAGCATTTAAATGACATGACTAACAATATGGAAGCAGATAGCAGACACAGCCCACATAGTCTGGGCAGTCTGCCACCCAGCAGCAGTGCAGGCTCCCTATCAACGGCCTGTTCCACAGGTACTACACCTGACATCCAAGAGCTTGACTGTGCTCAAGGGGCTGGAAAATGTGAGCTGACAGCAGACCAAAGTGGAGATCCCAGTGATTTCATCCCTACATTATATGTGCAGCTGCATGGAGAAGCTGTCAGGAGGCTTAGCCCAGAGGAGAGGCCTCTGCAGATACAGAATAACTTCCTGTTTAAGCTTGGATTTAAGGATCCCTGGAGAGTACAAGAAGAAGGGCTAAACACCGAAATTGGCTCTTTGTTGCGTTTCTATGCAGGTAAGATGCTTTTGCTTTACATATAGTGTATATGGTATGCAGGCTTCATGGTCAGAAGCATTCAGGCCTATGATATAGTCAGGCAATGTCTTTGGCACAGGTTATTTACCTGTAACAAAAGGTGAAAGATGCTGTCATGCAGAGGCATGTTATGATATTGCCTTGACTATCTTGTTATTTTTCTTGGTATTTTAGGCACGCAATAGTTTGATGTAATCTTAAGGTTGGTCTGACCTTGTGTGTTTTGTGGCCTAAGCTGCTTCATGTTCAGGTTTAACTTTGGAGAGAGGTCATTCAAAGGGGCTTTGTCAGGTCCAGACTTGTACAGTATGAAGGTACAGTCATTAAAATACAAAGTGTGGTTTGTTATTCTGTTTATTTCTACTGGAATGTTTTTTTTTTTTTTTTACCGTACCGATACAGTGTGGTCCCCTGGACACTCAAGCCATTACCACAAAGCCATCAGCACAAGTTATGGTGCACAGACATGGGGCCCTTTCCGGCTTTTGCCCCATTCTCATCCTAATGAAAAGGCTGAATGCCTTTGTGGTTGGATGAGAGAGGGGTGGGAGCCCTTAGAGGACTCACTCACTTGTGGTCATTGAGATGCTGCACAGCGCCTGTGCTGTTGGCATCACGCTCTGCTACTGTCACACTAACTAAGTGCCTGCCAAGCTGGGTTAACATGCTTCTCTAAGGATAGGAAGACCCCTTTCTTCACAGATGATTCCTCCACTACTGCTGCTGTCCCTGCTAAGGGGAGTGGGAGGTGGAAGCCAGAAAGGAGGTGTCAGTGTGAACTGTAGAAGAAGCTGCTTATTGGGTTTAAGTATGGAAGACAGGCTCTTCTCCTTCCTTTTCCCAGAGGGAACATATGCATATTAAATTTATTTAGAAATACAAAATAAGTTTTTGCAAGCAGCAAGTGTTGCTTGAAGTGTGTGGCGCCTCTTTAAGGGCAACGCCTCCAAAGTCCCATGTGAGTAGGCTTAACTGGTCACCTGAGCAAACTCTCAGCAGGTTCGCAGACACAGGCCTCGGTCTAGTAAGCCAGTCTAGCCTGTAGCCACACAGGACAGTAAAAGCAGTTTCATGCTTGTCTTAAAAGTGTGACGAAAAGTGTAGCTTGAGAGCACAGAGACATACAGCTCTTCTGCCTCAGTCTTACATGATGAAGGCATGTGTGGAATGTACGCTGGCTCCTCCAGAATGTCAGGCATGTTGTGGAGAGGAAATGGAGCAGTGGAGGGGGTGTGGTGCACCGGGGGGACTGTTCCTGTAGAGTTTGAGTGTCTGACAGACGGCTCAGCTGAGCTCTGCTGGATTCTGTGTGCAGCTGCCTGTCCACTACAGGAGACCCCAGTCACACAGTGCGCTTTGTGCTTGCCTCGCTTGTGCCAGCGTTTGATAACCAAGTCCATCACTCTTTTATTACTGTGGCCCTCTGGAGCCATAGGCCATTTGAACACAACATGCTAACCTAGATAACACATTTTACAGCCCGCTGCAAAACTTAATAGCATCACGTGAGGTACATACAAAGCACTCCACACTGATTAGATAAACAGGAAGATGTTGGGAAGAGGCGGTTGAGTGGAGGAGTGGCCATGGTGCATCTTTATCTTATTTATCTATTTTAATTGTTTGCATGCTCTTGGCATCCAGGGTGGGCAGCAAAGTAAGAATTTCATTGTACAGGGAAATGTGTTTCTTTACTGTGCAGATGACAATGAAAGCTTTGAATTTTGAATCTTGAATCTCAGCAGATTGTGCGAGTTTGAAGGGGTCAGGTCATGCACAGTCCAGATGAAAGAGACCAAACAGGGCACGCACACGCAAATACAAAAAATACACACGGCTTGGATCAAAGTGCCACTGCTGTCCACTTTGGCAGGCTGATGAGCGATCCTGTCTGCCCACACAGGAGCCTCTTGTAATGCCTACCCAGCGTTATTAGCCTGGGACAAGCAGAAAAAGAATCAAAACATGCAGGCTCTGTCATCATAACTCCTGTGTGTGTGTGAGTGTGCGTGCGTGCACGTGTGCGTGTGTGTGTGCGCACTTTCTGCTGATGACAAACTCCCAAATTGAGCTGTAAAGGGGTATTAACAACAGGTAGACATGATGATTTAAATGCTCGTCCAGGTAAAAGTGAAGGTTGAAGCAGGTCAGGGGCATAATGGTGTTTGCGCTCTGCAGGAGGTTGTTTCATATTGAAGAACACTTTATTCCCCTGATATTATGAAGGAATAATTATAAACTCTATAAACCCTTTTCTGAAAGAGCACACTGTACATGAGCTGCAATTAATAAATAGAAGGAAGAAATACAATATATATACCGTAAGCACGTTCGAAGTAATTGTTCAACGCAGTGGAGCTCAACAGTCATGTCCACTTGAAACCCGCTACAGTTTGCTTTTATTTTTACCATAGACTTTTCGAAAAATTCTAATATTAAGAGTTAAAGACATAACTGAGGTTAACCAGCTATGTGGTAAAGCGGTTGTTGATAAAAGTCCAAAAAACACACAGTTAAGCTCTATACAGCTCCAATGAGAATGTGCAATTTTTTTAAAAAATATGTAAATATGATTAATTATTATCTTTATTATGCAAAATGGACTCTTGGGAGCATTAAGTCATGTTAGAATGTTGTTAAAACAGAAACATACCCAGAGTTATGTTTTGTCATTCACACATGTTTGAGTAACACTTTATTATTTTTCTGTCTACATCTCCAAATCTCAAAATGCTCCACCTTGTGATGTCCTCCTTTTTACCTTTACTTCTGTAGAGATCGGAAATTCCAGTAATGAATTGGGCACATGGAGTTTAAAAACGCAGCAGAGTGCTTCTTGGTTTAGAAGAAGAAGACACACTTTATTCATCCCCGTAGGGAAATTATTTCTCTGCATTTGACCCATCCTTCAGGAGCAGTGGGCAGCTCGTCTTTCAGGCGCCCGGGGACCCATCTCCATGATCTTATTGCTCGGCTTGGTCAGGACCTAAGCTGGAGCATGTTTTGGGTTGATGGGGGAAACCCAACTCCGGAGTGCCCGGAGAAAACCCATCCAGACACGGGGAGAACATGCAAACTCCACACAGAAAGGCTCGGGCAACCCGGGGATCGAAATCAGACCATGCATGCAAACTCCACACAGAACACACACAGAAAGACTTGGGCGATCCGGGGTTCAAACCCGGAACCTTCTTGCTGTGAAGCATGAGCACTAGCCACTCAGCCACCGTGCTGCCCACACATGACATCACAAGGTGGAACAGAGTTTTCTGTTGGAGAGAAAAACACAGCCTAAATATGCAGGGTTTGGGTGGTAAACATGTGAAGGAAACAAACATAACTCCAGGAAAGAACATTATAACATAGGTCTGAAAATAGGGTAATATGACCCCTTTAAACACAATCAATCAATCAATCAAACAATTATAATTATAAGGCGCTTATAATTATAAGGCGCTTTTGATACAAAATTGTAGCACAAAGCGCCTTACAGTGGTCAGGGATTAGAAGATTGACCTTTATTGATCTCGCACAGGAGAAGTTGTTTCTATATTTGACCCGGGGACCATCCCCATGATTTTGTTTTGTTATTTAGGCTTGGTCAGGCCCTAAGCTGGAGGATTTTACCTATGGCGCATGTATAGGTTGGTGGGGGAAACCGGAGTGCCCGGAGGAAACCCACCCAGACACGGGGAGAACATGCAGTCTCCGCACAGAAAGGCCCGGGCAACCCGAACCTTCTTGCTGTGAAGCATGAGTGCTAGCCACTCAGCCACCGTGCTGCCAGGAAAAAAAAAAGAAAAAGCAAACAGACACTCTTTAAAACACTCTTTGTGTCATTTATTGTGCATGTGTGTGTGTGCGTGTGGACCTGTAAAAAAAGTAAATGGCTGGCAGTTTCTCTGAAGGCCCTGGACTCACAGTTCTTAAGTAAACCAAAGCAAAACACTAAATAATTCACATTCATTGCCTTCTTGGCTTTACAAACACTCCTGTTCAGTCTCAGGTGCACTTACTCACTCCTGATTAGCATTAAGGGCTAAGTAAGGGTTAAGATCTGATACAGTCAAAAGATGTCTGTGTAATCCCTCAGTCGTCTACACAGGTTTCATCTCAAACGAAAATTCTATTCTGTTAAAGCAGTGAGTCACCAGACCCTGTCAGGACTACTTGGAGGATGAGCGCCAGTGACATTCACTCTTCTTGGTCTGCCTTCATAACATATATTGTTGAATAGTACATAATTACAGTAGCCCAGTATAGCATAACTAATTTATCTTAATGGAGACAAGCAGGTGATTCTAGACCAATTTATAGTTCATATCTGTGGAGAGGCAGCCCTGCTTTCTCCTGTCTTTTTGAGCACCAATACTTGACTGAATATGAGACAATTTATGCCATATTGCGAAACATTCCAGGCAAAGTAGTAACATGTATAGAAAGGCAAGAAGGTGGTGCTGGCAGACCCCCAACCAGAAAAGTGACATAGTGAACCTTTAATTGTCTGATTAATACTGTACCATGATAACTCTTATTATTATTGTTATTGATAACTGTTGATATTTCTTGTAACTGGAATGATCGACTGGCCCATCCAGGTATTAAGTTCTTTCAGCTCACCTGGGTTATTGCTGCCTTTGAAAGCTGAGTCTAGATCGATATCAGTTTCAGCATGCTGCTCCCATTTTCAGGTGATTCCCAGGTCGGTTAGAGATGTGAGTTTCTAGTAAGGAAAAAAAAAATGAAATAGATTTAATAGTTGCAGGAAATAAAAGCAAAAACAAACAGCCTGATTAGTGTTGTAAATGCTTTGTTGATCTATCCCACTTCCGTCTATGAATCTAAACCCTTTTTACTTCCTTATGACATTTGCCATCACACATTTTGTGCTAATTTGTTTGTAATCCTGTGAAAACGTTCGACCCTTTTTCATTCTGCCAAGGAAGTTGTTTTGGCAACCAATATTTTCTTAGTAGCTTTGTTAACAAAAATATATTCTTCAATTTGGGATTTAATGTCATCATATAATCTTTTCCGGTTGCTTTTCTGGTGGAAAATCGTGGAAAATCAAGAAGGTTTTGAAATGGCATTAAACGTATCTATCAAGATATTGTGTGTGAGCGTGGTCAACTCTCTACAGATCTAACCTGCTTGTGTACATGGAGATTAATCTCACACTGTGGAATGTTACTGGTAAAATAATGTCTCTATTGAGACATACAGATGGCAGGCCCTACACCAGAAAAGTTATATTAATATATCATTATACAGTTATATTTTATATTTCTTTCAAGTTATTTTTAAAGGTCCTATATTATGCAGAATTTTTCGACTCCTGATTTTCGATTCTCTTCGATTTTGATCACTTCTTTAATAGCATTATTTATTACCTTAAACAAAATATACTGTTAACACTGAATTACAAAATAAAGTCATTGTTATTAATATTCAGAACTTTTGTTAGCATGAACAATGAATCATAGTTTTCCTACTGTAGATATCGGAAATAAATAACTTAATATTAAAAAAAAAAAACTCCTATATAAATAAAAAATGGGTCGCCAGTTCTTATAATTAAACTAAAATAGACCCATAGCAATTGGCCACTATAAATAAATAGTTGGTATAATGATTTAGTCTACAATAATTAAAATAAATAAATACTGTCTCATAAGGAGCATGTGGTTTCTAAAATGTTACTGAAAGGCTATTAGACATAAACATCACCATCAAATCCTTTTGTTTTCTGCATTTATATATTTTGATGGCTATTTATTTTGAAAGTCTCTGCTCCTCGTCACTCTCTTATGTCTGTGTATCTACTTTGTTGCCTACACCAGTCCCTCCCTCTCATATAAAACTCTCCTCTTTTAGCCACTAAACATGTTATAAGACATAATAAATGGATTATTTATAAACCCAAACTTAGTAGATTGTGTTTTTAAAAAGAGCGCGAGTTATGTGCGAATTACGAGCGGATTTGATTGACATGCACAAAGCCGAAAAGTGGTTTTGGAGTATTTAAAAGTTCATATTTATGTCAATCCTGAGTCTATCAACGTTAAATAAAAAGTGACTGAAAGATAAAACTCACCTCTGTTAGAATATCGCAGCAGTGAGCCTCTATAGAACTGTTTACCTTCTCGAAGAAAGGACCCCAGGCTTGGAGGGACACGTGAGAACTTAAAGGATAATTAACGTTTTTTACAATCTGAGCCTTATTTCGGTAATAAAACAAGTTGTTTTACTCACCCATAGCACTTTGGTGTCATATGGAGCACTGCCAGAGATGTTTTAGATTTGCGATCTCCGTAATCGCTGCTTGATCCGGCATGTCTCTGCGATCCTCTGATCCGGGATCCTGGGTCCCAAGACCGATCAGACCGCTCTGTAGGCGCTGATCAACAGTCATCTGCTTTTCCGCGTTCCCTCGTCTCGCCATCTTGCTTCTCTCGTCAATACACACTACACTCTTCCTCTCTTCCGCGTCTCCGATCGGCAGATAATAGTACAAAAGATCGCTACCTACAGGTTGGGAGGTGTGAATTACACCTTCAAAGCTGCTCCAGGTCGTATCCTAGCAACCCCCGCTGAAAAACACAATTGACGTCTTTATCCACCACGGCAGTATATGTTTGGATTTGAGGGGACGTAAAAAGACGTCTCCGGCAGTCAATGAGTTAATATGGAATCGAATTGAAACACCATAATCAAAACAGTTTGAACTTTTTTTGAGAATCGTTCCATCCCTACACATGAAATCACAAGGTGGAAGTGTTTTCAGCTTGAGAGAAGAACTCAGCCTAAATATGCAGGATTTGTGTGTTAAACATGTGTGAATGAAACAAAATGCAACACCAGGTATGTTTTTGATAAGGAAATACCATTATAACATAGATCAGAAAACAGTGTAATATGGGCCCTTTAAAGGTCCCATGGCATGAAATTTTCACTTTCTGAGGTTTTTGAACGTTAATGTGAGCTCCCGTACCCTGTTTAGGCCCCCCCCATGGTTAAAAGTTGCAAAATGTCTAAACTGAGCATTTGCGATCCTTTTCTGCGTTAGAAAAAATCAGAGCTCAAACGGGCGATTTTGAACAAGGCACCTTATTGACATCAGATCGAAAAAAGAAATGCAAATGCAGTTCCACCCCCGTCTGTCTGTACTCAGCGTCTCTGTAAATCACGCCCAGAGAGTTTGGACTGCGAAGGAGCTACACAAAGCGAAATAGTTTTTTTTATTTGCCTGGAGGAACTTGCGAGTGTTTCTAGGCTCGGAAGTCCTTTATCTGAGCCTGTGGACATCTGAAACAGCAGTGGTTTAATTTTATTTTCTGTGGAAATGTGTTTATTTTTCAATGGAAGGCTTCTCCTCTCTCCCCCCGTGCAAAAACACAGAAGTGGGTCACAGAGCGGAGCGGAGAGCTTGGCCACGCCCCACCCCCTACAATAGGCCACCTCTCTCCTCATTTGCATTCAAGCAACAACGCCTATAATGGAGTCTTCCAGAGTGACATTTATGACTCTTTCTCATCTTATCTCTCTTTCTCATGAGTGTTGATTTTGAAGAAGGATTCATTTACAGTATTAGGGAACCATTAAGGAGCCATATAAAAGCATCAAGAAGTACCATGTCATGGGATCTTTAAGTCACATTCTTACATGCATTTTACACTATTCACAGCCACCATCAAACTGCTATTCCTGTTCATTTTTGGCTCTTGGATGCCCCTCTCTCACGTCAATGTCCATTGTATTTCTTGAGTCTTACCTCAGGCCTTTCTCGATGAGGCGGTGCTGCTGACGTGATGATGACTTGAAGGACTGGCTGGGGTTTAAAGGCTTAATGTTGCTCCAACGTTTTCCCTCTTTCTCCGATGCAGCTAAGCACTGAGCCTTCACTCGCGTCTTGTCAGTGCCTCGTCAACTCTGTTTCTGTAGTCATCTCCACACTTTAAAACTGCTTGAAATCTTTGTGAAATCTGCCTCAAAAGCAATAATGACATTATAATTAGTATGTCCATTTATTTTGGTATTAAATATAAGTTCCAAAATATAATAGACATTACTTCTTTGTGTATTTGCGGTTCCAAAATATAACGGACATTACTTTTTTGTATATGCTGTCAGATATAGAATTTAACTATATAACTATATATAACTCAGGTGTACCTTTTTTTGAGTGGATCAACTTCTGATCCAGCTAAACAAAACTACTGTTACTGACAAATAGACAAGGAAAGTCTTTGCACATTTTTTTTCTAGAATTGTGAAATTTGGTATAATAGCATAGTGGATAGATAGTGTATCGTTGAATTTTTTTTAAATTTATAATGTTTGCAGCAATAAAGGCTAAAAATACATTATTAGTAAAGGTTTGTTATAGAAATGTCTAATCCTCACCAATTGTCTGTATTATTGATATGTAAGGAATATCTATGTTGTAAGATACACTGCATTCTTATTAGGGATGTCAACAATTAATCGATTAACGATTAATTGTCGATTAAGACGTTAGTCGAACAAAATGCATTAATTGTAATTAACCGCGTGATCACGAAACAAGGCAACCACGCACCGCGCTGCGCTCGACTCACAGCCGGCCGCAGGCGCCAACGGCACTGCTCAGCAGCCCCGGATGTACGCGCAAGGTGAGATCGAACCGCGGCGCCCAGGAATGCGCCGCAACGTCCCGCTGCTGGTTCCGCACTGCTGGCCCGTGGCCCGGGCCCCGAGCTTCGCGCGCCTGGCCCGCGGCTCGGGCCCTGAGTCCCACGCGGCTGGCCTGCGGCCCGGGCCCCGAGCTACAAACCAGCCGCACGAAACCAGCAGCGGCCCACAGCGGCCCAATCCTGGTTCAGTCCAGGTCCAGACCCGGTCGAGTCCCGGTCCAGTCCAGTCCAGGTCCAGACCTGGTTTAGTTCTGGTCTAGACCTGGTCCAGTCCACGTTTAGTCCTGGTCTAGTCTCTTAGCCAATCAGGACAGAACACACTGTTACACTATAAAAAAATGTAACACTATTAAAAAAATAAAAATAAAAAAATCCGCGAACCGCGATAGAGCGAGGGATTACTGTATTTTGCTATTCAGCATCAATACATTCGTCTGCTTTTTACTAAGGAATAATTAATTGAGGAATATACAATATAATAATACTATGATATATTTTTGACTCAGTGATATGTTACTATAGCTTATATTCTTCAAGACCCTATTGAAACACTAAAATTCAGGTGAAAAACGCCGCTTATCAGTTAATCGTTAATCGATCGATAAGGTCAATCAACTATTAATTAATGAATTAATTGATAATTTGCATCCCTAATTCTTATTGTTCTCTATTGATCAGCAGATGCAGATAGTAAACAGCAGTTTTACAATATGCCTGTAGTGGGGTAAGAAATCAGGTAGAGCCCTTTTAAGTGATTAATCAGTGAATGACGCACCACCAAATAGAATAATTCAATTAAGAATGAAAATAAACTTGAAAGAACGACATAAGAAAAAGTAGGGATGCACAGATACAATCCTGGATATTGACATTTTTTGATGGATCGGATATCGATCCAATACATCGATTCAGCCCATTTTGGTCTATACATTGTTTTGATTAAGACAATTTCCTAGACAATGTTGGCCTAACTACAAAGTTGTGCTGTAGATACTTTAAAAGATAAACAGCAGTTTACAAAAGCTGGTGCATCCCTAATAAAAAGTATAAATTATTTGTTACCCAGTGTAGCTTAATTTGCCAAAAAGTTTCTGAAATGATAAACCTGGCTTTTCCCCTGCTGTACATCCCTGCCTGACAGCTGATGGCTCTTCGAAATAGTCTGCTGCTGACTCATAATGAAAATGTATATTCAGATTTATAATATCATTTCACTGAGAGAGGTAAAATATTTGATGTATCCTGCCGTGCCATCCACATGTGCAGTGGTGGTTTTAAATGGATGTAGCAGGATACAGGCCTCTTTAGGGTTGTAAGGTTATGCATGTGTCAGCTCGTAGCACTTAAAGCCAGAGGAACTGTTTTGGGTCTAATATAGATTGCCTTCTTCTCTGACATCCTCCCACCACTCGCTCCTCTCTCAATTTCTCTCATGATCGATCCCCCTCCTGCTCCTTGTGCTATCTCTCTGCACATCTCCTCCTCCCTCTCACCATCTGACACTTTCCATTTATTTTCTCATATCTCTTCATCGCTCCCTGACCATTGCTTTCTTATTCCAGACAATTACTGGTGACCTTCATTAATGTCTTTTAACAAATCCTAATGAAATACCAGCACAGACATACTACAGGTAGAGCAGCATATGGGTTGGTGTCCCTTTGCTGTTATGCTGTGCAATTTTTGACTGCCTGATGTCAGTGGGCAATGATAACAAGGACGCCGAAGTGTGTGTGTTTGAAGTTCTAGTGGAAACTCTGAAGTGTTAAACAAGTCCTGGGGAATTGCTGGGGATATTGCTGTTGAGATATTGTTGTTCACTTCTAAACTGTGATTTAGAAGTGATTGTTGTTCACTTTAGATTTAGAATTGTTGGTCACTTCTAAACTGTGATTAAATGTTCAGTGTCTACAATATTATATATACAGTGAACCCTCGCTGTATCGCGGTTCACTCTTCGCGGCCTCGCTGTTTCGCGGATTTTTTTTTTCAATTTTTTTTTTTTTTTTTCAATTTTTTTTATAGTGTAACTTTTTTTTACAGTGTAACATTCTGTCCTGCGCCCTGATTAGCTAAGAGACTAGACCAGGACTAAACCAGGTCTAAAGCAGGTCTAAACCAGGACTAAACCAGGTCTAAACCAGGACTAAACCAGGTCTAAACCAGGGATGGTAGGGACAGAGTCTCTGATTTCCTTCACGAGAGCACCTGGGTGACAGGAGGTGTGGCCTTTGTTTACTTGCACGAGCCATGGAAGAGACTGAGTGCGAGCCGGACAAATGGAAGAGCCAAGAATCAACATGGACGGGCCTGGCGCCTGGCCGCGCGGCGTCCGGGGGAGCCGCAGCGGGGGGAGGACACTTGCGCGCACAGAGGAGACAGTGGGTCTTTTCCCCTCACGAACCCGACCCCGTCCTAGAGAGCTGTGGAGTATTGGCGACGCATTGATAGCGGTCTGATTTTGGAGCCGGGGTGAAATGCAACCAACTCTTGTGAGCGCAGGTTGGTCTTACCTGGTCTTGTGGTGAGGACTGGTGCTCAGAGGCGTCTGTTAGCGGTTTGGCACTGTTAGCATTGGCTTGAGTCTTGCCCAAAATGATATCCAGGTCGCTTTCCACTCGACTTTCGCACATGGCATGGATATGTGGTACCAAAACAAACACACGTGTCCGCGCGCACGTGTCCGCGCGCACGTGTCCGCGCGCACGTGTCCGCGCGCACGTGTCCGCGCGCACGTGTCCGCGTGTCACGTGCCCCCCCCCCCCACTATTAATATATTTTAATGAAAATCTACAAAAGTTTGAGTGTTTAAACAAGAGAAAAATGTTAATACCAGTCTCAGAAAGGTGTATAATGTGTCTGGTGAAGCGTTTTCAGCCTTAAAACATGTAGAATAATTGTAAAATATAAAATTGTCCTACTTCGCGGATTTCACTTATTGCGGGCTATTTCTGGAACCTAACCCCCGCGATAAACGAGGGTTCACTGTAATATGTTAATATATAATATATATTGTGTGGGCCGAGGGATTCTGGGGGCTTCCCTCTTCCATCTCGTATGAATGCCCTGAGTAGAGCTTGTCCCTGTGGGAGCTCTCCTTTGGGCTGTCTGTCACACTGGCCATGCACAACAGTCCCAGAGGAGTTTGGCTGAGAGTGGCAGGCGTCATGGCCGTCATAGGCGTCACAGGGAGAGGTGTCCCTTCAGAGCGGTCATGGAGCTGCACGCCTCTGTGCAGGGCCCGGCCCCTGGTCTGGGCACATGCACAGAGGGGATTAGAACCAACCACTGGGGCCCTGCTGTGTACAGCTTTGATCAGCACTCACACAGTCTAATGCTAGACAACATCTGTACCTCTCTGCATACAGAAGAGCACAAGGCGTCCAGTGTACAGCTCGAGTGTGTCAGTTTCTGGATCTGAGCTTTTAAATATCTCCACTCCTGCAGAGACCGCTTTGATTTCTTTTACAAAGCCTTATTTCCCTTAGCGAATACTGCGTTTAAACCTCAACACTATTTGCAAACACATTCCCTGTCTTGTGGAAAGAAAGCCAGATGGTTTGTTTAACTAACAGCATTGTGTGTGAGGAATGCAGATTTTCAACTTGTCCCAAAATCTTTGTTTGTATCATCTGGACATGGCTTGATAAATCTGTCTGGGTGGAGCTGGGCTTGTTTCAGTGGACTCTGCTCTAATAGAAAGGCCCAGCAGTGTTGATATGAAATGGCCTACTTAAAAGTTTTATCTCTAAAAATGCCGAAGCGTGGCTCTGCAACTTCCTTGTTGACCTGCGTGTCCTTCAGAGAAAGGCAAATGAAAGAAGTCAGTCACATGCCATTGCATACCCAAAACAGCTGAGGCCGTGAGCTCTAGCAACACTAAAGACATCCTCTGTTCAAAGAGAGCTGAAAGTCCACTGCAGGCAGACATGTGCAGCCAGCAGCCTCAATCATTAACATGGCACAGTGCTTGTCACTTGCTGTTAGCTGTGCAGTTTGATAACCACCCAGGACATGCTGTTCAACCTGGAAGTTGGCCTCAGTGTTTTTCTGCACAACTGCTGCCTCTCGTAGCTGCTTCCTTTGCATTGTACTGCACATCACACTTGTTTTATGAACTCTCCCACAGCTCCCTTTGTCCACTGTTGCTCGGTCCCTTTGGCGCGAGCCCTCTCTCTTCACTTTTTCTCACTCTCTGCGCGTCTCCGTGCCCTCCGGCGCCCCCCGCTTCTCCCCCGGTGCCGCCGCGTTCACATGGCCCCTGCATGTGACACGGAGTCCGAGCCAAAACACCCCGGATGCCCGCTTCAGCCCTCCACTGTTCTCGACCTTGTTAAATTTTAAACAAAACAAAAGAAAGGGAAGGGAAAGGAGGAGGAGGAGGGAGGGGAGGAGAAATAAATGAGCAAAGCAAGCACATGGGGCCGGGGGAATGTGCAGCAGCATCACAAATTCATTCATTGGGCCTACATGTACCTTCCAGCCAGACACTGTAATACCGGTTCTGCTCTTTTAACCGAGAGATTGCTTGAAGCTCAGATCTTTGCACTGATTACATGTGCTCTGTCATTCCATCACATAATACTTCTGTGGAAATGGGCACTTGACAAATTACAGATGTGGGATCTGGGACACAAAATGAAAAGATTACTTTGAATATGAATATGATCTTATTTTCTGCTTCTTTTGGTGGATGGCTATATCAGAAGCTACATTACTACTACAACTACTACTACATTTGCCTGTGGTAGCCTAAAATGATATCCATTAGTTGCATCCCCACTTTAAGAAGGATATTAGCTATTGTTAAAGGCTAATACCAGATTCATAATATCTATAATAGAAGTTGGTACTATCCTGGAAACTGTGTGATTTTTCTTTGAGTATCCCAATAACAATAATGAAAACCAAGTAGGCCTGGCACAAAAACTAATTTTGCAATTTGATAATAAATAATATTGAAACTAACATGTCACTGACACGAAACTCTGAAACATAGTTATTTTTGTACTTTTGTAACAAGTCATTTATTCAACTTTCTACAGTTCATCTCTCGTATATTGAAAGATAAGTCTATATAATATTTATTGTGACAGGCCTAAATCCAAGAACATGTTTTATATTCTCGGAAAAATAAGATTAAATTTGTTTGCTAAATTTTTTTAAACACGTTTTTTAAATTTTGATTATTTAAAATTACTAATAACATACCAATATACAAATGTTGCATAACTTTAAATCAACATTCACAATACAGTTTCCCACAGGTTTATACTAAGACTATGGTGGCATGAGATTGTTTTATATATAAATGTCACTTATTGTCTCTACTGAACAAAAAGACACTGATTACAGATTGGAAATGGTTACTTCTATATATTTATTTATCACAATAACCATAAAGTGTCATTTGGGGGGAAAATATGTATGCGGCGCTCCCTCTTTTAATGAGAAACACTGCAATAATTCTATATAATGGCTGCCTCTAAAAAGGAACTATTTTTTCCATCTGTACAGTGAACTTCACATTTTCAGTTTTGTAAAAGTTGACGTCTGTATTCCTTTCTTTACTTTTTTTTACAGCCTCCTCGTTACCTTGTGTCTTTGTTCTCCCCTCTCCTTTACAACATGGCAGGCTTTCATATCAAAATGTCAGAACGTCTCTCCCTCTCTCATCATCCTGGAAGATCACTGGCTAATTTAAAATAAGCTTGCAGAGTCCCTCAAATGCCGTCATAATGAGTGGTGTTGGGGGGTTAAGTACAAACAAAAAACATTTGGCTTATCTATTGTCTGCTCTTAGGAAACGCACAGTCTTTCATGCAGGATTAGCTAATTATGGTGTTACATAGGCATTTTATTTTGAAGTCATCATTGTCAGACATTGCTGTAAAATGTTTTGGTGTAATGAAACTCATCCCAGTAGAGAGGTTAAGTAGTGTTTTCATCTTTCATTATTGTTTCCTTGTTTTGTAGTAAAACAAGTTGAGACAAGAAGCTTATGCACTATTTTGGACATCTCCCTAAATGTTACTCTCACATAAACAGCTTTGCCCTTTGAAAACTTACCTCGAGTAGTTTTAAATTCCTTCATGCGTGCTTAAAGGGCCTGTACCAGAATTTGTCCCATGTATTTGAGCAAAATTTGTCTTACCCCAGTACAAATGTATTATATAAGCAGCTCTTGAGGTCAAAATAAGTCTGCTGTGTACTGTCTGCATCTGATTTACACATTTGAGTACTTTTGCTTGGTGGAATCTTCAAAAAAAAATTGTCAAACACATTTTTGATGTAATTATACTGTAGGGACCCAGATAGGCTACTAAAACCATATTGAGGTGGTTGGAGTTCTCTGTATAGGACTATTTCAATGTATCTTGCGTTACTCTGATGACAAAATTTTACAAAATTACTTTTTGATTATCAAGATCAATATTGGCATTTTTCCCTCACTGGATCAAGCTAAATTATGAGTATTAGTGGTTTGTTAGAGATACAGGACTACATTCATACCATGCTCCATACAACTGTACAACAACGTACCTTTATGTAATAGATAACACTATGTCAATAACTATTTCATCTTTGCACTGTTTCTCCATATAGCTGAGATATATTTTGCATTACTCTATTATTTTTTATTTCATATGCATTTGTATAATTATGCCTTATTTGTCCAGTCTATTGCTATTTTTGCCACTTATTTTGAATTTATTATTACAATTTATATTATTGCTCTTTGATAACAGGAGAAGTTCAATTTGTCAACTGGACCAAGTTTGTTTGGTTGAAAACGTTTCGCCGCTCATCCGAGAGGCTTCGTCAGCTCTAATAAGAATACTGGTAAGACACTTGCTTATATCTTGCTGTAGGGAGGAGCTAACTAGCTAACTACTTTCCGGAACTATCTCATTGGTTTCGGTCTTTTGTTTCTCTGGCGTCTAGCTTAACGATCCCTATTCAACGATCCCTCGTTAAGCTAGACGCCAGAGAAACAAAAGACCGAAACCAATGAGATAGTTCCGGAAAGTAGTTAGCTAGTTAGCTCCTCCCTACAGCAAGATATAAGCAAGTGTCTTACCAGTATTCTTATTAGAGCTGACGAAGCCTCTCGGATGAGCGGCGAAACGTTTTCAACCAAACAAACTTGGTCCAGTTGACAAATTGAACTTCTCCTGTTATCATGGATTCTACCTGGACGACTGAGGGACTTTTCACGCATTATTGCTCTTTGTTATTGTAATACGTATATTGTGATGTGTGAACTACTGTGTCCAAATAATTTTGTGTAAGTCTATAATAGTCTACTATCTTACTGTATCTGAAGTGGTTGTGAATACCATGAATGAAACCATGAAAAATTTGTCAAAAAGTATAACGAATAAGCTCACAATTTAGCAGTATTATGGTACTTATCTGGACTTACTTTACTTATACTTTGCTGTCACATTTGTTTCAGCCTCAGCACAGCCAATTATATCTGTGAGCATCACAAGCTAACGTGTCAACCCTTTTCAGATCAAAGAGACTGTGACGCAACATGGCCGTACCAACAATATCAGGGGAACATGTCACTTCTCCTTATCACTTCCACTCGGAGATAAGTCAAACAGGGAGCAGGATTACAGGGGAACTGGGGCGGGCTCGCCAAACAGTCTCACTGCATAGATTTGACCTTTGACCTGCCGTGTGAAACTACCTACCGCTACTGTCCGCCTTATCACGTTTTGAGTCGTTAAAGTAGACAAGATGTTCACAGCCCGCCTTGTGTTACCACATAGTGTAGTTACGCAGAGAAAGTGTTTTGCATATTCTGGGAAAAAATAGGACTTTGCCACATCTAGGCCTGGTACGATAATTATTATTTGGACTTATTGTTCAATATATGACATGTTTTTCAACCTCAATAATTGCCTTTTCTTTGCACTAGTAGGAACAACACTTTAACTACTACTACTACTACTACAACTTCAGTTAACTTTTTTACGGTTCATTTAGATATAAATGTTCAGTGATTTTGTCCTGCTTTAGGGTTATTGCGACAGTGGAATTTGCATACAGAAATGAGAAATTGTGATAATATTTGTCGTGACAGCCTCATCATAGTGAGGAGGAGTGCCCCTAGTGGAGGGTGCTCTTGACAAAAAAATTATATTTTGATATTTGTGGATACTCCCAATTACCATAATCAAACCATAATTCTGCAGTTTGCCAGAAATGTGCCAAAACACTGTTATTGTTGTCTGTTTGGATAGCATAGATGGTTAAATTATATAGTTTAAATGAACCAAATGTCATGTCATTCATCATATCTGACCCACAGCCATGAGACTATAATGGACCTAATTATCTTGCACACTATTGCTCTTTGGTGACCTTTACATTCATGTGCACAGACCCAACGTTCAGCTCACAATATAATTCTATGAAAGAGACAGCTTCTATTTTGGGTGCCTCAAAATAAAACATATCTATAATTAATTTTTCAACCACACAGTCTGTTGGACAGTGTTTAATTAGGCCCTATAGTGCATGTCGTTTGAATTAATTGTTAATCTTCTTGACCTTGTGATGTTATTTTTAAACTCCATACACCTTCACTAGAATCATTTGGATAATTTGAGCCTTGGAAGTGCCAATCTCTACTGAGCTAAAGGTAAAAGGAGCTGTTAAAGGCAAATTAACGTTTTTTTACAATCTACAATTCTTTCGGCAATAAAACAAGTAGTTTTACTCACCCATAGCATTTTTCTGTCAATTGGAGCAGTATCGCAGAACTTATGTTGAGCCGTTCTGTTCTACTAATGATCCCGTATCCGTTAACATGGGGCTCGTATCATATGCTCGGGGCATTACTTTGCGGTGTCCAAATAACACAAACTTTAGCACTTTTCAAATCATAGAAGCCTGATGTCTTAATGTAAGATTTTGTTTGAAGCAAAAGTGGCCTGTAATCCGAGATTTAGCCATAGTTTCGAGTAGATGAGGACGCCAGTGCGCATGCGCGGAGTGTGCTATCAGCTCCCGGGACCCAAACATGAAACGCAAAGCTGAAAACTATGGATAAATCTCGGATTACAGGCCACTTTTGCTTCAAACGAAATCTTACATTAAGACATCGGGCTTCTATGATTTGAAAAGTGCTAAAGTTTGTGTTATTTGGACACCGCAAAGTAATGCTCCGAATACTCATGCTAACGGATATGCTACAACATAACTTTCTTCAAACAGCTCCAAATGACACGGACGTGATATGGGTGAGTCAAACGACTTGTTTTATTACCGAAAGAAGGCTCAGATTGTAAAATAACGTTACTTTTCCTTTAACACAAAAATGTATAGATCCTCAATTTATAGATGTCATTATGTCTAATGAAAGCGGCAATATTTTGAAATTTGTGTTCTCACTAATAAAATTCTTTACTCCACTTATAGCAGTCATTTCAGTATTTATTTCAGAGTATTTCTTATTTTTGTGTGCATTTTTGCTTGCATGACTGGCAGTAATAGTTGACTGTACAAGAAATAGTGGGCAGTGAATTCCAAATGGCCCTGCTCCGCTCCTGCCAGCAGCACACATTATTAATGCAGGGGTACAAACGAAGAGGGCGACAAGCAGGCGGGGAGCCCCTGTGAGCTAATTAATCACCAACACACACATAAACAGCACTGCCCTAAACACCACTGTGCCAGCTCACGTGCCCTGTCTTAAAGGTGCTCTGTGTAGCTTTTCTGGTGGAGGGTCTGCCACCTGCTTGTCTCAATACGGATGTTATTGCTTTGCATGGAATGTTCCACAAGATAGCATTTAGCATATCTAATTGTTGTTAATTGGTTTTACGGTTCAAAAATACAGTAAAAACATACCCTATGACCGCTTCACAGACTTGACCTGTAGTGTTACTTGAGATGAATCAGTTTAATGCAATATTGTGAAACATGTCAGACCAAACCGGTGATAATGTTGTTACCTCATCAAAAATGTCTCTGGAATTGTGTTTCGTTTCATTGTGTGTGCAGTCCTTTATTATTAGTCTGCCTACATCTCAAAGCTCAAAAGCATGTTCTGTTCCACCTTGTGATGTCATGACGTGGTAATTTTCAGGTAGTTTTAAACTACTACCTTTTACCGTTTGTCCAGTAGAGATTGGAAATTCTAGGGCTAAAATGATCCAAATGATTCGAGTGTTGAGTTTTAAAATGCAGTGGAGCAATCTAAAGAAGAAGAAGACACTCTTTACTCATCCCCGTAGGGAAATTATTTCTCTGCATTTGACCCATCCTTCAGGAGCAGGGGGCAGCTCGTCTTTCAGGCGCCCGGGGACCCATCTCCATGATCTTATTGCTCGGCTTGGTCAGGACCTAAGCTGGAGGATTTTACCTGGAGCATGTTTTAGGTTGATGGGGGAAACCGGAGTGCCTGGAGGAAACCCATCCAGACACGGGGAGAACATGCAAACTCCACACTGAAAGGCTCGGGCAACCCGGGGATCGAACCCGGAACCTTCTTACTGTGAAGCATGAGATCAGACAATAGCATAATATGGGCCCTTCAAACACTAGAGTGGCGGCACGGTGGCTGAGTGGCTAGCGCTCTTGCTTCACAGCAAGAAGGTTCCGGGTTCGATCCCCGGTTCGCCCAGGTCTTTCTGTGTGTGTTCTGTGTGGAGTTTGCGTGCATGGTCAGGGTTCGATCCCCAGGTCGCCTGGGCCTTTCTGTGTGGAGTTTGCATG
This sequence comes from Paratrypauchen microcephalus, assembly GCA_036785185.1. Lineage (NCBI taxonomy): Eukaryota > Metazoa > Chordata > Actinopteri > Gobiiformes > Gobiidae > Paratrypauchen > Paratrypauchen microcephalus. Next base: position 3,476,047 of record JAVJIX010000021.1, on the reverse strand, counting down.
TTCTCCCCGTGTCTGGGTGGGTTTCCTCCGGGCACTCCGGTTTCCCCCATCAACCTAAACATGCACCATAGGTAAACTCCTCCAGCTTAGGTCCTGACTCCTGACCAAACCGAAGCAAGAAGATCATGGAGATGGTCCCCGGGCGCAGAAGTGTGCTGCCCACTGCTCCTAATATATGTATATATATATAGGATGGGTTAAAATGCAGATGAAGAATTTCTCCAGTGTGAGATCAATAAAGTTCACTACTTCTTCTTCTTCAAATTCAAATGAAATGCACCCCCCAAACAATGCACTGCTCTATACACAAGTTTGCCAGCTCACGTGCACGCTTCTCACTGCAGTCAGCACAGACACTGCTCAACTGCTAGCCTTTTCCCCCACACCAATTAGAGTTCTCCTCGCGTCTCTTTAGCCTCGATATCAGAGCCAGTTCTCCCTGCCTCCGTCCCCTCCTCTCACATTTCACCCTCCCCTGGTGCATTTCCCAGGGGGGTTGAATGCTAGGAAGGGTAAACTTAAACCACTCTGCTAGGTTGAGTGCATTGTGTTAGGGCTTAAGATGACAATGGCTTCTTCCGCTCCCTTTTTTTGTCCAAGCTTAAAGGTGCACTGTGCCGCTTTTCTGGTGGAAGGCTTACTACCTGTTTGTCTCCATGGAGATGTTATTGCTTTGTCTAGAATGTTCCACAAGGGCAAGAAACACTGGGTTACAGCACTACACTACATTACAATTCAGATCTGTGGAGAATTGCCCCTATTCACAGAAGCAATTTGAGCAATTGAAACACTCCTTATGAATAAATGCTATGGATATGTTTAATGTCATATCATGGAACATCCCTCGCAAAGCAATAGCATCTCCATGAAGACAAGCAGGTAGCAGACCCTCCAGTAGAAAAGGTACACAATGCACTTTTTTTGAAGCCTTCCTGATGTTATAAAGTGTTGTGGTTCTCTCACAGGAGTTGAAGATAGGAGTTGTGTTGTGCGTGGGTCATTAGCAGTGGCTGAGTGACAGAATCCATGGTCCAAAGTCATTTTGTGATGCAATTAGTGGCTTCCTAACAATAACATAAAACATAAGAGTCATAGACCGGGTGAATTGTGGGTGTCTGTCAGATATGCAACTTTATATTGCAGAATGTATTACCATATGAAATTACTCTCACTGTTCTATGGAAATTTGTTGTGAAAAATGGAACCATGTAACTTGTTTCTATCGAGATGTTATTGCTTTGCCATTAATGTTCCATCCACAGTATAGAATTAACCATATCCATGACAACAAGAAGGGGATGTGGCAGGTTACAAGTGAGATCTGTGGAGTAAGAATACATGATCAGGGTATTTCTTCAGCAGTCCCCCCCATGGTTAAAAGTTGCAAAATGTCTAAACTGAGCATTTGCGATCCTTTTCTGCATTACAAAAAATCGGAGCTCAAACGGGCGATTTTGAACAAGGCACCTTGTTGACGTCAGATCGAAAAAAGAAATGCAAATGCAGTTCCACCCCCGTCTGTCTGTACTCAGCGTCTCTGTAAATCACGCCCAGAGAGTTTGGACCGCGAATGCGCTAGGCAATGCGAAATGCGTTTTTTTATTTGCCTGGAGGCACGTCCGAGTGTTTCTAGGCTCGGAAGTCCTTTATCTGAGCCTCTGGACCTTTGAACAGCAGTGGTTTAATTTTATTTTATGTGGAAATGTGTTTATTTTTCAATGGAACGCTTCAACTCTCTCCCCCGTGCAAAAACAAGGAAATGGATCAGCTGAACGCTCAGAGCCGAGAGCGGAGAGTTTGGCCACGCCCCCACCCTCTACTATAGGCCAGCTCTTTTCTCCTCGTTTGCATTCAAGCAACAATGCCCAGAATAAAGTGTTTGAGAGAGATATTTATGACTCTTTCTCATCTTATCTCTGTTTCTCATGCACTGAGTGTTGATTTTGAAGAAGGATTCATTTACAGTATTAGGGAACCATTAAGGAGCCATATAAAAGCATCAAGAAGTACTGTGTCATGGGATCTTTTATACCAGATAGAAAAGTTTAAACCTCTACAGTGGATAATTCCAGACAAAACATCACAATCTCCATGGAGACTTGGATACTTCCCCAAATGAAGTCATGATTTCTTTTTTCTTAATGAAAATCCATTGTTTGCTGTGCTTCAGTGCATCTCTCGTCTTCGTGTTTGAGTTCAGTTTTTAACCATCTCAACTTGCAAATAGACAAATAGACATTTATTTTGTTACTGAATTGGGTTCATCTTTCCGAAATTGAGCAGCTCTAAATAAATCATGTTAATCTTGAGAAATAACTGGTAAATGTTCTTGATGCTTTTTTGTTACATCTCTTTGCCTTGCTTTCAAATCAGTGTCAAAACCATACACCCCCAACTGTTCTCCATGGAATAAACTTAGCATTTTGCCTCCTCTGCATTTTGATGAGCATCTGTTTGTAACGCAATCATGGATTTTGTGGAAAAAAAGCCAAAAGACATGGCACTGCTTTAGGCTCATTTTTTCAGTTGCCAGATTAGAAGCATCATCACCAAATTGCCCAGAGAATTCTTGTTTGGAAACAAAATCGATTCCAAATTCAGACATGTGAAAACACATGTTAGTTTTTCTCCAAAATTGTTGCTATGACACTTTCCTTAAAGGTGCATTGTATAATTTTTCTGGTGGAGGGCGCATTTGTTTTCCCCATGGAGATGTTATTGCTTTGTCTGGAACATTTCACAGTATGATATTCTATGGTACATTTCTGTCTTCATTAGGGCTGGGTATCGTTCAAAATTTTCCAATGCCGATACCAATATTGATACCTTCATTTTGATACCGATTCCTAACAAGTACCTTTTTCGGTTCCTATTTTATATTAATTTTGGGAAAAAAATTAATTTCATTACACATTCTATTCCACATACTGGAGTTTATTATTAATGTTATTCTAGTTATTGAATATCAAGTTATTGAAGTAAATGAACAACGACACAACTGCACATCATCACATTATCTCTCTCTCACACTCACACACACACACACACACACGTACACACACAGACACACACACACACACGCACCTAACAGTTTTTCTTCAAGAAAATTAACATATATGAAATAAAAAGATTTTCATTTAATAATCAGTTGTGTCACAAGAGTTGGATACAACAAAGGAAGATTATTTTGATTTAGTATTCATTTGGGTAAATTATTTTCAAAGAAACATATTCTTTATTTTTATGTTTAACTAATTTGAGTTAAAGAAAAGAGAGAAAAAGCCTGAGAATTAAATTTTCATGTGCGGACTGTGCTCTCAGCTCCCGGGACCCAAACATGAAACGCAAAGCTGTAAACTATGGCTAAATCTCGGATTACAGGCCACTTTTGCTTCAAACGAAATCGTAGGCTAAGACATCAGGCTTCTATGATTTGAAAAGTGCTAAAGTTTGTGTTATTTGGACCCCGCACGGGGCATATTACATGCTTGGGAAATATATTATATGCCCTGAGCTATGGCTAGAAGTCGCGCTAGGCTAACCGCAAATCTTAAAACATCTCCACCAAAGTGCTATGGGTGAGTAAAACAACTTGTTTTATTACCGAAATAAGGCTCAAATTGTAAAAAAACGTTACTTTTCCTTTAACAAACAAAGCAGATCAACGGAATTCGCGGAACAAACTTACCCGATGAAATATCAGACACAGCGCTGTGCTCAGTACTTTCCGAGTCTGATCGTAAAACGTCTTGTAGCTCTGGTCAGATATGCTGCACCGCGCAGTATTAGAGTCGGTCTTACGAAAGTTTAACCACGATTAACCTCTGATTATCGAAACGTGGAACCGAAAGACGAGGCATATTTCGATACTCAGAAGAACCTACGCATTTCGGTCGGTGCCATGGAGGAACCGAAATTTCGATGCCCAGCCCTAGTCTTCATGGAGACCAAGCCATACAAAGTTACAGGTCAGATCTGTGGAGTGGCAATCCTGCTCACAGTCAGAATGCCTGTTTTTCTAGGTATTTTTGAGCTATAAAACCTCCTGTAATTTAATAAATGTAAGGTAAAGCTGTTTAATATGGTAATGTGGAATATTCCAGGCAGAGCAATGACATCTCCATGGAGAGAAGAATTTGACTCCACCCGAAAAGTTACACAGTGCACCTTTAAGCGCAAAACATCAACAAAGTGACCACTAAGCTGGTATTGCACCGATCTGTGCGAACTATGACTCATGATGAAGTCACTGTTTACTGAATGCTCCATATGGCACGTATAGTTGGTTCCCTTATGTATGTTTGAAGGAGGCTGAGTGGGTGGTGATTAGTTGCATTTACTTGGTGAATTTTATGACGATATTGTACTTCTCAGAGTACTATTATCACGGCATACTTTTACTTGTACATGAGTATTTTTTACGTACAAGTTTTGGGTACTTTTTCCACTGTGAGTAAATGTAACAAAGACATGGTTTGAACTTGTGTGTTTATTGCATCTTACTGCTACATGTTCTATTTTATGGAATTAGCAGAATATGTGCACCATTTAATGTTTATCCATCACAATTTCACATTCATATTTCGTGTAGTAATACTGCTGTAATATTTAAGGTAATTAAAGACATTGAATGTTTCTCAAATTGGACACTTCATTTGATCACCTGCCCTTCACTCATATCAGAGCTAGGGATGAGTGATTGTTTCATTTTATTTTTGTTTAAAGGAAATAAAATTATGTTTTCAGTCTCTGTGCTAGTACTGGTTGATATCGGGCATCGAAATCATATAGCAGACCCTCCAGGAATTCGCGATGTTGTGATTTGCAACTTCAACGCAACTTCAGCCAATCCCCGTGAATTCAGGGCAGTGTTGCAATTTTGACCAATCACCGCAACTTTCCTGCAATTTTTACTAATTTTGACCAATCATCGGCGACGTATTGAACGCCGATCAACTTCCTTCTGCCTTACTTCCGTGTGACAAAACGAAACTGCGGCCGTGTCCCCAGTTCCCAGAGCGCACAGCTCGGAGCGCGGCCCAAAGGGGGCTCAGACTGCAGTCAAGTCGGTGCACACTTGCTCAGCCCCGACTGCAGTCCGCGGACCGCTTAACGATTGCGGTCTTCGGACCGCGTGTTAACTGCGCATGAGACAAAAAAGAAGCGGGACAGCAGTCGTCGCGCCGGTGTACTGTCGAAATGTGTGACGCACGTGCCCTTCGGGCCACGCTCCGAGCCGCGCACTCTGGGAATTGGGACACGGCTTCTAATGGCAAAGAAACATGTCTGCAGCTCCATTTGCCCACAAAAATAACAGCAAAAGTCCGGGCAAAACAGTTCTCCTCCTAGTAGTAATTTATTTTCGATGTTGGTAAGGTTGTTTTAGGACCATATCTGTGATCTCTGTGTCTTTGTATTATTCTTTGTCAGTCATAACTCAGTATTCAAAATATTACTCAATTTGAATTACAAAAAGGGAAAATCGCAACTATTTATCGCAACTTTCACTTCCTCCCGCAACAAAATAGCAACAAAAACCTTAAAAGCACCACAACTTTCATCGCAACTTTTTGGAAAAGCTCCCGCAAATTCAGGCATTTTAGCCCGCAACAATCACAAAAATGCCTGCGAAATCCTGGGGGGTCTGATATAGGAACTGAAAAGGCTGCATCAGTGCATCAGAGTAATTATTTGGATCTCTATTTGTTGATTTTGTAAGTAGCATTATTTTTACTTTAATATCTTCCATCCATCCATCTTCTTCCGCTTCTCCATTTCTGGGTCACGGGAGAGCAGTCCAAGCAGATCTGCTGCCCAGAACACAATGCACCAGCCCCCATGAATCCTCCCGCGGGTGGTGGGTCCACAGGAGGACTTTAATATCATTTTAACATATAATTCTCGAGTATTTTACCTACCTCTGTGCACTGGGCATTTGTTTGTCAGTGCTTTGGCTCTTTTGAAACATCCTGCAGGCGTCTATCTCTCCTCTGTCAGAGATTGTTTGTTGTCCTCTGGGATTCACTCTGATTGCTTTTTTACTACAGGCTGTGGAGAGCTTGTGTCATTGTTAATGCATTTCCTGTGTGGCAGCCCAGCTCTGTTCTGTGCTCGTGAGAGAGTTAAAGGAGCTGTACCTGATTTTACAGTTTTCAAAAAATAGTTATTTTTAATTTAGTAGTTTAGTTAGTTTGCCGCTGTCCAAACTTTTTCCTCTCTTTCCTAACACGATTGTAGCACCTTGTGACCACAATTATTTAGTTTAGTTTGGAAAATTTGATTTATTCCCGAGGGGCAATTCTGTTTGCAGTATACAGCATAAAAACACACGCGTACATTTCACACAGGTCAGGTGCTCGTACAATTGTGGGCATCAGAGCTGAGCATTAGTGCAAATGAGGCATAAGGTGCAAAGGCCAGGTACAAAACAGAACAACAACATCCGAACAGTAAACAAAGGATAAAAAAGACACTTGTCTCGGCCTATTTCACCTCTGTGTTTAGGAGCTGAATGGCAGAGGGAATAAAGGTATTAGGAAATAAATTTGTTTTCTTGCTGGGGGCAAGGTAGTGCCTCCCAGAGGGCATCAGGGAAAACCTCTTTTTTAGAATATGATCTGAGCTGTCAATGATACATTTGGCTTTCTTGGGCACCTGCATGCTCCATAAAGATTGAGGTTGGACATCTGCACACCTGTTATCTTTGAGCACCTTTTTACAATGTTGCTCAGGCTTTTTTGTCTTTGACTGACAAACCATAAAACCAACAGGTAAAAGAAAAGGTTAAAAGGCTCTCAATAAAAGAATGATAAAAAGAACACAGTATTGGTTTAGAGACATTAAAAGAGTTGAGTTTGCGCAGTAGATGGATTCTCTACTGATCTCTTTTTGCAATAATTGTCAAAACTTAGCTTTGAATCAAATACTGTGTCTAAGTCCACAATGTCTCTGTTTCCTCCATTTATGACACTGACATGATCTGAATGTTTTTTTTCTGAAGTCAACTACACATTCAAATCCGTTAAATTAAAATCAGGTTGCATCTTATTTAAGCGGAGGAAATATCAGCAAATAAAATTCTCGCATAGGACTTTGGCTTCTCCAGGTGTTCATAAAGTTGATCTAAGATAAAAAATCTTGGCATCATCAACTCCTTTTCTAGCCTGATATGCAAACTGGAGAGAATTGAGTTTACCCTCCACAAGACTAAGGATAACTCCTTTTAAAATGCTTTCATGTTTCATGTGCTTTCACATGTGCTTTTTCCAAGTTTTTCATGACGAGAGATATAGGCCTAAATTCATTTGGCCTTTGGGAACAGTGGTAGATGTTTTCCTCATTTTGGGGATGTGCCCACTGTCCAAGCACATTTTGAAGTCTGGTGAACACATGACTGGGCACAAGTGTTTTCCCACAGATGGAGTCAGAGCTCGCAGCTTTATGAACATTCACCATTTTTAGCTGTTTTGTGACACTTTCCTGAGAAATCAAAATGTTATTTTCCTTATTTTGTTCAAGCAAAGCACACAGCTTGGGATAATTGCCATAGAGGTGTGTCCTTTCAAATCTACCAAAAAAAGAAAGAAAAAAAGAATTAAAACGCATTTGGTAGATCATTTGCATTTATACCATTTATACTGATAAGCTGTTTAGACTCACAGTCTGAATGGTTAACAGATGCCATGGATTTGATGCTGCTGTAAGATCACCCTCAGTGTACTGCTGTTCAATCTTCTTTTTATAGTTTATTTTACCTTTCTTGATTTCATTTCCAACCTCTCTTTAAGCAGCCTTCCTCTCTAAGGTCGTTTTCACACCAGGAAAGTCCGGTAGTTCACTTGCTTTGGTCCGGACCAAATTTTTTTAAATATATATATATTTTTTGGTGCGGTTCGCTTTCACACAGCTTTTTTTCCCAAGTGAACCAACATCTATAAACAAAACTGCGTCGCTCAGCCATTGGACAGAAATGAGCCGTGTCAAAACGCCATGTCCAAACACGGAAGGAGGTGAATAATGGTGTTACGTGCTGTTTTCAATCTAGCCTTAGCGATATGGTTTGCTCAGTTTTTACAGTTCGCACTAGGGATGCACGATATATCGGCATTAACATCTGTATCGGCCGATATTGCCAAATTTTAACCGGTATTGGCCTGATGTGTAAAAGTGGGCCGATATTAACGACCGATATTTATCAGTACATTAATCCCTCGAATTAATGTTTTCTCACATTTCTCTCGTTTAAACACTCAAACTTTTGTAGATTTTCAACAAAATGTATTAATAGTGAAGTGTGGGGGGAAGGGCGGAGAAGTCTGCGTGCGGACACATGCACTCACCGCAAGTTCTGACTCTTGCTCTTCACGCAAAACGTAAGTAAGCTTCGTAAGTTTAGTTTAGTTTCGTTTCGTCAGCCTCGGTTTCCCATAATGACAATCGACGGGAGCTCGTTAAGTACAAAAAGCCAACTTGTGTCGGATCGAGTCTGGTCTGCATTCTCACCTCAAACGAACCGCACCAGGATTCGAATGGAACCGTGCCGAGACCGAGTTTTTTAGGTGGTCTCAGTTTGCTTGTTTGCTCCGGATCGAGATTTTTGGTTTTTATTCACACCAGCCCAAAAGGTCTGAATCAAAGGAGCAAAAGAACTCTGGTTCGTTTTAAAAGAACCAAACAAGGCAGGCGTGAAAACGACCTAAAAGATCACCAGAGAAAAAGTCCTTTTCTTTTTATTAATGACAGATTGAAGTTCTTTAGTTACCCAAGGTTTATTGTTTGGATATGATCACCTTTTGGTGCGGACTACGCACTCTTCACAAAACGTTATATAGAAAGAGATGGAATCTGTCAGTTCATCCATGTTATCACAAGCATTGAAAAGGCATTCCCAGTCTGTGCATTCCAGTGATGCTTGAAGCATAGATACACTGTCCTCAGTCCAGACTTTGACAGTTCTCTCCTCCCTCTCCATGCATCTGAAACAGAGCTCGTACACCGGCATTAACTAGACCCTGTTGTGACGCACTGAAAGGGTCATACGCTTCAGCTAAATACCCGTAACAAAGTTGTCGGACACATTACGTATTGTTCATATGTTCTGAGTGTTTTGGACAGGATACAGTGATTAAAATCTCCCAGTATAAACTTCAGAGACTCCAGGTTTATAGTGTCCAATCTGTGCCTGACGTCAGCAATCAGCTGGGAAGCCCGTGATGCGTCGGCTTTCGGATGGATATACACAAGTGTGTAGAAGAACTGCTGAAATTCTCTTGGGAGGTAAAAGAGTCGAAGAGATATTGACAATAGCTCAATATCGGTGGTACATATAGATTCCCGTATCACCACAATGTTAAAGTATCTTTTGGTAAAAGCACACTCTACTGCCGCGGCTCTTCCCAGATGTCATGCTGTCTCAGTCTAAACATATAGGGCTCCTAAATACTAGTTTCGAATCCTGATCCAGTTCAGACAGTCATGTTTCAGTAGAGGCCAGCAAACAAGTTGCCTGGTTTACACCAGACCATATCACAAGTGATATATGGTCTGGGAGCCACCTACTAAATATCTCGTAGCGGAGATGTGGTTTACGATTGCCAACGGCCGTTCATTGGGCGCTACGAATGTCTATCATTTGGCGTATACATAGCCCATAGCCAATCATGTCAGTTGTCAGATCAAACTACAAGTTTCCGTTTGTCGCGTGACCGTCTTGCCACCCCTCCCCGCTCTCTGATTGTCTCCCAAAATCAGGAGAGCTCGCTTAGCCTTAGTTGCCAGGCTGTCTTTCAGATCGGAGCAAACGAAAGCAGCCTGGGATTTCCCAGGTTAGCAAACAAGTGTTCTGTATTTCACTTTTGAACTTAGCGTGGGTCTCAAGCTCATCAATCTTATTCCTGATGGATTGGGCATTTGACAGGCGTACAGAGTGAAGCAGCGGAAGCTTATAGCGATCGTCCAGCCTTAAAGTTTTTAATCTCTGCTGAATGCCGCCTCCTCTCCCTCTTTTGCGATATTTGTCTTGATCTGCACAGCTCCGCCGGAGTGTTGGATGGTATAGTGCCAGCTGTGGATGTCCATAATGATAAAAGATGCTCACGGCTGTGACACATCAAACATATCCTCCGCAGTGCACAAGGTTTCACGGATTATCAAAAATATGCACAACACTGCAAAAAACTCAAGCTCCTTTGCCCACATCTTGAGCACTGACACTTCATGCATTCACTCAGTAAAAGACAGACACTGATGACAATATGATCAGAGGAAAAACATTAAAAAGTATACTGCAAGCAAGAAACTGCAGGGTCACACACTGCATTTCACAGAAGCTAGAGCACAGTTATAGGCCTGTCATCATGGTTATAACAGTTTAACTAACAAATATCAGCATGCTAACAGTGCATTTACTGATTCTCAGAGGATTAAAACATAAAACATAGTTGGAGATAGCCAACAATGGTCTCATTTTTACCCTAAGAACTCGTGAATTTTAAGTTTTAAGTTTTTAGTCCAAAGTTATTCTTCACTTTTCTAATGAATTCTTGGAATCCTAATTTCTCAAAAAATTCATGGTGATGAGTTTATTAGCATATTTCACAACTTTTTTGCCATCATGGTAATGCTAACAATAACTAGCAAACTGTCTACATTTTCAAAGCTCAAAATGCTCACCTTGTGATGTCATGTAGTAGTAGTATTTATCAAGGTAATAGCTCCTTTTATCTTTTGTTCAGTAGAAAGTAACTGGAAATTCCAGTACTAAAATTATCCAAATGATTTTACTCCACTGTATAGTCCAGACGTGGAATATTTTCTATACTCTCTTTTTACTTATTTTTATTATTATTACTATTTGTCTGCATGCACTTTCTGTTCAAACTTTCTTTTGCACTAAACTGCCTGGAGCTAATGTGGCAAGTGAATTTCTCCTATGTGAAATCAATAAAGTTTTATCTTATGTTATCTTATCTTAGTGAAGATGAATATAGTTTAAAAACACAATGGAGCACTTCCTGTATTACCACATGACATCATAAGTTAGAACAAAGTGTTTTCAGTTTGAGAGAAGAACTCAGTCTAAATATGCAGAATTTGTGTTAAACATTTGTCAATGAAACAAAACACAACTCCAGGTATGTTTGTGATGAGGAAACAACATTATAACAGATCAAAAAATAGCATAATATTTAACCTTTAATCATGTTCATCCCCTTAAACACAGGGAGACAGGGCATCACGACAAAATGCTGCATCATTCATGAGAGAGTACAGCGCCCTCCCTCTGCGCTGCTCTGACCCACAGCTGTCAACAGCGTATCCTTGAGCGTGATGGTACCCACTCCGCTGAGGTCACACTGCTGAACCGCTGGCATGTGGAGGCCTGTGGGCGGAGCCAGGGGACGGGGTCAGATTTGGGGCAGGCAGAGTGGTACAGACGATAGGGGTAAAATTCAAGGACGTCCTTTTTGTGACCGCGTTGACTATATGTGAGGGGGTTTTGTCTGCAGTGTGACGAGGAGAGGGAATGCTGTTCAAAAGACTGGAGTCTCCTGTGGGTCTGGTAAAGGTCAGGAGGAAAACTGATTAAAACAAAATGCAAAGCAGTAATGTTAATGTAGCTGGCTGGTGCGTAAACAACTGGGGATTTAAAGATGTATTATGTCACTTTTTTGAGGGTCCACCACCAGCTTGTCTCACGGAGATCTTATAGCCTGGAATGTTATTCACTATGACATTAAACTTACTGCATTTATTCAATTCAAGTGTTTTTATTGCTTAAAATACATTGAAAAACGCACATTCTTACTGTGATCTGGGGTCACCTCTTGTGATAGAGATAAATAAGTTTACTGTCATACTGTGGAACATATCAAGCAAAGCAATCACAGTGCACCTTTAAATACTGCAGATTTCTACAATAGTAAGTCTTTTTTTTTGTGAAATGCAAATATAAATGACTTAAATCGTCAGCATCTGTTTGCTCCCCATAAAGTTAGCTGTTTCTTTGTGCATAGCTGCACACTTTGTATTGCCCTATAGGTTTATCTCATTATTTCATACACATTTCAAAGTTTCTTCCTCTAGGTTATCCAATAGTGATAACGACATTAGTATCTGTATTAAATGTGATTCCATTCTTTTAGTAGATCAGTTTAATAGTCCCTTGATCACATCAGTGATATTGAGATGAAAAGAAAGAAATTGTAGTTAATTAGACCTTTTGCAAAGATCTTCAAATAATCTTTTTTGCACAATTTTCAAAAACAATCAAAATAATCTGATATACAATCCAACCACACGCTTCATCTTATTATTACAATACACGTTTGCACTTTGAAACATTAAATTATGCAGGACCACAGCCGGACCAGAGCTTTCCGGCCGTAGTCCCGTGGTAGTGAGGGAGCTAGACACAGACTCATTACATAAGTGTACACCCTGTTTCCTGGGGCCTTTTACTATTGCACTACAGTAACTCTGCTCACACGTGGGACTCGCTTCTCTCAGTCAAAGTGCAGCCATCCATTTGTTTCTCACGCTTTCACGAACCACGGCCAGCTTGTTATTTCCCACTGAGAAATGATCACTGTCCCAGTATACAGATGTGTTTCAGACTCTATTTGCAGCTAAGGTAATTTCAAACAGAGGCTGGTATATATGAGAGCGGTTTGTTTCTAAAATGCATTGTTTGCTGAGATGAAAATAGCAATCACAATAAGGCTGAATGATTTGGGAAAATTAACTAGTTTTTACCTTTCTTACAAGCATTTATGTTAGGCTTATGTCGGGCTCATTTTAAATGCATCTTGGACAATTCCCAAATCAGTCAACCAAAGTTAAATTATAAAGAAATTTTCAGACATTTTACAGTCATTAAAAAGAACACACATTTCCTTCCACCCAACAACCCTGCCCTACAACTGCCCACCCCCACACAACCAAACGACACACGTACGCACATACACAAACTCTCACACACACTAAAATACATGAGGCTATGTACAGTAAAATATGATGGCCTATGAACTGACAAACTACAATAATCACAAGTGTTTCAGAACATGGGCAGGTTTAAACTCATCTGCGTCCATTCAAATTGTGATTAATCTTGCAACCTTATACTACAACTTTGGTCCCAATGGAAATTGACCTTTTAAGACATTGCTGATGGACAATTTTTCTATCTGCCAATAAACCCTCATAGTTTATTTATTTTATTTTATTTATGCTTTTCCAAAGGATTGGCTGCAGACTTCTTGATTAAAAATGCAACTAATCATTGATGATTAGACATGACTAGAATTCTACGTGATTTTCATTTTGCAGTTCGTATTCAATCCAATATCGCAGAGATTACAAAAACTGAGTGAGATGGATTTTGTTGTTTAGACTATCAATATTAATAAGCAACCTTTTCCTGTGATTGGTAACTCAAAATCTGTTTTACGTTTTTTCAATTTGAGCATTAAAAAATGTCTATAATGAACACACATAGGAGGACATAGGGTGAGTGGCTGGCTGGCTGGTTTTTGAGGTTATTTAACTGTCTGCTACCTACTTACATCAAAGGAGATGTTAATGCTTTTCCCAGAATGACCCATAGTATTGCATATTCTTCTCCAAGGATACAAGCAGGTGATGCCACCAGGCCAAATGACGGGTCAGATCTGTGGAGAGGTAACTCCACTCCCTGTAAGAATGCATGTGTTTTTGTATTTTGAGCAACAACAAAAAAACATGATTGAATCAATACAAATACATGATTGATATTCATAGTTATAACATTTCCATGAAGACAAGCACGTTAGTCACGTATTCTCCACCAGTAAAGTTACATAGTTAAAATTTGATGGAACTGAATTATACTGTTATAGAAAATAATGGTAAAAAAAAAATCATGGCAATATGTGTGAATTTTATGTTGCTTGGATTATCAAACAGGCATCTGAGTATGATGGATTATGCCCTTTGCTAATTCACAAAACAGGAAGTAGTCTACTGTATATCATATAGAAGAGCAAATTAATTGCTGACCAGCCTCTTAGACTTAAAGCCCCAGTGTGTAGGATTTGTGGCGCATAGGTGGATAGTCGCTACTGCACTTCCTGTTTTAGCTACGGCAGACCTCGAGGGTCACCCGGGTGCGCCGTAGCGCGGACAGCTCGCGTACCGGCGCAAGAACCGCGCGCCACTACTGTATACATAAAACGTGGTCCCCCCGTTCACTTTTTTTTTTCTTTTCGCATGAAAACACACATTCCCGATCATGTATCATGACAATCTACACATCAAATGAAACCTTACAGTCTCCTCTTTTTGACTATGCAATTCATTTCCTGGCACAACAATCTCTCCCCGAGCACATGGGGCTTTTATACGGAAAAGCACAAAACGGAAAAGCACAAAGCTTACCTTTGGAGGCTCTGCCCAGGTCAAATTCAGCATTTCACCATAAGCTTGGTCTGAAATCTGTCCGTAGGGATCCAGCGAATAAAATCCAGTAAAACAATTTAGTCCAAAACACGTGTTAGATCCATTACGACGTGTGATCCGGCAACATGCTTGTCGTTGTTTACCCAAAACCACGAGCCTTGCTGAAGGCGAAGGCGGAGCCCAAATGTCCTTCTGCGGCTCTCGTATTCAAAATGGCTGCCTCTGCATGGGGAAGATCCCCCTTTTATGTGACTATATCTAAGTCCAAAAGAATACTTTGATTTCATGATGGAAGTGAAAAGGCTTGGAAAACAATGTATTTTTGAATGGGTATCTTCAATTTCAGTAATTAACGGGTAAAAATCTTACACACTGTCCCTTTAAAGATTTAGATTTAGACAAACTTTATTGATCCACAAGGGAAATTATTTGGGTACAATATATTATATTAACAGAGCAAAACTATAAATGGTAATAATAAATTCAAAATAAGTAGCAAAAATAATGTATCATCATAAGGTATCATCATATAAATAATTATGTGCAAGTTAAAAAAAAAAAGGAAATATAGTAATACAAAGATATCTCAGCTATATACAGTAGGTCGTAAGGAGAAAACAATGCAAAGATGAAATAGTGATTGACATGACATAGGATTATCTATATGGGTGAGTTGTTGTACAGTTGGTATGAAATCTGATGGTTGAAATAAAATAATTGTTATCAATAAGGACAATTTGTGAATAACAGCTATTAGCCTTTCCTACGTGGCGCACATAATTAGGGATTTGTAGTTTCTGTGTGCCCAGGAGGGTTGAGTTTCTGGGGTTGAGCCGTTTTTAATGACGATGTTTACTGCAGCAAGAGATCAGCTCACTTAGCCCTGCACCACTATTCCCACGTGAGTTTTTTTTTTTTTTCTCTTGCCTTAGGTGACTAGATACGCCTGAAGCCACCCTCATCTCAGCTTACCACATTGTTACTTATATCTAGTACAGTTAGCCTTTTCCACCGTTTTTATTGATTCCCCAACAGATCTTGTTAGCTCTATCCCTCTGTGTTTGTCACCCAATTTAGTCAGTTACTTTTCACCACCCCAAGCAAAAGCATCTCTTTTCCCTTTAATTTATTTATTTGCCTCACACATATTCGCCTCATAAACATGTTTAATTATTCATAGTTGTGACCACGCGGCCGTCTCGCAATCATGCATGCTTCGATTTACATAGCCGCACAATTAAAGTCTGCTACATACATCCAGGTACACTAAATATATGCATGAGCAAAACACCACCTTCCTTTTTCAAGATAATTTTTGCTACGCACACAAGCAAGGAGACGACCTGTGTATGTGTAGGAACTTGTGTTTTCCAACGTAGTGTTTCGTAACTGGCAGCCTCCAGTTACATAAGAGCGGCGAGAGAGAGAGGCGAGCTGGGAAAAAGAAAGGGGGAGTTGGAGAGGAATGGAGAGGGGGAGTGGATAAAAAAGGAGAGAGGCGGTGTGGGCTTGCTACTATGTACGTCAGCTGCGTCCAGGCTAGAAAAAGGGAATCACTGCTAAAGCTAACCACACCTGGGAACCACGGCTTGCCTGGCTAAGCATCTATAACACTTCTCTAAGACTGCAGCATATGTTTCTATTTTGAGCGCAGGCTATTGATTGGAATACTTGATACCCGTGCGGTGAGGAAGAACAGTGGTATGGCTGATAGTGGGGCCAGGAAAGTGGATATAGTTTTGTAGAAAATACAGCAGGTATAATGGTAAACAAAGGGATGTATTGCAAGTAATACATTGGTAAAAATAAGTATGATTTTGATCATTTTAAAGG
Organism: Paratrypauchen microcephalus; assembly: GCA_036785185.1. Lineage (NCBI taxonomy): Eukaryota > Metazoa > Chordata > Actinopteri > Gobiiformes > Gobiidae > Paratrypauchen > Paratrypauchen microcephalus. Next base: position 3,459,781 of record JAVJIX010000021.1, on the reverse strand, counting down.
TCCCATATTAAACAGATTTGACTCTTGTGAGCTCAAAGCCATATTAATGCTGCCATCATAAACATACCAAGAGTTGTGTTTTGTTTCATTCAGGCATGTTTAAGGAATCCAGCTTTATTAATCTGTTTCCTAACCTTTTTTGTCTTGTGTACCCCCTGAACCCTTTTGTCATACCTCGAGTACCCCCTCACTCATACATGTTGATAATTGTCCTAAAGTAGAACGTGACACAACAGATTATTAAATGAAAATCATTTTATTTCATCTCCTTAATTTGAAAATTTAATTCTCAGGCATTTTCTCTCTTTTCTTTAACTCAAATTTACTCAAATTAGAATTTAAAAATTCATATATATCATTCAGTACTTGTACCCCTGGTTGGGAAACACTGGTCTACATCTCTAAAGCTCAAACTGCTCTGTTCTTGTGATATCATGTAGCTGTAGCTTTCAAGTTAGCAGCTACGTTTTACATTTTGTTCAGCAGAGATTCATTCTGACATTATGGTGTGTCGTCAAACTGATAGTTCATTCTTATTTTGATATAAGTTTAGCAGTAGTTTATGAAGTAGAAAAAGCTGTAGTATAGTATAATGATGTCTGTAAATCTGTGACAGCAGTAGTGGAGTGTGGAACCTCCACTTCTGTCTATGTTTGAATCCAGTTGAATGTATTTAATTTGCCAAAGGGGCAAATATTGACTGCTCAGTCAAAAATGGCAGGTCAGACTTTTATTGCACTATTCCACAGAGATATTACATTTCTTCATATTGTGTCTAAGCCTGGCAAGGCAGATATTTGGAGATATGGTTATTTTTTTAGACCTAAAAACAGCTGGAATTTAATAAGTGCAAGATCAATAAGTCCATATGTTATTGTATTTGTTGCATTTGAAACACATTTCAAACAGTCTATATTATGCAAAATTCACCCTTGTGAGCTTCAAGCCATGTTGTAATGTTGTTACCTACTCAAAAACATTTTATTCACACATGTTTGAGTAATCCTTTATTATTAGTCTTTCTGCATCTCCAAAGCTCAAAATGCTCTGTTTCACCTTGTGATGTCATGAAGCTGTAGTCTTTCATTTTAAAGGAAAAGTAACGTTATTTTACAATCTGAGCCTTCTTTCGGTAATAAAACAAGTCGTTTGACTCGCCCATAGCACGTTGGTGTCATTTGGAGCTGTTTGGTAAAAGTTATGTTGTAGCGTATCCGTTAGCGTGAGTACTCGGGGCATTACTTTGCGGTCTCCAAATAACACAAACTTTAGCACTTTTCAAATCATAGAAGCCCGCTGTCTTAATCTACGATTTCTTTTGAAGCAAAAGTTGCCTGTAATCCGAGATTTATCCATAGTTTTCAGCTTTGCGTTTCATGTTTGGGTCCCGGGAGCTGAGAGCACAGTCCGCGCATGCGCACTGGCCTCCTCATCAACTCGAAACTATGGCTAAATCTTGGATTACAGGCCACTTTTGCTTCAAACGAAATCGTAGATTAAGACATCGGGCTTCTATGATTTGAAAAGTGCTAAAGTTTGTGTTATTTGGAGACCGTAAAGTAATGCCCCGAGTACTCACGCTAACGGATACGCTACAACATATCTTTTACCAAACAGCTCCAAATGACACCAACGTGCTATGGGTGAGTCAAATGACTTGTTTTATTACCGAAAAGAAGGCTCAGATTCCTTTAACAGCTACCTTTTACCTTTAGTTCATAAGAAATTGGCAATTCCAGGGTTGAAATTACCAAATGATTCTTGTGAAGGTGTATGGGTTTAAAAAAAACATAGTGGTGCCCTTTCTGTATCACCACATGACATCACAAGGTGGAACAGAGTATTTTCTGTTTAAGAGAAGTACTTAGCTTAAATATGCAGGGTTTGTGTGTTAAACACAATGAAACAAAACAAAACTTTGTGATAAGGAAACAGCATTATAACATAGATTAGAAAATATAGAAAATATAGGCCCCTTAAAGATATTTCATTTCAACTTATCTTTTTTTTTAAGTGCAAAGGTCATACCCTGGCATGCCACATCGCCACACTGCCCCTGCTGGTTGCACATTGAACTGCTGTGACCTTATAAATGAACGTAATAACAGAAGGCTGTTTAGTTCTTTTTCTCCCCAGGGGCAGAGGGTAATAATGGTTTGATGGGGAAGATATTACAGACTGACGTCATTTGAATTTTGTATGTGTTCCATTGGACAGAGCGTTGTTGCACACATATATTTCAGTATTCTGTGCCCAGTTGCCTCTTTCTTGGATTCAGGCCTAAGACAAATGCGCTATAAGGATTTCCAGACACCCATTAAAGTATTAATTATCAGGTATCCCACTCTCTAGGGATAAAGAGGACATCTCATGGTCACCCAGGCCACCAATGTAATTGTAATAGTATATCAAATGCAGTCCAATATCCCCTATTATAGAAGAACGTTTTGGTCAGTGGGTAGCATTGATGAGTTTCTAGTGTATAGTCATTTATCATAGTTTTCATAATGTCAGATGCAGTTTAGGTTTGTATATGCTCTCTGGAAGATTCAAGGTTTGTTAAAGGTCCTATATTACATAGGATTGACTCTTGTGAGCTTTAAATTATGTTATAATGTTGTTGCCTCATCAAAAACATAACCAGAATTGTGTTTTGTTTCTTTCACACGTTTATTAATAGTCTGTGTACATTTCCAAAGCTTAAAATGCTCTGTTCCTTGTGATGCTTGTGATGTCCAAATGATTTCAGTGATGGTGTATGGACAGAGTGTTTTAGAAATAGGCAGGGTTTGCTTGTTAAACATGCAGGAATGAAACAAAACACAACTCCAGGCATGTTTTTGATGAGGTTAACATAGATCAGAAAATGGAGTAATATGGGCTCTATAAGAAATAAGCAAAATTGCCATATTAATCTTGTGTCTTGAAAAAGAAAAAAGAAAAAAAAACACACACACACACACACACAAACTTTATTTCTAATTGTATGATAGTATTTCAGTTGATTTTGTCAGGCCATCAGCAAATTCTACCAGACCAGCTCTATTTTAAACAATAGGCATATATGTATGACTTTATGTGAACCCAAATTATCAGACAAAATTCCCACCCATTCCTACCTTTATTTTAGCAATTTAAACTGTATTAATCCACCCAGTTCAATAAAAATTTACATGCCCTTGAACCAATCTGACTTGCAAATTACCTTAATCACTTTTAATTGTTTAAATAATTAATACAATGATAAAAGCAGGCTGCCACATCGATAGTTCGATAATCTTCGCTAATCTTCGCTAATCTTAGCTATCCAAACACCCCATTTGTTTTACTATAGCTCCCACCGACTTACAATTAGATTAGGAAATGATAATACAAAATGTGCTTTTAATTAAGGACGAAGGAGGGCATGCACTCAGAGACGGAAGAGTGCAAAATAGCGTACATTAATTAAACATTTGTTGTCGTTTAGCATTAGCGTTCACAGCTTTGTCGTCTGCGGTCCTCAAAGTGTAAAGTATAAAAGGTCACTCTGAGTTAATTGATATTATCAGATACATTTGCGGACATTATGAAAATCAGTTTGGTCATTATTGGTCAAGGACAGGAAGTGAGACAGACTTGTTTCTGTGGTTAGTGTTTAGGGGAGAGTGTACAAGGCCATGACCTGTACCGTCATTTAGAAAGCAGTAGTATGGAAAATCTTATGCAATGTGGAATTTTCTATCTCCCATTTTGCGTTGCATTTAGGGATGCACTGATCTGATACCAGTACTGGCTATCAGGGGAAAATACAAAACAAATTTGCTAGAATGGATATCAACTTCCAAATACTTATTGAGCCATTATCCATCTTGGACAGATGGACTGCAATACATTCATCATCTAGACCAGTGTTTCCCAACCTTTTTTGTCTTGTGTACCCCCTGAGCCTTTTTGTCATACCTCGAGTACCCCCTGACTCATACGTGTTGATAATTCTCCAAAAGTAGAACGTGAAACAACGGATTATTAAATTAAAATCATTTTATTTCATCTCCTTAATTTGAAATTTTAATTCCTAGGCATTTTCTCTCTTTTCTTTTTACTCAAATTAGAATTAAAAAATTCAACGTGCTGCAATGTGCTTGCGTACCCCTAGGGGTACTTGCACCTCTGGTTAGGAAACACTGATCTAGACTACATTTGGCCTTAGTCTAGATGTGGGGTACACATTGCTACTTTTATGAAACATTTAACTTAATATTTCAATTTAAGTCGAGCTATAGCTTTAATAGCCTATGCTATTTTATATATATATATATATATATATATATATATATATATATATATATATATATATATATATATATATATATATATATATATATATGCTATTCTTAATGTTCAAGCAACAGAGCTACGCTATAGGCTCGTACTGATTTTTACAACCAGACAACCGAGCCTGTCTAAAACTTTATACCCATTTCACCAAACAGCCCATCCTCTAGATGACGGGTGTGATATGGACATTGTGGAAGGGGGATTTGTGTGTGTTCGTACCTTGGTCATTGATGTCCACGTCAGTTTTGCACACAGTGCTCTAAACGCGTGCAGCCTTGACATGCTAAGGCAAGGCCATCTCTCCCGATAGCTGTCCACAAATATTTGTTGTTTCCTAGTCTTTTTTTGGCGGTTCAGCCATGTCAAGCCTTACAGTTTAAAACCAAAACTATTTTGTCTGCAATAGGGATGTCAACAATTAATCGGTTAACGATTAATTGTCGATTAAGACGTTGGTTGAACAAAATGCATTAATTGTAATTAATCGCTAAACGCGGATGCGCGTGGTCACGAAACAAGGCAACCGCGCTATGCCAAGCTCGACAGCCGGCCGCAGGCGCCAACGGCACTGCTCAGCAGCCCCGGGTGTACGCGCGAGGCGAGATCGAACCGCGGCGACCGGAATGCGTGCCGCTGCTGGTTTCTTGCGGCTGGTTTGTGGCTCGGGCCCCGAGTCACAAACCAGCCGAAACCAGCAGCGGCACGTGGTGGTTTAATCCTGGTTTAGTTCAGGTCTAGACCTGGTCGAGTCCTGGTTTAGTCCAGGTCCAGCTGCAGAGTCTTGAAGTTTCTCGTATTCTTCGTACTTTTTACTGTGGTGAAAGAGGTTCGTTGTGGAGCTTTGTTTCATAGCGATAGATTTCCGACAAATCTTGCATATGACAGCGTTTTGACATGCCAGAGAAGTAGACCCGCGTCTCGGCACTAAATCCTCTGAAGTAGACCGAGCTTTAGCTGCCTCTGCCTGCATTTTCTCAAACTGCGCTGCTAACCTGTTACAAGGCTGCTCGCGAGAGAGGTCATGTGATCACCTAGGCCTACAAATCGAGCGGCAGAATCGAGCTGAGTGTGGAGCGCTGCTGTGTGTTGGCATCTGTAAGTGTTGGCGCGCATTTCATTGGTTTTGGCAAACTAATTTAAATACTCGATAATGTAAATTTGCACATCATTAAAACAACAATCACGATAATATCGCAGACCATATATATCGTCCACCTCTAGGCGCAGGGGGAGATTTTTGGGGATTTTTTAAATTCTAATTTGAGTAAATTTGAGTTAAAGAAAAGAGAGAAGATGTCTGAGAAATACATTTTCAAATTAAGGAGATGAAATAAAATGATTTTCATTTAATAATCCATTGTTTCACGTTCTACTTTTGGAGAATTATCAACATGTATGAGTGAGGGGGTACTCGATGTATGACAAAAAGGTTCAGGGGGTACACAAGACAAAAAAGGATGGGAAACACTGGCCTATGCGTAAGCCTGTTTATTTTATTTTGAGGACATTATAATGGTATTAAAAATGTGCACACTCTAAGTTCTAAAAGTTCTAAAATTATACATCAAAATCTTCTGTTCCCAAACCCAGATTGGGATGCTCTGTGTTTCAGAATGATGAGGAAATTATCCATAGCAATTTACAATTCAAAACTAAATATTCTACCTCAAATTGGCGCCTATCACATGAAAAAGTAATGTGACAGATAACCTTGGGAGGATTCATGGGGGCTGGTGCATTGTGTTCTGGGCAGTAGATCTGCTTGAACTGCTGCCCCCGCGACCCAGAAATGGAAAAGCGGAAGAAGATGGATGGATGGATGGATAATTTAGTGAATAAATTGCAATACCAAATAGCAACTATCAAATTTAAGTAAGGCTGCAAGTTTAATCGTCATCAAATTGAAATCGTAATTAGCTTAAAGGCTTTCAGTTTTCAGTACCAAAATATCCAGCCTTTTTCTGCATAAAAGACGCTAAACCTGTAGTTTAGGTATGAACTAACATGCCCTGAAATGTGATTCTTTAGTTTGTCAGTTCATCTTTGTGTCTTTTTTGTCAGTTCTTCTGTGTTTAAAATTTGAACTTTGAGGAGATACAATTCTACAATATTTCCCCCAAATCTTGCATCCCAAATTTAATAAAGAATTACACATTATATTTTCCCTTTTTTGTGTGTTGCTAATGCGCTCTAGATTGTGTGTAATTCTTTGGCTCACACAGAGTGGACAGCCTGACACATTTCACACATCAACACCCCCTCAGAGCTCCGCAGGGAGGTGGGCCTGTGTTTGGCCTCAGCCCCTTTTATGTGAAGGCATCTGCAGGGAACTTTCAGAGACGGCCATATTTGGAAGATTAATACACTGCTAATTAGACATCAGGAATTGTGGCTTTGCAGACCAGCCGGGCTTTTTCTCATATTTGACTTAGTGGTGTTCACTTTCACAACGGATACACCACATCCAAATTGGGACAAATTAGTAAGAACTGTAACAGGGAAATAGAGATTTGCACCTAAAAATACACAAATAATTTAACCCAAATTCTTGATGTTGAAGAGGACTGACCAAAAAAATATTAAATACTAATGGGTAAATGAGTTGGGGTAAGAATACTGCTTTAAAAATATATTGAATGTGAAGAGATATTTAAATCCATAATTAGAGTTGTTCCGAAAGTACTTGTCACATAAATACCCTTTAACACTTGTCACTCATTCGTGTGTGTAGTAGACAGTTGCTAACCACAGCCTGTCTCTTCAGATCACTTCAAATCATGCAGACATAAAAAGAAGTCAGGGCAGGAACATGAATGAACAACTGACTATCAAGCGCTAGATTAAAAAAAAGAGAAAAAAAAGAGGAGAGAGGAGAAGAAGGAGCATCTTTTAATTACCTGCCGCACACTTGGAGGTTGACATATGTGGGCCTATCATGGCTTCCTCCACAGCAGAAGGCCAGTCCTATCTGTGAGCTAACAGCTGGCTCTGCTCCGTCCACCGCCTGCTCTCTGTCACTTTGAGCTCACCGTCTCTTGATGAGCTAATTTAGGCAGCACGGTCATAGATTATTTGATTAGATGTGTTGGGGGAGTTCATTAGGCCGCCAAGTTTGTGGTATGCAAAGTTAAATTTGTGTAGGGCTGCACATTTTATAGCTTATGTTGATGTCACAGTATCTATAGCTTGAACATGGATATGATAAAGAACAGCTTGAACTGCAAAAGTGCTGGATTTTATGTAATCATCTTATTGTGATCTCTCCTACATTGTTTTCTGACTGTAGAAGGAATTACAGATGAAATATCAAAGTTAAGGGATCTGGGTTTTTTAAAGGTGCACTATGTAGCCATTATAATGTTGTTACCTCAGTGTTGTTCTATGTTGTAACCCGTTATTATACGTCTGTTTACATCTCCAAAGCTCAAAATGCTCTATTCTACCTTGTGATGTTAAGAAGCGGTAGTTTTCAAGTTAAAAGCTACCTTTTACCTTTAGTTCAATAGAGACCGGCAATTCCAAATTATCCAAATGATTCTAGTGAAGGCGTGTGGACTTTAATAACACAGTTGAGCACTCCCCGTATTACCAAATTATATCACAGGATGGGACAGGGTGAGTGTTTTCTGTCTAAGAAATTAACTCAGTCGGTTTGTGTGTTAAACATGTGTAAATGAAACCAAACACAACTCAAACCATGTTTTTGATGAGGAAACAACATTACAACATAGATAGAACATGATAGAAAATAGTGTAATATGAATCCTTCAAGTATAAATAAAACTGTAACAAAGAAGACAGTTTGAGCACATAGGCAGCTTAGATTCAGCCATTAGTCCATGTCTTGCCAACCAACTCATCACATCTGTCATCCCCTATAGAGCCAGCACAGCTCACGCATGCTCCGCTCCACTGTGACTTATGTGGGTCACTGGTGCCCGGCGGTATTCCACCGCCCGTCCTGCTCAAGACGTGTGCACAGCGCTCATGTCAGCCTGTATTTAACTGCTCGGACGCCACTTAACCCGGGCACGTTATTACTTGGAAGACCCCAAAATCAAGAGCTTTCGATCGGGTAAATGGGAGACGGAATGGAGAGGGGTCAGCCTTTAGCGTTGATCACTAACAATGATGGATGATACACGCTGGAGGCTAGTTTGTCAATAGCAAGGAACACACAAGAATGCTTAGTAACCATGCGGTGTTTCCCTGTGTCTCTATGGACACTCTATAAATTGTAATCAGAAGCACGGTTGTGCTGTCTGCTGCCTGTCAGGAGCAGCTGTTGCACATCTGCAGCCCCGCTCTCATGTACGCTTCACAGAGCCTGAGTCGTGAATTCAACTGAAAACTTAATTGTGTCAGCTGATGTAGTATTACCGAGGGTCTTAGTTCACATATTTACTGATTACATAAGAATTTGAATGTTTGACTTTATATTACTGTTTGAAATTTTTGACGTTTCTGAGCGACAGCTACAAAATGAATTGGCCTTTTGCAATGAATACAGTTAACTGATTCTGATTATAATTCAACTGGGGTCTGTCTTACAAATCAGTAATCTAATAACATCAAACAAGAGAAAGTTATGCAAAACAGCTCTAATTTCAAACACTATTACTTGCCATTATTATGTTTTTCATCCTATAAATTATTACAGGTTATTCTGTAAGATATTCACAAGTGTTTGTGTTGCCTTGTAAATATTAACCTCCTTAAACAGTTACTCCTAATACCTGTGTGTTTTATTCAAAAGAGAGAGGATCTAAACAAAGTTACACAGGTATTGCATCACACAGCTTTATCCAGTATCTATGACCCGGAAGGAAGCCATCTTTGTACTCCCACATCCAGGCACTCTAGGAATTGGCCCACCCCCTTTCTACTGTAGCTATTTTAAACCCACTTTGTATATGGAGAATTCAGGATGACCATCATACCTGACATCACAGCTACCCAGAATATTTTCACTATGGAAGTTGAAGATGGCCCCGTAAACTTGTTCGATTGTTAAGTTAGAGTTTTTCAGTCACATAAAAATGACATTAAAATCACCATATAAACAAATCAAAGCATAAATAATCATGATAAAAGTAACTTTAAAAGAGAAGAATGAAGAGTGTTGAATAAAAACCTTTTTTATGCACAGATAAACAGATCCATAGAGGCCTGTCTCACATCTTCAGGAAGACAGTTCCAAGTACATACATACCTGCATCAAAATACCTGCACAATGCAAATTAAGTAGTATTGTTGAAGACTCCTATAGATGAGTTTCAAAGCTACTTCATCACTGAATGCACGTGCATTGTTGACTCAAAACAAAGCCACTGCCGCCATAAAACCACAAGCGAAGATATAGAAGAGAAGAGAAGAACTCGACATGAAATAAAGAGAAACAGATGGAATAAATGATAGTTCATATCATTCAACTGACATACACACAAGTGAACCCTGGGCAAATTACCCTAAACAAGCAGCATGATTAACTACCAAGCACAGGACACCGCAAAGCTCACAGACATATTAACTGGGTAACCTCTACGACAGACACATGTAAACGAACACGAATAACTTTGTTAAAAGGCATAATAAGTTTTCGCATGACCATCATAAATGGCATTTGACATGACTGAGATCACATCTGTGACTCGTGAATTAAGTCGTAGTATGTTACTTACCCCGCAATGCAAGTGCAGTTGGCGGTCAGAACGTAGTTCTCACGCTTGTTGATGATAGCCCAAGCATTGTACATGGTCGTCTTGTGGCCTTGTCTTTGACTGGGGAGAACATCAGATGCCAACATGCAAAACTCCCCATCGATATCGTGGTATTTTACCTCCTATACATGGCCACACACGGCAAACTGGTAGGCATCCATGGATTTGTATGCGCGCACTTTCTCACTTTATACACGCTGGGCTTCTCGAGTAAATAACAGTGGATATCTGGCCACTGTAAATCTGGCCACTTTCTGCGATCATACTGCCGCCACTCCGTGATCGCATAAGGATCTGGTAGTCGAACCCCGTTGCTCAACGTGAGCTTTTGAATGTAGCTCTCCCTTTCGTTCATATTCAATAACTTGCAATAATCAGATACTCCGCTATGGTCCGCCATGGTTGATTTTGGGTCAACAATATGCACGTATGCCGGTGACGTCACGTCTGTTTACTAACGGTAAAGGGGTCTATACGTTTGAAGAGGAAATTGGACCCTCCAAACAGTAAAGCCCTGCACAGTCTGAAAATAGAACTCTGGACCTTTTGTTACAAGGAATGAGCACTAACCATCTAACAATTTTGTCACCATGTTGTCACTGCAATCTGATGTATAGTATTACTTCAGATGAACAATTAATCTCATTCCAACAGAAATCACAATTTGTATTTACACAATTATTTAGTAATAAACCTGTGTAGTAATAAACCTATATTTGATTGATTGATTTCAGATTACTTTTGTTTTGAGATGGGGGTTACTTAGATGTTACATTGTTAATATTTTGGTGCCCTATTTAGACTAATATAAGTAGTTTAATCATTTGGATATTTTCTTTTGGATAATTTATGTAAAATATAATGTTAAGCTAAAGCTATGTGGGGAAAACATACATACCTCTTGCTATATGTTATCATCATGTTATCAGATTCTTGAAAAAAAGTATTATAGTTTAGATCTCTACATTGTATTAGTTTAGCAGTTCATATTTCAATCTTCTCTCAAAAATTTATGCTCCTGGATAGTTTTAAAATGTGCAATGCAAACTGAATACTGATTGGAATACATAAATCATGAACAGCTTATTAATATGTCATTTTGTATTTGAACAAAATCTATATTCCTGCCTCAACCAGCCCATATAAACAGGATACCCATATAGGAATCCCAGCCATGTCCGTACGCGCCCCACTTTACTTTCCCATGGTACTTCAGATTGATGACCCCCCAATGCTGTCATGCAGCTTCCCTCCATTTTGAAACCCTTATTAAAACCAGCATTCGCTCGCACAGCGCTTTCTTTAGACTTCTTATCACCAAAATAATCCTCTTCTATCTCCTCTCATTTTCAAAGACCTCTTTTTTCCTACCTGTCAACGTTTCAGGGGGAACAATTAGATGGATGCGCATATGGAGATGGTTAATCACTGTCGGCGCTTGTGTACGGGTGTCGGAAGCGAGAAAAGAGCGATACAGGAGAAGAATGGGAAAGGCTATGGAGCAGGAGAGCTGGTTCCAACAAAGGCCTAAAAATAGTAGGAATAGGCCCATGTGACATATTGAGGCTAAAAGCTTGTGAATAATTTGTCTAATGCAACACATACCCTCTCCATGAATGCGCTCACAAGAATACACTCCCCCCACTAACCTCTGCAGGAGAAGTCAAGAAACTAGCGTAGTATAAATCTGTTCACAATGATTTTAAAAGGCTATTGCGCGTAAAGACCCATGAGGACTATAATCAAAGGAGAAGTTCAATTCCTCAACATGAGGACTATAATTTTTCAGGGGTGGAAAGTAACTATTGAGAATTTACTATAATTGAGTTGATTTTTGCACTACTTCTGTGTGCACTTTGTACTTGTAATGGACTCTTAGCTACATGTATAACATCTCTGACCACTGTAAAAGAGAGAACCACATTATGGACTAGGATGGAGCAAATATCGTTGCTGTCACATTGTAGGTGGGGCTGTTGTCCTGCCTGCACCGGTAGGAAGACAGCACCAAAACCTGTATAAATCAGCTGACCGGACCCGTCACAGCAACATCACATGACCACTCTGAGGAAGACCGTTAGTGAGCTGTCAGGTATGGAAACTAACTCTTGGTCTGAAAAAAGAACCTAATAACATAAATTATCGGAAGACCAAATGAACCTCATTGGACTACTTGTATAACAGTTAGTAGTGATTAAAGTACCAAGTCCTGTCTGTCTCAATGCAGTGCCATTTGTTTCTGCTTCTCAGAGAGTAGCTTGCTTTAGTACTTTGAGTAGATTTTAGTTAGTTTATGCATTCTTTGTACTTTTACTCAAATAGATGTTGGTCACAGTACTTCACTACATCACAGATTGTCTGGTTAATAAATAATTGTGATTATTTGTGATTATTCAGGTAACACTAAGGGCCTGTCATGCTACATGGCATATCAACTTAACAGATGGAATTATTTTTTCCAGGTCACAGATTTCGTCATCTAATCGACTTGAGTAAATTATGTATAGTATTTAACTGTTGTTTAATTGTTGTCAATGATCTGGAAAAATGTTAGAAACTGTGATGTTTCTCAAAATAACCATACCATTTTTCAGTACTCTTTTCGCCACTGCATTTCTTTCTTTATGTTGACACTGTTTCTTATGTAACTTTCCTTATCTATTCTTTCTCTTCTGCTAAAGGAAAATTGAGTCTCATGTTTAACTGGTCTTATCATGGCCACCGGGCTGGAAGTTCAAATGAAAGAGGACACCTGTTGTGTACAGTATGTCTGCTGGGTTACATTGTATTGTTGTTGACATGCCGTTTAAGCTAACAGTGACACAGCAGGATACGTTTGCTGTTTAGTTAAATTTTTGCTCTTTAAACAACCTTAGCTCATAAACTAACAATAAAAGGCTAATTCCACTTTGTGAAACAATTTGGGAGCCTCAGCACGACTCCATCTATTATTGAGTGAAACAGTTTGATTGTTGACTTCTGATATTCAGCAGGCTAATATTTGTTCTACCTTTGTGTTGTAAATGTATACTGTAGAAATAGAAATAAAGTCACATGAAATAATTATTTTTATAAAACATGTCTGTCCATTGTACACATTTGTTCCTGTTGTCTAATTGCCAAACAAACTGAAACAACAATAGATATATTCAAGTGCAAGGTGAATTAACTTTTTATCATGTTATAGTGGTGTTCCCTCGTCATTAGCTTTCTCAATATATTTTGATAAAAGCATGCATTTTTGAGTATTTTTTTGTCCTGTATTTTCACCTACTTCTGTTCTGCAGTTTTGAACATGAAGTGAACAGGCCCATTTCTATTATGAAACTGTTTTACTGATCTGTTCAATGTTGTGTTTTTTTGCAAAGGACAAAATCCAATAATTACATCTATCTACATAAAGCAAGTTTACAATTGAATTGGAGCATGGAAACCCGACCGAAGTCCGATGGGACCTGTCGACGGGCTCAGTTGGACTCGGACACAAATATGTTAATACCCATTGGGCTCTGTTGGGATTCGATCACTGTTCTGTCGGACGACGGCCAGTCTCGGACAGAAAAAATTGATCGTATCCACTCTAAATTGAATACCTGAAAACATTTTATTATTTCTTTTGCATAAATGTATCCCCAAAGTTCATGTTAAAAGTGCACTGTGTTACTTTTTGGTTAGGGGCCCTTCACCTTATTGTTTCTATAGATATGCTCTGCTTCGAATGTTCCACATTGTCACATTAAACCTTTCATTTATTCAATTACAGGTGGTTTTATTGCTCAAAAATACCTAGAAAAAACAGGCTTTCTGACTGAACGGGATTGCCTCTCCACAGAACTAGTAACTTGACCTGATTTCATCTCCATGATGATTGAAAGACTTAAAGCCATACAGTGAAACATTCCAGACATATTTAAACTTTGTTTGTTTGCTATAACATAGGCTTATTGATGTCATCCTAAATTCAAAGGTAGGAGTAGTAATTGGTCTGCATGTCAAAGTAATAGACATAACATAGTCCCGTTTACAAGTTCTGCTAACTCTTGTTCCATTGATACAAACTCTCCTTTTATAGCGTTCTCAGTGGAGTGGATAGGAATAATGACCCTTTAAAGGAAAGATAAAAATGTGTGCTTTCATTTGTGCACGGTGCACTCCACCTACTCCACAAATGCCTTTAATAGCTGTGGAAATTAGCAGTCCTCAACCTGGCTGTTGGTGACATTTCCAGGCACAATCAATATGGTAAACGGCACGATAGAAAATTTAGATAAAAGATAACTCGTCCAATCTAAAGGGCTCATATTATGCTGTTTTCTGATCTATGTTATAATGTTGTTTCCTCATCAAAAACATACCTGGAGTTTTGTTTTGTTTCATTCACACGTTTAACACACAAATCCTGCATATTTAGGCTGAATTCTCCTTGTGATGTCACATGGTAATGCAGGTGCTCCACTTTGTTTTTAAACTCCATACACGCTAGAATTTGGATGTCACATGACATCAGAGTAGAACAAAGTATTTTGTGCTTTGGAGATGTAGACGGACTAATAACTAATGGTTACCCAAAATGTTTGAATGAAACAAAACACAACTCTGGATATGTTTTTAATGAGGTAACAGCATTTTAACATGGCCTAACACTCATAGGAGTCCATTTTGCATAATAAACCCAATTGAAATGCACTGAACTGTGAGCGATGATTGTTGTGTCATGGTTTGAATGTCCCAGATCCCAAAAACACATCTGGAGAATGAGTCTTCAGATACCCGCTGCATGTGACAATGCAGTCTGATTTACAATACGCACAGAATATAAGAGGCTTTCAACTGCATGACATAAGAAATAGCCCGGCAAATAGTAGACAAGTGTTTATGTGTACTCACTCGTTTTAGATAAACAGCGATGACAAATGCCCCCTCCACAGCGGACTAGCACATGTTTATGCATGGTTTTGGATTCTACTATGTCAAAGTGAAAGTAAAAACTAACATCGCTCCAGTTTGCTTACTTGGGCATCTTAGAGGGAGAGAAACTTGTGAGCTGTGCATTTCCTAACATGTTTGAATAGCATTTGCTCAGAGTATGTGAGATGTCACTCGTCTGCCAAAAGTGTGGTTATATGTAGGGATGCACTGATTAGGGTTGGGACGATTATTAAAGTTGCTGACAGTGGAAAAATGTTATGGATATGAATAATTATAATTTGAATGTTATGAATAAGTTCCATGTTTAAATTGAATTATATAATTATACTATGAAAACAACTACGATGTAGAGAAAGTCATGAATAATTTTGGTGATTTATGGCGATTATCTTTGTTGGTGATTAAGATAAGATAAAATAGTCCTTTATTTGTCCCACAATGGGGAAATTGCATTGTCACAACGCAAGTTTCAGAAACAGTTGGAAAAAAAAGAGCATGCATCAAAAATTAAGATAAATAATAAGTATGTACAATCAACTAAAAAAACACAACACTGTAAGGTTAAAGGCACAGGAACGCTGCACAATAAATGTCTTTGATTCTGAGCAGTGAACAAACAGCAGTTAAAGTGACTCCAGTTCAGTACTATATAATATCACTACAATAAAGTGACTCAGATGATTGTGAACAGTGCAGTGATGGACAGTGGTTGTTACACAAATAAGTAGCAGGTAAAGTGACTTTAAATAATATTGCACATGCAATTATTACTATGGAGATGACACATGGTTGCTATGGAGATGAACATGACTAGCATTGATCATTGTACAGTCTGACAGCAGCAGGAAGGAAAGACCTGCGAAATCTCTTTAACACAGCGAGGGTGAATCAGTCTGTCACTGACGCTGCTCTCTAGAGCCGACAGAGCGTCCTGCAGGGGGTGACACTCATGGTCCAGCATAGACATGAGTTTATCCAGGACCCTCTTGTCCCCCACTTGCTGCAGCGAGTCTAGAGGACAGCCCAGGACTGAGCTGGACTTCCTGATGACCTTGTCCAGTTTCTTCTTCTCCCTCTCTGTGACGCTGCTGCTCCAGCAGACCACACCGTACACCACTCTGTGGTGGCATCAGCCACCACAGTCATAGAAGGTCCTCAGGAGTGGCCCTCTCACTCCAAAGGACTGCAGTCTCCTCAGGAGATAGAGCCGACTCTGGCCCTTCCTGTACAGTGCATCTGTGTTATGAGTCCAGTCCAGTTTATTGTTCAGATGAACACCCAGGTACTTGTAAGAGTCCACTCTCTCAATGTCCCTTCCCTGGATGTTCACTGGTGGGGGGGCAGTAGAATGGCGTCTGCGGAAGTCCACCACCATCTCCTTGGTCTTACCCGCGTTGATGAGAAGGTGGTTCCTCTGACACCAGTCCACAAAGTCCTGCGTTAGTCCTCTGTACTCCGCGTCATCATCGTCTGTGATGAGACCAATGATGGCGGAGTCATCAGAGAACTTCTGCAGGACACAGCTGTCCGTGTTGTGTCTGAAGTCTGCAGTGTAGAGGGTGAAGAGGAAGGGCGCGAGGACCGTGCCCTGGGGCGCCCGCACACTGCAGGTCATGAGGTCAGACACACAGTCCCGGGCTCTCACAAACTGGGGCCGGTTTGTGAGGTAGTCCAGGATCCTCTCAGCCAGGTCACAGTCCACTCCTGCCCACTCCAGCTTGTCCCTCAGGAGCAGCGGCTGGATGGTGTTGAACGCACTGGAGAAGTCGAAGAACAAGATTCTCACAGTTCTGCCGGGCCTCTCCAGGTGGGAAAGCGAGCGATGCATCAGAGAGATGATGGCGTCCTCTACTCCGATGCCGGGCCGATACGCGAACTGCAGCGGGTCCATCGCTGAGCTCACCGTGGAGCGTAGGTGACCCAGGACGAGCCTCTCCAGAGTCTTCATCAGATGAGACGTGAGAGCCACTGGCCTGAAGCTGTTGAGGTCTTTGGCGTGCGGTGTCTTGGGCACAGGTACCACACAGGAGGTCTTCCAGAGCTGTGGCACCACCTTCAGCTTCAGGCTCAGGTTGAAGACATGCTCCATAACTCCACACAGCTCATCTGCACAGGACTTAAGGAGCCTGGGGCTGATCCCGTCTGGTCCAGCAGCTTTTCTACTCCTTATCCGGCTCAGTTCTCTCCTAACCTGAGCTGTTGTGAAGGACAAAGAGCGAAGGCATGTGCTGGGGGTCTGGCTGAGTACTTGATGTGGATTCGGGGGCTGGGGGTATGAGGCAGAGGTGTGAAGAGGATTATCATTATTATATAAAATGTCTCACATTATCAATTATTGCCTACTCTTTTTATCATGATATTATTGTTTATCGTCCCATCCCTAGCACCGATACGATACTGTGTCGGATATCGGCACTTATATTAAACATTTTGATGGATCAGATATCAGTTCAGTCAATATCCTATTTTGGTCTATACCTTTTTGTAGTAGGAGCTTTACTTGACAAACACCTTGGAATATTTTTTAAACTTGTTCTACATTTGGATGTTTATTTATTGTGTGTTAAAATGAAATAAATTATAGTTTTACAGTGGTACCTCACCTTACGAAATTAATTTGTTCCAGAAGTGGTTTTGTAACGTGAATCTTTCGTAAGTTGAGTAGCTATTTCAATGGAAAAGGCCTGATTCGTTCCAAGTTTTTTTTTAATAGTGTAACAATAGTGTAACATTTTTTTTATAGTGTAACATTGTTCTGTGTCCTGATTGGCTAAGAGACTAGACAGGACTAAACGTGGACTAAATCAGGTCTAGACCAGAACTAAACCAGGTCTAAACCTGGACTGGACCTGGACTAAACCAGAACTGGACCAGGATTAAACTACCACGTGCCGCTCTTTGCTGGTTTCGTGCGGCTGGTTTGTGGCTCGGGCTCCAGAGGACGTGGTCTGGGCGTCGCGGTTCTATGTCGTGCTCGCAGCCCCGGTACCGGTCGTGCAGACCACGACTAGGGGTGCTCCTCGCGCGGTGCGTGCTCCTGCGTTCATGTCTCCGCGCTGCATCCGGAGTCGTGTCTCCCCCCACACTTCACGATTTAATACATTTTGTTGAAAATCTTGCGTGTTCGGCGCTAGAGCTAAGAGGCCGAGAAAGGTGCTTTTTGAGCGGGGATAACAGCGGGGCGTGCATCTGAGCGCGCATTATTCGAATTTTTGAGATTTCGCATTTCGTAACTTGAATTTTCTTTCGTATCTAGAGACCAAAATTTAACATGAGGGCGTTTCGTGATCAACAGAGATTTCAAGTCAAAGTATCTGCATTGGTATCGGAACAGAAAAAGCTGGCTCGGTGCATTCCTAGTTATACTGCATGTGTAATAGCCATTTTATTGTCAGTTTTAGCTGCAATGTAATGTTCTCACCTATTCAGTTCTTGGACTTGCTTGTAGACTGGAAGAAGATGATTTGAAAATTGTTGTTGTTTAGTGCTTGTGGATGTAAACATAGTGATTGTTCCACATTGTAAGCCCTCTTTGTATGCCTGGCACAATTGTTGCACCACACCAGACCTGATCACCTTTGGTTTTCAAGGATCTGCCTCTGTTATTATGTTACACATTTGGCAAATAAACCTTTCGCAAACGGGCTATCGATTGTGTCATGAGCAGAAGATTAGCCGCTAGCACACAGAAAAGTTCAGGGCCTGTTTAAAAATAGAACCCCAGTCTAACTTTGCAGAAGCAGAGGTGGAAAGGAACTAGGTACGTTAATTTAATTATTTAAAATGGTCTAGAAACGGAAATGTGCAGTTTAGCAAAAATATCTTGGCATATTAAAGGAGACATGTTTTGCTAAATCAACTTCTATGAGCTTTTAACAGTGTTCCCTCATGGTTAGCTTGCTCAGAGTTGTATCGATTCATGCAGTATTCCTGTTTTTTGAGTGCTTGAAAATTTCTGTTTTCTTCTACCCCTATACCCACCCACTTCCCTATACTATATATACCCCGCCTATACTTGGCATTTATTCAAAAATAATTAGACTCTTAAGTCACACATGTAGGGTTAAAAAATGTTGCATACCTATTTAAAAAAAATAAAAACACAAGAAAATACATTCCGTGCTACACTGAAATGCCACTATGAAGGTGGGGCTTATCAGTTCTACATGTTTTAACTGGAAATCAATTATCCAATCTCTATTTTAGATCAATTCTGATAAAATAGTATAGTAGCATTAGTTCTGTACTTTTACTTATTGGGTAGTATTAACAGCACACTGTATACTATCTATAAGTATTTAGATAGCAGATAATTTGCTCTTAATGGTGCTTTTGTTTTCCGCTGCATTTACTTAAAGAACATACCGTAACATTCTTATATCGAACCTTTCCTCTCACCTACTCTGTGCCAATTTAAAGAGTTTATGTACAAACTTAAACTCCCCAAAAACAATGACTCTAATCTGGCATAGTAAGTATAAAACAATATTTTGAAATGATAGGGGGCAAATTGAAAAGATTGGTGGGGACTATTTTTCTTTGCAGAAGTGGAGGCAGACAGAAAGCAGGTGGATGTTTAGACAGAATGATAAAAAGTGCCCTGGTTGACAGAACACCTGATAAGTTGGTGGACTGACAGGTTTGGCTGGTGGTGAGGCAAAAGGGTGTCGGGCATTGGGCAAGCTGACTGTAAGCAGTGAAGC
Source organism: Paratrypauchen microcephalus (assembly GCA_036785185.1). Classification (NCBI taxonomy): domain Eukaryota; kingdom Metazoa; phylum Chordata; class Actinopteri; order Gobiiformes; family Gobiidae; genus Paratrypauchen; species Paratrypauchen microcephalus. The sequence continues at coordinate 3,440,109 of JAVJIX010000021.1, read as the reverse complement.
AGAGAGGTTAAAGGCAATGAAGATACGGAGAAAGAGCCTAATTTAAAAGGTGAACCCTGCTATTAAAATTCAGAAACCAAAACGAACTCTGACTGTTGTGTGAAGTGGACCGTGGCTAGTTTTAAAATATGCCGACCTAATTTACTGGGCTGCCTAAATGTCCTGTAGGAGTAGCTAACTTGCTGAGCTAAAGCCTTAGGTCCCTTACAAGAGAAGTATGTAATATTTATCTTAAAAGTATAATCATTATTTTGCTAATATTATTTAGTAGTATTTTATTTGTAAACGAATGAAGGAGAGTTCTATTTGTATAATAGTTTGAGTAATCGGAAGAACAAGTTAAAGCCCCACCACATACTTTTCATCCAATAAAAATAGCCTGGATTTAAACATTTGTGACGCACCACCAATTTGGAGGGCACAACTTGGGGTTAGGCAATCGTAGCTACACACGTTTTTACTAAAAAAAAATTAAATTTTTAGAAAAAGGCGTATTTACTGTGGGTGGGCTTGCATCTCCATAAACCTGTTTCCTACTTCGTTTAGAGGAGACCTGTTTGGCCTGCTTGTCACAATGGAAATATTGTGCCTATTGGCTATAAAATTCCAGAGTATGTCATAAATCTCCATAAAGAATGTTTTGAAGTATGGTTTCTATTTCCATGGGATCATGCAAGTTACTTTTTATACTTGAATTATGTTGCTGTTTTTCATTTGCACATGGATTGCATATGGATGTTGTTTTAGACAATTTTCCAAAGGCAAGACCTAAAAACAATATTTACATGTGTTTAATTGCTGCCTCTTGTAGGTTGTTGTTTATTCAGTATGTCCATAAAGTCAATAAGGGAACAAATTCAGGCATCTATTTTCCATCAGCATTCCCAGTATTTAAACCAACAAGGCTCTTAATCACCTCATCTGTCTCCCTCTGTCTCGTCACAGGTAAACCGCAGACGGTGGAGAGCTCGGAGCGCGTCCAGCTGTCTGGCACATACAACGTGCGCAAAGGGAAGCTCCAGCTGCCCGTGAACCGCTGGACCAGGCGGCAGGTCATCTTATGTGGCACCTGTCTCATAGTCTCCTCTGTGAAGGAGAGCCAGGCAGGCAAGATGCACGTCCTGCCACTCATTGGAGGGAAGGTACGTGTGACTCACCCAGCTCAAACCAGAGCTGAATCCCAAACAGCTATTTTTATGGTGGGGTGATTTATGATTTCAGCAGTAAATCTCCAATGTTGAAGTCCCTCTTATCGTCACCCACAAATGCCCTAAATGGTAAAATGTGTCCTTTTCACCTTGATGAACTGTTTGTCCTTTGTTGTGAATTTTAGACCAAGGTGAGTTGGAAATAGTAGCTGGAGCCTAGATTGGGGCATTCAATGTTATTTCAAGGCACAGCTCACACCATTATACAAATGTACCCCATACATTTAAAAATGTATTCAGTTTGGCTTTCAATTTGAACAATTTAATTATTTCACCATCACTACTACTGATAAGATAAGATAAGATATGTCTTTATTAGTCCCACAGTGGGGAAATTCCAGTGTTGCAACGCACAGATCAAGAACAGCAGGAAAATGTAGCATGCAATAAAAAAAGATAATAAATAATGGCTTAAAATAATTTAAAAATAGACCTAAAAATAGACTCTTGAGTATAGCTGAATATTGTAGTGCAGATAAAGTTGAATGACATGTTAACAGTGTTGTACAATCTGACAGCAACAGGAAGGAAAGACCTGCGAAACCTCACCACAGCGAGGGTGAATCAGTCTGTCACTGAAGCCTATATTACGCTGTTTTATTATCTATGCTATAATGTTGTTTTTTCTTCACAAACCAGGAGTTGTGTTTTGTTTCATTCACACAACCCATTCACATAACCCTTTATTGTGAAGAATCCCTCAGTCGTCCAGGTAGAATCCATGGCAAAAGGCGAAATTCAGTTTGTCAACTGCACAGGTTATTTGGTTGAATACGTTTCGCAGCTCGTCCAAGCTACTTCTTTAGTTCTCAAGTGAACTCAACAGAACTAAAGAAGTAGCTTGGATGAGCTGCGAAAGGTATTCGACCAAATAAACTGTGTCCAGTTGACAAACTGAATTTCTCCTTTTGCCATAACCCTTTATTATTAATCTGTCTACATCTGCAAAGCTCAAAATTCTTGACCTTTTGATGCCATAAAACAGTAGTTTTCAAGTTAACAGCTACATTTTACCTTTTGTTCAGTAGGGAGAGATAATTCCAGGTCTCAAATCATCCAAATGATTCTAGTGAGCACTTCCTGTATTACCACATGACATCACAAGGTTGAACAGTGTTTTCAGCTTGAGAGAAGAACTCAGCCTAAATGCAACGTTTGTTTGTTAAACATGTGCGAATAAAACTAACCTCTAGGTTTGTTTTTTGTGAGGAAAAAACGTTATAACCTAAATCAGAAAATAGCGTAAAATGGGCCCTTTAATCTGTAGTTTCAAAACATATCCGCCAGTCTGTTGGTTTGTCCGCTGTTATGCTATTGAGTCCTGAGAATTGACCTTTACCTCTTTATTGGTTTATGGATCCATCTATCTGCCAAGGCCACTAAATAATCTCTGAGGGCTCTCGTTTAAAGCCCTCACTATTATTTGCCTCTCCCCATTGACACTCCATTTCCCACCACTCCCTCTTGTCCAGAGCTGTATTCTGAGTGAACTATGCATCCATGTAGCAGTGGGTTTTTATTTGAATACTTCTCCTGAGTATTGCTGTGACTAAACTAAAATTTCAAACTCAATTTCGGTATTATAAGAAATGGATTCAATACAAAAAAAACACACTTTTTTATGTCAACTGACTCATAGTACTTTTTTTATATTATCAAGTGACCTTTTATCTGTGTAATCCTAGTTTTATTATTGATTGGTATCTAATTTTCAATGCACCTCATTTGCCATGTTTCCGGTATGTCCACTTCTCTGTATTGAATAAGCTTTTTCATGTGTGTCTGTGTGTAATTTATTTTCACAAGTCTTCTGGTTGGATGCACATAGCTTTGGGCTCTGCAGGTAGCATGAGACATCTTTAAATCCATCATATTGATAACATAGTCTGTATTAGATGGTCATTTCATAAATCACACAGCATCAGGCTAGCTCAGCATCTTGTCAGTGGGGTAAAGTTCTAATATAAATCAATATACAACGCATATTACTATTTTTATTATTACTTACTTTATCCCATACTTGCCTGCATGCACTTTTCTCATTCATTCATCTTCTTCCGCTTTTTCCATTCTCTGGGTCACGGGGGCAGCAGTCCAAGCAGTGTTCCACTGCCCAGAACACAATGCACCAGCCCTCATGAATCCTCCCGCGGGTGGTGGGTCCACAGGAGGACGGCTCACGTCACAACGGGCCTTGATTTATCTTCTGCCATGGGGGCTACCAGTGTCCGCAGACACTGGGGGCGAGGTGGGGGTTAAGTGTCTTGCCCAAGGACACAACGGCAGCGCTCATCTGTGGGAGCTGGGATCACATACGGTCCACCCGTCAAGAGCGGGATTCGAAGCGCCAACCCCTGGATCACTAGGCAAGCGCTCTACCAACTGAGCTACTGCCGCCCCATGCACTTTTCTTTCTTGTTCAAACTGTCCTGGAGCTACTGTGGCAAGTAAATTTCCCCTGTGTGAGATCAATAAAGTCTTATCTTATCTTATGATACATTTTATTACATGTTGTTGGAATGGGAGATAGTCATTGAAGGTGGTTGGTGTTAGGGCTGCGCAAAAATGTTTTGAAGGTATGGGTGCTAATTTACTTATCACAAGACCTGATACTCTTCTGTCAGTACCTTCTAAAACATTAAAGGGGCTGGACCCATTTTTCATATAAAAGGAAAATTTGTCTTGCCCCGTACAGATATATTGTAAAATCATACTGTTAAAATGAGGCTGCTGCTGTCTGCATCTGATTAAAACTTGCTGCATCCTCCATGAAGCATGAAGTGCACTGTTAGCATGCTAGTTGTTGTTAGCATTATTGTGATGGCCTCTGAAAGTTGTGAAAAGTGCTCAAAAACTCCTTATGGTAAATAATTAGGATGCTAGGAAAGTGAGGAATAGCCTACATTTGCAAAAATAAATAAATAAATAAATAATGTACAGCTCTTTTAACTAATAATAACTTTTTAACAGCAATATTTATAACTACAATTTTTACTCTGTCCTTAAGAGTATGATGTGCAGTTCCACATTGCAAAAGCTGTTTCATTAGTTTCAGTAAGTCACACACATGCCATACACTCATGCATGCTTTAAGTTGTTTCATGCTTTTGGTTGACTGGGTCTGTTTACCCTGTAGCTACTATTGAGACATCCATGTGTACTATTTTTTGTTTCTCAGCTCAAGTATTCCTCGGAGTGCGCTGGAGATGCCACGTTTCATGCTCCGTGTATACTTATGTTTGTGTGGGGGTGGCTAGTTCACACATTGTGGGGACTAAAATCTGTATACACTCAATGTATGGGAATCTGCCTGTTTTATTAGGAAAACGATTAGGTCCACATCAAGTAAATACTTTGTTTTTAGATCTAAAAGTATCACATGAGGTTGAACAGTAATACAGAATATAAGAATCCCAAAATGCTTTAAATTATTGGAATCACAACTGCAAGGTACTACAATTACAAATGAACCTAGGTTGCCAGTGCCTTAACCTGCATAAAAAGAACACATCCAAGTTTTTTCTCATTCTCAATAAATGGACCAGCACCAGAGGCTGCACTAGCACTGATTAATGAGTGGTTGTAGGGGTTTAGGTAGTGAGTATTCAGATCAGAGAGTTTTTTCTAACCAGCTGGATTTCAGTTTTGAAACTGGCAACCCAAATGACAGACTTGTGCAAGGCTTATGCATCTTTCTGATTGGATAATTGTCTTGAGAACCAAAACACCAAATGACAACATTAACAAGTCATGTTTTTGTAATTAAGAATAAATCAGCATTATAGTAGTTATCCGTAGAAACCATGTATATTTGATTTGAGCATGTCTACCTCATATCTGGAGACACAAATAGGTCACGTTTGATTTACAATCAAAATTTTCATACTGTTTCTGTTGATCTGTCTCCCAAGAAATGAATGTATAACAATGTGATGAAACCCAACCCTTGTGTGTTTGTGCCTGCAGGTGGAGGAAGTGAAGAAGCACAGCCACTGCTTAGCCTTCAGCTCGGCCGGTCCCCAGAGTCAGACCTACTACGTTAGCTTTGACAGCTTCACGGAGCACCTGCGCTGGCACCGCCATGCGGCCAAGGTATTGTGTGTACAGGGATAGACATACCCTCCCCCCTGCTCCACTCACGGGTCAGCTGCATTGTACATCCAAACACGCATGACTGCAACTAGAAAAAATATGTGCAACTGAATGGAATTTTACAACTCTTCACTATATTCTAAAGAGCTAATTGCTTTAAAGGGCCCCTATTACTTTTTTTTTTATTGTTTTCTGATCTATATTATAATGTTGTTTCCTCATGAAATACATGCCTGTATGTTATGTTTTGTTTCATTCACACATTTTAACACACAAACCATTCATATTTAGGGCCAAGTTCTTCTTTCAGGCTGAAAACACTCTGCTCCACCTTGTGATGTCATGTGGTATTACAGGAAGTGCTCTATTGTGTGTGTGTGTGTGTGTGTTTTTAACTCCATGCACCTTCCCTAGAATTTGGATAATTTCAGCTCTGAAAATGCCAATCTCTACTGAACTAAAGGTAAAATGTAGCTGTTAACTTAAAAACTACCACCTCATGACATCACAAGGTGGAATAGAGTATTGTAGACCAATCATATATCATAAACCCAAGCATGTGTGAATGAAACAAAACACAACTCCAGGTATATTTATGATGAAGTAACAGTATTATGACATGGCTGAAGGCTCACAAGAATCCATTTTCTGTAATATAGAACTTTTAAATTGAGCAGGGGGTGAGGTCAGAAATTATGTTAAAATGACAAATAATGCAGATAATGTTAACTGGTAATAATTAACTGGTGCTGTCAATCGATTAAAATATTTAATCGCAATTAATCTCATGGCTGTCTTAGTTAACTTGCGATAATCACAAATTAATCGCACATTTTTGTCCCTTGAATCATCATTTTAATACTCTTATCAACATAGAAAAGTGGATAGGCGCCGCTTTGTGCAATTTTTTTTTTAAATTGCAAACCATAATAGTCAGTGAGACTGTGTTGAATATTCCACTCTCATGTTCCACTTTCATGTGCTCTGCATCAATGCGAGTGAAGTGCTTCTCTTCTGTTGTCATAACAGTTAAAGCGACTGAAGTTCCCACTGTAGATGGAATAATGTGCTGAGACCCTGAGGTAGTTCTCATTACTGAGGGATGTCCAGTAATCTCCAGTTAGCGCCACTGTGTTTGTCTGTCCCAACGCTTGCTGCACTAGGGGCACGCTCGCGCTCGGACTTTTGGGCCATGCCATGCTCGGACGCCATTGTCTAGGCTTCTGTGGCCCACGTTCGCACGTGCTAGGCCGGGCTGCGGCCGATGGCGTCATCGCACAGTGCTGTTTGTTTGCATGTGGTATGACGGAGCTGGGGCTTTTGGTGGAGAGGGTGGCTCCAGCGGCATGGAGTGTCTATTGAGTGGTGGGACCGATGGATGGTGGATCCTGCTGTGCGCGCTCCTCCATGGGTTTGTGGATGTGGTGGCGGCACGGGAGAGTGGGTGTGGCCGGGAGGCTGTGGGGCTTCTGTCGCTGTCTGTGGTCCTTGTTGGGGGTGGGCGCAGATTTGCCGTATGTTTTGGAGTGTAGTTTGTTTCATGTTTTCCTCTTGCGGGTCGCACTGGCACACACAGGCCTTGTGTGGTGAAGTCATGCGTGTGCATGTGCGGCCATGCCGTGCTTTGGCCCACCTCCTCCAGCCGGGACTTCTCATTTCTGAACAAATTGTTTTCCTTCCTATTTACAGCCAGATCCTATGTTTTTTCTAACGTCACTAGCAGTGGCCACAGCTTATGAAAAAAATTGTTCACTAGGTCACAAATCTGATAAAAAAAAATTGACCTTGAAATTGTTTCCCGTTAACTCTATAATCAACATTTATTTATTTATGTTTATAAAGACATCACAATAACATTAGACAAGCCAGATACATTACTTTGAGTGTTATAGCACAAGTGCTAGTTTTCAACACCTGTCCGTAGAAAAAATACAAGATACATGCATAAAAACAGACAAGACATATTAGTTCCATACAGTTAAGATATATACAGCATTATTACATTTTCAGTGAGTGCATTTTTGGTTGGAAACATACAATAATTTCAGTTTACTTTAAAATTTGTTGCCATTGTTTTTTTTCCTCCCGTGGACTCACCACCCGCGGGAGGATTCATGGGGGGCTGGTGCATTGTGTTCTGATCTGCTTGGACTGCTGCCCCTGCGACCCAGAAATGGAAAAGGGGAAGAAGATGGAGGGATGGTTTCCAATTTTACATCAGCTGGTAAGCAGTCCCACAGTCTGGGCCCTTTAGCAGTGAAAGAGGACTGACCAAGAGTTGTCCTTGGGCTTTTTGTCAAGGACCGTAAGGGTCAATTTGTATAATGAACAGAGAGATTTCAATGTGGTTGAAAAGCCTGCGACCAGAAAGATAGATGAGAGAAGATCTTTGCGTTCATGAACAGTTTTGGAGTCTGGAGAGTAATATCTTTACCTATAAAACGAATGCAATTGAGACTTGTTTAATCTTCTTCGCTAAGTATTTTGTGTGACTGATAAATGTGACATTTTCACCCAGAATGGGGTCAAAGTTGGCAAGCTCCGGAGTATCTTGTCTCTGGATGTTGTGGGGAGGTCTTGGCTGACATGTCTCTGCAACATTGAGCTCCTCCAAATCCGAGGCCATGGTTCTCGACTGGAAAAAGGTGGTTTGCCCTCTCTGGGTGGGTGGAGAGTCTTTGCCTTAAAGGGATATGCCACCCCCAGGTCAAATTTGGGCATCTCCCCACAGTCCAGAGACTAAAATAAGTGGTGGAAAGCGTTTTCCTGCTCACCCAGCCATTGTCCGAGTCTGTCGCCACTGACCGCCGCGGTATCTGGTGCTCCTCCGCCTTAGACTGGAGTCTAACGTAGCCAGAGAAAGATTTCGGCCAAAAGGAATTAATTTGCTCGATGCGTTTCCCAATTACTTTGTGTGTAGTGCGCATTCATATCGAGTGCAAATAAATGTGCAAATCAACACAGAGAGCTTGACTTGGTCATTTTGGGTGGGAACTATTTTCCAGTGCGTAAGAATACAGCCGTATCACACAGCACGCTACCAGGGGAATCCCAGTTACGCACCAGGAAGGGAGTTCCCCTGTTGCACAACGTGGTGCGTGATACGGCTGTATTCTTACGCACTGGAAAATAGTTCCCACCCAAAATGACCAAGGCAAGCTCTCCGTGTTGATTTGCACATTTATTTGCACTCGATATGAATGCGCACTACACACAAAGTAATTGGGAAACGCATCGAGCAAATTCATTCCTTTTGGCCGAAATCTTTCTCTGGCTACGTTAGACTCCAGTCTAAGGCGGAGGAGCACCAGATACCGCGGCGGTCAGTGGCGACAGACTCGGACAATGGCTGGGTGAGCAGGAAAACGCTTTCCACCACTTATTTTAGTCTCTGGACTGTGGGGAGATGCCCAAATTTGACCTGGGGGTGGCATATCCCTTTAAGTGGAGAAATTCAAGTATCTCGGGGTCTTGTTCATGAGTGAGGGGAGGATAGAATGTTAGATTGACAGGTGGATCGGTGCAGCGTCGGCAGTGATGCGGTCACTGTATCGGGCCGTTGTGGTGAAGAGGGAGCTGAGCCAAAAGGCAAAGCTCTCAATTTACCGGTCAATCTACGTTCTTACCCTCACCTATGGTCATGAGCTTTGGGTAATGAGCGAAAGGACAAGATCGCGGATACAAGTGGTCGAAATGAGTTTTCTCCTTCTCACCCTATCTTTAGAGATAGGGTGAGAAGCTCAGTCATACGGGAGGGGCTCGGAGGAGAGCCACGGCTCCTCCACGTCGAGAGGAGCCAGCTGAGGGGACTCGGGCATCTCTTCCGGATGCCTCCTGGACGTTTCCCTCGGGAGGTGTTCTGGGCATGTCCCACCAGGAGGAGGCCCCAGGGAAGACCCAGCACACCCTGGAGGGACTATTTCTCCCGGCTGGCCTGGGAACGCTTTGGGGTCCTCCTGGAGGAGCTGGAGGAAGTGTCCGGGTGAAGGAAGTCTGGGAGTCCCCGCTTACTGTTGCCCCCGCGACCCGGCCCCAAATAAGCAGAAGAAAATGGATTGGATGGAGAACCATTTAACAGTGTCCTTTGCAAAATTTTACTGATGTAACTTTCCCAGTAAAATACTATGATTGACCGTTTCACAGGCATTTTTTAGGTCAAGAAAGACATTTAATTACATTACCTTGGTCCAGAGACTTTTTAACATATTCGATTAGATAATAGTTAGCAAGTTCAGTAGCATATTTAGGTCTAAAACTAAAGGGTATAGAAGTAAATTACTTTCAAGATGCGCATTAAGTTGATTAGCAACCATTTTTTTCTGTAATTTTGGAGAGCACAGGGAGGATAGTTATCAGTCGTGTAGTTACAGGCATCGTCCTTGTCACCATATTTAAAACAGGAACAATGACTGTTGATTTCCAGTACACTGGGAAAGATGTTTGTGGAGATGGAAAGGTTTACACTCTCTGTTATAGGTTCCAGATAAATAAGAGTATTTCACTTGTGTTTAGATACTTGTTGAATTTTTAACATGTCATTTGTATGGGGTGTTGTGTGATCATCCTCTAAGCAAATCTGATCAAAATTGTTATTTAGAACTTCCACAGATTCAATAAAATAATTATTCAATGAATATTCAATTAATCTGTTCATCACTATAAATTATCTTATCACATTCTTTCAAACATTTGATTTTTGTATATTTAGTTTTGCATGGATCAGTTAGTGTATGTATTTGTTGCCATAGTTTAAAACTATTCCCTTTTAGTGTCTACTATTTTACCAGTAAAATTATCACTTCTTGCTTTCCGTATTTCAAACTTGTTTGACTTTGTTTCTGAGGCTGATGTACAATTGATGATCAGTATTGGTTTTGGTGAGCAGTGAGCATTTTAATGCTAAGTCATGCTTTTTCATCAGTTGGAGGACATTTTTGTTGATCCAAGGAAGATCACATTTTCTGCGTCTAGGTTTCCAAGTTCTGGTATGGTCATTCATCAAGTCACCTAAAGTTGATGTAAAACAGTTTACACAGAGATCCAAGTCAAATTCATTAATAACTATATCCCATTTGAGGTTTTTAAGTTCTGATTCAAAATGACCCAGTTTTGATTTTGGAATCACTGTAGTAGCTGTAGCGGGAGGATTCATGGGGGCTGGTGCATTGTGTTCTGGGCAGCAGATCTGCTTGGATTGTTGCCACCGTGACCCAGAAATGGAGAAGCAGAAGAAGATGGATGGATGGATGGATGGATGTAGTTATTTTTAATTTGCCCGCAATGTTATGGTGGATAAAGCTTTTTTGGACAGTTTCCTAACTGCCAAGGTGAAATTGTGATCAGAAAGGCCAGAAATCAGGTCTGTTTGTAAATATAAGATCAGTGACAGTTTTACTATTCCTAGTAATTCGAGTGGGCATTTGTATAAGTTGTTTGTATTGATTTTGTCATAATTGTTTTTAATTTAGATTTTGCACCATTGCTCATCCAGTTAATATTACCATATATTATACATTCATTATGCTGATCAATATTTTATTAGATCTTTAGTATTTATGGGTGGAAGAGCAAAGAATAAGTGCACATGTGTACAAAATTTCAGTTACATTTTACCCTTACCCTCTAATGATACAATATCCATGAAGTCCAAAATCCAGCTTTGCAAGTGCTCAAGCTGTGGGGTCTTCCACCTGCAGGCTACAAGATGCTTTTCTGCGGAATATGCGTCTTTCCATAAATGTTAAACATAAATTGGAGGTATCATTCAGTAAAACTATTTCTGGTAGGCTTGGTATTGTTTTTTGTAATATTTGAGAAATAGTTATTGCAACATTCTCCAAAAGGAGGATAATTTAGTGCATTCCCAAACTGAATGGATAAATAATCCTACTGCGTTACAGTTGTAGAGTGTGCAGGTGGGTGAGGGAAGAGCTCCTATTTTGAACAATATGCAGGGAGTGAAATAAGTTCTGTGAATAATAAACCCCAATCACTAAGTGAATAGCTTGGTGATTGGGGTTACGAGATGAGAGCTGTATATTTTGCCATACAGTTTCCCAGTTCACTTTGGAGCAATCAAAGTCAGCTTCCCACTGCTTGGCGACTTGCATAGAGTGATCTTGAGCTGTCTGTAAAAAAAGAATATATTCTAGATACACTCCTTTTTGGATTATATATAAATTGTTGACCTGAATGAGCAGTAGGAGGGGTCTCCCATGGCATGCCGTATGTGCACATTGCTGTTTGCAATTGAAGGTAAAAGAAAAATGATGTTCCAGGTAAATTATAATTTTTCTGCAGATCTTGGAAACATAGGAGGCCAGAAAAGTTGCATATACTGTTTTACCCCAGAGTATGTACTTCTACACAGTCTCCTGTTTTGACACTATAGTTTTGAAATATTGGGGAATGTGAAAACCATTTATTACTTACGATGTGTATTCAGTTGGTTCCAAACTCTGATTATTTCAATTATTATGGATCCATATTTTATTGATTTGCTTGGGGGGATGTTGCAGTATATAAAATCTTTGAGTCTGTGGGGTAATATTATGTTTCCCTCTAAATGTTTCCAAGAGGCAGATAGGGCAGGGTTCGGCCACTGAGATAAAGGGCGGAGGACGGAAGACCGTTCAAAATTTGGGACCCCAAATCCTCCTTCGCTTTAGGTTGGCTGAGAGAGGGCACCACTTTTCTAGATTGCTGGGAAGTTCCTTTGCAAGCCTGTTGTAATTATGCTTAACAATTTCTATAACTGATGGATATATATCAACTCCAAGATATTTAAAATTATGTACTTTTGGTATATGTTGAATGTGAGTGTCCTGAGCTGAGTTAAGTGGGAGGAGAACAGATTTGCCCCAATTCACTTTATAACCAGAAATCAAACCGAAGGCAATGAATAGGCTAAGGAGGTGTAGGAGGGATTGAGAGACATTGTCTATTTAAAGTAATATGTCATCCGCATAAAGAGATAAATAAAATGAGAAGTGCTGAAGATGGTAACAGGTATATGGCCATCTGACTGATGCACTGCTTGAGCAACAGGTTCCCGGCTGAGTGCGAACAGCAAAGGGGACGGGGGGGGTTCAGACAAGTTCTTTCCTGTGAGGACCGCTGCTGTTGGATTTGAATACAAAACTTTAATCACTGAGATAAATGGTTGTGTTCAATAATGTGTAGAAGGCGGCGGACGTTATCAGATGCAAGACAAGCTTTTATAAATCTTGTCTAGATAATTACTAATCTAGTATTTATGTTAAATGATCCCCTAGTTATTGAGGAATGTATCATCTTAAGGAGCAAAGGTCCTTTTTGGGACCAAAATGTCAAATAGAACTCTGGAGGTAGGCCATCCAATCCAGGTGACTTACCATTCATGGATTTCAGGGCTTTGAAATGTTCTGGGAGTGTGATGGGAGACTCCAGACTGGAACATTCCTGAAGACAAATGACTCTTAAGTTCGTTGTAAAAGTTGGCATCATGTGATAAGGGTTACATCACATGATGCCAACTTGATAGTAGGATTCCAAATAAGTCTTGCATGATTTACAGTTTGAAAGAGATTACGCTCTTTCTTTTTCATTATGGCTCTATTGAGAGAACTCTTCTCCATGGTTGTGATTTTTAGTGGACAATTATGTTCATTGAGCTTTATAGAAAGAGGAGCTGCATTAAAATCTATTAGCGAGCTAGGACTCGAGTCTATTCAGGTGTTTGTGACGTCATACAGCATTACTATTGATTGACTGTAGAGTTAAATTGATGTTTGTGGACAGGATACATGATCCCACATTATTTGGGTGTAACGGAGGAGGATCCTCATTAACACCAGCGAGTGCCTGAATTCTGTTGTTAAGTTGGATAGAGTCAGAAGGACGATCCCAGCAGTTTTAACCACAACAAGGGTTAGTGGGTTCCTTGACTTGGATCCACGACTCATGATTCCACGGAGTGGAGCATGTAACGTGCATCTTGGGTATAGCTCCAAGTTTGGGCCAGATACTATTATCCAGCACAGGCAGGTTGTTCAGATGCACAGACTCATCTCCACGCATAGGCCGGATGCCATTCCAGGAAAGTGTGACTAGTAACATGAATGTAAATATTGGTCCAATCCACATTAATCAAAATTTAGCAAGTCTATGTAATTTTTTTGTGGAGGTCGCCCAACTGCTTATTTCCATGAAGTTTATTGCTATGTCTGCAATGCTCCTCAGTATGACATTAAACTTTCAGTATGACATTATACTTAAGCAGGTGACAGTTACAGTTAAGATCTATGTAAGGTCTCAGTAACAAGGCATATTTTTCAAGATTCAAGGGTTAATGCCATACTGTAGAACATTCTAGGCAGAGAAACAATGATTCCCATGGAGACAGACTGGTGCAGACACTCCACCAGAAATAAAATACAATTGTTGTTAGGATTGTTGTAAGGATTTTAAATCATAAGATTCACATTTACAACATTTGTAGATTTTCTGATGGGTCATTTATTTCAAACAAATGTCCAAAGAATTACAGTCTACCCCCTGACCTCACATTTCTGGAACACAACCGATTTGCTGACGGGACAGAAAATTGCGTTGTGGTTCACTTTGTTGTTAAAATCCCCCACAGCAAAGACTTGACTCTCTCCTTTTTGTTGAAGTAGGCCATAGCCAGAAAACCTCCTTTCTAAATATTAACAGGGACGCGCATGTCACTGGCACCCAGAGGGCCCCTCAGAATAGCAGGCTGTGTAGAGCCAGCACGTGCCCTGGTGCAGTCCTCAGCCTCTCCCTGACACTACCACTTAGTGTCTACTAGTGTACATGAGACGGACAGAGAAGACATCCACTTTACTGGCCACTGCAGCATATTTAAAGGGCCCATATGACACTATTTTTTATGATCTATGCTCTACTTTTGTTTTCTCATCCCAAACATACCTGGAGTTGTGCTTTGTTTCATTCACACATGTTTAACACACAAATCCTGCATATTTAGGCTGAGTTCTTTTCACTCTGTCGCACCCTGTGATGTCATGTGGTAATACAAGAAGTGCTCCACTGTGCTTTTAAACTCCATACACCTTCACTAGAATCATTTGGATGATTTTAGTCCTTCCCATCTCTGTCAACTTGAAAACCACTTCATGACATCACAAGGTGGAACAGAGGATTTTGAGCTTTGGAGACTCAAACATGTGTGAATGAAATAAAACACAACTCCAGGTATGTTTTTGAGGAGGTAACAACATTCTAACATGGCTTACAGCTCACAAGAGTCAATTTAGCATAATAGGACCTTTAACAATTGACTCAAGTTTTTTAGTTTTTCCTACAGTTTTGTTTAGTATATATTAGTCTATTTTAAGATATAGTTAGGTCCAGGTCCAGTTTAGTCTTGGGCTAATCAAGGTTGTATTTAGAAAGTCAGATATATTTGGAGGTGGTAATTGTTGTGATTAGTTTGAGAACCACTGTAATACAATTTTCTATTTGATGGTATTCAGAAAGATTTAAAAAGTACATTTGCAAATTACAAAATGCAATTGTTTCTAATCAGTAAAATTATCTGACCAGCCACACTTTCACTTTCTCAGTAGGTCTTTGATTACCCTTACAGTCCTAGTTCCTAATTGGGGCATTTTAGTATTAGGGCTTTTATTATTAGACATTGTTTGATATCTTGGTTGGCAAATATTGCACTGGATAGACAGCTACTTAAAGTGCACTGTGTAACTTTTCTGGTAGAGGGTCCAACAAGAGGGTCAGTTTGCTTGACTTCATGTTGTTTTTTCCTACAATGTTCTATAGTATGGCATTTAATTTATCTATTTTTCCACGGAGACATGCAGGCCACATAACAGGTTACAGATCTGTGGAGAAGTCTTTGCTGTAGGTTGAAAAATGAAAACACCTGTAATTGAATAAATACAAAAATATTTGTCTTTAAAGGTCCCATGGCATGAAATTTTCACTTTCTGAGGTTTTTGAACGTTAATGTGAGCTCCCCTACCCTGTTTAGGCCCCCCCCCCCCATGGCTAAAAGTTGCGAAATGTCTAAACTGAACATTTGCGGTCCTTTTCTGCGTTAGAAAAGAACACAGCTCAAACGGGCGATTCTGAACAAGGCAACTATGTTACGTCACATAAAAAAAAGAAATGCAAATGCAGTTCCACCACCGTCTGGATGTCCACCCCCTGTCTCTGGAAATCACGCCCAGAGAGTTTGGACCGCGAAGGAGCTACGCAATGCAAAATGCGTTTTTTTATTTGCCTGGAGGCACGTGCGAGTGTTTCTAGGCTTGGAAGTCCTTTACCCGACCCTCTGGACCTCTGAAACAGCAGTGGTTTAATTTTATTTTCTGTGAAAATGTGTTTTTTTCATTGAAATTCCTCTCCTTTCTTCCTCCGCGCTTAAAACGCAGAAGTGGGAGACAGCGCACAGTAACAAGGAACCAGCGGCGCATTTGCCCCCCCCACCCGCTCCTCTAACCTATCTGTGTCCTTCTCATTTGCATTCAAGCAACAAGGCCCAGAATGAGTCGTTCAGAGAGAGATATTCTGACTCTGACTGTGTACATGTGTCTTTCTCATGCACTGAGTGTTGATTTTGAAGAAGGATTCATTTACAGTATTAGGGAACCATTAAGGCACCATATAAAAGCATCAAGAAGTACCATGTCATGGGACCTTTAATGTCATGCTATTGAACATCCTAGGCAAAGCACATAACACCACCTCCAGCAGATGGACCCTCCACCAGAAAAGTTACACATTGCACCTTTATAAAAATATATTTACATTTTGACATTGCATTTGTACAGGAATCTCCCCACCTGTCCAACCCCCATCACACTGTAATGTTTAACTGGAATGCACCACTCGTGTGCAACTTTCCTCTGGCTCTGTAATCCTAAGAAGATTGGTCATTACCTGACATTTGACCCTTTAGTGGCAGGCTGCACACAAACGCAGCTAAGCCCCCCGCGCTGCAGATAATCCTGTTTAAAGCCACGCTCTCTTTGTCTCTGCTGTCACCTCACACTCAGCTCATTTTCTCTTATCCTTTGTGCTTCTTCATTTAGATGGTGTCCCAGAGGATCAACTCAGTGGATCTGTCCTGCTGCAGCCTGGAGCAGCTCCCTCCCAATCTGTTCTACAGCCATGACCTGACGCACCTCAACCTCAAACACAACTTCCTGCCCTCAGACCAGAGGCTCCAGCAGCTACAGAGGTACACTGAATGCATTCTGAGTTCATAACACTGGCTGTATAAAGAAGTGGACTAAGGGAGTGTAACAAAGTCAAATAAAGCTCACAGGGATAGCAATTATAGCAAAATTTGGAGCCAAATGCTATGTTTGGAATAGGAATTTATTTACGGACAAAATCCTGAAATAAAAACTAGAGCATTAGAACATTTTAAGACCAAACTGACTAGGCTCACTGCAGCAGTTACAGAGAGTGGTGACAATTTTTAAATGTAAAGTCAATTGGCGCCAGAGGTGATGGAGCTGGAAGCACGCCCACACCCACTTCCTATTTGGAACATGGCGGCTACCTGGTTAGCTATGTCCATTTATATATACATTCCATGGTTCATACAGCATCCGCATGTGTCTATCATAGAGTTTTGTACAGTTTTGTGTAAGAAGCCAAGTAAGACCAGGCAGATTAGTACTTGAATGGGAGACTTCTGGGAATATCAGGTGCCACAGTGGGATGGCAGTGGCAAAAATTGGAGGTATGTTCTTAGGTAAGACACTTCACCCATGTTGGAGGGGCTGATTGCTCAGATTGGCAGCCTCTCTTCTGTCAGTCATCCCAAGGGCAGCTTAGCACCACCGAGTCTGGAATGAAATGAATAATTCACGAAATTGTAAAGCATCTGGAAAACTGCAATATTGAACAAATGCATTTTTATTATTTACACTAGATGCCAACCCATTAGAGCTGCCAGTGAGTTTGTTGTATTGCAGCTGTCTAATGAACAACATGGCACAGTGTATATGCCTATTATGCAGATATACTGAATATAGCTAAACTGTATAATAAACTATATATTGAAGTGCATTTACTCCTAAAGTTAGCCAAGAAATAGTTGTTGTTCAGAAACCATAACATCCTCCAGTCCCGTAAAAATGGGAAAATTCTGTTTTCTATTGAAATATAATGGTTTAATTTCAGAAAGACACTGGAAGATTAAAGTATTTTAGTATTTTATACAATAAATCTATCCAAAAACCCTGAAAAATAATAAGGATGGATTTTTCTGAACACCTGAACCTAATCAACAAAATAAAAATAAAAAGTTTGAGCAAGACAGAACTTGAGCCACTTTACAGTACCTCCCCTTTGCCACAATAAAGAAGTTTGGTCTACACAGAATAATAGGCTAGCTGGCTGACACACCGCCTGGTCCTACTGGAAGCAGTGGGTCATGGCTGGCTGCTTTGTACCCCATTAGCATTTGTCTGCTCGGGCTCTAAACCTGAGTAGTCTAAGAAGCAGAGTTGCCAAGTTCGCTTCTTTATTTCATCTTTGGGCTTTTTTTATTTTGGAAATTCACTTGCAAATTTTGACAGTTGTGGGGGGCGTTTTTGGAGCTTGTTCTTGAGCACATCATAAAAGAGATGATTTTATCTTTTTTCTGTCTTTTTGTTATGAGAATAGACCCAGTAAAGACTGTATTACAGACTAACATAATGACTAAGCAGATGACTAAGCAGTTTTTTTATCTCATTAGCACTCATTTCATGGCAACACACAACATTTAACAATTGCAATTGCTTTTTGATAATCTGGCAACCCTGTCCGGAAGTGTTGCAGCCCCCAAGACTAGCCAGATCTGTGCTATGGTGAGAACCAAACTAGCCCAGCCAAACTAGCCCATAGCTCGGCATGTCTGCGGGAAAGCTTTTAATGTGCCCTGGACAGTCTTGCTCACTCTCCCAATGTGGACGCCATCTGCTCCATGCATATCACGGTTACAGATTAGAGCCCACAGCCAAGACTCCAGCCTGTGTGTGTGTGTGTGTGTGTGTGTGCGCGCGCGTGTGTGTGTGTGTGTGTGTGTGTGTGTGTGTGTGTGTGTGTGTGTGTGTGTGTGTGTGTGTGTCTACTGTACTGCTTATATTAGTATTCTGGTCCACGTGCATGCCTGTCAAAGCTTTTCATCCTGTAGATCATTGCCAGAAAAGCTTCATTGTTAATTGGTTGACTTATAAGGATTTGATAAATGTGAAGGGGGTATTTGCAGTTTTGATTGAGTTTATTCTATACCAGGAGATGCTGCCCTGTATCCATTTTTTCCATGTAGTTATGGAATTTGCATTATATTCTATAAGCAGCTCTGGAGGTTAAAGTGAGTCAGCTTTGTACTGTCTGCATTTAATTAAAAGGTATTTTACTGTCCTAGAATCAAGAGGTGCACAGAACATGCTACTTGTTGTTGTTGGCATTACTTTGATGGCAAAACTTCTATTTCTTAGTATCAAATTGAGTTTGAAATTTTAGTATGATGACAACAGTCTATATATGACAGCTCTAAATAGGACTACTGCAAATTTGATTTCTCCTTTAAAATGGCTGCGCTAGCAAAAATCCTGTAGCTACCATACACTGGTAATGACTAAGATTTTATGATGTCCTACCAAACTTTTTCATATTCTTTTCATATCTAATCCTTGCAATCGAATGACACTGTTGCTAGGAAGCTGAAACAACTCATAATAAATGGTCAGAAGCAGTAACTCTCGAAAAATAAAACATAAAAAAAACAAAGCAGACTGGGGAAGCTGGCCAGTGTGGTCTTAAGCAGGAGGTAGACAGAAAATATTCCATTTTACCTAAGGGTTTATTCAAAATTCATTGTGGTACAACATATTTACCAAAAATAACTGTAATTACTGAAACTAAGAAAACCCACGTGTACCTGGCTACACTGATGTGACTCCTGAGAGGCTGAGCTGACCTGGTTTTATAGTTCCCCACAGGAAGCACCTCTCTCCAGGTAAGTCCACAAGCTCTTACTAGGCTAGATATAAGGCAACTTCACTTTAAGCTAAAGTTAACCAGTCGATTGCTACAAGGGCCTAAGTCTCCTTTAAATTAAAGTGCTTACCATAAACTATAAACACTGAAACATCAAAATCAAATATACAAACAAAAAAGGAACTGAAACCAATTCTCCCCTCCAAAACCTACCCCCAAAGGCTATACATATGGCCGTCTCAGAGCATGCCCCCTCTTTTGTCTCCAGACCATGTGGAGTAACAGGTAAGCAGGTAAATGTCTGAAATGTTTAACTCAATTGAATAGATTTAACCAAATAAAATATATTTAATGTAACTTGAGTGTGTTGTGTTTAAAGATCCCATGACATGGTGCTTCTTGATGCTTTTATATGGCTCCTTAATGGTTCCCTAATACTGTAAATGAATCCTTCTTCAAAATCAACACTCAGTGCATGAGAAACAGAGATAAGATGAGAAAGAGTCATTTTTCTCTCTCTGAACAAACCATAATGGGCGTTGTTGCTTGAATGCAAATGAGGAGAAAAGAGATGGCCAATAGTAGAGGGTGGGAGCGTGGCCAAACTCTCCGCTCTCTCTCTCAGCGCTCAGCTGTCTGCTCTCTGATCCATTTCCGCGTTTTAAGAGCAGAGGAGGAAAGGAGAGCCTTTTCAATGAAAAAAACACATTTCCACAGAAAATAAAATTAAACCACTGCTGTTCAAAGGTCCAGAGGCTCAGATAAAGGACTTCCGAGCCTAGAAACACTCGGACGTGCCTCCAGGCAAATAAAAAAATGCATTTTGCATTGCCTAGCGCATTCGCAGTCCAAACTCTCTGGGCGTGATTTACAGAGACGCTGAGTAGACACAGACGGGGATGGAACTGCATTTGCATTTCTTCGTTCAAAAACCTCAGAAAGTGAAAATGTCATGCCATGGGACCTTTAACTTAAAGGAGCTAAACAAAAACTAAATAAAACAAACCTGGGTCAGTTGTATTTAGTAGTTTAGTTGATTATGGAGAAATTAACAAATATGAAATTGGAAGTCACACAGACCCATCCACTTTTGACTCAGCATATGAGGAGGAGAATTATTAAAGTTATAAGTTGCAAATCAACTTCTATATCTCGAGAGAATTTAGTTTTCATACTGGGCTGTCTATGGTGTCTACATGAATGAGGGTTTTTGCTTGTGTTCTGTATCAACACAGCTTTACTCTGTATTTTCACAAGTGGAAAGGAATGCGTGAACCTGCCACATGCCTCCCTCTGCTTTTTCTTTTTTGGTTCTCTTTTCTCTTGGGCCAACTACTAACAGTGGGTGATTTACTAGCTTGATATGCATAGACAGACCATAACCTAACCATATTGAACCTATTCTGTTTGCTTACACACGCCTGACAGCTGAGGGGATAAATGACCATCTTGATGATAGGTACTACAAAAATATTGCAAGTATATAAATGCATCTATGACATTTATGGGTAACTTTGACCATTCATTTACACAGTGTTAATAGTAGGCCTACCCATATTCCTGGAAGAAAAGATCTAGCAAGTCCTGCCCACTAATCGGGCTGTTTAGCTTGTTTTGATCCCATGTTAGTAACTAGCTAATCCAGAATTTACCCTCCTATTATATGAAGTAATAAGCAGTTTGTTTATGTAAGAGTATAGGATTCCAGAGAGAAAACATGCACGCATAAACTATTTACTAAAATATTTAAATGCTCCTTTTGTAATTCTACTTTAAATTTAACTAATAAAACATACAAAATGTGATAGGAGATGGGGGCAGTGGCCAGCAGTATCAATTCTATGGTATTCATAAGAAATACTGATACAGTAAAACTGATCATTTATGTTAGGGACATAGCTAAATGTATAGCCCAGGGGTGTCTAATTTATGCGTCCAATATTTGTTGGCCTTCAGTCTTCCTGCTGAACTCGCCCAAATGAGCAAACGTAACAAGTTTTACTGTGAAATTGAATTGAAATTGAAAAACGCTGCTATGATAACTTAAATGAAACATGATAACTGAAACATTGTGATGTGAAATGAATGTTCCAGAGCTTATTAATGGGTCAGTCAAACGTACGTTCAGTGCAGCATTCACTTCATTGTCCTGCATCTGTGGCCCATCTATAACACACTGCAGATTGGCAATCATTATTTAACCTTCCCTATCTTAACTAAAGCTACAGGCCTATAAAATACCTTGATGCCACCTAGGACTTCTGTGTAGTCGATGATGTCTGAGTCATCCAAAATAATCTAATCATTTTATGTAGATTATAAGGATGATGAATGAGCTGGCTCACTACCAAACAACATTTACCTGTTGGAACCAAGAAAATAACCCCGAACCTTGGTTTGTATGGGACAACAGCAGAAAAGGAAATGTTGTCATGATTGACAAGTTGAATCTATTTTTCTGTAATATAAAAACTTTGTTTCCTCATACTTGTTGTTCATAAATAGTTATTTTAGCAGTTTGGGTCACATATATAGATCTACGTAATAATTTTGAGAGCTTTTGGCACTAATCAGCAGGGCACATGTTTAGTCAACCAAGAGTTTCTTTAGTTGTCTACACCCATAATACCGTGTGAATTTGAATTATTATTTTTAACTTTTAACTTCCATGATCACAGGAGAAGTTCGCGCATTTTAACTTCCATTTCACTTTCCAGTTACTAATACCCTTCAAGGAGCAAAACAATTGACTTTGCAAATTAACCCATGTTAGATTAATTATTCCCTCATTAACCTGAATTGCCTGTTAGCGTTCGAGAACAAGTTAATGACATGACAGAACCAGCACCCATGACACTAGACTAGGAGAGCTCCTCTGCATTACTCAGCAGGTTGTGTTGGCAGGTTTAATGGTAGAACTGACATTTTCCCACACACACCTCCCCATCCCTCCCTCTCTGTCCTGTCTTCTGGACACCAGAGTCACCCTCAGTCGAAATTCGTTAACCATCCTAATCAATAGCCCTGACATGTCCCCTGTCTCCTCTTCCATCAGGCTGATATACTGTGCTTGCCTTTAGCCATGCGCTGCACAGTTTAATGGAGCAGATGTGGAGGCTAATGTAGCGTGCTAGCTGCTTTCTTAGCGGATGTGATAGGTAATCGCAGGTTGCATGTCAGTATTCGAGAGTATAAATAAAGATGGTGTTCTTTCCCCCTTGGCTCTGCTTTGTTCCCCTGGTGCAATGGCAGTCTCCACCCTCCTCACCCACCCCGAGGGACAGGCCTATTTTGAAGGTCATCACTTTGCCATGGGACACCACGCCAAATGCCACTGGTCACTGGCTCTTGTTTGAATGCAAAACATGGCTCCTGTTTGCCCAACAATCACAAGACATGGTTTATGACTAACCAGGTTTGTTTATGGGCAAAGGCGCAGGGTTAAGTGAAAGTATTAAGTTAAGTTTAAAAGATTATTTTTGTAATACACTTGTCATTATCAGTCAGTGCATTAGTTTTGTTATTTTTATCTTGGTTTAGGACTATTCTTAAATATAGCTTCGTATGTATTTCCAGAAAAAAGCTTTCTATCAAACAATGAAACAAGCTGTCCCCAGTTGGGAGATATTGTTATTTATTCTGGTTGCCATGCCGATGAAGGAAGAAAGAGTCCATGATTTTAAAGTTTGCCAGTCAGTTTTTAAACATGTCCAAAGTCAGGCTGAAAACTATGTCAGTTGGTCCATTTTGGGACAGTGTTTAAAAAAATAGTTCTTATACAGGTTTATATTGGGTTTTAAGATAAATACAAATAATTTTAATAGGGCATAAACTTACAACATTTCGTTTGCTTGTTTGATCCTAATGTTTACTGAAACGCTTAAGCATAATTATTACTCAATATGAAGATACAATAAAACCAATAAACAAACCTGTCTCTATGGAAAACCACATCTTGGCCAGTCTCACCCTTAACAAACACTAAGCAAAACTAAAAGTGTAAACAGCAACTACAGCATTGCTCATTTAACATGGGCTCTTTCCAATATATAGACGACTCAAGTCAAAGTGCATATCCCCCAAGGGTAAAAATGGGTAATAAGTTCAATACTAATAGTTTGTTTAAGCTGTATTACTGCTGCACCAGTGGCTATTAATATATTCATGAGTGTCTTCTCTCTTCAAATATTTATGTCAGTAAGCTACAACTAAATCTGAAGGCATATTTTCTTGCTCTACATGATCTAAATGCTGTTTTTTAACTTTCTTTTGCAGATTTTCCAGATTGCGCAGTCTGAACTTATCCAACAACCACCTTGCTCAGTTCCCCCTGGCCATCTGTGACATCCACACACTCACAGAGGTCAACCTCAGCTGTAACTACCTGGCCTCAGTCCCCAGCTCTGCCGGGTCAATGAGCAAGTGAGTACCAAAAAGAGGAGTCAATATAGATCACTGTGAGAGCTTTGGGACTGTGACATCACACAATCAGAATTTTCTGTTAACCTAATATGAAGCCATTGGAGATTTTAAAGATGCTAAATACTAAATGTAGCAGTCAAAAGTATTCTGACACTGACAAATTCACCAGTAGTGACCCAGCAGTTTTTCGGTCGGGGGTCCATCACCTTCTTCTTCTATCTGCTTAGAATGTTCCACAGCATGACATTAAACAGATTTACATTACATTTATTAAATTACAGGTGGTTTTATAGCTCAAAAACACCTAGAAAAACAGGCATTCTGACTGTGAGCGGGGTTGCCTCTCCACAGATTTGATGTCTATCTTGGCCTGGTTTGGTCTCATTATGATATAAAGGTTTAATGTCATACTGTGAAACTTTCCAGTTACATTTCATTGAAGAAAACCACAGGATGGACCCTCCACCAGAAAAGTTACACAATTCACTTTTGAGACACTTCAATCTTTTCTGTCTTGATTTACAAAAGTTGAATTCATTATTTCACATTGACACACATTCATAGAAACAAAAGGCCCCCACATCCTGCACAGTACTAATGGGTGGAAAATTGTGTACTTTTACTTTTGTCAACTTGCCCCAGCTTACACCGCCAATGGTCTCTAAACTGTCTTTTAATGACTCGTGTGCCAGGTTCATTTTGACAGTGACGTGCCCAGGCTGAGAAAACCACTGAACCCTATCACAAAGCTGCCGCGTTTCTCCCATTTTGAGTTTACATAGGCAAATGTGGGTGTCACCTAGCAACAGGCACATGTTATAACAACCACGGTGATGTGCTTAGCTAGTTGTGACACGTGAGCAAACAACAACATGGCCCGAGCTGGTCATTTGTGCTGACATTTTGCCTCCGTCTTTCACACTTG
Organism: Paratrypauchen microcephalus; assembly: GCA_036785185.1. Taxonomy (NCBI): domain Eukaryota; kingdom Metazoa; phylum Chordata; class Actinopteri; order Gobiiformes; family Gobiidae; genus Paratrypauchen; species Paratrypauchen microcephalus. The sequence goes on along the minus strand of JAVJIX010000021.1, from coordinate 3,415,476 downwards.
TCTTGAACTCCTAGCTTCGTATTAATTTTGATTATGCATACACTGTATGGAATTTTGTTCAATTAAAGGTGTTTTCTAGTGGAGTGACCGCCAGCTGCTTGTCTCCATGGAAATGTTATTGCTTTGCCTGGAATGTTTCACATTTGGCAATGAACGTATTTATCGTATTTCTTTTTCAATTACAGGTGTTTTTATTGCACAAAAATACATTGAAAACTTAAATTCTTACTGTGAGTGGGCTTGCCTCTCCTCAGAGCTGACCTGTAACTTAGCAAGGCTTGTCTCTGGGGAAAAGTAGAAGTTAAATGTCATACTGCAGAACATTTTGACCAAAGTAATAATTCCATGAAGACAAGCAGGTCGTGGACCCTCCATCAGAAAAGTATTTTAATTTGATACTTGATTTTCAAAATACACATCAAAATATAGCTTACATTCAAGACAAGTTAAACTGAAAAAAGAACTGAAAGATTTTAAGTTTCAGCCTACTGTATGAGCACTGTTTGGTCATTTATATAACAGTTACACTTGTCACTATGCTTATTGTCTAAAGTGCTTTGTATTAATGCATTTATGTTTTACAATATTGCATTGTAACATTTATAGTCAGTTTAATATCATCACCCGTCTGTATCTACATAGACATATTCAGTAACTTTCTATGGCAGTTCTGATGTGTGTGTTTTTACATCTGATAAAACATTTACACATCTTCCTAGATTCTTCCTTTGACATTTATCACCTCCCCTTTTTAGTTGTAAATATAACAGTAGTTTTACGAGGCTGCTCTGTGCCTTCTTTGGCTAAAATCAAATGTTATAGTTCTAGGTAAGCATTTTCTATGAATAGAACAAAGCAGGCTATTAATCAGTTTTTTCCCATGACATTTTCTGGGAATTGTTTTTTTTTTTTTGCTTCAAGGTCTATACCTTTACAGTACCACTACCTGCTCATTTGTAATGTATTGGAGCTGTAAATTAGAGATGTGGGTTTCTATTTAGAGGAACCATATTACGCTATTTTGAGATCTATGTTATAATGTTCCTCGTCACAAACATACCTGGAGTTGAGTTTTGTTTCATCCACGCGTTTAACAACACACAAACCCTGCATATTTAAGCCAAGTTCTTCTTCTCTGTTCCACCTTGTGATGTCATTTGGTAATACAACAAGTGGTCCACTGTGTTTTTAAACTCCCTACACCTTCATTAGAATCATTTGGATCATTTCAGACCTGGAATCAACAACCTCTACTTAACTCAAGTTAAAAAGTAGCTGTTAAGTTGAACACTACTGCTTCATGACATCACAAGGTGGAACAGAGCATTTTGAGATCTGAAGATGTAAACAGACAAATATAAAGGGTTATTCAAACAATATGTAAATGAAATAAAACACAACTCCAGGTATTTTTTTTGCTGAGGTAACAACATTTTAGCCTGGCTTTAAGGTCACCAGATAAATACTATATTGACTTATCGTCAATATTTTGTAAGGGTCAGTACTTTTTCTGGGGACATATTGTTATTTGTTATTGTTATAAGCTGTGGAAGGTTAAATAAATAACTTATTATTTTAATCAAATGTATTATCATAGTGTTTCATTCTGCTGTGTGTGTATTTCAGCATGTTTCTTATTGATAGTTTGTATTTAAAAATTAAAAATTTTGGGGTAATCCTGCTGTGAGAATATTGTCTGGTAAAAATTATTTTCATTATAATTGTTTATCGTCTATATTTTCTTCATCGAAATATCCCACTTCAAAATTTGTTATCGTGACAGGCCTAGTTGCTAGCATTGTTTCCAATGATTTGTTCAGTATTGACAGAATGCTGACATCCAGGTATGCAGTCTGGAGCTAGGCTAGGGCAGAAGATAATCTGCAGGAATGATCTGGTATGCTTAGAAATTCCTTCAGTGACCAGCAGCGCATTTATACCTTTACCGCCATCTGCTGGTGGTTGTACTCACTGACACTGTGACTACTCATCTTGTATAAATATTGTAGGCCTGCTTAGTTGTTTAGTGAGTTAAACAATGATGGAAATGGATCCAAAATGGAAAATATCTTGCCATATTTTCTAAACAATGTCTAACCCTGTAGTTGAGACCTCTACAAACAAATTATGCATCTGAGACTTGTATTAGTTAAATGGTTCATATTTCTTTTCGCAGCTCATCCAAGCTGCTTCTTCAGTTCAACCTAAATTATTCCTATTCTCTGCTAACTTCTTGGCATTCTTCAGAACTGAAAAAGCATCTTGGGTGAGCTGCGAAACGTATTCAATCAAAAACATTTGTCCACTTGACAGAATTGAATTTCTCCTTTTGCTATGGATCCTACGTTTTTCTAATGTCAATGCTTCTGAATATGTTTAAAAAATTAACAGAACATTGAACAGAATCAAATTATTAAAACATAAATGAAAATGTAAATGCAGTGATGTCAGGAAAATCGCAATTTGATTTTTTTGCATAAATTGTTCAGCCCTTTTTCCAAGTACTTTTCTTCTGCTTACATAGTTGTTTTAGCATGAACTCCCAGCCACACATCTCTTAAATCACCCAAGAATTTCTTTAGTCGACTAAAGCCCTAGAATGTTGTCTCTGATTATATCTCTTGTAGTTTGCAGACGTTCCTGTTGGACGGCAACAGCCTGAGTGATTTGCCCAATGAGCTGGGATCTCTACAGAGGCTCGGATACTTGGGGCTCTCATTCAACCAGTTCAGCCACATACCCCAAGTACTGGAGAGACTGGCCTCTATGGAAAAACTTTGCATGGCTGGCAACAATTTGGACACACTAACTCTACAGAACTTTCGGCTTCTTCGAGTCAAGCACATTGATCTACGGTAAAACTACACAACTATATACAGTGTTATGGTGGCACAAATATTGGAATTTGAAAGTTGTATTGCGCAACTTTTTCTGGGGGACTGTCCTTAATAATAATAATTCATAGCATTTATATAGCGCCTTTCATGACACCCAAAGCGCTTTACAGTTCATTGTTCATTCACCCCACACTTGGTGGTGGTAAGCTACTTTTTGTAGCCACAGCTGCCCTGGGGCAGACTGACGGAAGTGAGGCTGCTAATCTGCACCATTCATCCGACCACCTCCAACACTCACGCACACACCACTTTCATACTAGGCAATGTGGGTGAAGTGTCTTGCCTAAGGACACAACAACAGTTTTTGCGACTGGCGCCCCCCTGTGGCACTGTGACTAACCAGGCCCTGCCTTACTTAGCTTCTGAGATCTGACGGGATCAGTCTTTGGCCGTTTCCCAATTCAGCGACGGCACACTTGTGAGCGTCCTTGGAACGGGATGTGTGTCATATCCGGCGCGACAAGCGCCGTTCCATTTGTTTTTTTCCCCCTGCACCGTTAAGACGAGCTCTGAACGGCGCCGTCGTTTCCATGGAAATCGGGGCGCACACTTAAAAGCCCCAGCATGCACAGCGCGGGAGGATATATGACTACAAAGACCGACTCGCCAGTGACATCCACAAGTGAGAGTTGCGACGTCACTATAAAATATACGTACTGGTTTACCTCACCTACAACTATACTACATGAAACTCTTCATAAACTACGCTAAACATGTGTGACGGTAGCCGTAACGGCATAGTTCACGGCATCTGTATTACCGTTCACATGCTTTTCCCCTTACACTTCTATATTTCCTTTGCTGTTGTAATGCTGGATATTCTACAGTGTAGCCATGTCCAACGTTTACTTTAAGCTGCGCACTGTTCGCACACTCTCAGCGCACAAGAAAACTTGTGCAGCGCACTGTAAATCAGGGATGAAAGAGCTTTTAGCGGATCTCCGCTTTTTATTCAGCCGCAGGGTCATTTTTTTTATATCTGCAAAGTGCGAGCCTCGCGGGGGGGTATATTTCAGATGTGGAGTTAGTGTGTGTTTGCTCAGACACATTAAAAATTAGGGGGAACATTGGCCATGTCCCAATTCCAAGTATTACTAGTCGCAATAGTATAATATTTTTGTCTTTAGGGAACAAGGAGCAGACCACCCGGCTCATTGAGCTGAGGCAGGACTTGTTCCATTTCGCAGACGCCCATGTGAGAAACGTAGTGCACTAAGGACAGAGCGAGTGTGCGCCGTCTCGACGACAGCCCGACGGCAGCCCGACGGCACACTCACAAGCGTGCCGTCGCTGAATTGGGAAACGGCCTTTGACAGGCAGGTATGGCCGCAGGTATGGTCCTTGAACTACTTGTCTCCATGGAGATATTGCTATTGATTGCTTTGCCTGGAATGTTACATGATATGACATTAAATATTATAACAACATTTATTCATTATGGGTGTTCCTATTGCTCAAAAATACTATAATTCTCTCTGTGAATACGGTTTCATCTCCACTGAGCTGTCAATGCCCATAAAGCCTATAGATAGGTTTAATCTATACTGTGGAACATTTTAGACAAAGCAATAACATCTCCATGAAGATAAGCAGGTGACGGGCCCTCCACCAGGAAAGTTGTGCAATGTACCTTTAACAAAAAAGCACTGATTACAAATTTAAAATGGTAACATCTACTAGTAAATGTTTATGATAACACACTATAAAGTTGTTTTTTTTTTTTTTGTTTTTTTTTTTACCAATGTTTGTTCAGGTAGTTTTTAGTCTCTGGGGCTGAAAATTACACCTGGAAACGCTGACTGTACAGAATGAAATTGTATTGAAAAAATATCAGGGCAAAGAAGAGATGTACCCTGTAACACATGTTCCACTAATGATAGAAACCAAAACACTGTAAGGAAGCCACGGTCATTGCGGAAAGCCAGACAGCACGCATTTGGAAAATCATTTGCTTATACAGTCTCCCTCACATGTCTCTACAAAATGCACAACTTGAGTGACTTGCACTATTGAGCGGTTAATGCATTACTGCTTTCCACTTTGTTTAGAATGTCAATATGAAGTTTCCATTTCTGTTCAGGCTAAACCCAAATACTAAATAGGCTTAAGTTGATAAAACAATATATGTACAATGTAGTGGGCTATTAAATATGTGGGTTACCATATTGTAAAATGCTTATGTTTGGTATTACTTTATAATAACTACACCTTGCTGAACAAAGACTTAATTCATGAACAAATTTTAACTTCTTTTAGGGTTATGGTTAGGGTTAGGGTATCATATATCAGCACTGAAATTTTTGCTGGATCAGATATTGGCTTCCAAATATCAGTTCAGTCGATATTCTGATTGAACCTATAAATTGATGTTATAAGACTAGTTGTAGTTGGCCCAGAAGGTAATATTTTTGTACTTACTTTTATGGGATAAGTAACAGCTACATAACACAACTAGATCAGTTCAGTCTTTATTTTTAATTTTGTGTTGTGTTCTGTCTCTGCACTGGTATCTGTTGATATCGGGTATTGGCAGATACTTAAAGATCCCATGACATGGTACTTCTTGATGCTTTTATATGGCTCCTTAATGGTTCCCTAATACTGTAAATGAATCCTTCTTCAAAATCAACACTCAGTGCATGAGAAACAGAGATAAGATAAGTCATAAATATCTCTCTCAAACACTTTATTCTGGGCGTTGTTGCTTGAATGCAAATGAGGAGAAAAGAGCTGGCCTATAGTAGAGGGTGGGGGCGTGGCCAAACTCTCTGCTCTCCGCTGTCAGCTCTCAGCTGATCCATTTCCGTGTTTTTGCACGGCGGGAGAGATTTGAAGCGTTCCATTGAAAAATAAACACATTTCCACAGAAAATAAAATTAAACCACTGCTGTTCAAAGGTCCAGAGGCTCAGATAAAGGACTTCCGAGCCTAGAAACACTCGGACGTGCCTCCAGGCAAATAAAAAAACGCATTTCGCATTGCCTAGCGCATTCGCAGTCCAAACTCTCTGGGCGTGATTTACAGAGACGCTGAGTACAGACAGACGGGGGTGGAACTGCATTTGCATTTCTTTTTTCGATCTGACGTCAATAAGGTGCCGTGTTCAAAATCGCCCGTTTGAGCTCCGATTTTTTGTAACGCAGAAAAGGATCGCAAATGCTCAGTTTAGACATTTCACAACTTTTAACCATGAGGGGGGCTAAACAGGGTAGGGGAGCTCACATTAACGTTCAGAAACCTCAGAAAGTGAAAATTTCATGCCATGGGACCTTTAAAGTTGTAGTATCAAAATCCGTATCGGGACTGAAAAATCTGGATCAGTGCATCTAATTAAGTAGTCTTAAGTCTTATTTGTTCATTATGAATTGAGTCTGTGTTTATGCTTTGTTAAGGCTAATTAGTGTAGTTATTATAAGGCATTAATCTGATATTCTACAAAGTCAGAATGAATACATTTCACTTACAATTATAGATGTTAATATAGAGGTCATATTAAAGGGACAGTGTGTAAGATTTTTACCCGTTAATTACAGAAATTGAAGATACAAATTCAAAAATACATTGTTTTCCAAGCCTTTTCACTTCCATCATGAAATCAAAGTATTCTGTTGGACTTAGATATACCTGCATAAAAGGGGGATCGTCCCCATACAGAGGCAGGCGTTTTGAATACGAGAGCCGCAGAAGGACATTTGGGCTCCGCCTTCGCCTTCGGCAAGGCTCGTGGTTTTGGGTAAACAACGACAAGCATGTTGCCGGATCACACGTTGTAATGGATCTAACACGTGTTTTGGACTAAATTGTTTTACTGGATTTTATTTGCTTGATCCTTACGGACTGATTGAGACCAAGTTTATGGTGAAATACTGAGTTTGACCTGTGCAGAGCCTTCAAAGGTAAGCTAAGTAACAAACCTCGTTTTGTGCTTTTCCGTATAAAAGCCCCATGTGCTCGGGGACTGATTGTTGTGCCGGGAAATGAATTGCACAACTCCTCAAAAAGAGGAGACTGTAAGGTTTCATTTGATATGTAGATTGTCATAGTACATGATCGGGAATGTGTGCTTTCATGCGAAAAGAAAAAAAAAACTGTGAACGGGACTGCGTTTTATTTATACAGTAGCGGCGCGTGGTTCGTGCGCGGGTACGCGAGCTGTCCGCGTTACGGCACGCCCGGGTGACCCTCGAGGTCTGCCGTAGCTAAAACAGGAAGTGCAATAGCACCATCCACCTATGCGCCACGAATCCTACACACTGTACCTTTAAGTTAATTGGAATTGATAAAAAGAAACCACATCTGATTGCTGTCACATACTGTTGGTCTGGTAATGTAGTAGATTCTACAAATGCAAATGAATCAGTATTTGACATTTTTATTCATGGTAATTCATTAATTATGGCATTTTTAATTCACTGTTTGTTTAGGCAGTAATCCTATCGCTTAAATCTGACATTGTAAGCAATGTCTAATGAGGATTTGCACTTGATTTTATATGAATGAATATGATGAATAAGTGCAGCTCAGCCTGGTCTAATGCGTGCACCTGTGCTCTCTGTGCTCCCTGTGCTTCCTGTGTCAGGCTGAATAAGATCATGGTGATGGTGCCAGATGAGCCCGACCTGCTGCGCCATGTGACCCAGCTGGATGTGAGGGACAACAGGCTGAGGGAGCTGGATGCCTCGGTGTTCCCTCGGCTGGAGGTGCTGCACTGTGAGAGGAACTGTATACAGAGTCTCAAAGCCAAGGGCACGCTGCTCAAAGGGATCTATGCTGCCAACAATGGTGTGTCATGACTTACTCATATTTCCTTCTAAAAGAGTTATGACCTGCAGTTTTTATCTTTAAATTTAGAGATGTTTAAGACTTAATAACATCTTTTGCCCCTCGATTTTATTTTTTACATAACCTATACTCTGCACAACGTCCAGTGACAACTCATAATATTTCAGAAAAAAAAAAAAAAAAAAAACTAAAAAAGTAATAATAATAAAAAATTATTTTGATTAAAAAACGTTGTAGATGTAAATGTGCTCTACCAACTAAATATATGACTTACTGCTTTGTTGTATTATTGATAGTAACTCACAGCTAATAGTTTTATTTCATCCCTATTGGGGATCCATCTGGGATTTGTAGAACTTTACTTGCATCATTACTAAATCACTATTATTACTACAGTCTCCTTGTTTGACCTAATGATGGGAAGGTCAGTATTCTATATGATAAAGGTAAAACATTACTACTAATTTAGAGATTAAAGAAAGATACTACAACATAGCAAGCACAATACAGTCTACTTTGTTAAATATGCATTTATTCAACATGATTGAAAAACTCTTCCTAATTGCCCTGTATGTGAAGGTGATCTCTCATGTGTCTTGAGTGTGACTCATATTGTCTGTTCATCATGCATCTGACAGTCTGCTGTGGCAGCGTGTGAATGCTGCAGTCTCATTGCTGTCATTATCCCTGTATCGCTGTGCCCGTCCTCCCATCCGCTGCCCCCCTACCTCCCCTCCAAATGCCCCTCTTGTACCTGTGTGCCTGTACCTCTCTGCCTGCCCCCCTGCCCGCTGCCATCCAGCCAAATGCCCTTCTTGTACCTGCGTGCCTGTACCACTCTGCCCTTGCTCGAGGTTAATGTGTTTGCATTCTTCCCCTAACAGAGCTGCGCCAACTGGATGTCACGCCAGTCCCCTCCAATCTCACTTACATGGACATCTCGAGGTGAGGAGAAATCCCTGCACAAATAAATAATGTAGCCCACGCTGGCCTCAAAGCAAAGTGAAGGAGCATTCTTGTGTAAACATGCAACTAACATAGATTTCCCAAACTACACAGGAAACATCAAATAGATCTTAGAAAGCCTAGTTACTTGTTAACTCACAAGGCAGTTACTATTTAACTAAGTGGGCCTTTGGGTGATGTTACTCTATTTAATTCTACACTCAACAAAAATATAAATGCAACACTTTTGTTTTTGCTCCCATTTTTTCCTGAGATGGACCCAAAGATCCAAAATTCACTCCAGATACACAACACTACCATTTCTCTCAAACATTGTTCACAAATCTGTCCAAATGTGTGACAGCGAGCACCTCTGCCCCGCCGAGACAATCCACCCCACCTCACAGGTGCGCCACATCAAGATGCCGATCCGACATCATGACCAGTGCACAGGTGTGCCCCAGACTGCCCACAATAAAAGGCCACCCCGAAATGTGCATTTTTTTTGCTTCATTGGGGGTCTGGGAACTCAGAACCAGTCAGTATCTGGTGTGACCACCATTTGCCTCATGCAGTGCAACACATCTTCTTCGCATAGAGTTTATCAGATTGTCAGTTGTGGCCTATGGAATGTTGGTCCACTCCTCTTCAAAGGCTGTTATGGACGAAGAACACAGGTGCATTTTATTGATGGCATTTTGAATGCACAGAGATACCGTGATGAGATCCTGAGGCCCATTGTTGTGCCATACATCCATGAACATCACCTCATGTTTCAGCAAGATAATGCACGGCCCCATGTTGCTGTACATCTGTACACAATTCTTGGAAGCTGAGAATGTCCCAGTTCTTGCATGGCCAGCATACTCACCGGACATGTCACCCATTGAGCATGTTTGGGATGTGCTTGACCGGCGTATACGACAGCGTGTACCAGCTCCCACTAATATCCAGCAACTTCGCACAGCCATTGAAGAGGAGTGGACCAACATTCCACAGGCCACAATTGACAATCTGATAAACTCTATGCGAAGAAAATGTGTTGCACTGCATGAGGCAAATGGTGGTCACACCAGATACTGACTGGTTCTGAGTCCCCAGACCCCCAATAAAGCAAAAAAAATGCACATTTCGGGGTGGCCTTTTATTGTGGGCAGTCTGGGGCGCACCTGTGCACTGGTCATGATGTCGGATCGGCATCTTGATGTGGTGCACCTGTGAGGTGGGGTGGATTGTCTCGGCGGGGCAGAGGTGCTCGCTGTCACACATTTGGACAGATTTGTTAACAATGTTTGACAGAAATGGTAGTGTTGTGTTTCTGGAGTGAATTTTGGATCTTTGGGTCCATCTCAGGAAAAATGGGAGCAAAAACAAAAGTGTTGCGTTTATATTTTTGTTGAGTATATTAACATTTGATACCCCATAATATTTACGGTAGTTAGTAAGTCATTGTTTTTGAATCAGGAAAATTGCAAGGTGTATCTTTTATGTGTCTTTTATCAGTTGCTATAGCTATAAAACCCCAAATAGCCAGTGAAGCAATAGGTATTTGATTTTATAGAGCTGAAAGTGTAACCCCATTGAGCAAAGGTCAAAGTTCAGGCGTTTGTGACAAGTGAGTAAACACCAACATTAGTAATTACAAAGCATGCTTTGTGAATAGCTAACCGCATACGCCCTAAAGCTAGTACAAATAACAAGCTATTAATCACGTATTATTATACCATGACATTTGTTTGGACCCTAGTGTTTTCTAAATGCTTTCATAACACTAATTATGTACAGATGCAATGGCAATTTGACAGAAATTTGGCTTTAGATTTGTATTGTTGTAATTATATGACCAATTATTCTTACTTTGAGTGTGGCTTACAATATATTTGTCAGATTACTTCATAATTATGGCCATAAAGAAACAAACAGTGCTGATTTCAGTTTTCAAGTAAAAACTGTAAATATATTCCAAATGATGGTCACAAATAAGTATGAATTGTATGAAAATGCAATACAATGAATGAAGTTAATAATGTACCCCTCAGTTGCTGTGTTAAAAGGGCCTGGATCCGTCATACAAAATCAGACATCCCTGATTCACTGTTAGTAACCTAAACAACTTCCACACACTGAAACTTAAATTTAGTTCCAGAACACTTGTGTATCCTTACATCACCTCGCTTCATTTATCTAGCTCACCACTCGCTTGCCCCTACAGGAATCGTATGGAGTGTTTGCCGGAGTGGCTGTGTGAAGCCAAGAAGCTGGAAGTCCTGGATGTGAGCCACAACCTCATCACAGAGCTGCCCGCAAGGTAAGCCTCTCTCTGCCCCTGTCGTATCCATGTGGATGAAGCCTATAAAAGGAATACGCCAGTGCATTATTCCCAGTACACTCTGCCAACCAAACCGTCATCTCTAACTCACGGAGCTCCTTAAATCACAGTGATAGCCCTGTAACCTCTTTATATAGCCCCTCAGAAGGTCAGTTTCAAATGTAGAACTACTTCTTTGTGTTTCTAAAGCCACCTATAACTTAATGTTTTTTTATTTCTCTTGTCCACCATCATCCCTTCATTGTCTGCGTGTTTATTTTCTACCTGAGTGTCAGAATGATGAATTTCTACTGCAGGTTCCACTAGAGGCGCTGCGTTTTCTTTTTTAAGCATAGACAGCATTACGCCTTTGTCCTGTCCTCTTTATCAGCTCATGTTTTACCCAGTGTCTTGTCTGCCATCATATTTAGATGTAAAACACATTATATTAAGCGTTTGGTATTCTAAGTGACTTTTTATGGAGCACCAAATTGCAAGTTATGACAAGGCATTACGATGATGTATTATGGGGTCCAGTCTTTATCGTTGATCATTATGTCATGTCTTTTATTGCCACAGGTTGTTATGCAGCAACAGTGTGAGGAAGCTAAGTGCAGGACACAATCAGCTGCAGAGGCTACCGGACAGAGTGGAGCGCCCTCTGCTGGAGGTTTTGGATGTACAGCACAATCAGCTGGTGGAGCTGCCCTGCAACCTGTTCCTCAAATCTGAGAGGTAATGAATACACAGGAAGTAATTACACATTTTATTTCAAGCTTATTTGTCTGATATTACTTTATTGTGCTGATTTATTTTTTATATTTAATTTGGACTTACATATACATTTATATAATTATGCCTTATTTGACACCAGTCTCTTGCTGTTTTTGCTACTTATTTAGATTTTATTACTACCATTTCTCTTTTGTTATTATAATATTTTGTGACGTGTGAGCTGCTGTGTTCAAGTAATTTCCCTTGTGGATCAATAAAGTCTAAGCCTATTGAAAAAAAAAAAAAAAGTATGAAGCAGAGGGTGAAGAACTGCCTAAAATTATACTTTATTTATTGCAAAATTATAAACTAATAACGATGTACCAGGAATCAATCTGTTTTTTCTTTTGCATAACTAGTACTGATACTAGTTTGCCTTACCAGTTATAAATCCTCTTCAGTCTAGACTAGAACCTTTCAAATGGACATAAAGCCCCACGGCGTAACTTTAGCCAAAAACTACACTAAAATATGTTGCATCTCCACAAACCTGACTCTTACTTCTCTCCATGGAAATCTTTTTCCTTTGGCCATGAAAATGAGCATAGGATATATCCATTTCCATGGGAGATTGTTCCAAAGTATGGCTTTAACTTTCTATTTCCATGGCATCAACCAGATCTCTATGTTGCTATAAGCAGAAGTGCAATTAAAATATATTCTGAAATGTTGTTTAATATGTATATGTTCTGCTCCACTGAACAAACACAGGAACAAGGACTGTACTTTTTAATTTGAATTTTTTGTAGAGAGAGAGAGAGAAAATGTACTAATTATCACAGCTACCATACTATTCATGTCAAAGGAGAGATTTTTACATTAGTATTATTTGTGCACTTCAGCTTACGGTGTGTGAACGCATCAGCCAACAAGCTGGAGCACCTGCCCCCCTCCACCCTGTCCGAGGAGAGCCAAAGTATCCTGCAGGAGTTTTACCTGACGAATAACCGCCTCACAGACAAATGCGTGCCCATGCTGACCGGGCATACGCACCTGCGAGTACTGCACATGGCCTACAACCACCTCCAAACCTTCCCTGCAAGGTAAACACCATGTGAATACAAGACAATATACTAGCTTGTCTGGTACTTGCATACATACAAGAGCTCTGCTGGACCTGTCTGGGAACCCTCGCCTCAACCTGGACCACAAAAACTTAGAGCAGCACAATTATAACATAATTTTTTGTTGTTTAATATAGTGCAGTTCTAAAATAAAATAGTATAAAATTTTTTATTTGCACCTTCTTTTATTGACCAGAATACATTTTTAAGTGTTATTTATGCTACTTTTAAATATGATAAAAGGAGAAGTTCAATTTGTCAACTGGACAAAGTTTGTTTGGTTGAAAACGTTTCGCCGCCGTTGAAAACGTTTTGCCGCTCATCCGAGAGGCTTCGTCAGCTCAGAGCTGACGCTCATCCGAGAGGTGAGCGGATGAGCGGCAAAACGTTTTCAACGGCGGCGAAACGTTTTCAACCAAACAAACTTTGTCCAGTTGACAAATTGAACTTCTCCTTTTATCATGGATTCTACCTGGACGACTGAGGGACTTTTCACGCATCCTACTTTTAAATACCAGAAATGTATTTTTTCCAGACTTTTTAAAAATCTTTTATAAGTTAAAGTATTCCCATAGAAGAAGAATGGTATCACTGGTCTTTTGTCCTCCGCCCTTTATCTCAGTGGCTGAACCCTGCCGTATCTGCCTCTTGGAAACATTTAGAGGGAAACATAATATTACCCCATAGACTTAAAGATTTTTTATACTGCAACATCTCGCCAAGCAAATCAATAAAATGTGGATCCATAATAACTGAAATAATCATAAACTATTTGAATACACGTTGTAAACTCAATGATAAATGGTTTTCGCATTCTCCAATATTTCAAAACTAGTCTCAAAATTGGAGACCGTCTTATTTCTTTCCCTTCTTGGAGTAGAAGTGGAGTACATACTCTGGGTGATATATGCAATTCCTCTGGCTTTCTATGTTTCCAAGATTTGCAGAAAAAAGTATAACTTACCTGGAACATCTTTTTTCTTTTATCTTGAATTACGAACAGCAATGCGCACATATGGCGTGCCATGGGAGACCCCTCCTACTGCTCATCCAGCAGGGGTAAAATGTATGAAAATTTTGTACAAATGTGCACATATATTCTTTGCTTTATTGTTTACTCTTACACTCATAAATATAAAAAATCTAATAAAACATTGATCACAAAAAAAAAGTTCCCATAGAAGGCAGAGAACAAGATTGTGATTGATATAATTTTATTTTATTTTTTTTTTAATCTGTGGTTGACAATATTGCAATGTAACTTTTCCGGTTTGAGGTTCCACCACCTACTTGTTTCTATGAAGATGTTATTGTTAAGCCTGAAATGTTACACAGTATGGATCTATTTTACATTCATTCAGTAGCATATGAATGCTAGAAAATAACCTGGGGCCCCTATCCGCAGATCTGAGTTGTACCTTGCTCTGGTGGCGTCAGATAAGTCTGGATAAGTTTAATGCTGTGGAACATTGCATTATAAGCAAAGAAATGATGTCTTCATGTAGACAAACAAATGGGACACTCCAACAGATAAGTGACATAAGGCACCTTTAAAGAGAAGTCACCTATACATTGCGAGTAAACAAGAGCTGTGATTACCGTTTATTGAATTTAAGCAAAATCGATATCATGAAATAAGCATGGTCTGACTGTATTGTTTATATCTTTGTTAAAGTAAAATGGCCAAGTTGGAGGAGTTGGAGGAGGTGGACCTGAGTGGAAACATGTTGAAGACTGTGCCCACGACCATCCTGAACTGCAGACGTATGCACACGCTCATCGCCCACTCCAACGCCATCGAGGTCTTCCCCGAGGTCATGCAGCTCATGGACATGAAAGTAAGCCGGTGACAGCGGTAGCCCTGTTAGGAGAGCTACACTACTATATACTAGTAAATGCATATGTTGGGAAAGAGAAAATATACATAGTTTCAGAAAACAGCTTGGTTGATAGTCTGTAATGTCTGTAAATCTTTATACCAGTGTGTCCTTTACTTTTAATTTTGACTAGCTATATATTTTTATTGGTATACTCATAGACTGTATAAAGAAGCGGACTAAGAGAGTGACGTCACCCATTGCGTTTGGCTCCAGTCAAATGAAGCTCATGATTCTAGCAGTTATGGGGTGAATTTGGAGCCATGTTACGAATAGGAATTTATTCATAGACAAAATAGGATCATGTAGATTGGCTTAATACAAAGATTTTAAGACTAAAATGACAAGGCAACCTTTTTTCAAAGTAAAGTCAATTGGAATAATAATCGATGGAGCCAGAATGACCCCCATGTTCACTTCCTATTTGGAACGCAGCGCCTAGCGGATTAGCTATGTCCATTTATATATACAGTCTATGGGTGTCCTATGTAACATTTCTGCTTGTCTCATATGGCATTAAACCTAAATCTATCTCCATGAAGACAAGCTTGTGAAGCGAAGGGCAAGGTAAAGGGGAGATCTGTGGAGAACTAAAAAATAAATAAATAAAAACGAAACAAAAAAATGTTGAAATTGAATAAATACATTATAAATACGTTTAATGCCAATGCCATACTGTGGAAAATTCAGACAAATTTAGACAAAGCTAAACATCCTCAATTAGACAAGAAACCAGGATTAAACCACCGCATGCGGCTCTTTGCCTTGTTTCGTGGGGCTCCTGCGTTCATGTCGAGGTTTGATGTGCGTGTTCACTTCGTGCCTCGGACTGCGTCTTTGGCCATGGACGCGGTCCCGAGGGGGAGGCACGGTCCGGACACTGCCTCGGTCTCGTGCTGGCAACCCCAGGTGGGACGTCGGCTTTGACCACGATGAGCGCTTCACTATTCATACATTCTGTTGAAAATCTACGAAAGTTTGAGTGTTTAAACAAGAGAGAAATGTGAGAAAATGTTAATACCAGTCTGAGAAAAGTGTATAATGTGTGTGGTGAGGCGTTTACAGCCTTAAAACATGTAGAATAATTGTAAAATATAAAGTTGTCCTACTTCGCGGATTTCACTTATTGCGGGTTATTTCTGGAACCTAACCCCTGCGATAAACAAGGGACCACTGTATACAAAATCATATATTGAGTCTAGAAATGTATTGTGTATTTATAATGTATTTCTTTTTTGTGCCAGTGTGTGGACCTCAGCTGTAATGAGTTGAGCGAGATCACTCTGCCGGAGAATCTGCCGCCAAAACTACAAGAGCTGGACCTGACTGGGAACCCTCGCCTCAACCTGGACCACAAGACCTTAGAACAGCTCAAGTATGACGTGTTTTTAGTTCCTGAATATAGAGTACTAGATCACTTTTGTACGGTTTTATTTTTGAATTCTTTGACAATTCTTTTTTTAAATTCTTTTACAATTTTTGTTACTAACTAAAAATGTCGACTAGGACTAGATGTAGGAAACAGTGATTCATTTGCACCTTCTTTTATTACTCCAACTCTTCTGCCTTTGATTACATACAGTGTACTGAACGATCTCCATATCTATAGACTTACCTGTAGACTTCCTCTGTCCCTGTCTACTACCTATCAGAGGTTGGCAATATATAAAAAATAATAATAACTAATATTTGGAGGATTTTCTTGATAAATATCACATTTTTCCAGTTCAAAAATGTCTAGAAAGCTAGAAAATCAAACTATGAAATGTTTTGGTTGAGGCTCGAGTTTCACAGTAATTTCAATGGACTTACAATTGATTTTTCTTATTCTAGATGATACACGCTTCATTCTTCAAAACAAACAAAAAAGCATGAATATTATCCCATCTCTACTTCCTACTTTTTACTTTGTTTCTATCTCTCCAACCATTTCTGCCTGACTGTATCTCCCTTACATTTAACACAAGCTGTCCCACTTATATACTCATGTTATCCATCCTTGTCACTCAACATTTCACACTCTGGCACCTCCAGCTCTATTACTTTGCCCATAGCTGGTTTCACCTCTGTCTTGAGCATGTTTCATTTTATTCTAACTCTCTGCTTCAATACACCTCCCCTCTTTAAAGATCCCATGACATGGTACTTCTTGATGCTTTTATATGGCTCCTTAATGGTTCCCTAATACTGTAAATGAATCCTTCTTCAAAATCAACACTCAGTGCATGAGAAACAGAGATAAGATGAGAAAGAGTATTTTTTCTCTCTCTGAACAGGCTATTATGGGCGTTGTTGCTTGAATGCAAATGAGGAGAAAAGAGCTGGCCTATAGTAGAGGGTGGGGGCGTGGCCAAACTCTCCGCTCTCCGCTGTAGCTCTCAGCTGATCCATTTCCGTGTTTTTGCACGGGGGGAGAGATTTGAAGCGTTCCATTGAAAAATAAACACATTTCCACAGAAAATAAAATCAAACCACTGCTGTTCAAAGGTCCAGAGGCTCAGATAAAGGACTTCCGAGCCTAAAAACACTCGGACGTGCCTCCAGGCAAATAAAAAAACGCATTTCGCATTGCCTAGCGCATTCGCAGTCCAAACTCTCTGGGTGTGATTTACAGAGACGCTGAGTACAGACAGACGGGGCCCGTTTGAGCTCCAATTTTTTGTAACGCAGAAAAGGATCGCAAATGCTCAGTTTAGACATTTCGCAACTTTTAACCATGGGGGGGGGCTAAACAGGGTAGGGGAGCTCACATTAACGTTCAAAAACCTCAGAAAGTGAAAATTTCATGCCATGGGACCTTTAAACTATGTTGTGTGAGCTCTTTGCTCCTATTCTACACTATTCTGTCTAGTTGTAGTTGACCTTCACTCCAATTTAGAGCTCGACCGATATAACAGTTGGCAGATATTATCGGCCGATATGAGGAGTGAGACACGATCGTTTTGAGTCAGGATTAAGAGGACACTTATTTGTGAAGACTAGTGATCTGAGAGGTGCCTGTATGAGCGATGAGTGTTGCAAATGTGTTGGTTTTGAAGCTACTTTTTGTTCTTTGTCATTGGTTAGCGATTAGCTGCTGTGAGCATCACACATAAACAGCGTTTTTCCTCTTACACTGGCCTACCGTAAAGGGACTTTAGTGGCTGTCCATGTTACTGGACCCACATTGATATGTAGACGAGCTGTGGATAGAGGTGTGAATGGTCCAGATTTATGCATATGATTAATTTACCGCTAAAGGCTAATAGTGGTACGTGTAGAACCCTTGAGTCATCCAGGTAGAATCCAGGGCAAAAAGAGAAATTCAATTTGTCAACTGGACAAATGTTTATTTGGTCAAATACATTTCACAGCTCATCCAAGCTGCTTCTTCAGTTCTGAACTGAATTGACAAATTCAGTTGACAAATTGAATTTCTCCTTTTGCTAAAAGCGGTAGTTGTTTACTTACTTTCTTTACAGGTATGAATGTCATGGAAAAATGCCATTAGGCCTACTTACTGTTTTTAAATATGACTGTGAAGAAGCAAAATAACAGGAAATGTAGAGACAAAATAACAGGAAAAGTAAACCCAATTTAAAATTAGTAGAGCCAAATTTAAGTGTTATAATCAGTTGAAGATTTACAGTGAATTTTTACATCACTAAATATATCGGCTCGTCTATCGGCTATCGGCAGCTCCAAAGCCCATTTTATCCGTATCATATCAGATTTAAAAAAATCCATGTCGGTTGGGCCCTATTCCTCTTCAGTGCATTCTTCATCCTGCGTCATTCTTTTAGTCTCTGGAAACTTCTCTGGAAAACAGTCAGTATATTTCTAGTTAGGGACAGCGGTGGCTCAGTGGTCAGTGGCTAGCAGATTCCGCCAATGACATTTAAGTTTACTTGTCTAACTACAGTATGAATGTGATGTGAAGTCGTAATACCTGGGTCATATAATTGCATATTAATTTGGACCATTTATCTAGTTAGTCAAATTTTTAACCATTGAAGGTTTTAAGATGTTAAATACTAAGGTTAGCATCATTTTAAAGTATTCTGACACTAAAATGTGATAAATATAGTTACCTTGCAGCCAATTGGGTTGTTCCTTGTTTACTTTTTAATATAATTTTTAGTAATATTATATTTCTGTGGACATCTGGCATATCTGCTAGTAACGTAAAGACATTGACATTGAATCCTGAGCTCTTTAAAACCACATGATAATAAAATATTCCTACTGTTTAAAATTATACTTAAGTCATAAAAATGTTGTGTATAAACAGTGTGGTATCAAAATTGATATAGGGAATAGTTGGTGCAGATTGGCAGCCAAGCTTCTGTCAGCCTACCCCAGGGCAGCTGTAGCTATAGGAAGTAGTTTACCTGCAAGTTTGTGACATGAATGAAATACTTTATAGCTTTGAAATTGCTGTAGAAGACTAATTCATCAGCATTATCAGCATTATAGATCTAGAACTTGTAATATTGTCTGAAATACAAGCAAATCACAATCTGCATTGTACAATTAGAACATAAAACCATCCTATTGATTTAAAGGCTTTCAGATGACGCACTGGATTTCACTTTTGTTGTTTTATGCTTTGCCCTTTTGACAGTAATATCCGTTGCTTCCGTATTGATCCGCCCCCGACCTTTTCTTCGAATGAGGCGTCTGGTGGGCCTGCTGTGTGGAGCCATGGTTACACGGAGGCCTCAGGCGTCAAGAACAAGTGAGTAGAGAATAAAACCGCATTGAGAATCGCACTTGGCCAACCAACTCTGACTAACGATCTGACTGCACGCATTGTCCACGCCACATGACTCAAATCAAGGAAATACTGAATGTATGAATCACCCACACTTGTGTTCAATAATAATAATAATAGATAAGTAACCAGTATCAGCACATGGGAAATAAGAATAAGGTTTTATGTTTTGTGTGTGTGATGCAGATTCTAAAAGAAATTGTGAATTAAATAACAATTTGCAATGGTCTCCTGCATGCTTCATGTATTTTCAGTGAACATAAGCAGTATCACAAAAAAGTACAATGTAAGCCTGTCAGGATAATTGCTACATTATCGTTCAATATATGAAAGCTGGAACAATATTTTTTGTATGTACATTTTATTTGCACTACTGGGAAATTTTATGTATGTATGTATGTATGTATGTATGTTTTTTTTTTTTTTTTTTTTATTTCATTAGTTAAGACAAAACAAAACAAAAACAACATACTTGCATCTATATAATTATAACGTAAATATGAATGAAAGGGAACAGAAAGAAGCATAAGCTTATGACATCTGCCCCTTATCAACTCGAATTTCTATTACAACACAACAAATATTATATTTTCCAAACAAACAAAATAAATAATAATAATAATAATAATAATAAAAAACAAAAAAACAACCATACTCTTTTACAGAGTAGTATTATATCTTTTCATTAACGCTACTTTCATATTTTTCTTAAAAACACGAATAGACTTTGAAGATTTCATCTCAATTTCATCTCAATTTCATCCTCAAGACCGTTCCATAAACTGACTGGATTGAGACACATCTTTCCTTTGGTTTTGTTCTGAATGCTGGTTTGGAAAAAACATCAGTTCCTATAACTTGTTTCTCTCTTTCTAAATCTATTTTGCAAGTTGTTTGGTAATATTATTTGATGAGCTTATAGATAGTTTGTTTTCTGAAACTCTGTCTCTACTATTTGTAAAACCTCTTTTATATTTTCCTGGGTAAAATAGAGTAGTATCATCTGCAAACAAAATACATTTGAGTAGATAGAGACAATATCGTTTACATAAATAAGGAAAAGTATTGGTCCAAGTACCGATCCTTGCGGTACTCCACATAATGTATGATAATACTTTGATTTATTGTTATCGATTTCCACATACTGATATTGGCCTTTTAAGTAGCTCGTGACCCACTGATGTGCTGCCCCTCTTATGCCATATTTATATAATTTTTGCAATAGTATCTCATGATCTAGAGCGTCAAATGCTTTTTGGAGATCTACAAAAATGCTGACCAAAAACTGTTTATTGTCCATGGCATTGGTTGTTTCTTCTGTCAGTTCCATTATTGCTATAGCAGTTGAATGTTTAGAGCGAAATCCATATTGTATGTATGTATGTATGTATCTGGCGCGGCGAGAGCCGGAGCTGGTTGCAACGCGCTCCCTTATTTTCCAACTTTTTTTCTGCTCTTACCTGCTTGTTCGTTTGCACACTTTGAAGATTATGTGTATAAGGCTAAGTGCTTCAGAAACGCAATGTTTCTGCTCCATTTCAACCTCTATTTTCTCTGGATTTTAACTTTTTCACCGTTGCTATGTGCGTTGCTATGTGCGTGAGGACACGTGCCCCCATTGTTTACACGAGGGATCAGCTGTTAGCGCTGCGCGGCGCAGTTGTGCGCCCCCGTGACCGCCATGACATCCCGGAGGAGCTGCTACGGAGGACGCGCAGAGGCCGACGTGCTGGACGCAAACTCCGGGAAAGGAAAGGACGCTGCAGACCTGTGCTTCCCTCTGTCATCGCGGGAAACGTGCGGTCTATTCAGAACAAGACGGACGAATTAGCGGCGCTTGCACGGTACCAGCGGGAATACAGAGACTGTAGCGTCATGGTTTTCACGGAGTCCTGGTTAACCCCGCAAATCCCGGACTCAGCTGTTGCCATGGACAACTTTCACCTGCTGCGAGCGGACAGGACAGCAGACAGTGGAAAGAAAAAAGGAGGTGGCCTGGCTGTGTTTGTAAATAAGAAGTGGTGCAAACCTGGACACTGTACAGTGAAGGTGCAGCTGTGTAACAAGGACGTGGAGTTGCTTGCCATTAGCTTACGGCCCTGCTATCTGCCTCGAGAGTTCTCACATGTGATTCTGATCGCTGTGTATGTTCCTCCCTCTGCTAATGCTGAGACAGCACGTGACACACTGCACTCCTGTACGAGCACACTCCAAACTAAGCATCCACAGGCTCTCTTCCTGATTTCTGGAGACTTCAACCATGCATCTCTGCAACTGTTCTGCCTACATACACCCAGTATGTCACCTGTCCCACAAGAGACAATAAAATATTGGATTTATTTTTTGCCAACGTCAAGGAGGCTTATTCTTCATCCCCACTGCCTCCCCTGGGTAGAGCTGACCACAATATTGTCCATCTGCGGCCTGTGTATCAGCCCATTGTGCACAGACAGCCTGTGGTGCCCCGTGTGGTGAAGAAGTGGACTGCTGAGAGTGAGGAGGCTCTGAGAGACTGCTTTGACACCACAGTGTGGACAGAGCTCTGTGACCCCCATGGAGAGGACATTAATGCGATGACAGAATGCATCACGGACTACATAAATTTTTGTTTTGAAAACATCGTTCCCTCCCAAACGGTGCGGTGTTTTTCAAACAATAAACCATGGATTAACCCTGACATAAAGGCTCTGCTGAAGGAGAAGAAGAGGGCTTTTAGGTCAGGGACCAAGGAGGAGCTGAAGGCTGCACAGAAGAGGCTGAGGAGAGAAATCAGAATGAGCCAGGCCAGCCATAAGAGGAAGATGGAGCGACAGCTACTGGAGAGGAACATCCAGGGGGTGTGGAGAAGTCTCAAGACCATCTCAGGCTTCAAAGCACCTCCTGCCCAGATCGAGGGGGACCTGCAGTGGGTGAATGACCTCAATGCTCACTTCAGGAGATTTGATCAATCACCCGGCACCCCTCCTCCCCCCACCCAGCTGCCAGCTCCCACCTCCCCAGCTGGACAATGGGGAACTCCTGCTCCTCTTCACACCTTTACCTCTGCTCCACAGCCCTCCACCAAACATGGACTCACCCATCCCCCCAGCCTGCCACTGTCATTCTCTGCAGCCCAGGTGAGACAGGAGCTCAAGAAGATTAGACCGAGGAAGGCAGCAGGACCAGACGGCATCAACTCCAGGCTCCTTAAGTCCTGTGCAGACGAGCTGTGCGGAGTTGTGGAGCATGTCTTCAACATGAGCCTTAAGCTGAGGGTGGTGCCACAACTCTGGAAGACCTCCTGTGTGGTACCAGTGCCTAAGACACCGCACGCTAAAGACCTCAGCAGCTTCAGGCCGGTGGCTCTAACATCCCACCTGATGAAGACACTGGAGAGTCAGGTCCTTGGCCACCTCCGCTCCACCGTGAGCTCAGCGATGGACCCGCTGCAGTTTGCGTACCAGCCTGGCATCGGAGTGGAGGATGCCGTCATCTACCTGCTGCATCGCTCACTGTCTCACCTGGAGAACCCCGGCAGCACTGTGAGGATTCTCTTCTTTGACTTCTCCAGTGCTTTCAACACCATCCAGCCACTGCTCCTCAGGGACAAACTGGAGACCGCCGGTGTGGACTGTGACCTGGCAGACTGGATCCTGGACTACCTCACAAACCGGCCCCAGTTTGTGAGAGCCAAGAACTGTGTGTCTGACCTCCTGACCTGCAGTGTGGGGGCACCCCAGGGCACTGTCCTCGCGCCCTTTCTTTTCACCCTCTACACTGCAGACTTCAGACACAACACGGACAGCTGTGTCCTGCAGAAGTTCTCTGATGACTCTGCCATCATTGGTCTCATCAAGGATGACGATGATGGGGAGTACAGAGGACTAATACAGGACTTTGTGGACTGGAGTCAGCGGAACCACCTCATCATCAATGCAGGGAAGACCAAAGAGATGGTGGTGGACTTCCGCAGACGCCACTCTACTGCCCCCCTCAGTGAACATCCAGGGAAGGGACATTGAGAGAGTGGACTCTTACAAGTACCTGGGTGTTCATCTGAACAATAAGCTGGACTGGACTCATAACACAGACGCACTGTACAGGAAGGGCCAGAGTCGGCTCTATCTCCTGAGGAGACTACGGTCCTTTGGAGTGAGAGGGCCACTCCTGAAGACCTTCTATGACTCTGTGGTGGCATCAGCCATCCTGTACGGTGTGGTCTGCTGGAGCAGCAGCATCACAGAGAGGGAGAAGAAGAGGCTGGACAAGGTCATCAAGAAGTCCAGCTCTGTCCTGGGCTGTCCTCTGGACTCAGTGCAGAAGGTGGGGGACAAGAGGGTCCTGGCTAAGGTCACCTCTATGCTGGACCATGAGTCTCACCCCCTGCAGGACGCTCTGTCTGCTCTGGAGAGCAGCATCAGTGACAGACTGATTCACCCTCGCTGTGTGAAGGAGAGATTTCGCAGGTCTTTCCTTCCTGCTGCTGTCAGACTGTACAACGAACACTGTTAACATGTCATTCAACGTATCTGCACTTACAAATATTCAACTATAATCCAGAGTCTATTTTCAGGTCTAGTTTTAAAATTATCCTAGGCCATTATTTATTTATTTATTTATTATATTGTTCTGTTGCATGTTACTTTTTCGTGCTGTTCTTGATCTGTGCGTTGCAACACTGGAATTTCCCCACTGTGGGACTAATAAAGGCATATCTTATCTTATCTTATCTTATCTTATGTACAGTATGTATGTATGTATCTATGTCATTAATGTATTCATTCATTTATTCATTCATTAATGTATTCATTTATTCATTCATTAATGTATTCGTTCATTAATTCATTCATTTATTTAATCATTTATTCATTCATTTATTCATTCATTAATTTGGCTATATGATCAGATGTGAGTTGTAGAAAGTTGAATTAATAACTTCTGTAACTCATTTCAAATGCAAACTAAGCACTGAAGTGTTTCATTCTGCTGTTTATTTATTGCACCTCATGATGTTTTAATAATATTGTACATTTAGAATAGTTTTTGGGGTTTCAATCTGCTCTTGGGTTATTGTGTCAGTGCTATAATTTAGTTTCAGTATTGTTATTTATCATGTATGTTCAATTCAGCAATATAGTGTACTTCAAAATTTGCTATGGTGACATGCCTAGTACTATGTGAGAAAAAGTGCATCCATTGAATGCTTGTAATTGACAGACTGCAATTACATATTTCTCCTGTGTGAGATCAATAAAGTCTTATCTTATCTTATCTTAATTCTGCTAACCATGTAGTTCAGACAACATGTTCTGAAATGCATGATATATATATATATTTTTTTTTTCAGTCTTCTCCAAAATCTTAGTAATAATCCATATACTACTGCTCATGTTTAAAACGTTATCTTTGAATATAATCCTACTATCAAATTGCAAGTCTAATTACAATTGAAATGCTGTAGTTACGATTACATATTTAATAAAAATAAAAAAAAACTTCATTCACCCTTAGCGAGCATTATCTATAAAATTGGTATATGTAAAATATAAAGGAAGTCTAAGGCTGGACCCAAATTAGGACTTAGATACAGTTAGTCTAAGCCAGCAGCCTAAACTATGGGAAACTGAATCGCAAAAACACCTCAAATAAATTATAAATTAAATACAATCACAAGAAATAAAACCAAAATGTTGATTTCTGAAACAGTTACAACACGACTTACAAACTTCCACAGTCTAAATACAGTGGTACCTCACCTTACGAATGACCCAACAAACGAAAATTTCAAGTTACGAAACGCCTTCACGGTAAATTTTGGTCTCTAGATACGAAAGAAAATTCTAGTTACGAAACGCGAAATCTCAAAAATTCAAATAATGCGCGCTCAGCCACACACATTATACGCTTTTCTCAGACTGGATTTAAACTTTTCTCACATTTGTCTCTGTTTAAACACTCAAACTTTCATAGATTTTCAACAAAACGTATTAATAGTGAAGTGTGGGGGGAAGCGGGATGGGAGAGAAGACTGCGCGGACACGTGTGCGCAGCATGACCCGGCGCGGGGCTGACAGCAGGTCTAGACCAAGGTCTAAACCTGGACTGGACCAGAACTAAACCTGGACTAAACCAGGACTAAACCAGGACTAAACAAGGACTAAACAAGGACTAGACCAGGTGGATTAAAGCGTGCGGGTCTATTTCCTGGTTTCTCACGAGTCACAGCTGAGGCGAGCAGCGAGGAGGGGCAG
The DNA here is from genome assembly GCA_036785185.1 of Paratrypauchen microcephalus. Lineage (NCBI taxonomy): Eukaryota > Metazoa > Chordata > Actinopteri > Gobiiformes > Gobiidae > Paratrypauchen > Paratrypauchen microcephalus. The sequence continues at coordinate 3,389,846 of JAVJIX010000021.1, read as the reverse complement.
CAAGGAGGGGACCGCACGCAGTCTGAGCGCATGTGAGTGAGAGCCATGCAAGAGCCGCGTGGGTCTAGACCTCCTCTTGACCTGTCCAGGTCTAGAGGAGGTCTAGAGGAGCCGCGGTGGTATGGACTAAACCAGGACTAAACCTGGACTAAACCAGGAGGAGCCGCGGTGGTCTGGACTAAACTATGACGAGCCGCGCTCACATGCGCTCAGACTGCGTGCGGTCCCCTCCTCCCTGCGGTCTCCTCCTCGCTGCTCGCCTCAGCTGTGACTCGTGAGAAACCAGGAAATAGACCCGCACGCGGCGCTTTAATCCACCTGGTCTAGTCCAGGTTTAGTCCTGGTTTAGTCCTGGTCCAGTCCAGGTTTAGACCTTGGTCTAGTCCTGCTGTCAGCTCTGCGCGGGGTCATGCTGCGCACACGTGTCCGCGCAGTTTTCTCCCCCCTCCCGCTTCCCCCCACACTTCACTATTAATACGTTTTGTTGAAAATCTATGAAAGTTTGAGTGTTTAAACGAGAGACAAACGTGAGAAAAGTTTAAATCCAGTCTGAGAAACCAATCAGGACGCAGAACACATTGTTACACTATAAAAGGCTTTTTCCATTGAAATAGCTACTCAACTTACGAATTTTTCACGTTACGAAACCACTTCTGGAACGAATTAATTTCGTAAGGTGAGGTACCACTGTATCTGTACCCTTTGTATTTAAACGCTTTTCAGAAATCGAGTAACAGACCTAAGAAACATACCCACTTGATCTCCTTTTATAGAAGTATATCTCACACAAACAAAGCAATTATTGTGTCTTTGTAAGCCATTCTCTCAGCTCAGTCGTTTGTCGTATATTTTCAGGCTGTGTGTTGCTGCGCTGTCGGTGAATAGCTTCTGTGGAAACCGCGAGGCTCTGTATGGCGTGTTTGATGGAGACCGTAATGTGGAAGTGCCATACCTGCTCCAGTGCACCATGAACGACGTGCTGGCTGAGGAGTTGCATAAGACCAAGAGCGAGGAGGACTACATGACTAACACCTTCCTTGTCATGCAGAGGTGAGCTCAATTTCATTTGTGTAGAGTTGTTGAATAATCGTTAGGGCAGTGAGAGAATGTGGTTTGCTTAAAGAGCGCAGATTACTGATATTTTCTGATCTATGTTATAATGATCTTTCCTCATCAGAAACATACCAGGAGTTATGTTTTATTTCATTCACCCATGTTTAACACACAAACCCTGCATATTTAGTATTTCTCTCAAACGGTAAACACTGTTCCATCTTGTAATGTCATGTGGTAATAGAGGAAGTGCTCCACTGTGTTTTAAACTCCATACACCTTCACTAGGATCATTTGGAACATTTCAGCCCTGGAATTGCCAATCTCTATTGAACTAAAGGTAAATGGTACTGTAGTTGTTAACTTGAAACGTGTCATTTCATGACATCACAAGGTGGAACAGAGCATTTTAAGCTTTGGCGATGTAGACAAACTAATAAGAGGGTTGAGGGTTACAATTATTGTGTATGAATGAAACAAAGTATGTATGTAGTAAACCAACACCCATGCCCCAGTCTATGCAAACACAGCAGAAAAATGGGTTAAATGCCCTGTCAAAGTACACAACAAGAGTATGCAGTGTTTTAGTTGAACTGCTTTGAATCACCTTCAATCAACAGAGCTATTGCCACAAACATTAAAAACACATTTTAAGTTGTTATATTTAGTCCATCTCCCTTGTTTACTGTATGAGAGTGAGTTTTCTGAATATGTTTTTTAACAGACTTCACTAACTTAACTTCCTACAACCATACTTTATACAACTGCATTCTTATTTGTTTTCATGTTTGCTAGCACTGACTTCTAAATCTTTTGTAGGAAACTGGGTACAGCCGGACAGAAGCTGGGGGGCTCAGCCGCTTTGTGTCACATCCGCCACGACCCCACTGACCCCGGGGGCTGCTTCACGCTCACCGCCGCCAACGTGGGCAAGTGTCAGGCCATACTGTGCCGTGACGGAAAGCCCATGCCCCTGTCTGTGCTGCACAACGTGGGGCTAGAGGAGGAGTACCGAAGGATCAGACAGCACAGAGCCATAATCACAGAGGTACAGTACGGGTGTTTGGTTATGGCAAAAGATAAATAAATAAACATTATAAATAAACATTTCTCTTTGACGTGGTGTTTACGAAATCTTTGTAATGTTACCTAATTAATACCCTGACGTTAACACCTTAAGTAGTTACTAAGTCTGAATCATTTTTATGCTTTATTAAGACTAATTAAGATGTAATTATCATAAAGTGGTACCAACTATGGGTTTTCTTGATAGCAGCAGGCATACCCATGTTTTCCTCCCCTTCTCTTGTCCGAAGAACCCAAAAGGAAAATATAAAATTATTCTATATTCTAAATCTGTTCTGTCTAAGTTACATCATAACATCATTTTTATATTATGACTATTTGAGTGACTATATGAGTATTTTTCAATTCAACACCTATATTGCAGAATGAAAATTTTGTTGTCACCCGACACCTAGTAATTTAAAGTGCATTTGGCAATAAAATTTCTCGAAAAGCATACGCCATCAGTGAATAATTTTGTTTTGATAGTTGTTAGAGTGGAGTACTTGTGTATTCCCTAATCTCATAAACCTATACATATTCATATATATATTTTCTTTGTTGTTTTCAGGAGAACAAAGTGAATGGTGTGACAGATTCCACGCGGATCATGGGCTATTCTTTCCTATACCCGTCAGTGATTCCTTGCCCACATGTGCAGACAGTCACTCTCACGTCCCAGGATGAGTTCTTCATTCTGGGCAGCAGGGGATTGTGGGATACAGTTTCTCACCAGGAGGCGGTGGAGGCCGTCCGGAACGTGCCCGATGGCCTCGCCGCCGCCAAAAAGCTGTGCACTCTGGCTCAGGGCTACGGGTGCACGGACAGTCTGAGCGCTGTGGTAGTGCAGCTGAGTGTGAGCGAAGACTGCTGCTCCTGCTGCTGCTCGGACCCCCCACAGCCCCCTCCTAGCCCCGGGTTAGGCCCCTACCCCTCGGCCACTAACCCAATGAAGGAGCGGCCGTCGGATGGCTCCCTCCCTGTCCCCCCCTCGTCCTGCAGTGAGATCAGCAGCGAGATCAGTACAAGTGAGATGAGCAGCGAGGTGGGCTCCACAGCCTCATCGGATGAGCCCCCGCAGAGCTCCCTGGTGCTTCTCCACGACCAGCCCCATCACCAGAATCTCCAGCTGCACCATCAGGCCCACTCTCTGTCCCTGCAGCACCAGCAGCCTCATAGCTCCATGCAACCCTGTCAGTACCTGTACCCAAGCTCCGAACTGCCCTCCTCGCGTAGCTGTTGTGCAGTGCATCCTTCGTGCTTGACAGGGGCATTCCAGAGGCAGCTCTCTAGCGCCACCTTCTCCAGCGCTCTGTCCGACAATGGGCTGGACAGCGAGGATGAGGAACCCATCGCTGGAGTGTTCTCAAATGGCAGTCGTGTGGAAGTGGAGGCAGATATCCATTGTCTCAAACCAGAGTTGCCCCAGTCCTCACAGCCACTAGCCCAAGAGCGCCCCCTTCTGCTTAGTCTGCCCCCTCCACCTCCACCGCCCCCCTGCACCCCTGAACCTCAGGAGGAAGCAGGGGATGTAGCAGAGGGCGACCAAGGCCTGGAGAGAGACGAATCGTGGCAGGGGGATCTGGGGAAAGTGCCAGTGAAAAGCAGGAGAGCAAACGGATCAGTGGCGCGACAGGAGAAGAGCCACAACCTGATAGAGGTGGCCGCAGACGCCCCCTCCAAGAAGTCCGGCGGGTACTTCACAGCACCAGCGCAGCCAGACCCCGATGACCAGTTCATCATCCCGCCCGAGCTGGAGGAGGAGGTGAAGGAGATCATGAAGCAGCATCAGCAGAAGCAGCAGAAGCCCAGCGGCACGGAGCAGCCCTCAGACTATTATGACACCCCTCTCTGAGCACCCATACCAGTATTACAACACCTGAGTACTATGATACCCCCTCTGATCAGCCCTCTAAGTACTACTACACCCCTCTCTCCAAGCACTACAGCACCCCCCTCTAAGTACTACAACACAAGTACTATGACACCCCTCTATGAACAGCCCTCCAAGTACAAGGACTACCTGCTCTAAGCAGAATCTGAGGCTGCCCTAAGCACATACATACAAGACGCTCCATCTGCAGCCGTCAGCTCTCACTGCAGAGCTACTCACTGTAACGTGCTGTTAACCAAGACCTGCAGAGGTAGAACAAGCAAACCAGCCCTTTAATGATGCTTAACCCTTTTGAAAAGGACACATCCACTGCTGACCCCTCGTCAGACTGTGGAGCTTTGTTTTTACACTAGACAACCAGCTGATATATAATCAACACTAGTCTCTTTGCAATAGCATTAGCTCGCCACAACTCTGCTAATACAGATAAGTTACATGGTTTGTTTGTTTGTTTTGTAAAACTTACCATATCTTTTAATGTGAAACCAGTGACTTTGCTGAAAAACTTTTTAAAAACAGACATAATCTTTTTATTATCAGTGAACTATGATGAAAGGTACACCAGTGAAACCACTCTTAACTGTTGTAGATAGGGCACTTAAATACTGTATTTCTTCAGTAAATCACAGCTCATGGCCTGTAAAATGGCATAGAATTTTTGTAGAAATTGAAATACTAACTCCTAGGAGTTGCATACTCTATATTGTGACTCAGTCACTTTACTAATCTTCTCTGAGAGAAATGGTGATTTTTTCCAATGACTGTAAATAAGAGTAATGTTGTATACTGATGCTTTTAAGGAACTGCGTACCTGTTTGTCGGTGAAGGTTGTAGTTGCAGGAGGATGTGAGGTTGCTGTCACACTCTCTCTCTATATTAGACTTACAAATATGAACACACATCCATACACTCAGACTGATGTAAATGTGCAATTGCAGCTGAAGCCCAGACATTCCATGTAATTGAATAACACAGAAATTGTCCACATTGTTTGGTTGTGATGTCCTGTTGTCATCACTGTATTTAAAGACACTATTAGACAGATATATGCATGCACATACACACACACACAACAGCAGCAGACACACAATATAATCCCACCTCCCTCCTACAGTAACTGTTACCACCGGCATGACTGTCAACTTCAGTAATATAAATACTATATCCACAAAAGAGATACACAGATGTTCCTGTATTTGGTATAATAAATTTTAAATTTGTGAATATAAACCTTTTTGTGTGGGATTTTATTTGGAATTATTTGTATAATTGGATAAAAGAAACACGGTTTGAGCTTTTGTTAAAAATTCTTTATTTACTATATTCTTTTTTAAACATTGGGATACTGACATCAAGCCGCCACAAGAGGGCACCCTAAAGCAATCTACGTGAACAAACTTATACCACAGCTTTGTCACTCAGATAATCTGTTTGAACGTCCTTCGATGTCCCTTTATTGGGCCATCACGTTGGACATGACAATATCATCTCCACTTCCCTTGTACTTTTTCTTGACACAGACCACACTGACCACTGTGATGACCAGCATGGCTCCCAACACACCCAAAGATGAAGCCAGAGCCAGGTCGGTCTTCTGCTTCACTGTGCCTCTGTACTGACAGTTGGGTCCGTAGTACCACCAGTCATCACCCACCAGACACCTGCACACAGACACATATACACATTATATACACATCACACACATATACATATACACATCAGATAGACATCACATACACATCACATACACATCATGTACACATTATATACACATATACACATCACACACATCATATACATATACACATCACATACACTTCGTACACATCACACACATCATATACATATACACATCACATACACATCATATACACACAAACATATACACATCACACACATCATATACATATACACATCACATACACTTCATACACACACATCATATACACATCACATACACATCACATACACATCATATACACATTATATAGACATCATATACACATACACACATTATATACACATCACATACACATCATATACACATCATATACACATCATATACACATCATATACACATCACATACACATACACACATCACATACACATCATATACACATCATATACACATTATATACACATCATATACACATATACACATCATATACACATCACATACACATCATATACACATTATATACACATCATACACACATCACATACACATCATATACACATTATATACACATCATATACACATTATATACACATCATATACACATATACACATCATATACACATCACATACACATCATATACACATTATATACACATCATACACACATCACATACACATCATATACACATTATATACACATCATATACACATCATATACACATCACATACACATACACACATCACATACACATCATATACCACATCATATACACATTATATACACATCACATACACATTATATACACATCACATACACATTATATACACATCATATACACATACACACATCACATACACATTATATACACATCATATACACATTATATACACATCATATACACATTATATACACATCATATACACATCATATACACATCATATACACATCACATACACATCATATACACATTATATACACATACACACATCACATACACATCATATACACATTATATACACATCATATACACATTATATACACATCATATACACATATACACATCATATACACATCACATACACATCATATACACATTATATACACATCATACACACATCACATACACATCATATACACATTATATACACATCATATACACATTATATACACATCATATACACATTATATACACATCATATACACATTATATACACATCATATACACATTATATATACATATACACGCTTAGCAAGAGTGATGGAGGTCAGATGTACAGTTTACTGAAAGGAGGCCAGTTTGTTCCATATAGCCTACTGTACAAAGAATTGTCTCTCCTAATCACCAAATACTGAGAGGGTCGACGTTTTCTAGGCGAGGCCCTGTTTACCTATATGCAATTGATCCTTTGAAAGAATAGGCCAATACCAATTTTCCTTAAAATATTAATCAGTTAAAAACCGTTATTTAAGGAACTAGGCAAAAATGTATCACAATCACAAGTGAGTTTGTGTTGCCAGTGCCGAAAGCTGATGTGCTGACTCATTTCAATATTGAAACCGGAAACTACTGTGAAAACCAAAACGAGAACCAAAACACCACATTATGAATAAATGGAACATCCTTTTAATCAGTATAATCTTATTTAAGGCTATAGAATCTTATTTAAGGCTATATTGTGATTTGAACATGTCTCCCAAAATCTTACATGTGTTTCCTTTTAAGCTCCAGGGACAAAGATGTATATGTAATACAAATATATGTGTGTTTTCTTATTTTAAAAGTCATCTATTTGAGTAGGCATATAAAAGTTCTGTTCAGTAATGGCTGTTAGGCTTTAGAGTGCCCTCTTGTGGCTATGAGTTGTTGGGTTTTTTTCAGCTTTGAACTCTGCAACTTAATCATAATAAGACTTAAATGATTTTATTAAATATATTTCCTTCCCTCCTTACATAAACCCCATAATGATCTCATCTTGTGTAACGTTATTACATTTTCTGCCAAGATTCCCCATACCCCCTGTACAGTTCTCATGTATGGACTCCCTATTGAGAAACAGATCTTTCATAGTTCTGCACAAACCACGGATGCAATCTGACCCACCAGAGTCCAGTACATGAACTACCCTGTGGCGCAAATCCAGCTTCTTCAATAATTCAACACTTTTCATGTTTAAAAAGACTCACAGATGTAGTAGATTAAACCCTGTGTTAGTATTCAGCGAGTATTCAGATACAGATGGAGGATTTGAAGTTCTCACCTGCATCCAGCCTGTCCTTGCTCAAACACGCAGACTCCACCATTCAGACACTGCAGGATGCCGCAGTGGAGGGGTGTAGTGGAGCCTGTGGTGGTTGGTTTCGGGGTTGTTGGTGGAACAGGCTGGGTCAGGGTCAAATGGGACACATCTGAAGACATAGTAAAGGAAAAGTCAGCGTCTTGTCTATTTTGTGTACAGGAAAATTGCTTTTAAGAGGTAATAAATATATTGCATAAAATTGACTTTGTAAGCTTCAAATTTATGTTGGAATATTGTTACCTCAAAACATACTCAGAGTTGTGTTTTCTTTCATTCGCACATGTTTGAGTAAATCTTTATTACATCTCCAAAGCTCAGAATGCTCTGTTCCACCTTGTGACGTTATGTAGTGGTAGTTTTCAAATGAACAGCTTCTTTTATCTTTAGTTCAGCAGACATTGTTAGTTCCAGGGCTGAAATGATCTAAAAGATTCTAGTGAAGGTGTATGGAGTTTAAAAACACAGTAGAGCATGTATTACCACATTAAATCACAAGGTAGAACAGTGTTTTCTGTTTTAAGGACTCAGGTTAAACATGTGTGAATGAAACAAAACAAAACGAGGTATGTTTTTGATGAGGAAACATTATAACATAAATCAGAAAATAGCGTAATATGGGCCCTTTAAAGTAGCACCTACATCAGTGTTTCCCAACCTTTTTTGTCTTGTGTACCCCCTGAACCCTTTTGTCATACCTCGAGGACCCCCTCACTCATACGTGTTGATCATTCTCCAGAAGTAGAACGTGACACAACGGATTATTAAATGAAAATAATTTTATTTCATCTCCTTAATTTGAAAATTTAATTCTCAGGCATTTTCTCTCTTTTCTTTAACTCAAATTTACTCAAATTAGTTTAATCAAATTCAAAATCAAATTTAATCAAAAATTAAAAAAAATCTCCCCCCTGCACCTTGCAGCGACACTGCCGAGTACCCCCAGCAATGTGCTCGCGTACTCCTAGGGGTACTTGAAACACTGACCTACATACACCATACTTTGTACAAGATTTGGACAGCTAATTACAGAAAGATTTCAATCAATCAATCAAACATTATTTATAAAGTGTAACACAAAGCGCCTTACAGTGATTAATGATTAGAAGATTAGAAGATTGACTTTTTATTGATCTCACACAAGAAATTCAAGCCTGAGTTTGCTTTAACTACATAAAAAAGTTTTTTTTTTTTTTTTTAAGTATTTTAAATTTTCAGTTAAGTCTAGTTAACGTAAAATTACAAAATTACAAAAAGATATCCACTGTTTCCTCCGAAAATGTCTCAACAAAACCATCAACAGAAACAAGCAACATATTTAAACCTGGCTCCATCTCAGAGCCAGCTCAGTTTTGGCTATATTTACACATAAAATGCCTTATTCATATCATATATAAAAAGATTACGTGATGAAACACATATCACATTTTTTGTTAGATTTATGTTTCAAATTGATATCTTCAGATTTTTCTGACTTGCAGTGTCTTTCCTTATTGTAAAAGTTAGTTGAAATTAAAGGCACTAATTTACGGCTTAATTTCACAAATGCCAACTGCATTCTTTTATTCTTTCATTTTGTTTACCAGACTGAAGTAAAACACCTTCAGAGACTTTTCCTTGACACTGACCACTGCCATGTACTCAATATGTCCACTATACTCTCACTATCTGTTGCATGTAGCTGTATAGTTTAAAACCATCAGCGATTTAGCCATCTCCTTTTTCTTTCTGTAAGAACTTATAAATCATTTATTGTTCACAAACAAAATAAAAAAAAATAAAATAAAAATCACATTAAAGGGACAGTGTGTAGGATGGTGGCGCATTGGTGGATGGTGGGTATTGCAATTCCGGTTCTAGCTACGGCAGACCTCGAGGGTCACCCAGGCGCGACGTAATGCGGACACCTCGGCGTACCCGGAGGTGGGTTCACCGGCAGCTGCGCACGAACCGTGTGCACGCGTGAAGCGCACCCGGCGCTGTGGGGGGAATCGGGAACCGGACCACGGAGGGCAGAGGTCGGTCTGAACCCGGGGTGTGGGCCCGCGCTGCGACAAAGCCCCAGCCGCGGTAGGTACTATGTCCTTCTTCTTTTCCTCTTAGATGAAGGTGCTTGCTCCTGCGATGTATGTGCGGAGTAAGTGTGATCCGGCAACATGCTTGTCGTTGTTTATCCAAACGCGTTATCCAAATCTCGTGTGAAAACCACGAGCCCTTTGACAACTACTGTATAAAGAAAACGGCGAAGGCGGAGCCCAAATGTCCTTCTGCGGCTCTCGTAATCAAAATGGCTGGAAGATCCCCCTTTTATGTGACTATATCTAAGTCCAACAGAATACTTTGATTTCATGATGGAAGTGAAAAGGCTTGGAGAACACTGTATTTTTGAATGGGTATCTTCAATTTCGGTAATTAACGGGTAAAAATCTTACACACTGTCCCTTTAAGAACAATTATTTCAAAACAGAAAAACACACTTCAAACTCATTCTACAAAGAAATGTTTTGAAATGATTTGATTTACTGAACGCTGCTCTGTGGGCTGCCTTTAAGGTGGGATTACAACCTTGGGAGTGGTTAGTTCACAGAGTTCATATGGAACGTGATTTTGAATTATTAAACATTTCATGTTTTAGTGATTGAAGAATAGACTACAAAGAAGAATAAAGAATCAAATACATAACTTATTGGACCCTCGAGACCTTATCAAATGTTTATAATAGTTTATATAATATGACATAGACCTGAAAGAGAATTATGAGGAGGAGGAAAAAAAAGCAAAAAAAGTTTTCATTGTATGTTTTCACAGAGAAAACAAAACAACAACAACAACAACAACAAAAACAGCATTTTATGTGTAGGAAATTGACAAAATTGCACTTCATTTGATATTTGATTGGACAGAGCTAGTTTTAAATGTCTTGCTAAACTTTGTCAACATTATATACACACATTTGTGAACTCATCAGGAAGTAACTAAATACATGTAACGAAAATATGTATTCTGAATATCAATTTTGAGTAACTGTATTCTGGTACAGTTACTTTTTCATTTGGTGGTATTCAGAATACAGTTACTTTCCTAATTTGAAAGGAATACTATTTATTTTCTGTTCTTTATCGTGTAATTTTGGCTTTGTACTGCAAATTTTTTGTGAGGAAAAAAAAGAATGCGGGTGTGTGGAATTTTTCTTGTTGAACTAGACATAACTCAATCCATAACAAACTAAAGAGCAACTAAAATAAAGCAGTTAGTAATACTATGTAGTATTTTTCACACTAAAATATAATGCAACTTGGTGTAAAAGTATCGTCAGCATTCAGAATCCTGTACTCAGATTGGCCCATTACAAAATTTTCAGTATTCTGTAACTAAAAACATATTCAAAATATTCTTCCCATCACTGTCAGGGATAATTAATTAGGATGTTCAGAAAACATAAAAAGTAAGTGAGGAATAACTTTAGTTTTTTTTACGTTTTTAAAACAGTAAAAATCAGGTCGAGCACCTTTAATGTAACGTCTTACCTTCCATAGTGAGGAGAAAGATGGCATCTCCTCCCTTGATGAAGTCCCTGCTCTTGGCACGGAGGTGGGTCAGGTACACTGAAGTCCCCAGAGCCGGTCCTCTGAAGTACTTCGTCCCATCGGGCTCCGTCACCTCAGTGCCCACTTTACGAGGGTCATCCCAGAAAAAATCGCCCATAGCTGGAGACAGAAAGCATGTTAGGGCACATAGTGAGGAGAAAAAAAAAAGAAATTTCAAGTGGTCAAAGATTTAGTGGACAATTTCATGCAATTTATTTATTTATTACATTTCTTTTGCGCATGTCTTATAACTCGTGCGCACGCCTTGTTATTTTATTTATTCACCTATGACACTTCCAGGGCTCCGTAATATTCTCATCAGTCTTTTTGTTGCCCTGTTATGAGTTGTGTCTTATTTTGGCTTTATTGTGGTGCTGTTGCACTTTGTGACCAGTAGATGGCAGTTGAAGACCAGATATGAATCTGAGTAGCCCTAGTAAGAAGAAGTGTGACGAAAATGAAACTTAACAGAGTGATGAATCGAAGGCAGCAGTTGCGTGTTGTTTGAGCTGTTTATAACTCGTGCGCACGTCTTATAAGTCGTTCTCACGCTTTATAACTTGTGCGCACAGGTTATAACTCGTGCGCACACCGTATAACTCGTGTGCATGGGTTATAACTCGTGCGCACGCCTTGTTATTTTATTTATTCTCCTATGACACTTTCAGGGTTCCGTAAAAATAAAAACACTGTGATTGGAAAATATTTCACAGCCAGGAAAATATTTTAGCTATGTTTGATGGGCAGTGTTGGGCAAGTTACTCAAAAACTGTAATACATTACTGATTACATGTTACTGTCTTTTCAAAATAATCCGTTACATTACAATAATATATTTAAAATGTAAGGCATTACACTACTTTTGCATTACTTTAGTTACTCTCGCCAAAATAACGTGAAATATGGATCTGGGAATTTACAGTATAAATCAAGCTCATGAGTCATGACTCTTTCACTTCCCATCCAGGAGGTGTTTCAGCAGCATGCAGACTAAAAACTAGCAGGTTCAGGAATAGCTTCTTTCTGACCCACCACACTGAACACCATTAAAATCCAGGTTACGGTAAAATGTATTGTAACTAGTATATATTACAGATTTTCCCCCATGTAATACCTTACATTACTGCGTTACAGCAAAAAGTAATGCATTTGTAGCGCACCCATTTTCTTGTCTTTTTGTTGTTCCCTTATTCTCATCAGTCTTTTTGTTGCCCTGTTATGTGCTGTGTGTTTTATTTTAGCTTTATTGTGGTGCTGTTGCACTTTGTGACCAGTAGATGGCAGTTGAAGACCAGATATGAATCTGAGTAGCCCTAGTAACAAGTGTGACGAAAATGAAACTTAACAGAGAGTGATGAATCGAAGGCAGCAGTTGTGTGTTGTTCGAGCTGTTTATAACTCGTACGCCATATAAGTCGTTCCCACGCTTTATAACCCGTGTGCACGCGTTATAACTCGTGCACACGGGTTATAACTCGTTATTTATTATTGTTTATTTTATTTATTCACCTATGACACTTTCAGGGCTCCGTAAGTTTTCATTATAGCTTTGGTCAATATTTAAATACATAAAATAAATGTAAATGACTTATTGACTGAATTATTATTATTATTATTATTATTATTATTATTATTATTATTATTATTATTATTATTTATTTATTTATTATTTATTTATTTATTTATTTATTTATTTACTTATTTACTTATGTATTTATTTATTTATTTAATACTTTATATATTTTCATCTTTTTATACATGAATTTACTTAGCTGCCAGAATCCACACAGGAAGCCACTTAATAACAAGTATGTAAGCCTGTATATAAGCCTTTTTTAAATTTATGATGATGATGATGATGATGATGATGATGATGATGATGATTATTATTATTATTAATTTTCTCTATACTTAAATGTTGCTTTGCCTGTAATGTTCCACTCTATGGCATTACACTCTATATCACCATGGCATTTCACAGGTGCATGTTTTTGGGAGTATATTTTAGCGATCAAAAATATGGTTGAATAAATGGAAGACAGATCAAGTTAATGCTCTACGGTGGAACATTCAATGCAAAGCAATCTCCATGGAGACAAGCACTCCACCTGAGCTTACATGATTTTTCTGCTACTCAGTGAACTTACTCTATCACATTATTGACTAACTTTCATTTAAAGCATCTCACCTGTCTTTCTGGTGGGATCCGTAGTGATGCTCCTCTGATTGGACATCCTCTTCTGAATGTGCGGGTTCTGGTCCATAAGCATCGTGGTGATCTGTTTCCATGGACAAGGCCATGTTTGTCCTGTGTCCCCCTCCCGAGCCACCAAGCCTGCATACACTCCTAGCTCCTCAGGGGTGTCCTTTTGGCCGCCGGGATACAACTTCACCTGGAAAGTATAGCCCTCTTTGGACGTGAACGTTGGACTGTAGATCGCCGTGTCTACTGGCGTGGTGTCCATGACGTGGCTGAAGTTTTTGACCCTCCAAACGAACTCCGGACATGTGGTCTCGGACAGGTTAATGTCATCCAGGGACATTCCACCTGGTGCTGTCTCCGAACCTTCTTTGGAGCCTTGGAAAACCACCCGGAATTTGGTTTTGGCATCCAAGCTTATATGGTGCAACTGCCAAAGATCTTGTGGTGGGCCTGTGCAGATGAGAAGAGAATATTTTACAACCTGAATCTTTTACACATAATATCTCCCAGAAATGTTTGTCATGTAATGTATTAATAGTGAAGTGTGGGGGGGAAGCGGGAGGGGGGAGAAAACTGCGCTCTGACAAGTGTGATAGACCCGGCGCGGGGCTGACAGCAGGTCTAGACCAAGGTCTAAACCTGGACTGGACCTGGACTAAACCAGGACTAAACCAGGACTAAACCTGGACTAAACCAGGACTAAACCAGGTGGATTAAAGCAGCGAGGAGGGGACTGCACGCAGTCTGAGTGCATGAACGCATGAACGAGACCCATGCAAGAGCCGCGGGCTCCTCCTGGTTTAGTCCAGGTTTAGTCCTGGTTTAGTCCAGACCACTGCGGCCCCTCTAGACCTCCTCTAGACCTGGTCAGGTCTAGAGGAGGTCTAGACCACCGCGGCTCTTGCATGGGTCTAGTTCATGCGCTCAGACTGCGTGCAGTCCCCTCCTCGCTGCTTTAATCCACCTGGTCTAGTCCTGGTTTAGTCCTGGTTTAGTCCTGGTTTAGTCCTGGTTTAGTCCTGGTTTAGTCCTGGTCCAGTCCAGGTTTAGACCTTGGTCTAGACCTGCTGGCAGCCCCGCGCCGGGTCATGCTGCACTATCACACACGTGTCAGAGCGCAGTCTTCTCCCCCCTCCCCCTTCCCCCGACACTTCACTATTAATAATTTTGTTGAAAATCTATGAAAGTTTGAGTGTTTAAACGAGAGACAAATGTGAGAAAAGTTTAAATCCAGTCTGAGAAAAGCATATGTGTGTGGCTGAGCGCGCATTATTTGAATTTTTGAGATTTCGCGCTTCGTAACTTGAATTTTCTTTCGTATCTAGAGACCAAAATTTACCGTGAAGGCGTTTCGTAACTTGAAATTTTCGTTTGTTGGGTCATTCGTAAGGTGAGGTACCACTGTATATAATGTTTTTAATTATGTATACTGGACTAACTATTTTAAGAGCCAATACTTTTATTAGTCACTCATCAAAGTAGCTTCTTTAGATATGGCAAGGTTCTGGTCACTATTTCATATAAAAATACTAAGCCCATGATGTTTTAATAATATTTTTTTACATTGTGTAACTTTTCTGGTGCAGGATCTGTCATCAGATTTCTTTTTTTTTTATGAATGAATGAATGAATGAATGAATGTTCCACAGTAGCATTAAACTTGCATGTTTTCAACTGCATGCTTAAAAAAACTTGAGCAGAGTCATCTCCCTGCAGATCTAACGTGTAACTTAACTTGGTGGTGTAATTTTCCATGGAGATAGATACATTTAATGCAATACTGTGGAGCATTCTGGCCAAAGCGACAACATCTCCATGGCAATGAGGAGGTAACAGAGTTGCTGCCAGAAAAGTTACGCAATGCTCCTAATGCTCACTGTTCTGTATATGCTGAAAACCCAGAAAGAACATAAACAATGGATTAATTTCCACGATAATATTGCATTTATTTCTTATTTTTCAATATCCCTACTTGGTACCAGAAAGTGGAATCCTCACCGTCCACTGTGGTGATGAATCGCAGGGTCCCGCTGGGGTTGGCTTTGTCGTATTCTCTGACGTAGATCTTGAGTGTGTCTTTGGCCCCGGCGCTGTTGTAATAGAAGAACTGCAGACACTGGAAGCCTCGTTTTGGGTACAGGAGCCGGCTCTCCAGTATGGCTGTGTCCCCGAGCTTAGCAGAGGCCGTGTCAAAGTGCATGAAAAAGCCAGCACCTGTAGCAAAGATGAGAAACTAGTTAGCCTTTTTGGTACAATAATAGTTAGTAGAGTAAATTTAAATAGTAGTAGTAGTAGTAGTAGTAGTAGTAGTAGTAGTAGTAGTAGTAGTAGTAGTAGTAGTAGTAGTAGTAGTAGTAGTAATAGCAATAGTGGTGGATCCAGAGACATGAAACCTCAAGATATTATAATGGTGTTGTTCATTCTAGTGCAGTCGAGTCTGGCTATACTTCTGTTGTAGGGAGTATTATACCTCTGATGACATAGGCCAAGATAACAAGGGTTGAGCTGGCAGTGTGCGCTCAGTACAGCACAGAGGATATTGAATTTCTCTAACAATAACTGCACTTTAATATAAACTGGACCACTCTGTGCTTCTGGCATCTATTTATGAAGCATCTTTAAAGGACAGTGTGTAAGATTTTTACCCGTTAATTACTGAAATTGAAGATACCCATTCAAAAATACATTTTTTTCCAAGCCTTTTCACTTCCATCATGAAATCAAAGTATTCTTTTGGACTTAGATATAGTCACATAAAAGGGGGATCTTCCCCATGCAGAGGCAGCCATTTTGAATACGAGAGCCGCAGAAGGACATTTGGGCTCCGCCTTCGCCTTCGGTAAGGCTCGTGGTTTTGGGTAAACAACACAAGCATGCTGCCGGATCAGACTCGTAATGGATCTAACACATGTTTTGGACTAAATTGTTTTACTGGGTTTTATTTGCTGGATCCTTACGGACAAATTGAGAGCAAGTTTATGGTGAAATACAGAGTTTGACCTGTGCAAAGCATTCTAAGGTAAGCTAACCTCGTTTTGTGCTTTTCCGTATAAAAGCCCCATGTGCTCGGGGAGTGATTATTGTGCAGGGAAATGAATTGTATAGTCAAAGAGAGGAGACTGTAAGGTTTCATTTGATGTGTAGAGTGTCATGGTACATGATCGGGAATGTGTGTTTTCATGAGAAAAGAAAAAAAAACAAAAAACGGGGCCGCGTTTTATTTATACAGTAGCGGCTCGTGCGTGGGTACGCGAGCTGTCTGCGTTACGGCGCGCCCGGGTGACCCTCAAGGTCTGCCGTAGCTAAAACAGAAAGTGCAATAGCACCATCCACCTATGCGCCACGAATCCTACACACTGGGGCTTTAAGGCTAGTGCACTGTTAGCATGCTAGTAGTTGTTGTTAGCAATACCGTGATAGCAAAACTCCTCTCTGGTCTTTCAAAGTTGTTAAAAATGGTGAATAATTAGGATTAGGATAATTAGGAAAGTGAGAAATAAATTGGACCATTTCAAATGATTTAAAATGAAGTGTTTTAATACCATAAAAACTGGGTACAACACCTTTAAACTAAACTTCTTCTATCACTATCTGCAAATATATGTTATGTTATCAGACTCTAAATGCTAATGAAATGGCAAGTGAAAGAACTAAAGAGAAGCGGAGAAAGATAATGGTCCATGTACCGCCTTCTGTGCTTTAATCCTCGCCTCATGTGGAAACCATACTTAAGTCTCTGTGTAAAAGACATATCTGCATATTGATTCAGTGTAGGTTTTTTTTTGGTTTTTTTTTCTTTTTGAAACCAGGTAACCTTCTTTACACATTCCTTTTGTCGCAAAGTCGAAGCCCAGACCAGGGGCGCCTGCAGTATTGAAATGTAAGTTACGCCCCCCACCTCCAAAAAAAAAATAAAAAATCACACGGTGCATATAGGCCTACGGTCCCAAATCTGTAGGCTACAATACAACAAAAGAACTTGAAATTGAACAATGTGAACAATATCAACGTAATATGTGAACAACACACGAACAATAAACATTGGAACATATTTTAAAACTCACATTCGTGCACAGTAGCCTACATGGGCCACACATCCGTAAGCACAGCAAAGAGCACCCCCCCCCCCCCTCCCCGGGAGCGCAGTTGAAGGCGCAACTGTAACTTGTAGAGCAATCTATTTGAAATTTTGTCGCCTTTTACCAGATGCGTTGAACTGTCTCATGATCGCTTCACTATCGATTTTCATGTCGAAGTGAATGTTCATGAGAGCAAGCCCGGTAAGCCTCGCATGGTGTTTCGCAGGTACATTTTTAAGCGTCTCAGTGTGCTGAACGAGCGCAAGTCGGCAGAGGCAGTGGAAACGGGCATTGTCAATAAAATTTGTAGGATTACATCATGCCATCTGCGGGCAAATAAAGTAAAAGCCGGCTTACCTTAATCAAAGGAGAAGTTCAATTTGTCAACTGGACAAAGTTTGTTTGGTTGAAAACGTTTCGCCGCTCATCCGAGAGGCTTCGTCAGCTCTGGCCCTCATGCTGGTTCGACCCTGTTTATGTCTAGCTGCAAGGGAGGAGCTAGCTCCCCTGAACAAAGCTCTGACCTATCCCCGCTACTCTCTTTTGTTTTACGAATTCCTCTGGCGTCTTGTATTAGCATATCTATCAGCCCGCTGATAGACCAAACAAACTTTGTCCAGTTGACAAATTGAACTTCTCCTTTGATCATGGATTCTACCTGGACGACTGAGGGACTTTTCACGCGGCTTACCTTAAGTTTGATCCGTTGTCTGCTAGTCCACGGACGTCGTAGGCTACAGTTTAATATCGCATTTGCAACACTTTAATTACGTCTTTCCAGCCAAACATATCGTTGAATTCGAGCAATATCACTATTTCAGTAAAGAGGAGTCGAACTTCGTTGTGTGTATACTGAGGAGGTGACCTGCTGCGATGGAATGTTGGATGTATCATTTTTGTGGGGGGGTGTGAGGAGTGTGCTGTAGGACTGTGAACTTGGTGCTTATCGCACTTCCAGTCTGATCGGACCCAGTTCGCTTGGGCTCTCCATCTCACACATTCTATTTATATTAAAACATTCAATTTCTATAAAAATGCGTTTTTTATTCACTTAATGTTGTCTTGCAAAAGTGCCAAACAGGAATTAAAAAAAAAAAAAAAAATCTCTCCAAGGTACACCTAGTGTGTACGGCCATACGCCTGGCGGTGCCACTGGCCCAGACAAAAAGTGCAGTGGTTCCTGACCTTTGGAGGCTGGATTATTTTACAAG
Organism: Paratrypauchen microcephalus; assembly: GCA_036785185.1. Taxonomy (NCBI): domain Eukaryota; kingdom Metazoa; phylum Chordata; class Actinopteri; order Gobiiformes; family Gobiidae; genus Paratrypauchen; species Paratrypauchen microcephalus. Next base: position 3,370,780 of record JAVJIX010000021.1, on the reverse strand, counting down.
AAATCAGACATATTATGCAAGTGCATGTTTAATAAAGTGGTGCCCTTGTAACTAAAGGTAAACTGAATTAAAGGTAAAAGGAGCTGTTAACTTGAAAACTACCACTACATGACATCACAAGGTGGAACAGAACATACTGATCTTTGGGGATCTGGACATAACAATAATGCAGGGTTGCTCAAACATGTGTAAATGAAACAAATCACAACTGCAGGTCTGTTTTTGAGATGTTAAAGGAGAATTAACGTTTTTTACAATCTGAGCCTTATTTCGGTAATAAAACAAGTTGTTTTACTCACCCATAGCACTTTGGTGTCATATGGAGCACTTCCAGAGATGTTTTAGATTAGCGATATCCGTAATGCAAGTTCTCGGGGGATATAATATATGCCCCGAGCGGTCTCCAAATAACACAAACTTTAGCACTTTTCAAATCATAGTCGCTCAATGTCTTAGTCTACACTTTTGTTTGAGTCAAAAGTGGCCTGTAATCCGAGATTTATCCATAATTTACATATTTGCGTTTCATGTTTGGGTCCCGGAAGCTGAGAGTGAAATAAGCTGTGACTCCGCACATGCGCACTGACGTCCTCATCTACTCGAAACTATGGATAAATCTCGGATTACAGGCCACTTTTGACTCAAACAAAAGTGTAGACTAAGACATCGAGCTTCTATGATTTGAAAAGTGCTAAAGTTTGTGTTATTTGGAGACCGCAAACATGTGCCCCGAGAACTCACATTACGGAGATTGCTAATCTCATACATCTCCAGAAGTGCTCCATATGACACCAAAGTGCTATGGGTGAGTAAAACAACTTGTTTTATTACCGAAATAAGGCTCAGATTGTAAAAAACGTTAATTCTCCTTTAACAGCATTATAACATGACTTAAATCTCATAAGAGTTAATTTTGCATGTAGGGTCTATAAATAAAAAATAAAAAAAATTCACACATTTCTTTTGCTATAGGGCTGTAGTGGCTCAGTGGTTAGTGAATTTACATACAGTATATAGCCATTGTGTCCTTAAGCAAGCCTCGGACCCAGCTTGTATGTGGCCAAAGTGGGGAGTGATGGAGAATTAAAATGAATACATTTCAACTGATTTAACAACTTATTCTTTTGCTGTAGGTTCGGCAGTGGCTCAGCGGTTTGAGGATTTGCCTGTACAGGTATTGTGTCCTTGGGCAAGACACTTCACGCACCTTGTATGTAGCCAATGAGGTGCGTGAGCGATTGGTGGTTGTCACAGATTGGCAGGCTGCATGCGTCGGTCAGCTGAGGCAAGGACAAAGTAGCTTTCAAAGTATCTTATGAATGAATAATGCATGAAACTGTTTAGCAACTGGCAATGTCTGGATGGTGCAATTTAAACCTAATGCATCATCGATTTTATTTGAGTGTTTTGCTCAAAGGCACAAAGGCAACTAAGCCTTGTGTTTATGGATGTGTAAAATTATATATGTTATGTATATTTCCAAGTTTATATATATTAAATGTCCTGTATCAGATTTTTTGTATTATGTATTTGAGCAAAATTAGTCTTATATTGTATAAGCAGCTCAAGGTGGTTAAAACTGTGTATTGTCTGCATCCATTTTTTAAGTATTTTATTGTCAAACTAACAGAAAGTGCTTGATTAGCATGCTAGTTGTTATCAGCTTTACAGTGACACCAAAACTCAGGTCTCTTATAAGCTCTTATAAACTAATGGCAGTGAATAATTAGGATGTTCGGCATGCATGTGGGGAATCATTTTTGAACTGTGTAAAATGAACTACAGTAGTTCTGTTTTTCATGTAAAGTAGTAAAAAGCTGGTACAGGTAATATATTATCTACGATTGAGTCTTGCGAGCTTTAAGCAATGTTTTATTATTATCTCATCAAAAACATACCCAGAGTTGTGTTTTATTTCATTCACACATGTTTGAGTAATCCAGCATTATTAGTCTGTCTACGTGTAATTTATCTATCTATCTATCTATCTATCTATCTATCTATCATGTAATTTAGTGTTCATTTTCAAGAACCTTTAGTTCATAGACATTGAAAATTCAAGGACTGGAATAATCTAAATGAAGATTAAGAGTGAAGGTGGAGCACTCCTGCATTACCACATGACATCATGACATCACAAGGTGTAACAGTGTTTTCTGTTTGAGAGAAAAACTCTGTATAAATATGCCAGGTTTGTCAAATGTGTGAAATAAATTTTCTTTAGTGATGGAACCTGCCTGGACGACTGAGGGATTACACCAACATTTTTTCCACTGTTTGTACTGCCCTATGTGACACTCCTTGTAGACCTTCTGGATATTGGAAAGGTACTGCATAAATGCATTTTGATTGATTCACTGTTTTATCCATTCTGTCACCTGGGCTTACTTCCCAAACCACCCTCTATGTAGTTTCCATGTTTGAAGGGCTCATATTACACTATTTTCTGATGTTATGTTATAATGTTGTTTGTTTTGTTTCATTCACACATGTTTGACACTCAAAACCTGCACATTTAGGCTGAGTTCTTCTCTCAAACAGAAAACACTCCATTCCACCTTGTGATGTTATGTGGTAACAGGAAGTGCTCTAGGAAGTGTTTTAAAACTCCATACACCTTCACATTCACTGATAATTTCAGCTCCGGGATTGCCAATCTCTACTGAACTAAAGGTCAAATATAACTGTTAACTTGAAAACTACCTCTACATGACATCACAAGGTGGAGCAGAGCATTTTGAGCTTTCGAGATGCAGGTTAATGATAAAAATGTATGAATGAAATAAAACACAACTCTGGATATGGGTATATCAAAAGTAAGAACATTATAAAATGGCTTACAGCTCACAAGAATGAATGTTGTGTCATTTTGTATAGGACATTTAAAGGAAAATTAACGGTTTTTTTTTTAACAATCTGAGCCTTCTTTCGGCAATAAAACAAGTAGTTTTACTCACCCATAGCAGCTTGGTGTCAATTGGAGCAGTATCGCCCAGAGAGTTTGGACTGCGAGCCGTGCGCTAGGCTAATGCGAAATGCGTATCCGTTAACATGGTGCTCGGAGGCATTACTTTGCGAGTGTTTCCAAATAACACAAACTTTAGCACTTTTCAAATCTGAAGATCGCTGTGTCAGTGTAGACTTTTAGTGGGTTTAATTTTATTTTCGGCCTGAAATGTGTTTATATCCAGCTGGATAGTTTCATTTGATGACGTCAAAAACAGAGAGGACAGTGCGCATGCGTGAACTCAGCTGTTTTGTAAACCACCGCTAGTCCAAAAGAAGCTAACACCAGCTCTGAACTTTACTCCTCATTCTGCATTCAAGCAACAACGCCCATATTGGGTTTCAGGCCGTTTTGGAATCTACTAAAAGTCTACGCTGACACAGCGATCTGAGTGTGATTTTGAAAAGTGCTAAAGTTTACAGTTATTTGGAGACCGCAAATCAGTGCCCCGAGCACTCATGCTAACAGATACGGGATCATTAGTAGAACAGAACGGCTCAACATAAGTTCTGCGATACTACTCCAATTGACACCAAACTGCTATGGGTGAGTAAAACTACTTGTTTTATTGCCGAAAGAAGGCTCAGATTGTAAAAAAAAAACGTTAATTTTCCTTGGTTTGTGCAGTACTTGCCTGTACATTTGCCCAGGTTGGAGTAATCTGTGCTGGGCTTTCCTACAGCAGAGGACACCCTTCTCCAGTCAGCTGTATCTCCTGCTCCTTGGATCATGCCACAGATGTTTTCACGCTCAAAGTCACATGAGTCAAGGAACGTCGACGCCTTGGCTGTGTCCATAAACACACAACATGCAGACTTTGAACAGCTGTTAAACACTTTATAACACCATATACATATTTATGCCCAGTCTATTGCAGTTCAATAAATAAGTAACTGATGAGAGCATGTTTTTATCTGTGTCAGTGTGGATTTCTTCTAGAAATGGGAACCCACTGCTGCTGACAGTTTGACCCCGTGGCACTGGCTGAAAAATGGGTCAAATGTGAAGAATGTACACTAAAAGTTTAGACACGCCCTCTCATTCAGTGTTTTTTTTTCTTTTTTTTTTCCTTTATGTTTACTACTTTCTACATTTTATATACACATACAATAAATATATGATGCATAATATATGGAATTATGTAGCAAAGTTTAATCTAAAACAAGTTTTGTGTTATTTTGAGTTTATTTTTGTTTACTATATTTAATCTACACTGAATCTACAATAATCATGGATATAAAACTGTTGACTGTGTTTTCCTCACAAGTACTGTATACCTTAAAGGAGAATTAACATTTTTTACAATCTGAGCCTTATTTCGGCAATAAAACAAGTTGTTTTGCCCACCCATAGCACTTTGGTGTCATATGGAGCACTTCCGGAGATGTTTTTGATTAGCAATCTCCGTAATGTGAGTTCTTGGGGCACATGTTTGCGGTCTCCAAATAACACAAACTTTAGCACTTGTCAAAAGTGGCCTGTAATCCGAGATTTAGCCATAGTTTCGAGTAAATGAGGAGGACAGTGTGCATGTGCGGAGTGACAGTTTATTTCACTCTCAGCTCCCGGGACCCAAACATGAAACGCAAAGCTGTAAATTATGGATGAATCTCGGATTACAGGCCACTTTTGAGTCAAACGAAAGTGTAGACTAAGACATTGAGCTTCTATGATTTGAAAAGTGCTAAAGTTTGTGTTATTTGGAGACCGCTTGGGGCATATATTATGTGCCCCGAGAACTCGCGTTACGGCTATCGCTAATCTAAAACATCTCTGGAAGTGCTCCATATGACACCAAAGTGCTATGGGTGAGTAAAACAACTTGTTTTATTACCAAAATAAGGCTCAGATTGTAAAAAACGTTAATTCTCTTTTAACTTTTCAAGTGCGTTTATGTAACTTTTCTGGTGGAGGGCTGTAAAGTTTTGTCTGTAAAGTGCTGCAGTGGCATTAATTGTATCTATCTCCATGGAGACAATAGGAGACACCACTAGCCCAAGTTACTGGTGAGATCTGTGGAGAGTTGACTTCTCATAGCAATAATGCATGCTTTTCTTTCAATAAAACTACTGTAAATGAATACGAAATCAAGTTTAATGCTAGCAATAACCTTTAAATTCCTTCTCTTTTCGTTATTAAGTATACTTCACATCCAACCTATACTATTTTTAAGTCTTTTCATCCCTCAATATCAGGCAAGTAAAGGACCACTAAATGATTAAAGTGATCAATTTGAGGCTTGCTTTTTAAGGGTCCATACTAATCTATTTTCTAATCTATCTTACGGTGGTGCTTCCTCTACTAAACTAAAAGGTAACTTGACAACTACAACTACATGACATCACAAGGGAGAACTCAGCATTTTGAGATTTGGAGATGTAGACTGCCTAATAATAAAGGATTATTCAAACGTGTGAATAAAAAAACACACCACTCCAGGTGTGTCTTTGAGAAGATAAAATGAACATTATAACATGGCCTAAAGCTCACAAGAGTCTTTGTTTTTGTAATACAGGACTTTAATTTGCCTGTTTTATTCAGTTAAATTTTGTTTCATTGATTTCATTTCACAGTAGCGTGGCTTACTGCAGTTGTAGAGGCGACTCAGCTTGAGCAGGTCACTGTCACTAAACTCCATGCGCTGTCCAATCACATCACTGAAGGCGGGGATCTTCGTCACGATGGTGGGCTCGGTGCCATTGCGGAAGGCGTTTTTACTGTAGTGCATCATGGAACCGTAGTCATAGGCAACCCCCAGGGAGCTCGAGGTGGTGTCATCATACGTGTTGAAATTGTGGCCTTTTCCTGCAGATAAAATATTAAAATGGCAGGTTTCATCATTCTACCTTGTAAACTTTGTGAAATACATAACTGCCACACTTGCTCTACATCAGGGGTGTCAAACTCATTTTGGTCCGGGGGCCGTATCCAACCTACTTTGATCCCAAAGGGGCCGGATCAGAAAACTCATGGCAAATATACCCCAAAAATAGCAATAAGTCCAAATATTTGTGCAGAGAAACACAAAACTATTACAGAAGTCTTTTTTATTTGATGAACTAACAACAAGAACTAAATATTATAATATTATGAACAACCTGAAACTTTAAAGGGATATGCCACCCCCAGGTCAAATTTGGGCATCTCCCCACAGTCCAGAGACTAAAATAAGTGGTGGAAAGCGTTTTCCTGCTCACCCAGCCATTGTCCGAGTCTGTCGCCACTGACCGCCGCGGTATCTGCAACGTCGCCAGAGAAAGATTTCGGCCAAAAGGAATTAATTTGCTCGATGCGTTTCCCAATTACTTTGTGTGTAGTGCGCATTCATATCGAGTGCAAATAAATGTGCAAATCAACACGGAGAGCTTGCCTTGGTCATTTTGGGTGGGAACTATTTTCCAGGGCGGAAGAATACAGCCGAATCACTCAGCACGCTGCCAGGGGAATCCCAGTTACGCACCGGGAAGGGAGTTCCCCTGTTGCACAACGTGGTGCGTGATTCGACTGTATTCTTCCGCACTGGAAAATAGTTCCCACCCAAAATGACCAAGGCAAGCTCTCCGTGTTGATTTGCACATTTATTTGCACTCGATATGAATGCGCACTACACAGAAAGTAATTGGAAAACACATCGAGCAAATTAATTCCTTTTGGCCGAAATCTTTCTCTGGCGACGTTAGACTCCAGTCTAAGGCGGAGGAGCTGCAGATACCGCGGCGGTCAGTGGCGACAGACTCGGACAATGGCTGGGTGAGCAGGAAAACGCTTTCCACCACTTATTTTAGTCTCTGGACTGTGGGGAGATGCCCAAATTTGACCTGGGGGTGGCATATCCGTTTAAGAAAAATACAATTTAATTCAATTTCAACACAAGCACACATGTTTCCCTTACACCTCCGTGAACAAATAGGAATTAGTCAATTTTTCTTGGAAAATCCTGCACTCGGCGTCCACTTTTCTCATTTTTGACATTTTGCTGATGATGATGTCATGTCAACAGTCAAAACAATAGTCCTTTAAGAGCGTTTGGAACGAGAAAATTACCAATAATTTAATAGAAAATTTAAATATAACTAAAATATTTTAATATAAAATCACCCAAGGGCCAGATTAAAGGTCTTGGAGGGCCGGATCTGGCCCCCGGGCAACATGTTTGACACCCCTGCTCTACATTGTAAAGTTCAAAAGCATAACAGTTTATTTTTATTTTTTTTGTTTTTTGTTTCTTCCTGGCAGCACAGTGGCTGAGTGGCTAGCACTGATGCCTCACAGCAGTGCTTCTCAATTATTTTCTGTGACGCCCCCCCTAGGAAGAAGAAAAAATTTCACGCCCCCCCTCCCTACGTGCGACTATAAATAGTATTATTTGTCTAGAAAATTGTTATTAGTACACCTCTGCATAACATTGTATCCTTTTGTTAACATTAAAAACAAAAAAGAAACTTCCAACAAAGACTGCACTGTCTTTTTGCACTGAGGACTCAAATATTAATGTGCACATTTGTTTACGTTTCACAGAAACAAAACTTAAAATTACATTGCATAAACTAAAAGCGCTGAAAAAAAACACTCTGTCCTTGTGCCGCTGATGCGTCAGCTTCTGTCGGACTAAAGGACACGACTCAGTGGAATATACGTGTTTTTTCTGTGACAGAGGATGTTCTGCTGATGGTGAGTCTGTTCTGTATATCGCGTATTTAAGGTTGCCGCCCCCTGCCCCAGAGCGACAATGAGAGCACTACTGCCAACTACTGTTGTTGATGTGCAATTACACTTAGTTCTAGTACAGTACGGCAAAAAGCATGTTTCCCAGGGTCACACGCGCCCCCCCTGGCATCACACCGCGCCCCCCCAGGGGGGCCCGCCCCACTATTTGAGAAGCACTGCCTCACAGCAAGAAGGTTCGGGTTGCCCGGGCCTTTCTGTGTGGAGACTGCATGTTCTCCCCGTGTCTGGGTGGGTTTCCTCCGGGCACTCCAGTTTCCCCCACCAACCTAAACATGCACCATAGGTAAAATCCTCCAGCTTAGGGCCTGACCAAGCCTAAATAACAAAACAAAATCATGGGGATGGTCCCCGGGTCAAATATAGAAACAACTTCTCCTGTGCGAGATCAATAAAGGTCAATCTTCTAATCCTTGACCACTGTAAGGCGCTTTGTGTTACAATTTTGTATGAAAAGCGCCTTATAAATATTGTTTGATTTGATTTATAACTTTTACAGCTGAAATTACAGATGAATCCTTCTTCAAAATCAACACTCAGTGCATGAGAAACAGAGATAAGATGAGAAAGAGTCATAAATATCTCTCTCAAACACTTTATTCTGGGCGTTGTTGCTTGAATGCAAATGAGGAGAAAAGAGCTGGCCTATAGTAGAGGGTGGGGGCGTGGCCAAACTCTCCGCTCTCCGTGGTCAGCTCTCAGCTGATCCATTTCCATGTTTTTGCACAGGGGGAGAGATTTGAAGCGTTCCATTGAAAAATAAACACATTTCCACAGAAAATAAAATTAAACCACTGCTGTTCAAAGGTCCAGAGGCTCAGATAAAGGACTTCCGAGCCTAGAAACACTCGGATGTGCCTCCAGGCAAATAAAAAAACACATTTCGCATTGCCTTGCGCATTCGCGGTCCAAACTCTCTGGGCGTGATTTACAGAGACGCTGAGTTCAGACAGACGGGGGTGGAACTGCATTTGCATTTCTTTTTTCGATCTGACGTCAATAAGGTGCCTTGTTCAAAATTGCCCGTTTGAGCTCCGATTTTTTGTAATGCAGAAAAGGATCGCAAATGCTCAGTTTAGACATTTCGCAACTTTTAACCATGGGGGGGGGGCCTAAACAGGGTAGGGGAGCTCACATTAACGTTCAAAAACCTCAGAAAGTGAAAATTTCATGCCATGGGACCTTTAAGAACTACATGATTTAGAACTTCTTTTTAAAGGACCCATATTACACTATATTCTGACTATGCTATAATGTTGTTTTCTCATCAAAAATCTCTGGAGCTGTGTTTAGTTTTATGTGGAGTTAATATGATTAATTGAGATTCCGGAGCTGGACCACGCCTCAACCAACACCGTCACTCACCATCAATAAATATCTTTATCTTATTTAATTGTTGTGGCGTGGTCCTTGTTAGTGAATCATACGTTTAACACACAAACCCTGCATATTTAGGCTGTGTTCTTCTCCCAAACAGAAAACAAAGTGCTCTACTGTGTTTTTAAACTCCATACAACTCCACTAGGGGGTTGGCGGTTCGAATCCCGCTCTTGACGGGTTGACCGCATGTGATCCCAGCTCCCACAGATGAGCGCTGCCGTTGTGTCCTTGGGCAAAACACTTAACCCCCAGTGTCTGTGGACACTGGTAGCCCCCATGGCAGAAGATACATCAAGGCCCATTGTGACGTGAGCCGTCCTCCTGTGGACCCACCACCCGCGGAAGGATTCATGGGGGCTGGTGCATTGTGTTCTGGGCAGCAGACCACTGCTTGGACTGCTGCCCCCGCGACCCAGAAAATGGAAAAGCGGAAGAAAATGAATGAACAACTCTACTAGAATTATTTGGATAATTTCAGCCACGGAATTGCCAGTCCCTACTGAACTAAAGGTAAAAAGTAGCTGTTAACTTGAAAACTACCATTTCATGACATCACAAGGTAGAACAGAGCATTTTGGGCTTGGTGGAGGCAAACTAACAAAGTTTAGTGAAGCATGTCTGAATGAAACAAAACACACGGCAATGGGGGTGAGCATAGTCCCTTTTTTAATGGAAAACACTGTGATACTATTTTACTGCAAAACATGGAAAAAGTCTTGTTTCCTGTTTGGAAACTACTTGATGTTGTTGACTCTTTTTTCTTTGGAATAACTACAGTATAGCTACATATTAGAGGGTTGGTCAAACAGACATGAATGGCACATTTCCAAAAAAGTTTTGATATCAGGCCTAATCAGTTCTGCACTCAATATGTTTTGGAAGATTATTCTTATTAATCACATTCTACCCTGGGTATCAATGCCCTTTGATAAGGCAAAGTTTTATGACTCTGTGGTGGCCTCTGCTCTCCTCTACTCTGTTGTCTGCTGGGCCCCGAGCAGCACAGAACGGGACAGAAAAAGACTCAAGCTGGTCAGGAGGGCCAGCTCTGTCCTGGGCTGTCCTCTGGACTCTGTAGAGGAGGTGGCTGAGAGGAGGGTACAGGCCAAATTCAGTCCATCATGGACGACACCTCTCACCCTCTGCACCGGACTGTAGACTGAGCAGCTCCTTCAGAAGCCGACTGAGGCCCCCCCAGTGCAAGAAGGAGCGCTACTGCAGATCCTTCATCCCCACCACCATCAGACTGTATAACTCCACTGTATAGTCCAAATGTGCAATATCGTTTTTCCAACGTGCAATATTGTTTTTTCCAATACTGTTTTATTATTATTATGATTACTTATTCGAATTATTACTTATTTTATTATTATTATTACTTATCTTTATTCCATCCTTGCCTGCATGCACTTTTTCTTTCTTGTTCAAACTGTCCCTACCTAGAGCTACTGTGACAAGTAAATTTCTCCTGCGTGAGATCAATAAAGTCTTATCTTATCTTATTTTTAATAATACTGTTCAGAGGTTGCCTGTTTATAACATTTTTTATTTAATATTGTTCTGACATCACAAAAGTGAAGCCAAAGGGAATTAATGCCGAATTAATATGTTTGCTCCCAGTATTACAATATTTCTTCCATTAAGATTTTCAGTAATCTTGTAAGATGAAGTGATCTAAACATGGAAACTTGGCTTTACTCAACAAGGTCACACAAAACCAGGAGCGGATATGTCAACTGCTTATTTCTGAAGTCCATAGATATCATAACCTGCCCAGCAACATGAATCCTCGCAATGTGAGTTCACAGATTTTTGCAAATCAGTCTGGCCCAGCTGTCTCTGTTGTGATCATCCAACAGTTCAGACCAACCACAGATTTTAGTTTAAGTAAAAGCCAAAGCACCAAAGCAGACCAAACATGGCAACAGCGACAAATCCTGCTGCCTATTTTAGTGGAAATACAAACTATTTATTTTGTGAAAAAATTTACATTTTGAGGGGGAAAGATGTCTATGTTTTTCTCTCAACTCAATTTAAGTTTGTTTTTGTTTTTTTTAACAAAACAAAACCCACCACACCCACACCTCTCTACACACAGCACAACACAATGTTTCAAAAGTCGCTCCAGTCAAGTCCAGTCTTGTCAGTATGTCCATGTAAAGAGCCCACATCTGTTTGAATTCCCATTGTTTCACAAAGTGGGTTTAACAAAAGTTTCACCCAATCAGCTTCAAATGTTAGTCAAGACTTTCCACCTTTACGCAATCGCCTTCAATGTGATCTGTTCCAGATTGATAAATGTGAGGAGTGCCCCACTTATCAACACTGTACCTTCAGCAGTAGAGGAACATAACAAAGTCAAAGTAGTACTGTACTTAAAGGAGAATTAATGTTTTTTACAATCTGAGCCTTATTTTGGTAATAAAACATTTTACTCACCCATAGCACTTTGGTGTCATATGGAGCACTTCCAGAGATGTTTTAGATTTGCAATCTCCTTAATGTGAGTTCTCGGGGCACATGTTTGCGGTCTCCAAATAACACAAACTTTAGCACTTTTCAAATCATAGAAGCTCGATGTTTTAGTCTACGCTTTCGTTTGAGTCAAAAGTGGCCTGTAATCCGAGATTTATCCATAGTTTCGAGTAGATGAGGACGCCAGTGCGCATGTGCGGAGGAGTCACAGTTTATTTCACTCTCAGCTCCCGGGACCCAAATATGAAACGCAAAGCTGTAAATTATGGATAAATCTCAGATTACAGGCCACTTTTGACTCAAACAAAAGTGTAGACTAAGACATCGAGCTTCTATGATTTGAAATGTGCTAAAGTTTGTGTTATTTGGAGACCGCTCGGGGCATATAATATATGAGAACTCGCGCTACGGCTATCGCAAATCTAAAACATCTCTGGAAGTGCTCCATATGACACCAAAGTGCTATGGGTGAGTAAAACTACTTGGTTTATTACCGAAATAAGGCTCAGATTGTAAAAAACGTTAATTCTCCTTTAAGTAAGATAGTTGAGATATCTGTACTTTACTTAAGTAGATTTTTATTTTTATACTTTACTTAAGTAGATTTTAATTTTTACTTCATGCATCTGTACTTTCTACATTTTTGAACTGTTCAAAAATACTTTTACTTTCTTCTCTTCAAGTACATATTTAAACAAGTACTTTAATACTTTTACTTAAGAAGATGTTTTCATGTGATACTTTTTTTTGCTTCACTATTTGTACTTTTACTGTACTTAAGTAACAAAATTGAGTACTTTTTCCACCACTCGCTTACAGTTGGTCCAAATTTCTGCCCACGTTTATTCTCTGGCTTTTAGACTTAGACAAACTTTATTGATCCACAAGGGAAATTATTTGAGTTGAGTAGCTCACTCATCAAATATAATATATAACAGAGGGTAAAAAAAAAAAGATGGAATAGCAAAAAAAGATAGCAATAGACCTGTGTCAAATGAGACATAATTATAAAAATAAAAATAATAAGTGCATATGTACAAGTCAAAATAAAATTGAAAAATAAGTAATAAAATATCAAATCACAGCTATATACAGGAGAGAAAAATGGCGCATTAACACCGTATGAGTTGTGTAGTTGTGTATGTTTTTTTAATTTATTTGACTTATTTATAGCTATTTTATTATTTTGCTTTTATTTGATTTTTACTGCTTTTATGATTTTAGGACTGGTATAATCAAAATTTTAGCAATTTACCTTTTGTTGACTTCATTTTATGTTCTCTGTGTGGCACTTTTTTGGCTGCTTTGTTTGTAAAATGTGCTACGTATATAAATAAAGTGGATTTGGATTTGGACTGACCTTCAGAGATCTGGTCCCACATGATCTGCACATAGTCATCTCGGTCAGATCTGGACTGCTCATGCCAGAAGCCCAGTGCGTGGAGAAACTCATGCTCAATGGTGGCTATTCGGTCACAGTTAGCTCCAATGGATAATACCTGCTTGCCCACACGTCGATTACCCACAGATGAATAACAGCTTGGAGAGAGACAAAGAATTTCACTCAAACAATAATTGTATACAACATTATTGAAGGACTTCTTTAGAAGAGATAGAAAGCACTTTTGAATGCACTTTTTTTTTTCTCTTTATACCCGCTTCCTTTGAAGACAGAGATGTAGTTCTGTTCTCCACTCCAAGGTTGAAAATCAATACAGGTCTTAAGGCGGTATTGTTCGAAGGCCTTCAAGATTACACCTTTGGCATTGATTTCTGTGGAACATATGATGTAATACCACCTTCAGAACTGTTACGATACAACACAAACTTTTTAATATAGATTTACTGATACTGATAATTACCCAAGTCATCTTCAAAATAGTAGGGAATTGTCCTGGGCCATCGATACTGTTCTCCTATTATGGAATTTCTGGTTTGTTTCTATCGGAATCAATATAATAGAATATAATAGACTCAGAATACTTATGTATTTTTTCCATACAAGAGAAACTGCATTACCTCGTCCAGTACAATGTCTCCTTCTACCAGATTCAAACCAGCCTCTGCAAAGAATGTACAAATACCACTGACTATCAATAGCATTATACTAAATTTGAATGGAAAAGCTATTGGAATTTTGTATACCTTCATTTATGTCAAAAATGTCAAGGTTTCTTCCCCCATCCACGTCATAATCTGTAACCATGATTGAGCTTGGTTAAAAAGAGTCAAAAGACCATTTCCTATATGGTGCACATACAGTATTATAAAATAAAAATCATCTTTCATTCATTATTCTCAATGTATTTGCCTGGCTAAATATGTTATGCAAGTTTTTCCAGCAATAAAATCACATTTATTACTTTCTCTTCCAGATTATTGCAAAAATTAAACAAAGCAAAACAAAACAATAAAACTATTACAAAACTTATGCATAATATTCAGTATTTCCAATTGCAATGTGACTTGACTGTACAGACATTAAAAACAAAAACTTACCCTCAATGATTGGAGTAGGCTGTATGGAACAGACACTAGTGTTAGCTCAAAATAGATGATGAATTAATTGAAAAAATAACAGAGACTCACCAGGCCAACTACAACTGCACAAAAGTAGTACACAACCAGTATGCATGCAGCTCTCTCTCTTGCCATTGCCCAAAATCCCCTCTTACAGAAAAGCACTACTAGAGTCTTGTTCTTCCTTAGTGAACCTCAGCAAGGACAATTACAAGAGGCCACAAAGATAGAATCAAAGACACGTGTCACTGTCTGTCAATCATTCATAACGCACTCAAACTTATACAGTTAGGGGTTAGCTTTTGACTGGGCATTACAAGCAAGGAGATTAGAGAAATTACACTTCATAAACAACAAAAACAAAGCTTAGCTGGTGTTTACTTTAAGGCTAAAAGTGGGTGAAAAAAAACAAATAAACAAACAAAAATGATTTGTGGTGGGACTTAGCAAACTGCATGTCTCCTTATTGCTTGGCCTGGACCATTCCACAATATGTGCTTCATTTGTCTGTGTTTTGTCTTGCATTCAATTATAGGTGTTTCTATCTTCTGTTTATATAAAGCCAGGTCACTGGGGCAGCAGTCTGAGCAGGAATGCCCATCTCAGCTGGCTCCTCCTGACATGAGGAGGAGCAGCAGCTCTACTCCGAGTTCCTCCCATCTGACTGAGCTCCTCACTGCTATCTCTAAGGGAATGCCCAGCCACCCAGCAGAGGAATCTCATTTTGAACCACTTGTATCCACGATCTTGTCCTTTCAGTGTTGGATTTGGAGGAGTTGATTTTCATCCCAGCAGCTTCACACTTGGCTTCAACCTCAGTACCTTAGATCCTGTTGTTGCCAAACTGGACCCCCTTTATTTATAAAGTGATTTTCATACAATAAATGTAACACAAAGTGCTTTACAGAGATTAAAACAATCCCACATTTCCTTCCACCCACCCAACGAGCCCCCAGCTGCTCGACCCAAACAGTAACTCACACACACCCACACAGATGCGCACACTTACGCAATACTAACATGCTAAAATACATAAAACTGCACATAGTAAAATGTGAAGGTGAATGCAAGCGAACCAGTTGAAAAAGCACCATCGGAGGAGCCATCTACACCAGGAGCAGAGAGCTGTCCACCACCAACAGGAACCGCCACAGGGGCCAGGGGAGGGAGAGATGAGGCCCAAGCACCATCCCTAATATATTATTTATAATAATAATAATAATAATAATAATAATAATAATAATAATAATAATAATAATAATAATAATAATAATAAGCAGTTGTATAGACCTGTTTTTAGCCATTTTTGTGCTCTCACAGCAAACAAAATTTGAAATAAATATACAAATCAGTTTTACATGGCACACTTTAACCAAACCCAATGTACTTTCCAAAGTAATCAATATGTTGTGTGTAGCCTGCAGTTTAAATGAGGCTGAATAGTTTGATGCACATGGTTGACTCTTGGCTGTGGATGGCCTTGGCAACATCTTTTTCCAATACTATTATATAAACCTACACATCGCCTTGCTTGACCACCTTGCCTTCACAACATACAAGTAGAGAAACTAAGATGGCTTCCTACTATTCACTCAGGTGCTTGGCTTATAGCCTGGACAGTCTGGTATTCTTAAAGATTGAGACTCAATGAAACATAGATAACTATTCTTTATATAAAGTTGTTAAAGTTGTATACAGTATGTATTCATATACACATATCCTTTGCTTCAATTGCAATGCAATGCAATTTTCCTTTGTGTTCAGACTGTTTCTATAAACATTTGTGAAAGAATGGGTCACTCTCAGGAGCTCAGTGAATTCCAGCGTGGTACTGTGATAGGATGCCACCTGTGCAACCAGTCCAGTCCTGAAATTTCCTCACTCCTAAATATTCCACAGTCTACTGCCAGTGGTATTATAACAAAGTGGAAGCGATTGGGAATGACAGTAACTCAGCCACAAAATGGAAAGCCACGTAAACTGATGGAACGGGGTCAGTGGATGCTGAGGTCTATAGTGCGCAGAGTCAATCGCTACAGACCTCCAAACTTCATGTGGCCTTCAGATTAGCTCAAGAACAGAGAGCTTCATGGAATGGGTTTCCATGGCCGAGCAGCTGCATCCAAGCCAAACATCACCAAGTGGAATGCAAAACGTCAGATGCACACCGCCACTGGACACTAGACTCTAGAGCAGTGGAGACGAGTTCTCTGGAGTGACGAATCATGCTTCTTCATCTGGCAATCTGATGGACAAGTCAGGGATTGGTGGTTGCCAGGAGAACGGTATTTGTCTGACTGCATTGTGCCAAGTATAAAGTTTGGTGGAGGGGGATTATGGTGTGGGGTTGTTTTTCAGGAGCTGGGTTTGGCCCCTCAGTTCCAGTGAAAGGATGCAGTGCATTTTTTTTCTGTATAGTTTAAGATCAATTTTGAGGCTGTGCATTACATACATACAACCAAACAAACAAAATAAAGTAGAAGGAGTCACTGTGGCACTGTGGACTGTCAAGGCTATAGTCATTCTTTAAGGTTGAGACTGAATGAAATATAACAACCCTTATAACAACAACATCTATTCTTTATAAGTGTTTTCATGTGCCCTTGATTTTCACAAAAGTGGGACAAAGCAGAAGAAAACCATCAACAACATCAACCCAGGCTGTCAAATTCATGCAAACTTAGCACGCTCTGCTAGTATCATATTTGAGCCTTTAGAGATTACTTATTGATATTTTCAGGCCTTTGCTTTATATTATTTAAGAAACAGGTTTGCGGAGGGGATGGGGGTAATGAGGCTGAACTGCAGATTGCAGATCTCTGGATATGTTTGCACCTTTAGATGTGCTGATATCGTGCTGATAACTCCAGCTAATGAAACTCGGATGCACTATATTTTCATTCATGACAACACAATGACACTTCTTTTGGGGTCAGTTGTTATACTTTTTTACTTTACCTGTTACCTGGTTTTCCTGTGTACTAGTCTGGTTATACCTAGTTTACACCAATTTTGCCATTTTTTAGGTTGTGTTCATAGACTGTTTAGAAGGAGATTGAGGGAGTGTAATGTCGCCCATAGAGTTCAGCTCCAGCCAAATGAAGCCAAATGAGGCTTTTTATATTTTATTAAAAATGTTAAACCACATGAAAAGTAAGAGCTGTAGAATGTATTCCTATAACATGTAATGGAGAACAAAGTGCTAGAAATCGGACCTTAAATGCATCTGACATTGAAGTTGATGAGTTTCTGTTTTGAAAGAAGGTTAATAGAGTCTGGATGTTCAGTAATTAAATGCTCTGTTGTTGGTTATTTCCTATATAAAAAAAGATTTTGTCTGCAAAAAATGACACAAACACAAAATAAAGTACACAGAGCCAGGCAGTATGCAATTTAAAATGTCTTCCTTTTTGAACAAACCAAGCTATGTCACCCCTGGAATTCCATTCAATTAACTACAATATCTTTGCAGTTACTTATGACAAAGCGTTTTTGGAACTTAAGTCAGTTTTACAGTGGTCCCTCGCTCTATCGCAGTTCACTGTTCGCGGCCTCGCTGTTTCGCAGATTTTTTTTTTTTTTTATAATGTAAAAAAAAATAATTTTAGTGTAACATTGTGTTCTGCGTCCTGATTGGCTAAGAGACTGTAGACCTTAGCCAATAGATAGATGGGGGATGCGGGGGGACCAGGACTAGACTGGTACTAGACCAGGACTAGACCAGGACTAAACGTGGACTAAACCAGGTCTAGACCAGAACTAAACCAGGTCTAAACCTGGACTGGTCCTGGACTAAACCAGGACTAAACCAGTTCTAGACCAGAACTAAACCAGGTCTAGACCAGGTCTAAAACAGGTCTAAACCAGGACTGGACCAGGTCTAAACCAGGATTAAACCACCACATGCCGCTCTTTACTGGTTTCGTGCAGCTGGTTTGTGGCTCGGGCTGAGAGGACGCGGTCTGGGCGCCGCGGTTCGATATCGTGCTCGCAGCCCCGGTGTACGCGCGGCCTCGCGCCGGTCACGCTGCTCTATCACGCTGCTTGACCACGATGGGGGGGTTGGTGCACGCCGCGTCCCGGGATGTGGCAGTGCCGGGACGTGAGTCACTGGATTCCTGTGGATCCAGTGACTCATGTCTCCGCTCCCCTCGCGCGTCCAGCGGGGCTCCCAGCGGAGCCCCCACACTTCACTATTAATACATTTTGTTGAAAATCTATGAAAGTTTGAGTGTTTAAACGAGAGAGAAATGTGAGAAAATGTTAATTCCAGTCTGAGAAAAGTGTATAATGTGTGTGGTGAGGCATTTACAGCCTTAAAACATGTAGAATAATTGTAAAATATAAAGTTGTCCTACTTCGCGGATTTATCTTATTGTGGGTTATTTCTGGAACCTAACCCCCGCGATAAACGAGAGATAAGAATAAATAAATAAATAACTTATAATAAAACAATTTTGTATATATCACCAGTGTCTCTTACACCTAATATGGAAAAATGCGTGAAGAATCCCTCAGTCGTCCAGGTAGAATCCATGATAAAAGGAGAAATTCAATTTGTCAACTGGACAAAGTTTGTTTGGTCGAAAACGTTTCGCCGCTCATCCGAGAGGCTTCGTCAGTTCTGGTTCTAGTGCTGGTAAGACACTGCTTATATCTAGCTGCAGGGAGGAGCTCACTACACTAAATTCTTCTGAAACTATCTCAACTAATTTGTATTGCAATTCTCTCTTTTGTATTTCGAATTTCTCTGGCGTCTAGTTTAGCATACCTATTCACCCTCACGACCGTCCCCACACCTCTGGCCCTGACCTGTCTGCCCTATTGTTTCTTTTGCCTGTTTTGACTTTGGTTTGATAATGGAATTGTAAACGAAGGATTCTCTTTTTTGACAAAAATAGCCTCTTTAACTCCCCTCTCAAACCAGTTCTTTTCCCTGGCTAAGATCTGAACCTCACTGTCCTCAAATGAATGGCCCGTGGCTTCTAGGTGAAGATGTACGGCAGATGACGGTCCACTCTGGCACGCCCGCCTGTGTTGGTACATCCTCTTGTGAAGTGGCTGTTTTGTTTCTCCAATGTAGCGCTCACTGCAGTCTTCACTACACTGAATGGAGTAGACCACATTGCTTTGTTTGTGGCTCGGTGTGTTTTGTCCTTTGGGTGGACGAGTTTTTGTCTTAAAGTGTTTGTGGGTTTGAAATAAACTGGAATTTCATATTGTCTGAAAATCCTCTGTAGTTTTTCCGAAACGCCGGCCAGGAAAGGAGTCGCTACCCCTTTCCTCCTGGGTTCGGGTTCTCTGTTGTTTTGTTTCTTGTCCTTGTCAGAGAGGGCTTCCTGCACATGTGCATGGGAATTAAAAAAAAAAAAGTGTACCTTATGTCCAGCCATTTGAAAACAGGAAAACTTAAAATGTGAAAATGTGAGCTTGAAATACACAAATATTTATTTAAATGTGAGCACCTCCAAATCCAAGGCAAAGGTTCTCACTGGTGGCTTGCCCTCTCCAGGTGGGTGATGAGTCCCTGCCTCAAGTGGAGGAGTTCAAGTATCTTGTGGCCCTGTTTGCAAGTGAGGAAATGATGGACTGTTGAGTCCAAAGGCAAAGCTCTCGATTAGAAAATCCATGTTCCTACTTTCATCTATGGTCATGAGCTTTGGGTAATGACAGGGACTGAGTGCTAGGTTGAGGAGCTTGATTACCTGAGAGCATTTTGGAGTAGAGAGCCTGCTGTGGTTGCTCGGGCATCTGTTCTGGATGTCTCCTGGAGTTCCATGCCTGTCCCACTAGAAGGCAGCTCCAAGGAAGACCCAGAATGGTAAAATGCTTCAGGTATAGTTTGGATATAATAAGTGTAGGTATGCACACATCACTGGTGCTAGGCTACTACAGTGAACATTGAAAATGAGACCAAACCTTGCTCCCAAGACTTGCATTTAATGAATGACAATGTTTTGATCAGTAAATCTTCCTCAGATCCTGAATAATTGCGCAGGCTTAGTTTTATTTATAGTTTCGATATAAAACGTCTGCAAGATCAATTTTGCGTGTATAGAAATAGAAAATCCAAGCCTTACATATAACAAAGATACATTTTTCAAGTGAGATTTTCAAGTGAGAATACAAAATATACACTTGTTTTTCTATGCCCATGTCAGCTTTAGCTTCAAGGGCAAAGCATAAACACTTAGTACAGTGGTACCTCACCTTACGAAATTAATTCGTTCCAGAAGTGGTTTCGTAAGGTGAATTTTTCGTAAGTTGAGTAGCTATTTCAATGGAAAAAGCCTGATTCGTTCCAAGGCCCCGTTCCAAGTTTTTTTTTATAGTGTAACATTTTTTTTATAGTGTAACATTGTGTTCTGCGTAGAGACTGTAAACACAGGACTAAACGTGGACTATACCAGGTCTAGACCAAGCAGCAGCGGTGTACCTCACGAGGCTGAGGTGAGCAGCGACTGCGTGCGTGGGGGGGGGGGGGGGGGTTTCCTGGTTTCGTTTCGAGTCACGGCTGAGGCGAGCAGCGAGGAGGGGAGGGGATGTGCCTCAGGACCGCACGCAGTCTGAGCCTGAGCGCATGAACGAACGCATGCAAGAGCCGCGGTGGTCTAATCCTGGTTTAGACCTGGTTCAGACCTGGTTTAGACCTGGTTTAGACCTGGCAAGGTTTGAGCACGGGTCTCGTGCTCGCGCCCTGCGCCGGGTCATGCTGCGCTATCACACACGTGTCCGCGCGCACACACACCGCCCTCCTCCTTCCCCCCACGCTTCACTATTTAATACATTTTGTTGAAAATCTATGAAAGTTTGAGTGTTTAAACGAGAGAGAAATGTGAGAAAAGTTTAAATCCAGTCTGATAAAAGCGTATAATGTGTGTGGCTGAGCGCGCATTATTTTAATTTTTGAGATTTCGCGTTTCGTAACTTGAATTTTCTTTCATATCTAGAGACCAAAATTTAACGTGAAGGCGTTTTGTAACTTGAAATTTTTGTTTGTTGGGTCTTTCGTAAGGTGAGGTACCATTGTATATAGGCTTTATTACACATTTGGAATATAAAGTCATCCTGGGGTTAGAGAGGTGGATCACGCATATGTAAATGTAATAGCAGGATCAATCTTTCAAGACATACAAAACAATTATAATCTTCTGGAATTGTTTTCTTAAAGCTCATACTATTGCACCCACTTTAAACTGACATTATGCTTTAATTTCACGTAATCTGTATTAAACTAGAACAAAGTAAATTATTATTTTACATTTATTCATTACAAATAGCAAAACTGAGCTAAATGGCATAATTTCAATGTTCAAAACTACAGAAATCAGAGGCTCCCTCCCCTCATACCGGCCTTTCACTGTAGCAGGCAGATTTTGATCAATGTGTTTTATTGTTCAAAAATTGCTGCCTTACATTTTTGTATGACATGTATGACCTTGAATCCCCCCCCTTTACAACTCTATTTTCTGATCTGTGTTATAATGTTGTTTCCTCATCAAAAACATACCTGGAGTTGTGTTTTGTTTCATTCACTCATGTTTAACACACAAATCCTGCATATTTAGACAGAGTTCCTTTCTCAAAACAGAAAACACTTTAATCCACTGTGTTTTTAAACTCCATACACCTTCATTAGAAACATTTGGATAATTTCAGAATGACCCATGTCTACTGAACAAAAGGGAAAAGGTAGCTGTTAACCCAAAAACTGAAACAAAACACAATGTCAGGTGTGTTTTTGATCAGGTAACAACATTGTAACGTGGCTTAAAGCTCACAGGAGTTTAAATAAAGTGCAGAAAAGCCGAAAGGGATAGTTGAAAACACACGTTTTCAGATTTTCATTTCCTTAAATACAATACAGATTACTGTTGCAATGTAAAACAATGCCACTTAAAGAGTACTAATCGATATTCCTTCAATCCCACTATGAAATGTTTAATTTAAGCATATTTCAAATATATTCCACAATCCCATTGATCTACATGGCCTGACAGTGTCTTTTTTCCCTTTCTTATTTACATATAGATTAAAACCAGCAGGCCCCTTTCAATATACACTTTTCAGTGCATAGCTCCAATATACACTTGGTATGTGGCGATAGGGTTAAATCTTTGTTATATGTAAAATAATGATATTTATTTACACATCAATGTATCATAGCAGGTTTGAATTCAGTGGTAATTGCTGACATTCTGAGCCTGCTTATTTCAAGAGCATGCTGCTGTCATGTGAAGGACTTGCATTGTTTACAAAAGACAATTCAGAGCCTGATTTCTTTGTAGATGTCCTTGATGTGCATCAATTGTTTCATTGTTTTTTCTTACACCTGTTATGGATGGATAGAAAGTAGAGAATATAACCTACTAACATTATAGACAGCAGAAATATGTCAGTAGAAAGTAGAGAGTTAAGAATAATGCTGATTATAAAATATGTAATACATTGGATTCAGAAGTGAAAATTATGGCATCCAAAGCAAGGTGTTCCTCTCATCCCTGATTGGATAATGGACTGAAAAAGTGATATTTTAAGCAAACAGCTTTTACATCACGGCATTTTACAAACAAATAAACATATAGTAATTACTTTTTCCTGCATTTGGTTGATTTCCCTACCAGTTTTAACTCAAAATGTTATGTGTTATGTGCTTAGTCTGTAGCTAGCTAAGAAGCTACATATGGATATTTGAGATCCTACAAGCTTTTCACACCATATGTGGCAGCAAATGTATCCAATCCAATCCAACTTTATTTCTATAGCACATTTTATAAACAGAAACAGTTTCCAAAGTGCTGCACATAAAATCAATGAAACTTAATAAAAACATTACTAAAATAGCAATAAATAAAGTGATAATAAAATAACTAAAAACAAAAGCAATTATAAAAAACACACTTTTATTCTCTGGCTTTTAACACAACTCACACGGTGTTAAAAGCCAGAGAATAAAAGTGAGCCTTAAAGGAAAATTAACGTTTTTTTTTTACAATCTGAGCCTTCTTTCGGCAATAAAACAAGTAGTTTTACTCACCCATAGCAGTTTGGTGTCAATTGGAGCAGTATCGCAGAAGTTATGTTGTAGCCGTTCTGTTCTACTAATGATCCCGTATCCGTTAGCATGAGTGCTCGGGGCATTACTTTGCGGTGTCCAAATAACACAAACTTTAGCACTTTTCAAATCACAGAAGATCGCTGTGTCAGGGTAGACTTTTAGTAGATTCCAAAACGGCCTGAAACCCGATATGCAGCTATAGTTTCATTTGATGACGTCATCAGAGAGGACAGTGCGCATGCGTGAACTCAGCTGTTTTGTAAACACCGCTAGTCCGAAAGAAGCTAACACCGCTCTGAACTTTACTTTTCTGTTGCGGTATCGGGTTTCAGGCCGTTTTGGAATCTACTAAAAGTCTACCCTGACACAGCGATCTTCTGTGATTTGAAAAGTGCTAAAGTTTGTGTTATTTGGACACCGCAAATCAGTGCCCCGAGCACTCACGCTAACGGATACGGGATCATTAGTAGAACAGAACGGCTACAACATAAGTTCTGCGATACTGCTCCAATTGACACCAAACTGCTATGGGTGAGTAAAACTACTTGTTTTATTGCCGAAAGAAGGCTCAGATTGTAAAAAAAACGTTACTTTTCCTTTAAGACGAGACTTAAAACTCTCCAGTGTGGGGGATGTTTTGACATGAGGGGGCAGAGCGTTCCATAACTTAAGGCCAACCACAGAGAAAGCCCTGGGCCCCCGAGTTTTAAGTCTAGTCTTAGGGACCACGAGCTGGAGCTGGCCCTCTGACCTCAGAGCGCACACCGGTCTGTAGATTTGGATGAGGACAGAGATATATATTGCGGCCAGTCCATGCAAAGCTTTAAAAACAAACAATAACATCTTAAAATCAATCCTAAAACGAACAGGAAGCCAGTGCAAAGACGCAAGAATAGGGGAGATGTGCTCATATTTCTTCTTGTATTAGAAGACCAGAGGAAATACTTAGAGGGGACGAAACATTTCATCACCAACCGAAACACCAAAGCAAAGTGAGAGTGTGATCTTTCCTGCTGTGTTCATCAGGTTCCTCCTGGACACTGATGCTGCAGGACACAGAGGAGGGACACCTTTAGCTCTTCCTTTTCTCCAACTGCCCTGACACAGATCTACTGGCCCTACCTGACCAGTCCTCCTGTTAAACTGCACCTTTTACTGAGATTCAAAGGCCACAGAGAAGTGCAGTGTCAATGTTGCTGCAGCAATAACATAGCTCTCTCGAGATAAATAAAGTATCTCTCACTTTCTCTGTCTATTTCTCTCTGGTAAAGGGGTTTCCTGCTTGGAAACGTCTCCATGGAGATGTTAATGCTTTGCTTGTAATGTTCCACAATATGGCATAAACTTATTTATAGAGACACACAAATGCCATAAGACCGTTTTAAACGTCAGATCTGTGAAAAAGAGATCCAGCTCATAGTAAGAATACATGCTTTTTCAAGTAGACTGTGAGCAATAAAAGTGAATAAATACAGGCTGTGTGACATACAATGCAATATCTCCATGGAGAAAAAGAAAACTTACATAGTGCACCTTTACATATACTCTTTATGTTGGTCCATTGCAAACGATTATTTAAAATAAGTTATTAAGATCATCTATATGTTCTTTTTCATATAAATTTTAATATATATTTATACAGAATCAACTTTCCTCAGTTGTCCAAGCATGTATTCATTTTTCAGAAGGTATTTTACTGTCAAAAGGATTATATAAAAGGATAAATATTCACATTGCCAATACAAATCAAGGCAGGGAAAAGAGAAATAGGCACAAGCTTTGGTTTTCCACAAAATCAGCTGGTTTCTTAGGCAGTTAGTGGAAGTTACTTAATGACCATATCTCGCAATGATGGAAAAAATAGACAGTTATCTTTCAAGGCAACAAGATATAATTAATCTTTAGTCACCGTGAATTAGGTTTCTAGGCCTCTCACCTTTCTCAAATGTATCCTTAAAGGTGCATTATGTACTTCCTGCTAGTCTCAGTGGAGATGTTATTGCGAATGTTACACAGAATGGTATTAAAGTCATCCATCTTACATCAATTACAGATGTTTTTATTGCATTATAAATTCCTTGAACAACATGGATTCTTATGGTGAGCCGGGTAGTCTCTCCACAGATCTGACCTGTGACTTGACTTGGTGTTGTCACCTTCTCTTCTACATTCAGATGATCACTTTAATGCCACAGTGTGGAACAATAGGGAAGCAGATGGCACACCCTCCAGCAGTTACATAGTGCACCTTTAAAGGGATATGCCACCCCCAGGTCAAATTTGGGCATCTCCCCACAGTCCAGAGACTAAAATAAGTGGTGGAAAGCGTTTTCCTGCTCACCCAGCCATTGTCCGAGTCTGTCGCCACTGACCGCCGCGGTATCTGGTGCTCCTCCGCCTTAGACTGGAGTCTAACGTAGCCAGAGAAAGATTTCGGCCAAAAGGAATTAATTTGCTCGATGCGTTTCCCAATTACTTTGTGTGTAGTGCGCATTCATATCGAGTGCAAATAAATGTGCAAATCAACACGGAGAGCTTGCCTTGGTCATTTTGGGTGGGAACTATTTTCCAGTGCGTAAGAATACAGCCGTATCACGCACCACGTTGTGCAACAGGGGAACTCCCTTCCTGGTGCGTAACTGGGATTCCCCTGGTAGCGTACTGCGTGATACGGCTGTATCACTGGCTGGGTGAGCAGGAAAACGCTTTCCACCACTTATTTTAGTCTCTGGACTGTGGGGAGATGCCCAAATTTGACCTGGGGGTGGCATATCCCTTTAAAGTTCCTGTATTATGTGAGCTTTAAGCCAAGTTATAATGTTTCCATCAAAAACTGCCTGGAGTTGTGTGTTTCTTTTTTCATTCACACATGTTTGAATAATCTTGCATTATATATGTCAGTATCTTCGCCCACATTGCCTAGTATAAAAGTGATGTGTGTGTGTGTGTGTGTTGGTCGGAGGAGCCGATGGCGCAGATTGGCAGTCTTGCTTCTGCCTGTCTGTGGCTACAATAATAGCTTACCACCACCAATGGTGGAGTGAATGAACAATGAACTGTAAAATGCTTTGGGTGTCATGAAAGGTGCTATATAAATGCAATCAATCAACCAATCAAACTTCTAATTTAGACTTTGTTCAAGAGCGACTGAAGCTCTATAACTGACTCAAGTAATCCCATCCATTCTTACAGGACACTGCAGTCAACAAAGAAAATATCCAAACATTATTTCTATTATCTGCATCACACCGTAATAAGAAACCTCAAGGTTATGATGAAATGAGAAGCCTTTTGTGGTGTAAAGGTGAACTCTATCGCTCTGGAGCATGAAAAAATTCACTTCAAGATGCACAGAGACATGTTCATATAGTGTGATGGCTTATACGTAGTGTCCTTCGTGTTATTAAAAGGCTGTTCAAAGACCTAAACATTACTAGGCACATTGTTTGCATGAAAACCCAAGGAATTTCACATGCTTCACTTTTATTCCATGCACTGTCTATAGCATGTACTTGATGAGAATAAAGAGTATAAAAAGGTACAAGAACGTAATTAATATTCTTCCTCCGTTATGAGTGTCCGCAGGTGGTAGCAGCTCTCCCTTGTGAGCTAAATTTGGTGTTAAAGCCGTATTCTGTATTCCCGCCAGTCCACTTTGATGTCCACCACACGTTTTATCTTATCTCGTACATTCATTTCTTTCTACCCTCTGTGGCAATAACAACTAATTTTTTGACAACCATTACACCTCAAATGTGGTTTCATCTTTTGCGTCCGCCGATTCGCTATGCCCTTCTCTCCATGGGCGTGTAAGTCCGCCGGAGCGTGTATCAGAATTCACACGTACGGGAGAGTGGAAAAGCAGAGCCAATTGCATGCTGGGAATATTTTCACTGGGCATAATTCGTTTGAAGATAATTTATCTTTTGCTTTCAAGGTGTGAAAAACAGGATTGTTTTCCTTTCCTGGCGCTGGAGCAAATTCATAATTAAATTTCAAGAAGGCGCATCCATGACACACTGTCACAATGAGTGAAAGCAGTAGGTCTCAAAGTCCATATTACGCTAAACAAAGTGGGCTTTTAACCATAATGTCCCGTTAAGAAAAGGTGGTGTTTTCTTTTGATACGGTTACATATGATGAGAAAATAATACTTCACTAAACAATACTTAGAGCCTTCTTTTGATCAAACTCTCCACTCAAGGCCGCAGTAGCTCAGGTGGTAGAGTGCTCTGACTAAACTATTGTGAATCTAAGAATTACTTGCATTTTAGTGTACAGTAAATTCCTCTTTCATCTAACTAGGCATAGCAAGGTAAGTGTACTTTTGTTTTCATTCATAGAACTCATGTTGTGAAGCTGTGCCAAGTAATCAGTCAGTTCCTCAAATCTGAATTATGCAGTAACCTTTGCTTTAAGAGTAAGTTAATCTTACTTGATAAAACCATGAAAACTGATTGCCTTGAATTGAGAAAGTAAATGTTATTTATATACACGAGAGAGTTAGTTAGAGTAAAAGCATGTTCTGTTATACAAGAATGCCATTTAGATCTACATCAGGTACACAAGGATTTGAATATTTGTATTTATTTATTTTATTATCCTTTATGTATCCCTGTAGTGAAATTATTCTCTGCATTTCACCCGTCCTTTCAGGATGGACAGCACATGAAGGCGCCCGGGGACCCATCTCCATGATCTTATTGCTAGGCTTGGTCAGGATTGGAGGATTGGAGGATTTTTTTTTACCTATGGAGCATGTTTTGGGGTTGATGGGGGAAACCAGAGTGCCCGGAGGAAACCAGACATGGGAAGAACACCCAAATTCCACACAGAAAGACCCGGGCAACTCGGGGATCAAACCCAGAACCGTCTTGCTGTGAGGCATGAGTGCTAGCCACTCCGTGCTGCCATTAGTCTTTGAAAAAAAAGTGGCAAAACGTTTGTTCAGCTTAAATTCAAAACACATTGTAATATGTGTAACAATAAAATAATATCGCTCAGTCATTCCATGTCAACTCAGCCAAGGCCCCCACACTTAAGTCTCAAAAAATGTTGGAAGAAATAAAACAGATATACAGGTGTAATCTGGCAAAGACTGAATGAACAGAGGGAGCATAGCATACAGAGACTGCCCTGGGATGAGATGAGGATGGGAATGAGGCAGGCATCAAAAGGAGGACCGGTGTCCTGTCGATCTGAGCTACCTGTCTAGCACTAGACCCCCAAGTTCTGTTACAGTTTAAATGCTCGTCGATTTGAGCTACCTGAGACAGAAGTGAAGTTGAATTCAATACTGACGACACAAGTAAGTAACATTTTAAAAATGTATTAATTTGATTGTATATTTTGACCAATTAAGCATGTAAGCAATGACATGTTTGCAGTTTGCAGAAGAGTTTCTGAACAATGGAAACATCATGTCTATCATGACACACCCTGAAGAGGTGTTAAAAGCTCGATTGGAGGTCACATGTGCGTATATATTGTTGAAATAAATGTTTGTTAAAATGTTCTGTAGTCCCTTTTTCTGTCCTGATCCATCATGACTAAGAGACAAGTCCATTGTTATTGACGCTATATAAATAAAATTGAAAATTGCATGGAATTGTCCCATCTTCAATGTCCCCAGTATCACAAAGGTGAAGTATGCTACCTTTAGCGGATGCTTTATTTGGGAAAAGATGTAGGCCTGTCAAGATTTGCTACCTCTGCCCATATTCATATAAATGAGTAAATAATGGTGATTATACTGTGGGAGCATTATTCAATGGCTAAATTGGCTTGAAGGTATGTGCTACCTTTAGTCGGAGGCCTATTTGATAGCATAATACGGCTGTTGAAATGAACTACCTATGCATATTCATATAAATGAGTTGAAATTTGACCTAACTAAGGTATAAAGTATGATCACCGTGTGCAAACAGCATAAACCCACTGTCTCTAATCCAAAGAAATATGTTGTAAAACTGGAGAGGTTAACTTTGGATCTATACAACTGTAAACGTTGTATAGATCCAAAAATGTAAAGTTCGACAATCACTGTCGATTTAGGCTGCTGGGAGCTCATTTTGATGGACAGAACAGATGACAGAACACCGGAACAGTCTGGGAAATGGAGCTGGACTCTTAGCAATAATATGTGACTGTTGAAGTTAATTGTCTTATTCAAGTTGACCTCAGTTTAATTGACAAGTAATGTGTTTTTTTCACCCTGAAACTGTTGCTTTACCACAATCATTAAGATCCACAAATCACTGGATCCACTCATCCACAGGTTGGCAGAGTGAGTCCAGCTCCCACAGATGAACACTGTCATTGGGTCCTTGGGCAAGGTACTTACCCCCCCTCACCTCCATTTATGCAACTGCAGCACAACACGTCTTCAATAAAATATTAATTTGAACACATTTTTTGCCTTGATTTAGGTGTATTTCCCATTTGATTTTATGTCTAATCTCACAAGGATCTCCTGACCTAAATTTCAAGAACTGGAGAAGCATCCAATGTACAATGCCCTACACTTTCCCAACTGCTCCTGCTCCTTTTAAAGTCGCACTGCAATACTTTTCATGCGAGTGGATACAGCAGCTGATTGTTTTAATGAAGATGTTGTGGTTTTGCCTAGAATGTTACACAGTATGACATTCAATTATCTCCATGGAGACTAACAGGTGGCCAGCAAGCCAGTTACATGTCAGCTCTGTGAAAAGGCAAACCCTCTGATAATAAGAAAAGAAAAGAGCAGTAAGCATAAACATTGCCATACATTAAATACCATAATGTGGAGCATTCAAGGTAAGAAATCACATCTCCATGGAGACAAACAAATGGCGTACCTGCCCCTATAAGCAGGGCTCTCAAGTTTTGAGCGGGGTCGTGCGTGAGACTGCGTAATTTCCAAGGAGCGAGGGGAGGGGGGGGTCAATGCGTGAGACTTGAGAGCCCTGTACTGTAAATGTTTGTCTAAAGAGCAAACTTAAACTACAAAGCAACTAATGAGAGTTATATAAATGAAGTTATTACCTGATGGTTCTCAGTTTGTTTTATCATCTCCTCCTGTTCAGTCGCTGTCCTTATCACTGAGCGCGCACTGCACTGTCAACAGTCTGCCCAACAACAGAACAATCTATTTTCTGATTGGCTGAAAAGGGCGCGGCGCCTGATATCTGAGATTTTTTTTTCCGGGGAGCGGGGCGGGGGGGAGCGGGGAAGTTTTTTTCGCTGAAAACACGCGGTGCCTGCATAAACTGAGCCACACAAACCGATTTTCTGGGCACAAAAAAAAAAAAAATAAAAAAATCGTCGAATTGCGTGTGTCACACTCTCAATGCGTGAGATTTGAGAGCCCTGTTATAAGGCTGTTGTAATTTTCTCATTATGATGTAGCCCAAGTTTTCCATTTCCCAGTCAAGACAATAACAGGGCGCTCAAGTCTCACGCATTGAGAGTGTGACACACGCAATTCGACGTGTTCACACGCTCACACGCCACACGTGGCATTTCTCACGCTGAATTTTTTATTTTTTTTGTGCCCAGAAAATCGGTCTGTGTGGCTCAGTTTATGCAGGCACCGCGCGTTTTCAGCGGAAAAAAACTCCCCCCTCCTCCCCGCCCCGCTCCCCGGAAAAAAAATCTGTTTCAGCCAATCAGAAAATAGATTGTTCTGTTGTTGGGCAGACTAATTTCAGCTGCTAAGCGCACACAGCGACTGACGGTGATGATAAAACAAACTGAGAACCATCAGGTAATAACTTCATTTATATAACTCTCATTAGTTGCTTTGTAGTTTAAGTTTGCTCTTTAGACAAATTCAACGCAATTCGACGTGTTCACACGCTCACACGGCATTTCTCACGCAATTCAAGCACCCCCCCGCTCCTCGGAAATTACGCAGTCTCACGCACGACCCCGCTCAAAACTTGAGAGCCCTGTTAATAAACAGAATGAAAACAGAATGAAATCTTCACAGACACAAAGGCCAATGTTCTGCAGCGTCCTCCTGTGGCCTTGGAGCTTGTGCACTACGTAACACAGCCTTCGTCAATAAAGAGCCTAGAAGTAAAAGCCTATTGGCTGCGCGCCTCCTCCGTGCGCCCAGCACCAGCAGCGCCGCGGTTAAAGCGGAGCGGACTCTCGTCTCTGTCCGTCTCCTGGAGTCACCCTCCCGCCTGCACCGATGGAAAGAAACGATCACAAGTGCGTTTAGAAACTTCTCAAAACTTTACCGGGACTAACACCAGACCAGAGTGATGCGTGACTGACTGGGCTCTTATTGACACGAGGTGAGTCGTTTCAGGCTACAATGTGATGACAAGAAAAGTGTAAACATGTGAAAAGCTTTTTGTGCTTGCACCAAGTGTGTACTGGGATTTGTTTTATTAATTGTGCAAAAAATTTGTCAGGCAATACCTTCCAGCACCTCAGAGCTTATCCATTAAATAGAAACACGTGACAAATTAGTCTACTTTTACCGGAATTACTTAAATCCAAAACGTCACGACTATGGTTGAAGTTTATTTTTATGCAATTTAAGTTTTTCCTTATATTCATCTTCATTTTTGTTACTATTTGGGTGTTTGTAACCCACATTAATAATTCAAGCATAAATACGCTACATGATGATCGCTGAAGTGCTTTGAACATGTCTTATTTTAAGTAATATAAGTATTTTCTGTTGATTTCACCCCAATTCTCTGTAGGATTGCTCTTTACTGCTACATTAACGCAAGATCACACCATTTCTTGGCAGACCATATTTCTGCATATGGTCCTGCCTATGGTAGACCGCCTATGGCAAAACTGACACATTTGAACACACTATGAACAAAGCTTTTGTGTGCAATGGAAAGCAGCTTCTGCCACAGTGCGTTTTCATTTGTTTTATTGATCCCAAAGCAGTCAAAGCTCAAAAGATCTGTTGTGAGGACGCTCATCCAAACCTGCAATTTCAATTGAGGACTGCTCACCACATCACAACAATGGGGAGCAATCAAAACTGTTAAAGAAAGGCGAGTGATGTGGGCTAATGCATAACAATGTCCATGTAACACTTCACGTTTCACACACTTAAACACGGTCCATTCATATTTCAAAACTGGGACCAAAATAGATGAAACCAAGACCACACCAAGTGTACATCAGGGCTAAACTAAGCGCAACCCCATAACTAACACACCAGGAATGTGTTATCCTTTGCCTAAAATAGTCCATAGTATAGTAGCATTAAATGTATCTATCTTACATGTATTTAGTAACAGCGTTAAGTGCTTTTTATTGCTCAAACATGTATTGAAAAACAGACCTGACCTCTTTACCTGGTGCCATCCTCTGGACTCCTGGACTCAATCCTCTCTTTGGGGTAAGTTTAATGCCAATCTCCAGGCAAAGCAATAAAATCTACATGGAGACAAACAGGTGACAGACCCTTCACCAGAAAAATGATGTCGTGCACCTTTAAGTAAATAGAAAGAAATTGTTTACACTTAATTAAATTTTACCTTTACATAGATTAAATTATAAAATATATTTTTTCAGCGCTAGATAAAGAAAGCTTTTTTTCCCCCATTGTCCTGAAAACCTTGGATATGTAGCCGGCATTAATGTTTATAAAAACTAACGCAGAGTTAACCCAAGCGTGGAGGTACACATGCTTTTCACCTGTGATCTAAGGATTGCTTAGTGACCCTTATATTGTCAAATGATCAATGTCTGTCACTCAGGATCAGTAATAGTCTGATGGAGCAGAGCGTAGTGTTAAAGCGGGAGGGATCAGATGGTTGGATAATGTTAGCGGCATGAGTCACGACATAAATGTAAATGAAATCATCAAAGCCTGTTGATCTTATAGGTAACAGGGGATACACCATACTGTATATTTTATGCTCCATATAGATTTTTATACTATAGTGATAATAAAGACACTTTTTGTACACAACTTGAAGGTCCACTGTGTGTCTTGAATGTTCCACAGTATGGCATTACACTATGGAGACAGCAGGTGGCGCCATAGGGCCAAGTTACATGTCAGCAAGTTTTTATGTCAATAGAAACCCATGTTATTGAGTAAATGTCAGATGGATACATTCAGTGCCATACTGGAACATTCCAGACAAAGTAACATCATCTTCATGGAAACAAGGAGATGGCAGAAAAGTTACACAGTGCTTTCTTTAATTCTAAAATGATTAAAGAAATTTTGTCCGGTTTATGTATCTTGTGTATGTATGTATTGTTCAGTTTGGATAGTTAGTTTTAGTATTGATTAATATCTGATTGTTAAAGGAAAAATCCGATATTTAGCCATAGTTTCGAGTAGATGAGGACGCCAGTGCGCATGCGCAGTGTGCTCTCAGCTCCCGGGACCCAAACATGGAACGCATAGCTGTAAATTATGGATAAATCTCGGATTACAGGCCACTTTTGATTCAAATGAAATCGTAGACTAAAGACATCGAGCTTCTATGATTTGAAAAGTGCTAAAATTTGTGTTATTTGGAGCCCGCACGGGGCATATTACATGCTCGGGTAATGCCCCGAGCTATGGCTATAAGTCGCGCTAGGCTAACGGCGTTAGCCTAACGCTAATCTAAAACATCTCCGGAAATGCTCCATATGACACCAAAGTGCTATGAGTGAGTAAAACAACTTGTTTTATTACTGAAATAAGGCTCAAATTGTAAAAAATGTTACTTTTCCTTTTATACTTTTAGGTAGCTAAAATTGTCTGCTCCTTCTGAGAACTCACCTTTCACTGTGATTCACCTGTCAAAATCACCTGTCACTCTGGGCCAGAAAGCAGCTGACCCATAAAACAAGTTCTGGGGAAAAGTCTCTTTGAACTGTTTACAATGTACACTCTCAGAATCCTACTTTTTTAACATCACAAATCTAATATCAATGGCACTTTTCTTATGAAGAGTCTGCCACTTGCTTGTTACTATGGTAATGTTATTGCATTGCCAAGAATGTGGCACAGTATCACAAAAACATAACTAGATCTGTGGTGAGGCAAGCTTGCTCACAATACAACTGCCTGTGTTTTAAAGCATTTTTGAGAAATTAAAAACAACTGTAATTGAATAAATGCAAGATGGACAGTGTTGTAACTGAATGCATGTATTGAAAATACCTGTTCTGAATTCTTATTTCTGGTACAGTTACTCTTTTATTTGGTGGTACTTTTTTAACATCACAAATCTAATATCAGTCGCCACATGGTTTTGTTTTCCAAAATCATGCAGCCTTAATGGTCCAACTCTATTAAGCATTTAGTTACCTCCATAGCACTTATTGCTTATAAGAGAGTTACAATAAAATATGGAATAATTTAACATTTGAACATTTTGTCATTAATACAATAGCACACCTATTCGTGTGAAAGCTTTTCAGATTGTATTCCAAACAAGAGCCTGTGCATTTGTGCCTAAAAGGATCACTGTAATTGTGTATGTTTTCAGATGGAGTTGTCTGAGGATGACATTGACTTTTCATTCCACTCCAGCATTCCTCCAGCATTGGATATCATAGTGGCTGTTGTCTACACAGTTTTTGGTGAGTGAAATCCCTCCATCAGTTTTCTTCCACTTTATCAGGGGCTGGGTTGCAGAGGCAGCAGTCTGAGCAGGGAGACCCAGATTTTCCTCTCCACACACACTTCCTTCAGCTCTTCCGGGAGAATCCTGAGGCGTTCC
Source organism: Paratrypauchen microcephalus (assembly GCA_036785185.1). Classification (NCBI taxonomy): domain Eukaryota; kingdom Metazoa; phylum Chordata; class Actinopteri; order Gobiiformes; family Gobiidae; genus Paratrypauchen; species Paratrypauchen microcephalus. The sequence continues at coordinate 3,335,922 of JAVJIX010000021.1, read as the reverse complement.
TAGGCCAAGAGACATAGTCCCTCCAGCGTGTCCTGAGTCTCCTGGGAGCGATCCAGCAGGCATCTGGAACCGACACCCAAGCCACCTCAGCTGGTTCCTCCTGATGTGGAGGAGTAGTGGCTCTACTCTGAGCTCTTCCCTTGTGACTGAGCTCCACACCCACTTTCTACAGGAGCAGAAAATCTCATTTCGGGCGCTTGTATCCGCGATCTTGTTCTTTCGGTCATTACCCAAAGCTCATGACCACAGAGAGAGAGTGGAAAAAAAAACTTTGCATTGCGACGAAGCTCCTTCTTCACCACAACAGTCTGATACAGCGACCACATCACTGCAGAAGCTGCCCTATCTGCCTGTAAATCTCATGCTTCATTTTTGATTTTTATTCCCATCTCTTCAAACCTGGCTGCAAACCGCCCCAGTGCATGCTGCAGGTCCTGGTTTGATGAAGCCATCAGGACAACATAATTTGCAAACAGAATAGATGAGATCCTGTGGTATCCAAACTGGACCGCCTCCTGGCCCTGACTGTGCCTAGAAATGTCTATAAATACAATGAAGAGAACTGTTGACAAGGGGCAGCCCTGGTGGAGTCCAACATGCACTGGGAACAGGTCTGACTTATTGCCGGCAATGCGAACGTAGCTCCTGCATACAGGGACCGCACAGCGCTTAGCAAAAGGCCCCGGACCCCATACTCCCAGAGCACCCTCCACAGAACACCACGAGGGACACAGTTGAGTGCCTTCTTGAGCTCCACAAAGCACATGTTATCCACATGTGCATGTAGTCCACATGTGCTTTGTGGACCTCAGCATTGGGCAAATTCCCATGAACCCTCGGGCACCCAATGGAGTGTATAGAGCTGGTTGAGTGTTCTGTGACGAGGATGAAAACCATACTGCTCTTTCTGAATCCAGATTCTCCTCTCCAGTACCCTAGAATAGACCTTACCGGGGAGGCTGAGGAGCGTGATCCCCCTGTAGTTGGAACCTCCGGTCCCCCTTCTTAAACAAAGGGACCACTACCTGGGTCTGCCAATCCAGTGGTACTGTCCCCGGCCATGCACTGTTGCAGAGGTGTCAACGAAGACAGCCCACAACATCCAGAGACTTAAGATTCTCAGGACGGATCTCATCCACTCCCAAAGCCTTTTCACCATGGAGCTTGCCAACCGCCTCAGTAACTAGTATGCCTCTGAGTGACCTCCGGCCTAGGGTGTATTGGTGCCACATGCACTGATGGACACCCTTATGCTCGAACATGGTGTTTGTTATGGGCAAACTGTGACTAGCACAGTAGTTCAGTAACAAAACACCCATAGAGTTAAGATCAGGGAGGCCGTTCTGCACAATCATCCCTCTCCAGGTGTCACTGGCATTGCCCACGTAGGCCGATACAACAGTGAGAGACCTGTCCCCGACCTGAAGGTGCAGGGACGTGACCTTCTCATTCACTAGGGTGAACTCCAACATGTGGTGGCTGAGCTGTGGGGCTATAAGAAAGCCCATACCAGCCTGCCACCCCTGCCCGTGGGCAACACCAGAGAGTTTTCAGTTTAACAGCTACCTTTTTAGCAGTGGAGATTGGCAATTCCAGGACTGAAATTGTTCAAACGATTCTAGTGAAGGTGTATGGAGTTTAAAAACACAGTGGAGTTTTCAGTTTGAGAGAACAGCACAGCCTTAATATGCAGGGTTTGTGTGTTAAACACGTGTGAATGAAACACAACTCCAGGTATGTTTTTGATGAGGAAACAGCATTTTAACATCAGAAAATAGTGTAATATGGGCCCTTTAATAGTCAGTGTTCCACCGTTGCCTTGGGCTGATGTGTTTGTGTTTGCTCACAGGAGTTTGTTCTCTGATGGGAAACAGCACCTTGTTGTATGTTTCCTACAAGAAGAAGCACCAGCTGAAGCCCGCTGAGTTCTTCATCGTCAACCTGGCCATCAGTGACTTGGGGCTCACTCTGTCCCTGTACCCCATGGCCATCACCTCCAGTCTCTACCACAGGTACTGCACTTAGTTTCTATCATAGAACTACTCTTATTTTCTGCATGTGGATGTTATGTAATTAAATAAAGAAATCACTTTTGTTATAATTACAACACGCATTTATATAGGCAAAAATATGATTTTTTTTGTGTATGAAAAACAATGCGTCCAGCCACGGAACACTGGACAAGCTCTACACTCATTCGACCGTGTCCCTTGTGGTGTTCTGTGGGGAGTGCTCCAGGAGTATGGGGGTTTGGGGCCCTTTGTTAAGGGCCGTCCTTTTCCTGTATACCCAGAGCAGGAGCTGTGTTCGCATTGCCGGCAGTATATCAGACCTGTTTCTGGTGCAGTCAGGGTCCGGAGGGGGTCCGTTTTGGTGACCACAGGATCTCATCTCTGCTGTTTGCAGATGATGTTGTTCTGATGGCTTCATCGGACCGGGACCTCCAACATGCACTGGGGCGGTTTGCAGCCATGTGTGAAGTAGCTGGGATGAGGATCAGCTCCTCCAAAAGCGAGGCCCTGGTTCTTGATCAGAAAAAATTGGCTTGCCCTCTCCGGGTGGGTGGAGAGTCCCTGCCTCAAATGTCAAAGTCAAAGTCAGCTTTATTGTCAATTCTGCCATATGTGTTCAACATACAGTGAATCGAAATTTCATTTCTCTCTGGCCAAGTAGTGCAAAAAGACAGTGTACAAAATACAATATGAAGACAAAACAAAACAAAAACCATCTAAGACAAAAATCTAAAATCTAGAATCTAAAATCTAAAAGCAGTGCAAAAGATTAAATAAATACCTATTTACAGATGTCCAAAATGTGCAGTGTGCATCAAAAATATGCAATGGAAGATGCAGCAGTGAAATGGTAATGTGCAATAGAATGTGCATTGAAAGCAAAAGTAAAAATTAAAATAAATTAAAACAAAGTAATTCCAGTACAACAGTAGTAAACAACAGTACAACACTAGTCTTTAGCAGCAGTTTTTAAAGTGTCTAGAGCAGGGGTCTTCAACGTTTTTCAGGCCAGGGACCCCCAAACAGATGGTGAACTGGGCCAGGGACCCCCTACTATATATACGGCATAGAATTGTGTTTTATATTAAATTGAGCTTAGTGTCATGTATAAACATTGCTACTCTGTTATGGTACATCCAATACAAGGAAATAATACACAGGTTAATACTGTATTTTACACTATAAAATATAAAATTAGATTATTTTAAAGTGAAATCAAAAGATTTCACGACCCCCCTGCAGTACCTCCGCGACCCCCCTAGGGGTCGCGACCCCCCTGTTGAAGACCTCTGGTCTAGAGTGATATGTCAGCATGGTGGATGAAGCTGTTTGACAGTCTGGTGGAGTGGGCCCGGAGACTCCGGGACCTTCTCCGCGAGGGCAGGAGGCTGAAGAGGCTGTGTGAGGGGTGGCTCGGGTCACCCACAATGCTGGACGCTCTGCGGGTGAGCCGGGTGTTAAAAATGTCCAGGATGGAGGGGAGAGAGACACCAGCGATCCTCCCAGCTGCATTCACTATGCACTGCAGGGCTTTCCTGTTCTGTTCAGTGCAGCTCCCGTACCACACAGTGATGCAGCTGGTCAGGACGCTCTCAGTGGTGCCTCGGTAGAAGGTGGTCGTGATTGGGATGGGGCTCCAGCTCTCCTCAGTCTGCAGAGGAAATAAAGGCGCCTTTGAGCTTTCTTCGCCAGTGATGCAGTGTTCACTGTCCAGGAGAGGTCCTCACTGATGTGCACCCCCAGGAATTTGGTGCTGCTCACCCTCTCTACAGCAGCACCGTTGATGGACAGTGGGGGGTGCTGGGTGGGACCTCTATGGAAGCCTATAACAATCTCCTTGGTATTTTCAACATTCAGGAGGAGATTGTTATTGCTGCACCACTTGGTCAGAAGGCTCACCTCCGTCCTGTAGTTTATCTCATCGTTATTAGAGATGAGACCCACCACAGTCGTATCATCCACAAACTTCACAATGTGATTGGTGCTGAACGCTGGTGAGCAGTCATGGGTCAGCAGAGTGAAGAGCATTGGACTTGAGCACACAGCCCTGGGGGGATCCCGTGCTCAGTCTAATGCAGCTCGAGGTGTTTCTGCCGACCCACACTGCCTGCGGCCTCTCACTGAGGAATTCCAGCATCCAATTACATAGCGAGATCTGAAGCCCCAGGTGGTCCAGTTTGGTGATAACCTGGGAAATCCCAGGCTGCTTTCGTTCATTCCGATCTGAAAGACAGCCTGGCAACTATGGCAAGCGAGCTCTCCCAATTCTGGGAGCCAATCAGAGAGCGGGGAGGGGTGGCAAGACGGTGACGCATACTATGTGACAAATGGAAGCTTGTAGTTTGAACTGACAACTGACATGATTGGCTATGGGCTACGTATACGCCAAATGATAGACATTCGTAACGCCCAGTAAACGGCCATTGGCGATCGTAAACCACACCTCCGCTACGAGATATTTCGAAGGTGGCTCCCAGACCATATATCACTGTGATATGGTCTGGTGTAAACCAGGCAAGTTTGGTGATGAGCTGCTGTGGGATTATGGTGCTGAATGCTGAACTGAAATCTATGAACAGCATGCTCACATATGAGTCCTTATTGTCCAGGTGTGTGAGAGCTGGGTGAAGCAGATAGCATCATCAGTGGAACATTTGGCCCAGTATGCAAGTGGAGAATTTCAATTATCTCGTGGTCTTGTTCATGAGTGAGGGGAGGATGGAGCGTGAGGTTGACCGGCGGATCGGTGCAGCATCGGCAGTGATGCGGTCGCTGAACTGTGTTTCCTCTGCAGAGTAGCTGGGCGCTCCCTTAGAGATAGGGCGAGGAGCTCAGTCACAGAGGAGGGGCTCGGAGTAGAGCCGATGCTCCTCCACGTTGAGAGGAGCAGCTGCGGTGGCTCGGGCATCTGTTCCGGATGTCTCCTGGACGCCTCCCTTGGGAGGTGTTCCGGCAATGTCCCACCGGGAGGAGACCCCGGGGAAGACCCAGGACATGCTGGAGGGACGATGTCTCACGGCTGGCCTGGGAATGCCACGGGGTCCCCCCGGAGGAGCTGGAGGAAGTGTCCGGGATGAAGGAAGTCTGGGAGTCTCTGCTTTGACTGCTTCCCCCTGTGACCTGGTCGCCGGATAAGTAAAAGAAAATGGATGGATGGAAAAACAATGCATGTCCGTCAAATATAAGCAACATTGCTGATCAGTTGCATATAACTGCATAACAATATTATATGGTTAAAAGATAATTGTAATTATTCAATGATTCAATAATAAATAATTGTGACAATAATAAATAATTGTGACATGCTACTTGACTTTACTGCTGCAGTTTGCACTATCAAAATTTTGTTATACATTGTACAATGACAATAAATCTAATGTTAAAGGAGAATTAATGTTTTTTACAATCTGAGCCTTATTTTGGTAATAAAACAAGTTGTTATTATATAATTATATAATATATGCCCCGAGCGGTCTCCAAATAACACAAACTTTAGCACTTTTCAAATCATAGAAGCTCAGTGTCTTAGTCTACACTTTTGTTTGAGTCAAAAGTGGCCTGTAATCTGAGATTTATCCATAATTTACAGCTTTGCGTTTCATGTTTGGGTCCCGAGAGCTGAGAGCGAAATAAACTGTGACTCCGCACATGCGCACTGGCGTCCTCTTCTACTCGAAACTATAGCTAAATCTCGGATTACAGGCCACTTTTGACTCAAACGAAAGCGTAGACTAAGACATTGAGCTTCTATGATTTGAAAAGTGCTAAAGTTTGTGTTATTTGGAGACCACAAACATGTGCCCCGAGGACTCACATTACGGAGATCGCAAATCTAAAACATCTCCGGAAGTGCTCCATATGACACCAAAGTGCTATGGGTGAGTAAAACAACTTGTTTTATTACCGAAATAAGGCTCAGATTGTAAAAAACGTTAATTCTCCTTTAAGCAAAAAACTTTTGATTATTATTCTTTCAGTTCCTTCAACAAAGTAAAACTTAATATAAAGTGTGGCTATTTATTTCAGATAAAGTCTTTCATTCATAAAGATTAATTTCAGAAAGCTGCAATAAATTGGACAATGTGAATGAAAGAAAATAAAAAAGTCACCCTTTGGTCATGGTGTCAATAATTGAATAATTGTGAATATGTACTTTTCTTTCTTCTCCTTTCTATTGTAACAGGTCTACCCTTTTTTGATATCACTCTGCATTGTGTTGTGGTAGAAATGACAGAGGCTCATTCCAGGTTCAGAAGGTTTACGGTTCAACAAGACAAATCACAAACTGCTGTGCATGTGAGGTGGGAACATACCTGGAGTTGTGTTTTGTTCCATTCATACATGAGTTTATTATTCATCTGTCTACATCTCCAAAGCTCAGAATAGTCTGTTCTACCTTGTGATGTCATGAAGCTATACTTTTACTACCTTTTAACTTTGGTTAAGTAGAGATTGGCAATTCCAGGGCTGAAATCATCCAAATGATTCTAGTGAAGGTGTATGGAGTTCTTGTATTGCCACATGACATCACAAGGTGGAAGAGAGTGTTTTCTGTTTGAGAAAAGAACTCATCCTAAATATGCAGAGTCTGTGTGTTAAACATGGGTGAATGAACTCCAGGTATGTTTTTGATAAGGAGACAACATTATAACATACATCAGAAAATAGTATAATATGGGCCCTATTGGAAATATGGAAATCTACCATTCTGAAGCTCATCACCTGAAGATCTCCCCTCATTGCTGACGCTGCCTATGCCCTCTCCCTCACCCCCCACCCCTCCTACACAGGTGGCTGTACGGGTGGACGATCTGCTCCATGTACGCCTTCTGCGGGATGCTGTTTGGCCTTTGTAGCCTCACCACCCTCACTCTGCTCAGCACAGTCTGTTTCGTCAAAGTCTGTTACCCCCACTATGGTGAGTCTTCAAAGAAACCTCCTGACCAATCAAATGGCACAGGATTAAGCACCTTTTCCCCAAGTGTAAAATAGCTGCTGCTTTTGTGGAGAAAGAGGTAGCGTCGATAATCCCCTTGTAAAGTATTGCACATTAACCCTCCTTTGATGGCTAACGCAGCTCTGCTCATGGTCCATTATGTGTGACGTTTGTTTGATGCAGTTCAATATTGGCTTCTTTTTGACCTGACTCATTCCCCAAAGGTTTTTTTTTTCTGGAATGCTTTCTTTGTAAAAATACAGCTAGCCATTGAAAATACAGTGGAAGTCTGGGGTGACAAATTTTCTGGTTAACTGGTAATCTTTGGACTACTACAAACATTTTAAGAAAAAAAACAAAAAACAAACAAAAAAAAAAAACAGGCAGCTTTAACAGCTTTAAAGGAAAAGTCATGTTTTTTTTTTTTTTTTTTACAATTTGAGCCTTATTTCACTAATAAAACAAGTTGTTTTACTCACCCATAGCGCTTTGGTGTCATATGGAGTACTTCCAGAGATGTTTTAGATTTGCGGTTAGCCTAGCGTGACTTCTAGCCATAGCTCGGGGCATATAATATATTCCCCAAGCATGTAATATGCCCCATGCGGGCTCCAAATAACACAAACTTTAGCACTTTTCAAATCATAGAAGCCCGATGTCTTAGTCTACGATTTCGTTTGAAGCAAAAGTGGCCTGTAATCTGAGATTTATCCATAGTTTACAGCTTTGCATTTCATGTTTGGGTCCCGGGAGCTGAGAGCACAGTCCGCACATGCGCACTGGCGTCCTCATCTACTCGAAACTATGGCTAAATCTCGGATTACAGGCCACTTTTGACCACACGAAATCGTAGACTAAGACATCGAGCTTCTATGATTTGAAAAGTGCTAAAGTTTGTGTTATTTGGAGACCGCAAATAAGTGCCCCGAGAACTCACATGATGGAAATCGCAAATCTAAAACATCTCTGGAAGTGCTCCATATGACACCAAATTGCTATGGGTGGGTAAAACAACTTGTTTTATTACCAAAATAAGGCTTAGATTGTAAAAAACGTTACTTTTCCTTTAAGTGATTTCAGGGCATCTATACTCCAAAAAAAGTAAAGCTACATGTAAAGTCTGTTTTAATCTTTAATGTTATGTCACGATGTTGCTCAACTTTACCATTCAAAGTACTAGAGTACTAGAGGGAGGTCATATGTAGCGAATCAAGAGATGCAATCGTGGCATGGACATAGCTAACCCACTAGCCACCACTTTCCAAATAGGAATGTGAGCATGGGCTTGCTTCTTGCTCCATCAACTCTGACTGCAGTTCACTTTCTATTGAAAAACTGTTTATTAATTATTTGGCTATTTTGTCCATAAATCAAGATATGAACATTAACAACAGACCAATGAGTTGATTGACAGTGTTGCTAAGTGCCCGCCCTAAAGGTTTGTGTTTTAAAGTATATTTTTTCCTTTTCTTTCTCTGTGGTAAATCCAGCTGTATAGTATGTCTTGAATGCCAGCATATGGGAATATGTAAAAATATATCTCGCCTTGGAATTTGCTTTAATGTATTGAAAGCCCTTAATCCCCCATACAGTTGTGATGTTGTAATCCTGTGCTATTTTGAAATGGTAAAAAATATGTGTTTGTGTTAACACAATCTGACAAGTGTATCACTGTTTTTGCAAAAACTAACCAAACGGAAACACACACCCAATGAACCTTATCATAGAGATAGCTAGAGATTTTAGGCATTGTGTTTATTGTCTTGTACTTTTGTTACAGGTATATGTGATGTTTTAGTCATTGTGTTTATTGTCTTGTTTATCAGATGTTTTATGTTCACTGTGGGCCTAGGGGGCGCTGCAATTTCAAATCCCGTGTGTGCGACCTGTACATATGGTTTTTGACAATAAAGCTGACTTTGAACTTTGAACTTTGAGATTTGGTCTACAAACTTGCCAAATTAAAAAAGTGTTTTAAAGTAGGGTTGGCTGATATCACTGGTCTACAAATTTTTGGACTCGATCTGCTTCCGAGATAAAAGTGGCTAAATCTAATTTCTATTGATAAGATGAACTGAAAATCAATTGATAACTGTGTTGGTTAGCCAATGTATTCAAGATATTTAATGATATTGTTTTACATCAAAATCGCATCTGTTTATACAATAGATTTAGGCATTTTTGCTTCAAAATAATATTTATATTTTGAAAATATTTAACCTGCACTTCTTTATCTGTGAAGAAATACATAAGAAATACCTTTAAGACATCAGACAATTTTGAGGCATCTTTCTTATGTGAAATAAAAAATTATTTTATGTTAAAACTATATATTAAATATGAATGTATGTGAATGTGCAGACAGGCTTTCAGATAGAACTGTTGCTTGTAGACGCACGGTACCTTCTGATAAACTACCGTTTTTGCCTTATTTTGCATAAATTTCCTATTTTGACTCAATACTATATCTTGAAACTATAGCCAATCAGCACTTCTGACTTACTTTTTCTTTATTAGTGACCTAAACCAAGAAAAATTTCACTACTTTTCTTCTAGAAGTACTCAGTACTCTGATTGGCCCATGTAACGGAATAGCCTACGTTACAAAATACATTTTAATTTTGGTATTCAGTATTGTGTAACTAAATACATGTTCAAAGTATTCTTCCCATCACTGAATATGGATTAATGCCATACTGTGGAACATTGAAGAAATAACATCCTCATGAGAACAAGCAGATGGTGGACCCTCCATCAGAAAAGTGACATAGTGCACCTTTAAAATTTTCATTTTCTGAGGTTTTTGAACATTAATGTGAGCTCCCCTACCCTGTTTAGCCCCCCCCATGGTTAAAAGTTGTGAAATGTCTAAACTGAGCATTTGCGATCCTTTTCTGCGTTACAAAAAATCGGAGCTCAAACGGGCGATTTTGAATAAGGCACCTTATTGACGTCAGATCGAAAAAAGAAATGCAAATGCAGTTCCACCCCCGTCTGTCTCTACTCAGCGTCTCTGTAAATCACGCCCAGAGAGTTTGGACTGCGAATGCGCTAGGCAATGCGAAATGCATTTTTTATTTGCCTGGAGGCACGTCCGAGTGTTTCTAGGCTCGGAAGTCCTTTATCTGAGCCTCTGGACCTTTGAACAGCAGTGGTTTAATTTTATTTTATGTGGAAATGTGTTTATTTTTCAATGGAACGCTTCAAATCTCTCCCCCCGTGCAAAAACACGGAAATGGATCAGCTGAGAGCGGAGAGTTTGGCCACGCCCCCACCCTCTACTATAGGCCCTCTCTTTTCTCCTCATTTGCATTCAAGCAACAACGCCCATAATGGCCTGTTCAGAGAGAAAAATTACTCTTTCTCATCTTATCTCTGTTTGTCATGCACTGAGTGTTGATTTTGAAGAAGGATTCATTTACAGTATTAGGGAACCATTAAGGAGCCATATAAAAGCATCAAGAAGTACCATGTCATGGGATCTTTAAATAATTACAGAGATATCAACCATTAACCAGGTCGAAACATCTGCATTTTTTAAGTTTAAAAGCAAATTGTCCAATTGTCTGCTCTTACCTCTACCTCTAGTTACAACTATGGCAATTTAAAGATCCTATATTACAAAACTGATTGTTGTGATCTTTAGGCCATGTTATAATATTGTATCCTTGTCAAAAACATACACATGTACCTGGAGTTGAGTTTTGTTTCATGTTTGAGTAACTCTTTATTATTAGTCTGTCTGCATCTCCAAAGATCAAAATGCTCTGTTCCATCTCATGATGTCATCAAGTGGTAGTTTTCATGTTAACAGCTACCTTTTACCTTTAGTTCAGTAGAGATTGGTAATTCCAGGGATGAAATGAAACAAAACACAACTCCAGGTATGTTTGTGATGAGGAAACAACATTATAACATAAATCCGAAAACAGCACCATATGGCCCCTTTAAGAATGTTATGCCATGTGACTCCCACTATTGACAAAATGACTGTATACACTGCTATGATCTCACAGGAAACCGCTTTAAGGCCCTTCATGGACGACTCCTGATTGCCTTGGCTTGGCTGTACGCTCTGCTGTTTGCCGGCTCCCCCCTGTTGCACTGGGGAGAGTATGGCCCAGAACCCTATGGCACGGCCTGCTGCATTGACTGGCGCCTGTCTAACCTGAACCCCAGAGCCCGCTCGTACACTGTGGCTCTGTTCCTCCTCTGCTACATCTTTCCTTCTGCAGTGATCCTGGCTTCATACTCCTGCATCCTCATCACTCTGCAGGCCTCCAGGAAGACTATGGAGCAACACGCATCCAGGCAGACTCACATGAGCAGCTTCCAGGCCATCATTGTCAAGGTGAGAAGAAACATAGTGGAGCAATTGCAAAGTTATCTTCGTGAACAACTGATACTTTGCAGCTGATGGCATCAGCATTCCCTGGGGGTGTAAAGCTCTGTTACTCAAGTTAGACTTTAATCTCAGTAATATTTTTAACACAGTCTAACCAGAAAGACCTGATTTGATTGGAAGTACACCTTAAAGTACTTCGATGTTTAGCTTCTGAGATCTGACGAGATCAGGCTTTGACAAGCAGATATGGTCAAATAGGGCCATCGGCAATGAGGCCTCATTAGCACCATATATGTAGCACAAAAAATAAATGAATTCACTTGTAACATGAATGTAACATTATCCATTTTTTCCTGTGTCTTCCAGCTCAGTGTGGCTGTGTGCATTGGCTTCCTCACAGCATGGAGTCCTTATGCCATTGTCTCCATGTGGGCGGCATTCGGACAGGTGGACAGCATCCCCCCTCTGGCTTTTGCTCTGCCCGCCATGTTTGCCAAATCCTCCACCATCTACAACCCCGTCATTTACCTTTTACTACGACCCAACTTCCGCAAAGTCATGCGCAGAGATCTGGGAACTCTGTACCGCATTTGTCTGAAGAGCTGTCCCTGCCTACAGCCCGACATTAGAGTCCAGCCACCCACAATTCACAGACCGAGCCCCACACTGGACCCCAATGCTTGTCCTGGTGGGGATACTAAGGATAACAGCAGTGGGAAGTGTAGTGACACTTTTGAATGCTTCCGAAACTACCCCCAAACATGCAGTGCAATGAACCCAGTGGCTCCCACTCCTCAAAACATCAAGGAAAGGGGTCAGGGGAACAGAAGGTGTCCACTGGTGAGTATATGCACTAAAAGAACACCAGAAATAGACAACTTGCACATTGACTTGGAGATGGTACCAGGGCACGCGAAGGTAGCTTGGCCCTGACTACTGTGGCTAGTTTTTTGTATTGGAAACAAAATCTGTGGATGATATTTTTTATTTAAAGGTGCATTATGTAACTTTTGAAGAAGAAGTTCTGACAGCTTCATGCTTCTTACTTTGCCTGGAATGTTCCACAATATACCTTTGATCCATATTATATTTATTCAATAGCACATATTTTATTGGTAGATAAACTAACTACAAAACATGCATTCCTAATATGAGATGGGTTACTTCTCCATAGACCTGATCTGTAAATTGTCTTGGTAGCATCACCTGTTTGTCTCCATGGAAACAATGAAAAAAGTTTAATGCCATGCAGTGAGAAGGCAAAGTAAAAAGCTCCATGGAGACAAGCAGGTGGTGGATGCTCTATCAGGAAAGTTACATAGTGGACATTTAGAGCTGCCAGCTACATAAAATTGGACAATTTCAATTTTTCTTTTTTTTTTTGGTGTGCCCTCTTACGTGGTGTAAGGTGGGCATGGGGCGTAGTGTCTGTTTTGTTGGTAATATGCCATAATATAATTTTGGTGCAAATGTACTTGTGTTGATGTGAGGTGACACTCATATATCTTCCATGCAAAGCAATGACACCACCATGGAAACAAGTAGGTGGCGGATTCTCCACCGTACAAAGCTATATATACCACAACTTTTAAGCTACCACCTGTATGTTTTATTTGATTTGTTTTATCAGTAGATATCAGATGTGAAACCTGTCCACTCACCCTCCTTTCCTCTCCTCGCCTTTGTTCAGACTCTCTTGTGCTCCCTGGTCTTCTTCTGTCATCCAAAAGTTAGCACACCATCAGGCAGAGGTAACATTGTTTTAAGGTCCATTATGTTGCATGATTCACTTTTAATTAAAATAATACACATATTTCAGTTTATATTGTTTATACTGTACGGTATATGCTATTGCAGTTACATGCAGTTGTTTGTTTTTTAACTATATTTTTATTGTATTTTTTTATGGGTAGTCACAATTTAATGTATTCTAAACTCAGGCAGGAGTCTGTTTATTTAAATGTGCTATTTATTTATTTCTACATTCTTTATACAAATCCACTTTTATTTGCAGTTTTTTACAAAGCAGTTTTGAAAGTTCTGCACATTGTGAATTCAAATAATGTAAAATCTATGTTGCTTTTACCAGCAGAAAGAATGATGCCAAAGTCTAACTGTGCAAACAACTCAAATGATTTTATTCACTTATTTGAACATGTTTACAGACAACTACAGGTTCACCCTCTGGTGCTTAATCAACTATCTGTAAAGCCAACAGCACTGCTGTTCTGTAATGGCATTAAGTTATATCTGTTGTAATGTGTTGTGGTTGTTCTTTATTTTATGTTTTTACAAGAAAGAAAAAAGACTTTCTGTTTACATCTCCTCATCCTCTGTATATATTATTGTTTATTATATGTATGTGTGTGTGTAATAAATGCAATGTTTAAAACTTGTTCTGTTTGTAGCTCCCTTGATAGCTGTCTGTTTATATTGAACTGCAGATTCAACCTTAAAAATTAGAATGTTAATCCAATAAACAATAAAAACTTGGGGGAAAAAAGTGATTTTATCATCTGGACACAGGGGTCTTTAGACATTCTTTACTCGAATCATGTTTACAAAAAGAAAAGTTTATTTAACAATGAAAATATGTATTTTGCATAACAAAACCTCAGATAAACGCACATTTTAATAGTCTGCAGCAGAGGTGGGTAGTATTCAGGTACATTTACTATTGTAGTTCTTGGATACTTTTACTTTTTACTACCTGAGTAATTGTTTTAATCTCTTAAAAAAGTTACTGTTTCCACTGAGTAAGTCTTCTGTTGACAAATGATATATTTTATTCTCATTTTTATGGTCTATCCTTTATATCTTTTTTGTGCTTTAAGGTTTTATTAACTTTAAATTAAAATTATAACACAGATGTTACATCGAGAGTAATTTGTAAATTATAATTTATTTAACTACTACTTTGTATGATGAAGTAATGTTACACTTACTTGAGCCTAATTCCTGGCTACTCTACCCACCTCTGGTCTGAAATCTCTTCAGAAGCCAAAGACTGAATTTTTCATGATGATTTACATAAAAGCGTGGTTTGGATGTCTTTACAACATGCTGTTTAAACTTTGGTCATACTATAATGCGCTGCTTACCACTTGCAAACAATTTTACAAACAATGTAAAGCTATAAAAAAGTCCATAGTACAGAAATGGTTGAAAAAATATATTGTGTAAGTTTTTTTTGTAATTGTGTCTAGCTTGCACAATAATACATTTTAAAGATAACTATTTAGAACCTTTATCCTGTGTACAAATCCCACATTTACATGGATATGAGCATATAATCCAATGAAAGAAAATAAAGAACTGACACTGTAAAAATTAATTCACAAGTTCATTTAATATACGACACATGACATTCATAAAATCAAATAGACTATTCTGATCCCGCCTTGCTGGCCTAATCAAAACATGTATAAGAACAAAACACCTGTACCCTGATTATTTCATACACTTTTACATTATGGAGCTCAACAGTGACTTCCCACTCCATTTCCAGAAGTAAATGTTCCATTAATTTTTCCCATAGACTTTTAGAAAATCCATCCATCCATCTTCTTCCGCTTTTCCATTTCTGGGTTGCCGGAGCAGCAGTCCAAGCAGATCTGCTGCCCAGAACACAACGCACCAGCCCCCATGGATCCTCGCGTGGGTGGTGGGTCCACGGGAGGACGGCCCACGTCACAACTGGCCTTCATACTTAGAAAATGTCAGAGTTAAAAGACACTGTGGAGGCTAATCAGCTACGTGCTCACTAATATCCATAATGCAGTTATTTAAATCCAAAAAGCACATTTAAAACGCAAAACGTGGCGGAATGATTTAATGACATCACGGTTTATAAAGTAGCTGGTTATGCCTGAGCAAGCTTTCAAACTTTTCCTTTTTTTTTCACGTAAATGAGAAATTTTCTTTTGAAACCCGAGGGTGGGCAGTCACTGAAGAGCTCCATTAAAAACGCTGGCATCAAAAATCATAATTACACCTCAATTTCTGCTTGTATTTTTGAAAGACACATTCATCCATGTAAAAAGTTTATGAGGACTGTTCACAAATGTCTAAAATTTTCTGGATGACATCTAAGATCACTATTCCTTCCAAGGCTCGACAAAGTTTCCCTATGGTGCACCCCAGACTGCCCTTCTTCATCTTCCACCTCTCCAGAGTCTGGTGCACCATCTCTGGGACCCCGTAGTGATAGGAGCCCAGCTCGATGGTCTCAATCTCCACATCGGTCAGACCCAACTTCCGCGCACAACGCTTCCATTTGGCCCCGATGTTATCTCTGAGCACATCCAAGTGTTCATCTGTCACGGGACAGTCCTCTGCACCAAGTGAAAACAAACATACTGATATCAGCTGAAAGGTATCAATACACGGGGTGATCTCATGCTCTGTTACTCAAGTTTAACTTTAAAGGTGCATTGTGTAGCTTTTCAGGTTTGTCAAATGCTTTTCTCCGGAGAGATGCAAGTGCTTTGTCTGGAATGTTTCACAGTATGGTATTAAATGTTTCTATCTTCAAGGAGACTTTCTAGGTGTTTTTGAGATATATTTGAGATATGTTTAAAGGAGAATTAACGTTTTTTACAATCTGAGCCTTATTTCGGTAATAAAACAAGTTGTTTGACTCACCCATAGCACTTTGGTGTCATATGGAGCACTTCCACAGATGTTTTAGATTAGCGATCTCCGTAATGTGAGTTCTCGGGGCACATGTTTGCGGTCTCCAAATAACACAAACTTTAGCACTTTTCAAATCATAGAAGCTCGATGTCTTAGTCTACGCTTTCGTTTGAGTCAAAAGTGGCCTGTAATCCGAGATTTAGCCATAGTTTCGAACAGATGAGGACACCAGTGCTCATGTGCGGAGTCACATCTTATTTCGCTCTCAGCTCCCAGGACCCCAAACATGAAACGCAAAACTGTAAATTATGGATAAATCTCGGATTACAGGCCACTTTTGACTCAAACGAAAATGTAGACTAAGACATTGAGCTTCTATGACTTGAAAAGTGCTAAAGTTTGTGTTATTTGGAGACCGCTTGGGGCATGTATTATATGCCCCAAGCATGTAATATTTGCCCCGAGAACTCGCATTACGGCTATCGCTAATCTAAAACATCTCTGGAAGTGCTCCATATGACACCAAAGTGCTATGGGTGAGTAAAACAACTTGTTTTATTACCGAAATAAGGCTCAGATTGTAAAAAACGTTAATTCTCCTTTAAAAGAAGCCACCTGTAGTTTAATAAATGCCCTGTAGAGCTGTTTAATGTCATACTGAGGAACATTCCAGACAGAGCAATGACTTATCCATAGAAACAAGCACGTGACAGACCCCTAGTCAAAAAGTTCCATTGTGTGCCACAACAGCTAAGTTTTAACACACTCTGACCGTAAAGAACTGACCTAGATCTAATTACATCAGGTGAGCGGATTTGGGCTGTTACATAAGTCCCTTTCACAGCCACAAGCGAGCCAGCATCAACCAACTGTCACACTGACCCTTTTTTATTGAAAATCAACAAACCACGTTCATGAACGATCATATAGTGAACAGTGTGTTGCGTAAATTCCCTAAACATGATGTTACTACTAGAATTTGTCATAATCTCAGATGGTTGGCAAGGACCTATACAACTCCAAAATATAAATCTATAAATGGCAACACTTTCTTACGGAAGTTGACAGAGGCCATATTCATAAGCAATATTTTTTATTCCTTGTTATCCCGAGATAACGAGATAATTAATTCAAGATCTCGAGAAAACAAAACAATTAATTTGTGGTCTCCAGAAAACAAAACAGTTATTTCGAGATCTCGAGAAAACAAAACAAATATTCCGTGATCATTAACAGAGAAAACAACTGAAATGTCTACTGCCACGTTGTGACACGCTGACTTCAGGGCTATTTCTCATTCTGAATAGACGCGTTTTTGGTCATTAGAATGTCTGGAATAATAATCGATCAGCTGATAAGGCAATATTTTGATCAGGGGTTGACACAGGGGGAGATCGTGTCGTCTCCCGCCTTCGTTGTCTGGCCTACAAGGGGGCGTAGCAGTAGCTAGGCCTACATCTCAGCTGTTTTCTCGAGATCTCGAGATAACAGTTTTGTTTTCTCGAAATCACGGAATAATTTTTTGTTTTCTTGAGATCGCAAATTAATTGAGTTGTTTTCTGGAGATCTCGAGTTAATTTTCTCGTTATTAAGGTGGAAAATAATCATTACGGACATGGCCTCTGTCGGCTTCCGTACTTTCTGAAGATTATGATAAAAGTATTTATTTAACTTGTGTTTATATATGCTGACTAAAAAGATGTTGAACTTGCCACTTTTGTTGCATGAGGATAGGCCAAGTATTTGCAGAGATACGGACCATAAACCAGGTCAACAAACCTGCAATCTGACAGTTAAAGGGCCTATATCACTCGATTTTCTGTTTTTCCTCATCAAAAACATTCACACGTTTAACACACAAATCCTGCATATTTACAGTAAGTTTCTCTCAAAGAAAAAACTGTGTTCTACCTTGTGATGTCATGCTGTAATACAGGAAGTGCGCCACAGTGTTTTTAAACTCCACACACCTTCACTAGAATCAGTTGGAATTTCTCTGCTGAACTAAAGATAAAAGGTAGCCAATGAAAACTACCACATGACATCACAAGGTGGCAAAGAGCATTTTGAGCTTTGGGGTTGTGGACAGACAAATAATAAAGGATTACTCAAACATGTGTGAATGAAACAACAGCTTCTAGTACGTTTTTGAGGAGTTAACAGCATTATAACATGGCTCAAAGGTGCACTGTGCAACTTTTCTGGTAGAGGGTTGTCTCCATGGAGATGTTATCGCTTTGCTTGGAAAGTTCCACGGTATGACATTAAACACACCCATCTAGCATTTATTCATTACAAAAATACAATAATTCTCTCTATGAATAGGGGTGACTCCCCACAGATCTGACTTGTGATGTAGCGTAATGCTGTAATCTCCCTTAGATATATTTAATCTATACTGTGGAACACTCAAAGCAAACATTTCAATGGAGACATCAGGTGGCGGATTCTTCAGTAGAAATGTTACGCAGTGCACCTTTAAGAAGAAGATTGACTTTATTGATCTCACACAGGAGAAATTGCCCTCTGCATTTGACCCATCCTGTTATTAGGAGCAGTGGGCAGCACATTACTGCGCCCGGGAACCATCTCCATGATCTTGTTGCTTTGGCTTGGTCAGGACCTAAGCTGGAGGATTTTACTTGGAGCATGTTTTGGGTTGATACTTGGAGCATGTTTTGGGTTGATGGGGGAAACCGGAGTGCCCAGAGGAAACCCACCCAGACACGGGGAGAACATGCAAACTCCACACAGAAAGAAAGCTCCCGAAAGCTCACAAGAGCTAAAGCTCACAAAAATCCATTTTGTATAGCATATGCTCTTTAGACAGCAAATTCCACTATAGAAATCAGAACTGTCCTCCAACTCATTATTAAACTATAAGGATTATAGGATGTTGTGGTGTAATGTGAACCCAAACTATTAGCATAAAGCAGGCAAGCAATTATGGTAACACTACAATGAAAGTCACTGCAACTTGTTATGAAAGAACAGAGCACAGAGAAGAAGAAAATAAGGTATAAAGGTTTACCATATTTTTGAATAGCTTCTTTGATAGATGTGCTAACTTCTCCTTTACAGAAGGTTGATAAACCTGGTTCATAACCGCGGATACTTAGCATGTTGTTGTTGCCAATTTGGATCCCGCTTGCATTCTGGATGACCAGAGAGCCTGAAGAAAACAAAAGCTCATTAAGACAGAGAAAAGAGTATACAGAGTATATAGTAGACTACTAAAAAGCCCAGGAATAACATTATAACTAGGGCTGAGGTACATGGTGATAAAAATCCAATTGTGTTTTGATTTCTCTGATGATATCGTCATTATAGATGATATCGTCATTTCTTAATCCAGTGCTTCGTTTTCTAAGTTGGCTCTATGCTCAAATATACACCCCGTGCTCATACGGTGACAGGCAGGTTTAACCAATCACAGTGAAGTATGAGCTCTCAGAAGGAGATGGCTTTAATTGTCTCTAGGCAACAAAGATACAAAATTTACATGAACTGTGATATGTTCATCCCCAATTTTAAGCAGATTAAAGGGTGTTATAAATGAAATGATTTTATTTAGTTTTCCTTTTGTTCTGTTTTTATTTTAAATGTTATGAAAAATCTTATAAATACGTATATATAAATGATAAAATCGTATAAAAAAAAAAAAGAACAGACAGATGTTTCAAGCTGGTAAAACAAAATTTTAAAGGTCCAACTTTTGTGTAACTTTTCTGGTAGAGGGTCTGCCACCTGCTCAACTCTATGTTGTCTTCTCCTGAAATGTTTAACTATCTCCATGGAGACAAGCAGCCCACATAACCAGGCCAAGTTACAAGTCAGATCTGTGAAGAAGTGGACCCGCTGACAAAAATAACGCATGTTTTTGAGGTAGTTTTGAGCAATAAAAACTACTGTAATTAAATAAATACAAGATATATTTGTCTAATGCCATACTGTGGGACATCCCAGGCAAAGCAATAAGATCGGCATGGAGACAAGCAGATGGCAGAACCTCCACTAGAAAAGTTACGCAGTGCATCTTTAAATCAATCAATCAATCAACATGTAAAAATGGGTATATGGTTCAAACAGCCACATGCTTCTATCCATATGGCAATGTAAAGCACATATACCTTGATCCTGAAGTGAACTACTCTTAGAAGGCGGCAACAGTCTCCCATTGGTCAGATCTGGAGCGGCGCTATCCAAGACCGGGAAAAGTGGCCATGACTGCTGCCGGTCGATGTGCGCATGCTGTGCAAGAGTGGAGAGGGAGGGGGAACTGGAGGAAAGCTGAGACGGATGGAGAGCAGAGGAAGCCATGGAGTCATAGCCAGCAGAGGGCGAGTATCGCGTCTGCTCCTGGCTGGTTAAATCTTTGGTCCAGGACTGCACAGAAGATACCGGAGATGGTTTCTCCTGTTCCGGATGTCTTATGTTGAAGTCTGATTGTGCATATGAAACAGCGTTGCTCTGGTAACTGTTGGTGAATTCCATGTGGCAGTTGTAGTTCCCGTGTTTGTGATAGTGGAGTTCATGGTCTAACTTCTCCTCTAAGCGTGAGGGTCCGTCAGGTGCTCGTCCGTCAGGGATTTGTGCA
Organism: Paratrypauchen microcephalus; assembly: GCA_036785185.1. NCBI lineage: Eukaryota > Metazoa > Chordata > Actinopteri > Gobiiformes > Gobiidae > Paratrypauchen > Paratrypauchen microcephalus. Next base: position 3,315,397 of record JAVJIX010000021.1, on the reverse strand, counting down.
TCAGTCTCGATTTGGTCTTCCATAGAATCGTTCTGGATTTCGTGGAGATCTTCAATACTAGCTTCAACTGGGCCGGAAACACTACTGTCTGGGCTCACTAAAGGGGCAGGAGAATCTGTAAAGGAAATAGTGAGATATAGTTACAATAAATGACTAATAAACCACAAGACCACTAGAAGTTAAAGGGCTTATTATGCTATTTTCTGATATCCTGCATATTTATGCTGAGTTGTGGTAATACAGGAAGTGCTCCACTGTTTTTTAAGCATCATATACCTGCACTAGAATAATTTGGGTAATTTCAGCCCTGCCAGTATCTACTGAACAATTATTAAAAGGTAAGTGTTAACTTGAAAACTACCAATACATGACATCACAAGGTGGAACAGAGCATTCAAACATGGCTAAAAGCTCATAAGAATCCATCTTATGTACTATAGGACCTTTAAGAGTTAGGTTTTGAGAAAAAAAAACATGGTGATTTTAGGATACTTCAGAATTATCGATAATAGTGAAATCAAATATAGTGAAATCCTTCATTCCCTTTTTTCATAATACAATGCCTGATAATTTTAATGAAACTTTCTAAAAGAAAAGGTAATGTTGCTGTGCTAAAATAACATAATTGGAAAGAAAATAAAAATATTCTATCACTTTAAATCTTTGCATGAAGGGAGGAGCTAACCAAAGTTAAATAAACACACCAGTCATTTACAGTAAATAACCATTCAATAACATAGTCAGTCATATTTTGCATAAAGGTTCATCTAACTCCTATTGTTTTTGCAAAAAGTGGAAAACGTTGACCTTAACATCCTTCTCCTACCTGAAAAAGGTTTGGGAAAAAAATACTACTACCACTACCACTACTACTACTATTAAATATTTTGATGGTTAATAAAAATGTTACAACGGTTATTACAGAATAAAATACAAACGCAATTAACATGTAAATTCTTTATTATCATTCAAGATGAAGTCCTGGCATATTATATTATATTGTGATGTACGGTAAAGTCCTCACCTGTTAAAGAGCATCCATAAGACAAGGAGAGACATTTCATCTTTTCTACAAGCTCCTCTGGACCCTCATACTGTTTCTAAACCACATTAAAAAGAAATTATGATAATACAGTGTAACACATTATTAGAATATAGATTACATTAGAAAAAACATACTTTGACTTCAATTACATCATTCTCGACATGTTGCTCAAAGTATTTTTGATAGAGGGGCTGGAAAATGCCATAGGCCTCTGTAAAATAAGGATATTATTACTGTACTGGTGCATAGTGAAAAATTATGAAGGAAATTCAACTTTAGAATCCATTTTCCAACAATATTCCACATACAAACTTACTGCATACCTCTGAATGTTGGTCGCTTGCGTGGGTCCGGATCCCAGCACCTCTTCATCAGGTCTATGATCTCCACAGGCGTGTCCTTTGGAATGAGATGCTCTGCAGGTCTGTTACCGTTACGCACACACTGGCTGATGTGGTCTTCACTTCTGGCATCTGAGCACAAAACAACAATGTTGCATATTTCACAAACTTTCAATAAATATATTAAGTTTGTATTTTTTGTATAACTCCTTTTAATCACATTTTGTACATATGGTGCAACATGAAACACTAAGTATATTTTATAGTGAAAAATTGTAAAATAAGTAGGGCTGGGAATCGTTAATCGCGATTAGATTAATGTAAGTTATGATCGCGAACAATTTTTTTAATCGCGATCAGAGTTTGCCAGCATTTTCCGCAATTCTACCATTCATATGCAGCTCATTTGGTTGTATTAATTAAACTCATTGTCAGTTAAACGCGCTATTTTGAGTTTGCTAGTATTTTGTTCCTTCTACGCATCCGTAGGCAGCTCGTGGGGCCTTCAATCGAGTCGTCGGCATTGGCAAGGAAGGACACGCTGTTGTCTTCAGTTTAGCCAACTTAGCCACTATTACTGGTTCATTGTTACTTTTTCCTTTCTCTGCACTTTTTTGAAATAAAAAAAATGGTGAGAAATACTTTGCATTGTGAGTTTAACTTTAGATCCAAACGGTCTTACTGCAAGATATCAATTTTAAACATGCAAAATAAATCACGATTAATTATGAAATTTCTGAGATTAGTTGCGATCAAGATAATAAATCGTTTGACAGCCCTAAAAATAAGATAAAATAAAAAGCATGCATACAAAGATACAGTGGTCCCTCGTTTATCGTGGGGGTTAGGTTCCAGAAATAACCCGTAATAAGTGAAATCCGCGAAGTAGGACAACTTTATATTTTACAATTATTATACATGTCTTAAGGCTGTAAATGCCTCACCACACACATTATACACTTTTCTCAGACTGGTATTAACATTTTCTCACATTTCTCTCTTGTTTAAACACTCAAACTTTCATAGATTTTCAACAAAGTGTATTAATAGTGAAGCGTGAGGGGGGGGCACACGTGCACGATGAGCGTGGTCACGAAACAAGGCAAAGAGCCGCATGCGGTGGTTTAATCCTGGTTTTGACCTGATCTAGTCCTGGGACCAGAGAAGTGTGCATGCGGACACGTGCACCTGCTCATCGTGATCAAATCCGTGAGCAGCATGACGGGCGCGAGGCCGTGCGTCCCACCCGGGGCTGCGAGCACGAGACCGAGGCCGGCAGCGCCCGGACTGTGCCTCCCCCTCGGGACTGTGTCCAACGACGCAGTCGAAGCAAACACGCACAAGAGCCGCACGAAACAAGGCAAAGAGCTGCATGCGGTAGTTTAATCCTGGTTTAGACCTGGTCTAGTCCTGGTTTAGTCCAGGTTTAGACCTGGTCTAGTCCTGGTTTAGCCCAGGTTTAGACCTGCTTTAGACCTGGTTTAGTCCTGGTTTAGTCCTGGTTTAGTCCTGGTCTAGTTCCGGTCTAGTCCCGGTCTGGTCCCAGTCTGGTCCCGGTCTGGTCCCAGTCTGGTCCTCATGTCTTAGTCCCGGTCTGGACTTCCTACAGATCCAGTGACTCATGTCTCCGCTCCTCGTGCATCCAGCGGGACTCACGGAGCTGCCACAGCACAGAGAAGAAGCCAATCAGGACGCAGAACACAATGTTGATGTAGAGCGAGGGACCACTGTATACAAACATATTCCACTACACAGAGGAATATGCTGCCTGACTCTATTCAAACTGTAACCTTTAGTTTCTGTATGAAGGCATGTGTCTGTCTGTGTGTAAAGGCTGTGATATTGCATATGTAAATATTGTATGTTTCACAGGCAAAATTGATAATCCAGGAATTATATAGAATGCATAGGCAAAAGGTAAAGTCTGAAAGACTTTTTTATTTTATTTTGGACTGATATACAGTAGTATTGTTATTGGGATACTTCAAAGTGAGATATTCATATTGGTCAATATACCACCAAATATACAATTAATACAATTAATCAAATGTGTGAAAATGCTGCTAAACACTGAGGAATGAGATATCAGTGAGAGACATGAAGTAAAGAAAAATCTACCAGAAAAAATCCATGAACAACTGGAGTGACGGTAAAAGAGAAAAAGTACTGAAAGTAAAGAAAAAGTAAAAGAGAATTAGAACAAGGCGATTTATCCAACGAAATAAAGAATGACGGCAGTTTACTTTCACTTTGTCAGAGATTCTCTAATTTGCCTAAAGGTCTAAGCAGTAATAGCAACAGCAGACAATATTAATAGTTTCTTCTTTGCCAGGTCATTTCAGGCATCATTCTGTAAAATGTCTGATTTCCTACTTTGCCTGTAAATGTCTGTGATCAACCCATAGTCACTTGTATGTGTCTTCAAATATTTGTGAGTTGTTCTGCATGCATTAAATGGCAATATTTATGTTCTAAATCCACATGGTCTCATTTTTAAATAAATGAATAAAAATAAGGTATTAGAGACACATTTAGTTTACTGACTTGCATACGGTTCTTGTCCTGTAAGGATGACCCAGACCACAATGGCAAAGCTGTAGACATCAGACTTCTCAGTGGACACAGTGTGGATGCTCTCCAGGTGCTCTGGGGCCATGTAGCTGAGGGTCCCGGCCCCCCGTGCCCCACACGAGCGCCCCATTTGGCTTTTCCTTCGAGACTCCTCTTTAGTCAGTCTACTCCAGGTCTGACAGGTGGCTAGCCCCAAATCTGCAATCTGAAGGGGAAAAAAAGAAGAAAGAAACACACACACTGAAACGTTTAATACAGTATTGCCCTAATATTATTCATTAAATAAATAAAGTGTAAACGTAGCTGTGTGAATGTGTGTGAATCAGCACTATTTAGAAGAAGTTGCATCTTTGACTCATCTTTAAAAATTACAACACAAATTGGTGAATATTGTGACATGAGAGCATACACGTTACAGAAAGCAATACAAACGTGATACACTAGTAGTTAATACCATGTGTAAGATATTAAAAGGCACTATGTAACATTTCCAATGCAGGTCCTGACACATACTCGTTTCCATGGAGATGTTATTTCTTTACCTGGAATTGTCCACAGTATGATATTAATTAGGTCAATATACAGGCCAAATCTGTGAAGAGGCAACCCACTTAAAGTAAAAATGCGTTTTTCAAAATATTTCTTGAGGAATAAAACATATGTTTAATGGCAAACTGTGGAACATTCCAGACAAAGCAATAACATCTCAACAGATGGTGGACCTTCCATCAGAAAAATGTTTCATAGTAAACCTTTAAACTGTCTGACATACCTTGATGTGAAAGTCTTTGTCCACTAATATATTTTCGGGCTTAATGTCTTTATGAAGGATATTCCTGTCAGTTAGATACACCATTCCTTCTAGGATTTCCAAGATGATTCTGGCCTTTAACGACATTGGTACGGAAACCTGGGAAAATAAATGTATTTATTAAAACCAATTGTGATGATGAATGGGATTCATTGATTTGGGAAAAATGTGGAATTGCAGTTTTTCTAACAAGCTTTGCAATTGTGATTAGATTTGCTATTTCTGTTTTAATAATATTTAATAATTAAACATGTTCAGAAGAATTGATAAGAAGGCATAAAGCTCATACAAGAATCACATTTCAGAACATGTTTGCACAGACTGCAGGGTTAGCAGGTTGGGCTAGTCTGACTGTGATAAATCTTACAGTCTTAGTGAGTGAGTTCCACTGTATGTGATGTACCTCTTCTAACATGACCAGCAGGTTTCCTCTGGGCAGAAGCTCCATGACCAGAGAGCAGTCCCTGTCCTCCATGATGACCCCCAGCAGTTTGACCACTCGCTCATGGTTCAGACTGGCCATGATGTTCCCCTCCTCCAGAAGAGAGCGCTTTTTATCTCTGCAAGAAACAAAACAAAACAAAAAACACCAAACAGATTTAAGGTCAGGCACTACAAGGCATTTTGGTCAATTTGCTCTCTTGACATATATACAGTAGCTGTAGCTCAGTTGGTTCACTAATCCTGCTCTTGACATAAACTTAATTGGTTGAGCGGCCAGATCCACTGAAACACAGGTTGGCGTTGCGATTCTAACTCTCACAGATGAATATTGTTATTGTGTCCTTGGGCAAGACACTTAACCCACCTCCCTCCCAGTGTGTATACACACTGGTGTATGAATGGGTGAGTGGTTCCTTGATGTAAAGTTCTTTGAATGCCTTGAAGGTGGAAAAATATGACATCTGACCATAGGCCTGCCTTGTGTAAACAGATGTTTGGCCTGTTCATCCATGGGAGTGGATCTCTCCTACACTGTGATTTTCCTTGACATTTCTCTTTTTCCCAGTTTTGTGTGTCTGTGTGCTTGTTTTTGTTGCAATTTTTTGATTATACTGTATATCCAAATATTAGTTTTGTAAACAAAATGTAAACAAATGAGAGAAGACATTAGACACAAATACTTATATATATATATATATATATGTATATATGTATATATATATATATATATATATATCGTAAGTCGATCGATAAGTTCAATCGACTTTAGATTAATGAATTAATCGATAATTTGCATCCCTAATATATATTATATATATATATATATATATATATATATTAGGGATGCAAATTATCGATTAATTCATTAATCTAAAGTCGATTGAACTTATCGATCGACTTACGATTAATTGATAAGTGGCGTTTTTCAGGGTCTTTAAGAATATAAGCTATAGTATACATAACACTGAGTCAAAAATATATCATAGTATTATTATATTGTATATTCCTCAATTAGTTATTCCTTAGTAAAAAGCAGACAAATGTATTGATGCTGAATAACAAAATACATTCTTTATTGAAAATAAATTGAGGACTGGCTCAGTTGTTGCACTTGCAGCATGGAAATCTTGAAATTAAAAGGAACAGAAGAAATTAAAAAACAGAATGTTATTGAGTCTACATATTATGATGAAACCAGTGAATCCAGGCAATTTTTAGGACATTCTCAACATTTATTTTGAACTAAGGCATCAACAATATTTTTCTCCCTTAATCTGTGAAGGGTTACAGTACAAAATATAAATTTCACAGGCCCCCTGAACACAGCCAAACCAGAACAATCAAGAAATTATAAAAGCATGTAAGTTACATGCTTTTATAATTTCAAAAATATATGGTTCTAGGTCCAGCTCTACCGTGAGTTGTATGACAAGATCCAGAGAGGAAAGGGTTACATGATGTAGCCTTTTCCTCTGGATGTTGCCATACAACTCACAGTAGAGCTGGACCTAGAACCATATATTTTTGTTCAAGAATATGAGCATGTTAACATGGTCAGGAGTAAGGCGTGTACACAGCCTGTTAACAGTGAGGCCAGCTGCTGAGAATACACGTTTGGATGAGACTGATGTGCCTGGTATGCACAAATACCTTCGTGTTACATTTGCCAGCCTCGGAAACCTCCCTTCATTAACTTTCCACCAGCCTATGGGGTCAGAGTCGAGAATTGGAGAGGGGTCTTTTAGATACATTTCCACTTCGCTCTCCACGTCACCGTCACGCGCACAGGAATAGGAATCACCCAGGAGTAGACTCATGGCAGACCTAGATCTATGTCCCTGATGCTCAGCTTCCTGGACATCAGTGCTCCCCTCATCTCCCATGGTGGCTATGGTGCCCTCAGATCCTGCTGTAGCCAGTGCAAGCAGTTTGGAATGAGCTGAAATCCTACTTGCTGGACGTAGAAATCCCAGATGTTTATGCCGAGGGTCAAGCATCGTTGCAATCATTGGGGTTGATAATGTGAGGTCATCAGACTCAACCTGATTAAATAAAAACAATAAAATGAATAATATTAATGACATTATATTATTATTATTATAGATAGATAGATTTAATAGGCTAATTAATGGCTAGCATACATACCTGCATGCGTTCACCCAGCGAATCTTTTGACTTGAATTCCGCCACTTTTTGGTCGTTGTTGATTAGACTGAACGCGATGGGGTACGTGTTTGATATGGACACCTCGGACTCAGTAGACATGATCGTAGTGGCACACTTCAGAGCTCTCAACACTGGTCCCATGTCCACCATTAGCTGCCAGTAGTCATCTCTCAACTCCAGCGTCCTCGCATCTGTCAGCTTTGTCACAGATCGGTCTGACAACACGGCACACACGGCCCACTGCTTTTCAACCAGGTGCTCGAACATGTCACAGACCGAATTCCACCTAGTTTTACAGGATTGGATGAGGCGATGAGGTGGAAGCCGCATTTGATGTTGTTTTGCTTCGAGGGCTTTGGTTGTGACTGTGCTGTGGTGGAAGTGTTTCACCAATCTTCCCGCTGCCACTATTGCTCTGCTCACACCAGCAGCAGTAAATCCATCATTGATGGCAAGGTTTAGGGTATGTGCAAAGCATGCAACTGATTTCCAGCTGACTCGTGTGGGGTTGTTTGCTTGGACAATGTTTCTAGCATTGTCGTGAACACACGCTGTAACGCGACCGGAGAGTCCCCATTTCTCCACAACATCGTTGAGCTTCTCAGCTAAGTTGTCAGCTGTGTGTCTATCCGACATGTTAGTCGTAATAAGGACTGCTGACTTTAACTGCCAGTTATCGTCAATATAGTGGCACGTTACGGTAATGTAACTTTCTGTTGTTAAGGCTGTCCAACAGTCAGTTGTCAGAGCGACCGTAGTGGCAGACAACATAGTTTTTAGCTCACTCTTCTTTTTTTCGTAGCGAGCTTGCAGGCGGTAGGTTACTGTTGTTCTTGAAGGCATATTGTACCCTGGCTCTAGAAACCTAATGAGCTCCTGAAATCCCTCACTGGCAACTGTGCTGATTGGCATCAAATCTCTCTCAATCATGCTACATATCCTCTCTGTAATGCTCTCAGTCCTCCGATCATCACACGTGCGCCTTCCCAGTGTAGCTGTGATAGTAGGTTGGTCTGGTGCACTCGCGCCTTGCAGGGCAGCTGCATGCATGCTTTTGAGATGATAACTGAGTGAACTAGTAGAATTGTTGTATTTAAGTACCACATTACACAGAGAACATTTGGCTTCTTTCCCGGAATTAAATAGCTTGAAGTGGTCCCATACCGCACTTCTTTTTGAACGCTTCATATTTAGTTTTCACCTAGCACGCTATGGTCTTTCTCGTGAGAGGGTTCGCATCTCATGTTCACATCCAGAGTAGCGCCCTCTAGCGATTAGTTGCGATTAATACATTTTAATCGACCAACGTCTTAATCGACAATTAATTGTAAGTCGATTAATTGTTGACATCCCTAATATATATATATATATATATATATATATATATATATATATATATATATATATATATATTTGTATTTGTATTGTGATTTTAATGTCTTTCTTATTCTGTAAAGCACAACACAATGCTATACAAATGAACTTGCCTTGCCTATACAGAACTAGGGATGGGCGATACAGTATATTAAAAACAAATTATCATATCACAATTGTTCTGGAGATGTGCATTAGAATTACAATTAGAATATTGAGTTTATTGTCTGTAAAAAAAAATTATAAAAATGAAATGAGTAGAAATGTCTGGTATAGGGTATAAAATGTTAGGGTCCATTCAGTTTTTGTGCAATAGTTGATCATTCTGATGCATGGTTAGAATATTGTCTAAATATGAGACATATTGCAAAAAAACAAACAAAACAAAAAACAAAATGCTGCAGCCAAACATTTTGGCTAAAATGTTTGTATTAACACGCTCTATATGTGGTGTTTTTAATTTCGATATTTGTCCTTAAATAAGTTCCTATTCCTAATGAAGAACTTGGCTCGAAATTTGCTCTGCTACACTTAATTTGACTGAACGCTGCACAACCAACAATGGCAGTCTTAAAAAGATTGTTTCACAGTATGTTATTACACGTATATATCGCTACAGAGATAGCAGGTAACACCACAAGGCCAAGAGAAAATGGAAGATGGATACGTTTAATGCCATACCAGAATATGTCAGACAAAACAATAGCATTTTTATATAAAACAAGTGGTTTATACAAAACCACAAATTGCTACATAGTTTTGCTGCATTGTCACATCTTTTGTTACCATATAGGACAGTTTTTGTGTGGGATGGGCTAAGAAATCTTATGGACTCATTGAGAACCGGCTACCATGAACCAAAGCTCAGAGCTACTGCAGAGCACGGTACATAGACCTGGCCCCTGTAGACAATGAAGAACAGCTGAACCTCCTAATAAAAAACACACAGAGAAGTCCACCTTTGGGCTACGTTTGGACCAGGCTGTACGATGACATCAACAGCTGGAGGTGGTCCCTGCAGGGGAAGGGCTTCTATGATCGAGGGCTGGACCTGTTCAGGCAGTGGGGGCCCGGGGAACCACATAACTACAATAATTCATACGCCTGTATCGGTGACATGGAAGAAGCTCCATCACAGGGACCACCCTGTGATGGAGCATTGAGGTGTTTTGTCTGCAACTCAGGTAAGAATGTTCAAATGATACAGCAGACGGAGCGAAACACTAGACACTGTTCTGATACTGGCAGGGATGAAAGTGGCCAATCATGAAAAAAGCGGAAAGTCACGCCCCCCCCCCCCCCGGCTGGAAAATTTTACATTTCTGAAATTTGGATTTCTATATGCTATATGTTAGCAATAAAGTAAAACTGTACATAAAAGTACAAAAAAAAACTCACATTTTATTAACAGGTAGGCCTACTAGTAGTATATATTGGATTTGTTTTTGCTTTGCACTTCGTCTAATCAGACCCCATTGAGGAGGAGCTTATGCGCGCTAAAAGGCGCAGGTGAAAAAGTGAGGAGCGACGCGTTAAAGGGATATGCCACCCCCAGGTCAAATTTGGGCATCTCCCCACAGTCCAGAGACTAAAATAAGTGGTGGAAAGCGTTTTCCTGCTCACCCAGCCATTGTCCGAGTCTGTCGCCACTGACCGCCGCGGTATCTGGTGCTCCTCCGCCTTAGACTGGAGTCTAACGTCGCCAGAGAAAGATTTCGGCCAAAAGGAATTAATTTGCTCGATGCGTTTCCCAATTACTTTGTGTGTAGTGCGCATTCATATCGAGTGCAAATAAATGTGCAAATCAACACGGAGAGCTTGCCTTGGTCATTTTGGGTGGGAACTATTTTCCAGTGCGTAAGAATACAGCCGTATCACGCAGCACGCTGCCAGGGGAATCCCAGTTACGCACCGGGAAGGGAGTTCCCCTGTTGCACAACGTGGTGCGTGATACGGCTGTATTCTTACGCACTGGAAAATAGTTCCCACCCAAAATGACCAAGGCAAGCTCTCCGTGTTGATTTGCACATTTATTTGCACTCGATATGAATGCGCACTACACACAAAGTAATTGGGAAACGCATCGAGAAAATTAATTCCTTTTGGCCGAAATCTTTCTCTGGCGACGTTAGACTCCAGTCTAAGGCGGAGGAGCACCAGATACCGCGGCGGTCAGTGGCGACAGACTCGGACAATGGCTGGGTGAGCAGGAAAACGCTTTCCACCACTTATTTTAGTCTCTGGACTGTGGGGAGATGCCCAAATTTGACCTGGGGGTGGCATATCCCTTTAAGTGAGGCACGGGCAGGTAGGATGTGGTATAGGATGTTTTATAAAGTTTAACCTGTGTACACGCAATGGTACACGCTGTTGCGAGAGCTGCGCTCACTCGCTCGGTCCGCGGCTCCAGACACGGGCTCGCGCCCGTGTTTAATACGAACAGTTTAAGACGAAGTTTAATACGAGATACACGTACTTTTGTTCTGAATACGGGACGATTCTGTTTTTTAGGGGACGGTTGGCGACCCTAAACACAACTATACATATATATATATACACCCAAAATCTTTCTCAACGAATTTGCACAGATATTTAAAAAAAATAAAAATAAAATTACCCTCCGGCTGAAAAAAAAGCGGAGATCCGCTAAAAAACGGAACTCTTTCATCCCTGTACTGGGTGGTTTAGTCCTGTTAAAGGTGCACTGTGCAACATTTCTGCTGGAGGGTCCATCACCTGCTTGTCTTCATAGACATGGTTATTACTTTGTCTAGAATGTTCCGCGGTAGAGATTAAACTTATCTATCTCACCTATAGGCTACATTATAGGTCAGATCTGTGGAGATGCAGCCCTATTCACAGAGAAAGTTATTGTATTTTTGAACAAGAGAAACAACAGTGATGAATAAATGCTAGATAAATTTGTTTAAAGGAGAATTAACATTTTTTACAATCTGAGCCTTATTTCGGTAATAAAACAAGTTGTTTTACTCACCCATAGCACTTTGGTGTCATATGGAGCACTTCCGGAGATGTATTAGATTAGCGATAGCTAATATATGTAATATATGCCCCGAGCGGTCTCCAAATAACACAAACTTTAGCAATTTTCAAATCATAGAAGCTAAGTCTTAGTCTACACTTTTGTTTGAGTCAAAAGTGGCCTGTAAACCGAGATTTATCCATAATTTACAGCTTTGCGTTTCATGTTTGGGTCCCGAGAGCTGAGAACGAAATAAACTGTGACTCCGCACTTGCGCACTGGCGTCCTCATCTACTCGAAACTATGGATAAATCTCGGATTACAGGCCACTTTTCACTCAAACAAAAGCGTAGACTAAGACATCGAGCTTCTATGATTTGAAAAGTGCTAAAGTTTGTGTGATTTGGAGACTGCAAACATGTGCCCCGAGAACTCAATTACAGAGATCGCAAATCTAAAACACCTCTGGAAGTGCTCCATATGACACCAAAGTGTCATATAAAATAAAACAGCATATTTTCAAAATATTTTTCAAATTTCCTCAAACTGCTTATTATTACTGCTATTGTTTTTTTGTTTTTTTGTTTTTTTTAGCATATCGGTATCGGCCCGATGTGTAAAACTGGGCCGATATTAACGACCGATATTTGTCAGTACTATAAATCCCTTGCTTTGAAAAACACATAAAAGTTCTATCACACTTCAGGCAGAGCACTGGGAGCTGTCCTTAATAAGGTCGAGCTGTACAGGGATGTTGGTTATAAAACATTGTGTTTATCTTGTATCTGTCCATGTTTAAGTTTATTGTAATTTGACAAAATGTGTTGCAGTTCCTTTTCTTGGCAATACACAAAATGGCCCCCAAACCTGAAGTACATGTGGTGATATGGGAGCCATGTGAAATGCAGATTAAAGATCCCTTGACATGGTACTTCTTGATGCTTTTATATGGCTCCTTAATGGTTCCCTAATACTGTAAATGAATCCTTCTTCAAAATCAACACTCAGTGCATGAGAAACAGAGATAAGATGAGAAAGAGTCATAAATATCTCTCTCAAACTCTTTATTCTGGGCGTTGTTGCTTGAATGCAAATGAGGAGAAAAGAGATGGCCAATAGTAGAGGATGGGGGCGTGGCCAAACTCTCTGCTCAGAGCTCAGAGCCCACAGCTGATCCATTTCCTTGTTTTTGCACGGGGGGAGAGATTTGTAGCGTTCCATTGAAAAATAAACACATTTCCACAGAAAATAAAATTAAACCACTGCTGTTCAAAGGTCCAGAGGCTCAGATAAAGGACTTCCGATCCTAGAAACACTCGGACGTGCCTCCAGGCAAATAAAAAAACGCATTTCGCATTGTCTAGCGCATTCGCAGTCCAAACTCTCTGGGCGTGATTTACAGAGACGCTGAGTACAGACAGACGGGGGTGGAACTGCATTTGCATTTCTTTTTTCGATCTGACGTCAATAAGGTGCCTTGTTCAAAATCGCCCGTTTGAGCTCCGATTTTTTGTAACGCAGAAAAGGATCGCAAATGCTCAGTTTAGACATTTCGCAACTTTTAACCATGGGGGGGGGGGGGGGGGGGCTAAACAGGGTAGGGGGGCTCACATTAACGTTCAAAAACCTCAGAAAGTGAAAATTTCATGCCATGGGACCTATAAGCTTTATGGAGTCAAAATAGTTTTGAAAATAAAAGACGACATTCAAAAAATCATTTTGAATGATTTTCAGTCTGAATAAAATGTTATGTCAGAATTTAAAAAAAAAAAAATCGATATAGGCTAATATCAGTTATCGGCCATAACAGCAACATTAATATGGATACACATTAAGAATACTGCTTAACAAAAACTATATACTAAACTGCCTGGGATCCAGAATGCATACTTGACCAAGAGTTTGGTCTGGTTGAATCTCCCTGATAGGCGTGATTGACAGATGGATTAGCCAATAAGAGGCACACATGGTACGGCTGTATCAAAACAAATGTGGCTGCTTATGTAGAAAAAAATACGGGAAAATATAGTGCGGCGCTGTTACTATATGTGTTTGTAGATTTAGAAATAAAGAGAAAGAGACAACGGTGAGACAAATATGTATTGGGGAATTAGGATTTGCAAAGTACTGGGAAAATTGTATGATTTTAAATGTAGCTTACAATTATATGGCTACAATTATCCTCAATTACAAGTTTTAAAATTGATTCAAAAATGTATAATAAAAATCAGCTCAATACAGCAATCTGAGTATTGTTATTAGTTACTTTCCACCACTGGTACTAAGCCATATTTCTTTCATCTTTTCAATCCATTCAGGGAGGTGGTGAAGTTGACTGTAACCAACAATTTGTCTTTGAACCTCGAAGACGTAACTGACTCCAGGTTGAAACAGGCAATGACTGAAAAATGGCCAATACTTCACATTTTAAAAAGTTATTAAACAGTATATTAAAGTCGGGGTATTATGCAAATTTTATTTTATTTTTTTACAATATTGTTCCCTCATCAACAACATGCCTGAAGAGATTTTAGATCTCATGCATGTTTGAGAAATTCAGAGATCTCTCCTAGCCCCTATTCGAATCGTCTTTACAGTTACAGTGGTCCCTCGCTCTATCACGGTTCACTTTTCGCGGCCTCGCTGTTTCGCAATTTTTTTTTTTTTTTTTTTATTTCAATTTTTTTTTTATAGTGTATCAAAATTGTTTTCTGGATCCTGATTGGCTTCTCCTTCATGCCGTGTCTCCTGTACAGTACAGAATGTGTTCAGTTTGACACATTTATATAGATGTTATAGAAGGGGGACGCGGGGGGGGGGGCGGCTCCGGGAGTCCCGCTGGATGCACGAGGAGGCATGAGTCACTGGATCCGTAGGAAGCGGGACTAAGTCCAGACTGGGACTAAGACATGAGGACCAGACCGAGACTAGACCGGGACCAGACCGGGTTTAGACCAGGACTAACCCACGAGGACCAGAACGGGACTAGGCTGGAACTAGACCAGGACTAAACGTGGACTAAACCAGGACTAAACCAGGTCTAAACCCCCTCCCGCTTCAAATCCTGGTTCACCTCCAACTTTCTCAAACTCAATAGCAATAAAACTGAACTTCTTCTTGTAGGCACCAAATCCACCATAAGTAAGACCAATCATTTCTCCATTCATATCGACGGCTCCTCCATCTCTCCCTCCCCTCAGGTTAAAGGTCCCATGGCATGAAATTTTCACTTTCTGAGGTTTTTGAACGTTAATGTGAGCTCCCCTACCCTGTTTAGCCCCCCCCCATGGCTAAAAGTTGCAAAATGTCTAAACTGAGCATTTACGGTCCTTTTCTGCGTTACACAAAACCAGTGTTCAAACGGGCGAGTTCGGACAAGGCACCTTATTGACGTCAGATCGGCAAATGCAGCTCCAGCCCCTCCCTCTGTCTCCGCTCAGCGTCCCTGTATATCCCGCCCATAGAGTTTGGACTGCGAATGCGCTAGGCAATGCGAAATGCGTTTTTTTATTTGCCTGGAGGCACGTCCGAGTGTTTCTAGGCTCGGAAGTCCTTTATCTGAGCCTCTGGACCTTTGAACAGCAGTGGTTCAATTTTATTTTATGTGGAAATGTGTTTATTTTTCAATGGAACACTTGAAATCTCTCCCCCCGTGCAAAAACAAGGAAATGGATCAGCTGAGAGCTAGAGCCGAGAGCAGAGACTTTGGCCACGTCCCCACCCTCTATTATTGGCCAGCTTTTTTCCTCCTCATTTGCATTCAAGCAACAACGCCCATTATGACCTGTTCTGATCTCTGTTTCTCATGCACTGAGTGTTGATTTTGAAGAAGGATTCATTTACAGTATTAGGGAACCATTAAGGAGCCATATAAAAGCATCAAGAAGTACCATGTCATGGTATCTTTAAGAGTCTGGGTGTCATCCTCGATAGTACCCTCTCCTTCTCAAATAAACAACATCACCCGCTCTGCCTACTTCCACCTCCGCAACATACATCGTCTCCGGATGGACGCGGTCCCAAGAGGGAGGCACGGTCCGGCCACTGCCTCGTTCTCGTGCTCGCAGCCCCGGGTGGGACGCCGGTCATGCTGGTCTATCACGGATTTGACCACGATGAGCGGGTGCACTTCTCCACCCCCCCCCCCTCCATAGTTTCAACAGCAGGAAGAAATTTAGCACTTTCAAACAATAAAAGGTAATATGGTAATTTAATATGTCATGTGTTACCTCCCGTCTTTAACTTGACATCTGATGTTACAGTAATCCCTCGTTTATCGCAGGGGTTAGGTTCCAGAAATAACCCGCAATAAAAGAAATCCGCGAAGTAGGACAACTTTATATTTTACAATTATTCTACATGTTTTAAGGCTGTAAATGCCTCACCACACACATTATACGCTTTTCTCAGACTGGAATTAACATTTTCTCACATTTGTCTCTAGTTTAAACACTCAAATTTTCATAGATTTTCAACAAAATGTATTAAAAGTGACGGGGGAGACACGGCCCCGGAAGCCCCGCCGGACGTGCGAGGAGCACTGCCACATCCTGGGACGAGACGCGCACCAACCCCTTGGAGAAGTGCGTGACACGTGCTCCTCGCGCGTCCCCCCACGCGTCACTATTAATACATTTTGTTGAAAATCTATGAAAGTTTGAGTGTTTAAACTAGAGACAAATATGAGAAAATGCAGCGCAAGGCCGCGTGTACACCGGGGCTGCGAGCACGAGATAGAACCGCGGCGTCCGGAACACGTGCTCTCAACCCGAGCCACAAACCGAACACGCACTAACGAACGCAAAAGCCGCACGGAGTGATTTAATCCTGGTTTAGACCTGGTCTAGTCCCGGTTTAGTCCACGTTTAGTCCTGGTCTAGTCTCTTAGCCAATCAGGACGCAGAACACATTGTTACACTATAAAAAAAAAAGTTACACTATAATTGAAAAAAAATTGAAAAAAAAAATCCGCGAAACAGCGAGGCCGCGAACAGTGAACCGCAATAGAGCGAGGGTTCACTGTATACCAATCTATTCTTATACGACTGAGATTAATAGCATCATTGCGGCCCAATAATGCACAATGTTGTTTTTTTGTTTTGTTTTTAACTTGTGATGATTTTGAAAAACCATGGACTAGATGGGGGCCTAAGACTCACATGGAGGATGCGGACAGATGGACTTGTCTTCCACCAGGCCCATTGATAATCCATTAGTTTTTCTGAAAGAATTTGAAAAACAAAAACAACAAAAGCATGTTCTGGGCCAACTACAATGAGCAAATAGTCTTATTACAGCAATTTAAATGGTTTGAATAGGATATCGGCTGAATCAATATTTGGAAGCTGATATCTGATCCAGCAAATATTTTGGTATTGGTGCCAGTATCTGATCCCTAGTTGCTTCTGTGGTGGGCATTGAGCCGTGTATATTTTTGTTCTGTCTTTGTGTTAGAAATTTAAATAAATACAAAATATTCTGTCAAAAAAAAACAATAATTCTCAAACTCATTCCACAGGGGAGCTGCCCTTAACAGGACACTGCATGTAATGGAATGTTCAGACCATAGTTTATGGGTGGGTTCTGTTCTGTGATAAGACGGAGAACTCCCTTTAACAGTGTTCAGAGCTTGTTGTTGAAGTATGGAAAGTTAGCTGAAGATGAACAAGGTCGTTAATATCCAACACTGCAATATTGTTTCTGAACCACACCTAGAGCCTGGAGTATATGTAAACATTATTTTGTAAGATAAAAGGAGAAATTCAATTTGTCAACTGGACAAAGTTTGTTTGGTCGAAAACGTTTCGCCGCTCATCTGAGAGGCTTTGTCCAGTTGACAAATTGAATTTCTCCTTTTATCATGGATTCTACCTGGATGACTGAGGGACTCTTCACGCATTATTTTGTAAGAACAAAATAAGCCAGTACGTCACAAACTCTACCATAGCTAATGTTATTTTATGACTGCCTTTCTGTTGCCTGCTTCACCACCTCAGCCACTGTCGCACAGCACTGGAGAAACGGAAGGCCTATTTAACAGTGAGTCTAACAAACAGGGGGAAGGCCCGTGAAGAACTCCAGTGTGCGCATGATTCAAGTTACAGTCTGCGCCAAGGGGAAAACCCAAAGTCCACACATGAAAGAACGGCACAGAACACTTACTCGTTGCGTAAAGGTCCAGTGTACATGGTCTTCAGCACCACTTGTCCCAGAGTGACATGATAACACAGGTAAACCTCCCCGAAGCCCCCGTAGTCCAGAGGTTCCCGGAAAATGAGGTCCGTGGACCGCATATGGAGCGAGTACTGGGGCGGAGGCGCAGCGGCCATCCCCAGCGAAGTCTGGAAAGTTAACAAAGCAGCAAAAATAAGTTGACAGAAATACACATTGAAATCGAAAGAACACAAGTGACGTTAAGTTATTAACTACTTTCGCTCTATACAAAGAGGAAACTTTCCCAAGACCAGCAAAAAGAACTATGCGTAAAGACACAAGAAGTTTAGATTGCAGCAACTAGATTGCGACTCAGTTTACCTTTTATCCACAAAGAGAAATAAAAAGTGCCACAGTACTGATAATAATTTGTTAATAAACGGGTGACACGGAAACTTGTTCTACTGCGCTACAAATCCAAGCTAGTTACTTTGTAGTTCCGGGATTTCCTCGACATCCTGCCTCAAAAGTGAAACCGGATTTTAAAAAAACTACAAAAAGGCTGCCAAGTCGGTAACAAAATTTGATTTAATCAGCATGGAAAGTGCAACTTGCATGCTGACAGCATGACATTTAAACAACTTCTAAACTAATTTTTAAAATAATAATAATAACGCATAAATAACAATAAATATAATTTTACGCACGTTTTACGCACGCATACCTCAACAGATTTACTGTTTGTTTAAATAAAAAACAAGTTCAGTAAATTGCAGCTTCTAGAATATTTCAACAAACTATATCATTTGTGTTTTGTTCTTGTTGACCAGTAGTTTGTTAGAACAAAGCGCTGCTGCTTTGGGAAAGCGCAATTATGCGGCTATATTGCCGCCTAGTGGTGAAAAGTAGGTATTGTTAATTAGAATTTTCTTACTGTTACTGTATTATTATTATTATTATTATCAACAACAACAACAACAACAACAACAACAACAATAATAATAATAATAATAATAATAATAATAATAATAATAATAATAATAAATATAGCTTCAAGCAGCAATGTGGGGCCAAGCACCGAAGGTGCATGTAGGCCTCAGCATGTAGGCAGCATGCAGGGTTTAACAGGGTCTAACAAGGTTTAACAGGGTCTGACAGGGTCTAACAGAGTATGACAGGGTCTAACAAGGTCTGACAGGGTCTAACAGCGTCTGACAGGGTCTAACAGAGTCTGACAGGGTCTAACAGAGTCTGACAGGGTCTAACAGGGTAGTTAGACCCTGTCAGACTCCGAAACAGGGTTTAACAGGGTCTAACAAGGTTTGACAAGGTCTGACAGAGTCTGACAGGGTCTAACAAAGTCTAACAGGGTTTAACAGGGTCTAACAAGGTTTAACAGATCAAAGACACATGAAAGACAGATCGGTTGCTAGGTGCGTTGCTAGGCAAATCCTGAAAATTCCTGCAAATTTGACCTGCTGGTGGCACTAGACGGTTGGGGCTGGGGGCCTATAAATTGCTGTGGGTAATGAGGAGACTGGCTGGAATGTACATGCAAAATTTCACAACTTTTTACCAGACAGTTCTAGGGGTTGCCATAGACTCCCATGTTTAGGAGAATATTGCATAATAATAATAAGAATCAGACCAGACACATCAAAGGAAAGATCAAAGGGTTGATAGGCAACGTTACAAACACTTTTTAAAAAAAAATATTTTAATATTACAAGGTGCACAATAATACACACTTCAGGTACATAATAGTACATATTCTATCACCACAATAACATTCACAAATCACTCAGAAGACACATCGGGGGATGCGGGTACGGGAATAAACACCACTGGGCACAAGGGCTAAGAGAAACAGGGGGAATGTAGAGGACCAAAGGGATTGCCCCAGGTGAAGAAAGGGGCCCGGGGGAGAGAGCAAGGGCGATGCAGTGCAAACACAATTTTAAAAAAAATATATATATATTTTATTACCACAAGGTACATATATTCGCAAAGCGCTCAGAAGACACATCAGGGGATGTGGGTACGGGGATAAGCACCACCGGGCATTAGGGCTGAGAGGAACAGGGAAAGTGCAGAGGACCAAGGGGCTTGCCCCAGGTGAAGAAAGGGGTCTGGGGGAGAGCAAGGGACGCAGCGCCCAGGGAAGGCCCAGGCGCCAGGGTCCAGGGGGGACAGCGGAGGGGGGTAGGGGTCAGAAGTCCAACCGAGGGAAACCAGCTCTGGAGATGGAGAAACGCGTATTGTCTGGGATGAAGGTGTTGCGAAACTCCGTTTCTCTTGCGTCGTGGAGACGGCGGACGTGGGCGCAAAGAGACGGCGGACGTGGGCGCGAAGGAGCGCTGTGAAGAGGGGCCAGTGCTCCGCTGCGTTAGTCTGGTTAACGCCTGACCATATCACAAGTGGGATATGGGTCTGGAAACTCGCTTCGAAAAATCCCGTAGCGGAGGTGTGGTTAGCGATTGCCAACGGCCGTTTATTGGGCGTTATGAATGTCTATCATTGAGCGTGTACGTAAGTCCATAGCCAATCATGTCAGTTGTCAGTTCAAACTACAAGCTTCCGTTTGTCATGTAGTACGCGTCACCGTCTTTCCACCCCTCCCCCGCTCTCTGATTGGGGCCCTAAATCTGGGACTCTCGCTTGGACGAGTTTCCAGGCCGCCTTCCAGTTCGAAACGAACGGAAGCGGCCTGGGAATTCCCAGGCTACCGCTGCGTGGCTGTCGTGGAGGCGCCGGTTCCGTACCACGAAGATCGAATATCTGGCCACAGACAGGACAAGGCGGGCGGCATCCCAGTTGACTATGGGAGCACCCGGCCCCCGAGGTTGCTGCTGGGCAGGGCCGAAGAGGCAGAACCAGAGTCCAGGGTCATCGAGTCCATGGGCCGCCGGTGGTGGGAGTCTCAACGCCAGCCTCCGAGCGAGAAGGTCCAGTAGCCGGGTCCAGAACCGCTGCACGGCAGGGCACCGGGCGGCCAGATGGAGGAGGTCTTCAGGCGCCTCACCGCATACCGGACAGTCACAGCCGTACCTGTCAGGGTGTATTGCGTGCAACCTGGTGCAGGTGTAAATGATCCCGTGTCTCAACTTAAAGTCAAAATTACTGACTTGGGGCGGGGGGTACCAATTATATATGTGAGCCCAGATGGAGGCAGTGTCATGTGTGGGAAAAGTCTGCGACCATCTGTGTTCTGCAGAAGGGCGCCGAGCGACCCCGGCCACTAACAGCCTGTAGAAGGTATGCACCCTCGTCTCTGTCAGCCTCAACACCCTCTCTCCCCATACAATATCACTATGGTGCCTAGCACCTTCGGTGCTTGGCCCCAATAACAACAATATCCCTCTAGAGAAACTATCCTCTGCATTTCACCCATCATTTCAGGAGCAGTGAGCAGCGCATGGGGCACACAGGGACCCATCTCCATGATTCTGTTGCTCAGCTTGGTCAGGACCTATAGCACATGTTTTTGAGTTGATGGGGGAAACCGGAGTGCCCGGAGGAAACCCACCCAGACATGGAAAGAACATGCATACTCCACACAGAAAGGCATCATCTCCTTTGCTTCATCACAGCTCTATATTACAAGCTTCATTCATTGATAAAACGCATTTATATGAAACCAGAGCGGGAAAGTACCTGACACGTAGCTAAACCTAAAGTGTACGCTCACAGTGAATTCTTCAACTTCACCCTAAAACCACATCAAAGTGCAGCCACGGTTCCTACTGTCACTGTTTTCCAGTTTAGATTCCGGTAAATGACCCAGAACAGTCTGGACCTGGGGTTCATGAAAACAACCTCACACTGACAGCATGCAGTAAAATATATTACCGACTGTTTAGTTTTAGTGGGTCAGAATTCCAATAAATGGCACCCAGTTTTACTTAACACAAAGCCTAACAAAATACACTAACATTTTAGGTTACTATTTGCATTATATAGACTTTAAAGGTGCATGGAACGTTAAAGGTGGATGCAACCTCCGTGGCGAGTCCACCACCTGCTTGTCTCCATGGAGAAGTTATTGCTTTGTCTGGAATGTTCCACTGTATAGCATTAAATCGACCCATCTCCATACTACAGAGACAAGCAGGTGACGCCACCAGGCCAACTTACAAGTCAGATCTCTGGAAAAGGGAGCTACTAAAATCCTACAATAAATATACGATTGTTTAAAGGGATAGTGTGTGTTTTTTAAAATGTTAATCTGTATGGGTTTCCTTCTAAAAGTTATGTGTGTTGACACCGGCTTACCTCTGACAGTCTCAGCTGATCCCGGTTCGGCTTGTGTTCTGGAGCCTACGTAAGTAGGTCCGGTAACTTCCCTGGAACATGAAATAAAGCTTGTTTTTCTTCTCAAAACAAAACATTTGTCCGAAAGGTGATATATTTGCGTCCGAAACAGTTGTCCACGAAACATCCAGCAGCGTATTTCGCATTCGCGTATTGTCTCTCACTCACTTTCACTTGTAAACTTCGGCGTAGACATCCGCTGAAGGTGAATAGGGTGATAGAGTTAACATGGGCGTAGTGATACGAGTGGAGAGAGACAATACGCGAATACGAAATACACTGCTGGATGTTTCGTGAACAACTGTTGTTTTTTTTTTTTTGTGGGGGGGGGGGGGGGGGGGGGGGCAAGAGTGGCTTTCGCCCAGGGCGCAAATCACTCTAGGAACGCCACTGTGTTTAGTGCACCTTTAAGTAGTAGTAGTACTACTACTAGTGGCACTACTACTACTGCTGTTAAATTATTTTGCTTGGGTTACTATTGGTTGATGGCGAAAATAACCTTATAACAATGACATCATCTTGGAATGTGCGCTAGTCTAAATAGAGCGTAAACATTCATTTAAGCTTGCGCAAATCCACCGTGGCTTAAGTTTATTTCGGGTTAACCACATGCTGCCATCAACCAAGGAGGCGCGGATTATTCATATTCATCATAACTAAATATACCCGCTGCGTTTAAATCTCACCTGTAGGCAATTCTCTTCTGGCCAACTACATATCCCAGCATGCAGCGGTATATGTTTGGCAAGTAGACGTGAAGCTGCCAGTTTGTGCGCTCTCTCCAGTGTCACAGATCAGCGTGGGGAATCTGGAAACTTAAATAAATTACCTCCATGCATTGTGGCACTTAAACGAACCAAAACAAGCCACATTTTAGACACATTTTATTGCAATGGGGAATGGGATCAACAAGGTAAGGATTCGTTTATTTTTCCTGTGGAGTATAGTTTGCGCACGGTTTGTACGATGAGAGAGCACTTACTGTCATTTTCAGAGGTCTTCAAATGAACCATTATTTGAACTAAAAGTAGCCAACGTAGACATTCTGTGTAACAATAGTAAATTGACCACGTGCTCTGTTAAAATTATATTACCAAACTATTACATTGCCAGGTGAATGAATGATAATATTGATGTATTTTCTAATATTGTGCCATTGCAGGTCCTCCCTGACTTGTATTTGGGAAATTTCCGAGGTTTGTACGCCTATTAGACTTGCTGCTTAAAGGTGCACTATGTAACTTTTCTGGTAACCATGGAGATGTTATTGTTTTGTATGGAATGTTCCACAGCATGGCATTAAAATGGTCTACACTGGTCCCTCGTTTATCGCGGGGGTGAGGTTCCAGAAATAACCCGTAATGATTGAAATCCGCGATGTAGGACACCTTTATATTTTACAATTACTATACGTGTTTTAAAGGTACAGTGTGTAGGATTCGTGGCGCATAGGTGGATGGTGGCTATTGCACTTCCTGTTTTAGCTACGGCTGACCTCGAGGGTCACCCGGGCACGCCGTAACGCGGACAGCTCGCGTACCCACGCACGAACGCATGAAGCTGTGCGTGCCCTCACCGACAACTATGGTATAAATAAAACGCGGTCCTGTCCTTTATTTTTCTTTTCACATGAAAGCACACATTTCCGATCGTGTACCATGACAATCTACACATCAAATGAAACCTTACAGTCTCCTCTTTTTGACTATGCAATTCATTTCCCGGTACAACAATCACTCCCCGAGCACATGGGGCTTTTTTACGGAAAAGCACAAAACGAGGTTTGTTACTTAGCTTACCTTTGAAGGCTCTGCACAGGTCAAACTCTGTATTCCACCATAAACTTGGTCTCAATCTGTCCGTAAGGATCCAGCTAATAAAATCCAGTAAAACAATTTAGTTCAAAACACGTGTTAGATCCACTAGAATTAACGTTTTCTCACATTTCTCTCTCATTTAAACACTCAAACTTTCGTAGATTTTCAACAAAATGTATTAATAGTGAAGCGTGAGCGCTCCGCCGGGAGTCCCGCCGGACGCGCAAGGAGCGCTGAGACATGAGTCGCTGGATCCGCAGGAAGCACTGCGCTCATCCAAAGGCAGTGCCACATCCAGGGACGCGACGCGCACCAACCCCTTGGAGAAGTGCGCGTGGTCAAATCCGTGACAGAGCAGCATGACCGGCCTCGCGTACACCGGGGCTGCGAGCACGAGATCGAACCGCGGTGCCTGGACCATGCCTCCCCCTCAGGACCGCGTCCTCGCAGCCCGAGCCACAAACCGAATACGCACAAACGAACGCAAGAGCCGCACAAAACCAGCAAAGAGCCGCACGGAGTGATTTAATCCTGGTTTAGACCTGGTCTAGTTCCGGTTTAGTCCAGGTCTAGACCTGGTCCAGTCCTGGTTTAGTCCAGGACCAGTCCAGGTTTAGACCTGGTTTAGTTCTCGTCTAGACCTAGTTTAGTCCTGGTCTAGTCCTGGTCTAGTCCTGGTCCCCCCCGCGTCCCCCATCTATCAATCAGCAAAGCTCTACAGTCTCTTAGCCAATCAGGACGCAGAACACAATGTTGCACTATAAAAAAAATAAAAAAAATCCGCGAAACAGCGAGGCCGCGAACAGTGAACCGCGATAGAGCGAGGGACCACTGGATCTCACATCTATTCAATTTAGGATGTTTCTGTTACTAAAAAAATACATTGGAAAACATGCATTCTTAATATGTGTGGGCTCATCTATCCATAGATCAGACCTGTAACTTGGGCTGGTGCATAGACTGTATAAAGAAGTGGACTAAGGGAGTGTAATGACCCATGGCTCCAGTTAGATGAAGCTCATGAAGGCTAGCTGTTATAGCGGTGAATTTGGAGCTATACATCCATATTAGGCATAAAAATGTATTAATGGACAAAATAGAGAAATAAAAACCCCAAGATCATGTAGAATGGGCTTATATGAACATTTTAAGACCAAAAGTGATGTGGCTCACTGCAGCAGTTACAGAGAGTGTGGAGACAATTTCTCAATGTAAAGAGAGAGTCGATGGAGCCGGAAGTGCCTCCATGAACACTTCTTATTTGGAACGACTAGGAGGTTAGCTACTGTCCATATACAGTCTATGGGCTGGTGGCATCAATTGCTTGTCAACACAAAGACAGATAAGTTATCATACTGTGGAACATTCCAGGCAAGCAGCTGGCACACCCTCCACAGCACAGTTTATAATAATGCATTTTATATTTCCTTTTTTTCAGATGCAAGAGACAGAGAACAATTAGCCCGAAACAACATTACACACATTCTGTCCATTCACGACAATGCAGCTCCTTTACTCCCGGTAAGATTATAACATGGCACACTCTTAATAGTATATTCTCACTGTATTTAAAGGGACAGTGTGTAAGATTTTTACCCGTTAATTACTGAAATTGAAGATACCCATTCAAAAATACATTGTTTTCCAAGCCTTTTCACTTCCATCATGAAATCAAAGTATTCTTTTGGACTTAGATATAGTCACATAAAAGGAGGATCTTCCCCATATAGAGGCAGCCATTTTGAATACGAGAGCCGCAGAAGGACATTTGGGCTCATCCTTCGCCGAGGCTCCTGCTAACAGCTGCTCAGCCGCGCTGCATATGGCTCCCCCCTTCCCCCTCCCCTTCCCCTTCTCTCCTTCGCTCCTCTGCTCCCATATGCAGCCAGGAGCGAAGGAGAGAAGGGGAAGGGGAGGGGGGAAGGGGGGAGCCTCGTGTAAACAAGCATGCTGCTGGATCACACATCGTAATGGATATAACACGTATTTTGGACTAAATTGTTTTATTGGATTTTATTCGCTGGATCCTTATGGACAGATTGAGACCAAGTTTATGGTGAAATACAGAGTTTGACCTGTGCAGAGCCTTCAAAGGTAAGCTAAGTAAGCTAAGTTTTGTGCTTTTCTGTATAAAAGCCCCATGTGCTCGGGGAGTGATTGTTTTGCAGGGAAATGAATTGCATAGTCAAAAAGAGGAGACTGTAAGGTTTCATTTGATGTGTAGATTGTCATGAATCATGATCGGGATTGTGTGTTTTCATGCGAAAAGAAAAAAAAAAAGTGTTTTATGTATACAGCGGTTCGTGCACGCGAGCTGGCGGCGCTACGGCGCGCCCGGGTGACCCTCGTGGTCTGCCATAGCCAAATGAGGAAGTGGAATAGCTACTAACCACCTATGCGCCACGAATCCTACACACTGTCCCTTTAAGTTAAAGATCCCATGACATGGTACTTCTTGATGCTTTTATATGGCTCCTTAATGGTTCCCTAATACTGTAAATGAATCCTTCTTCAAAATCAACACTCAGTGCATGAGAAACAGAGATAAGATGAGAAAGAGTCATAAATATCTCTCTCAAACACTTTATTCTGGGCATTGTTGCTTGAATGCAAATGAGGAGAAAAGAGCTGGCCTATAGTAGAGGGTGGGGGCGTGGCCAAACTCCGCTCTCGCTCTGAGCCCTCAGCTGATCCATTTCCTTGTTTTTGCACGGGGGAGAGATTTGAAGCGTTCCATTGAAAAATAAACACATTTCCACAGAAAATAAAATTAAACCACTGCTGTTCAAAGGTCCAGAGGCTCAGATAAAGGACTTCCGAGCCTAGAAACACTCGGACGTGCCTCCAGGCAAATAAAAAAACGCATTTCGCATTGCCTAGCGCATTCGCAGTCCAAACTCTCTGGGCGTGATTTACAGAGACGCTGAGTACAGACAGACGGGGTGGAACTGCATTTGCATTTCTTTTTTTGATCTGACGTCAATAAGGTGCCTTGTTCAAAATCGCCCGTTTGAGCTCCGATTTTTTTGTAACGCAGAAAAGGATCGCAAATGCTCAGTTTAGACATTTCGCAACTTTTAACCATGGGGGGGGGGGCTAAACAGGGTAGGGGAGCTCACATTAACGTTCAAAAACCTCAGAAAGTGAAAATTTCATGCCATGGGACCTTTAAGAAAATCTAAGCCTTACATCGCACTACTGATTGTACACTTTTTAGACCAGTCTGTCAGGTAGATCCAGGAGAGTTACCTCTGTGGTCTCTGCAATAGGAAGCTGTGTGTTGATTGAGTGAAGGCAGATGCAGGCTCATGTGATACTTATCAGGAGAAATACCAGTCAACAGCAGTAGGCGATGCCCTAGTGTGAGCTCAGAGTGGGCTGCTTTGAGTGGGTGCTGCTTCTGCCTTGAGAACTGTGCTCGGCCACTCTTACGGGAAATATAGCTACTGATTTTGCTGGGAAGTTGATTTCATTATCAAGCTTGGGTAGTATGGATTTTCCCCACATATACTGTATTTCTGATAATTTTTCAAGCAAGCCACAGAGAAATCACACAAAATGGACCCTTGTGAGCTTTTAGCCATGTTAGAACATTGTTACCTACTCAAAATACCCGGAGCTGTGTTTTGTTTCATTCATACATACATGTTTGAGTAATCCTTTAGTACTAGTCAGTCTACATCACCCAATCTTAAAATGCTCTGTTCCACCTTGTGATGTCAAGAAGCAGGAGTTTTCAAGTTAAAGGAGAATTAAGGTTTTTTACAATCTGAGCCTTATTTCGGTAATAAAACAAGTTGTTTTACTCACCCATAGCACTTTGGTGTCATATGGAGCACTTCCAGAGGAGGTGTTTTAGATTTGCGATCTCTGTAATGTGAGTTCTCGGGGCACATGTTTGCGGTCTCCAAATAACACAAACTTTAGCACTTTTCAAATCATAGAAGCTCAATGTCTTAGTCTACGCTTTCGTTTGAGTCAAAAGTGGCCTGTAATCCGAGATTCATCCATAGTTTCGAGGAGATGAGGACGCCAGTGCACATGTGTGGAGTCACAGTTTATTTCACTCTCAGCTCCCGGGACCCAAACATGAAACGCAAAGCTGTAAATTATGGATAAATCTCGGATTACAGGCCACTTTTGACTCAAACAAAAGTGTAGACTAAGACATTGAGCTTCTATGATTTGAAAAGTGCTAAAGTTTGTGTTATTTGGAGACCACTCGGGGCATATATTACATGCTCGGGGCATATATTATATGCCCCAAGAACTCGCGTTATGGCTATCGCTAATCTAAAACAACTCTGGAAGTGCTCCATATGACACCAAAGTGCGATGGGTGAGTAAAACAACTTGTTTTATTACCGAAATAAGGCTCAGATTGTAAAAAACGTTAATTCTTCTTTAACAGCTATTGTATGTTTTACCTTTTGTTTACTTGACAATTCCAGGGCTGAAATTATCCAAATTATTCTAGTGAAGGTCCATAGGGTTCAAAAACACAGTGGAGCACTTCCTGTGTTACCACGTGGCATCACAAGGTGGCACAGTGTGTTCCATTTGAGAGAACTCAGTTTGTGTTCAACTGTGTATGTATTCAAATCAGTGTTAGGTAAGCAACTTGTGAAGTCATTACCCCGAAGAAAGAATCTAATCAGCATATGCACTTGAAGGAAATCAAACATTTTGTATTGATGAGGTATCAGGTATCTGCTACAATGGCAGTAATTTTTAGTATGAGTTTTGTCATTACCGGTTTCTCTTCCTCAGGAGATGACCTACCTTTGCATTTCAGCTGCCGACCTGCCAACACAGAACCTGTGAGTACACAATAGTCACACAAATATGACAAACTATAAAAGCTACTATAAAAGTAACTATAACAACGCAGAGGATAGTGAAAGAAAAAAGATGGAGTTGGAGGAGAGAGAAAGAGAGAGAGAGAGAGACAGAGAGACATTGTGATGGAGAGTGAGGTATTATTATTATTAGGG
Source organism: Paratrypauchen microcephalus (assembly GCA_036785185.1). NCBI lineage: Eukaryota > Metazoa > Chordata > Actinopteri > Gobiiformes > Gobiidae > Paratrypauchen > Paratrypauchen microcephalus. Next base: position 3,286,387 of record JAVJIX010000021.1, on the reverse strand, counting down.
ACCGAGCCCCGAAGGGGGACGAAGGTCCCTATTGTTGTTGCTTTGTTTCCCTATTATTATTAGGGACCGAGCCCCGAAGGGGGACGAAGGTCCCTATTGTTGTTGCTTTGTTTCCCTATTATTATTATTATTATTATTATTAGGGACCGAGCCCGAAGGGGGACGAAGGTCCCTATTGTTGTTGCTTTGTTTCCGTATTATTATTATTATTCTTGTTCATACACGCTGGGGCAATTTTGAGCATGTTCCCATGCTTCAAAACAAACGAAACTTTGCACGGGCATCACAAAGTGCTGCCAGTACGACCACACAAAGTCTCGTCCCTGGGGGTCCCAGACCCCCCACTGGGGGACCCCCAGTGGGGGGTCTCCTAGACCGTACCTCAGATGGGCATAAATTTTGGTAAGCATAATCTTAAGACGTTGGAGATGTTAAATTGCGAAGGATTTTCAAATAGGCGGTAATATGACGATACGGCGGATCGATAAAGTTAGGTATGGAATTTGAAACACTTCTCCTACACCGTACCTCAGATAGGCTTAAATTTTGGTGAACATAATCTTAAGACGTTGGAGATGTTAAATTGCGAAGGATTTTCAAATAGGCGGTAATATGACGACACGGCGGATCGATAAAGTTAGGTATTTATTGAATGGGAGTGATGAGTTATGAATGGGAGGTATTTGTTGCTAGGCAACGCCCTGATCAAAGGTCTTTGATCTTTGTACCTTTGATCTGATATAGCTGCAAGCAGCAATGTGGGGACAAGCATCGAAGGTTCATGTAGGCCTCAGCATGGAGGCCACATGCAGGGTCTGACAGGGTCTGACAGAGTCTGACAGGGTCTGTTCTGACAGGGTATCTACAATGTCATGGCCACGCCCAACAGGAAGTGAGATAATTGTGCCAGGCACACGAAATTTGGTATGGCTGTGCGTCTCAGTAAGACGAACAAACGCAGGTGCGAGGTCCCGACCAACGCCGCTTGCGGCTTTAATTATTCTTGTTCTTGTTCACACTCGCTGGGGCAATTTTGAGCATGTTCCCATGCTTCAAAACGAACGAAACTTTGCACGGGCATCACAAAGTGCTGCCAGTACGACCACACAAAGTCCCGTCCCCCAGTGACCCCCAGGAGCTCGATAGCGCCCCCTAGCGCGTTGTCTTTCGGGGCTGGCATACCGTTTAAGATAGGCGCACGAAATTCGGTAGGGACGTGTATCTCAATAAGACGAACAAACGCCTCACTGCAATGTCATGGCCACGCCCAACAGGAAGTGAGATAATTGGGCTTTTGTGTGATTTTTGGGTATTGGACATAGAATGGAATTTGAAACACTTCTCCTACACCGTACCTCAGATGGGCTTAAATTTTGGTGAACATAATCTTAAGACGTTGGAGATGTTAAATTGCGAAGGATTTTCAAATAGGTGGTAATATGACGATACGGCAGATCGATAAAGTTAGGTATTTATTGAATAGGAGTGATGAGTTATGAATGGGAGGTATTTGTTGCTAGGCAACGCCCTGATCAAAGGTCTTTGATCTTTGTACCTTTGATCTGATATAGCTGCAAGCAGCAATGTGGGGACAAGCATCGAAGGTTCATGTAGGCCTCAGCATGTAGGCCACATGCAGGGTCTGACAGGGTCTGACAGAGTCTGACAGGGTCTAACAGAGTCTGACAGGGTCTGACAGGGTCTGACAGGGTCTGACAGGGTCTGACAGGGTCTGTTCTGACAGGGTATCTACAATGTCATGGCCACGCCCAACAGGAAGTGAGATAATTGTGCCAGGCACACGAAATTTCGTATGGCTGTGCGTCTCAGTAAGACGAACAAACGCAGGTGCGAGGTCCCGACCAACGCCGCTTGCGGCTTTAATTATTATTATTATTATTATTCTTGTTCTTGTTCACACTCGCTGGGGCAATTTTGAGCATGTTCCCATGCTTCAAAACGAACGAAACTTTGCACGGACATCACAAAGTGCTGCCAGTACGACCACACAAAGTCCCGTCCCCCAGTGACCCCCAGGAGCTCGATAGCGCCCCCTAGCGCGTTGTCTTTCGGGGCTGGCATACCGTTTAAGATAGGCGCACGAAATTCGGTAGGGACGTGTATCTCAATAAGACGAACAAACGCCTCACTGCAATGTCATGGCCACGCCCAACAGGAAGTGAGATAATTGGCCTTTTGTGTGATTTTGGGGTATTTGACATACAATGGAATTTGAAACACTTGTCCTACACCGTACCTCAGATGGGCTTAAATTTTAGTGAACATAATCTTAAGACGTTGGAGATGTTAAATTGCGAAGGATTTTCAAATAGGCGGTAATATGACGATACGGCGGATCGATAAATTTAGGTATGGAATTTGAAACACTTCTCCTACACCGTACCTCAGATAGGCTTAAATTTTGGTGAACATAATCTTAAGACGTTGGAGATGTAAAATTGCGAAGGATTTTCAAATAGGCGGTAATATGACGATACGGCGGATCGATAAAATTAGGTATTTATTGAATGGGAGTGATGAGTTATGAATGGGAGGTATTTGTTGCTAGGCAACGCCCTGATCAAAGGTCTTTGATCTTTGTACCTTTGATCTGATATAGCTGCAAGCAGCAATGTGGGGACAAGCATCGAAGGTTCATGTAGGCCTCAGCATGTAGGCCACATGCAGGGTCTGACAGGGTCTAACAGAGTCTGACAGGGTCTGACAGGGTCTGACAGGGTCTGACAGGGTCTGTTCTGACAGGGTATTTACAATGTCATGGCCACGCCCAACAGGAAGTGAGATAATTGTGCCAGGCACACGAAATTTCGTATGGCTGTGCGTCTCGGTAAGACGAACAAACGCAGGTGCGAGGTCCCGACCAACGCCGCTTGCGGCTTTAATTATTATTATTAGGGACCGAGCCCGAAGGGGGACGAAGGTCCCTATTGTTGTTGCTTCGTTTCCGTATTATTATTATTATTATTATTATTCTTGTTCATACACGCTGGGGCAATTTTGAGCATGTTCCCATGCTTCAAAACGAACGAAACTTTGCACGGGCATCACAAAGTGCTGCCAGTACGACCACACAAAGTCTCGTCCCGCAGTGACCCCCAGGAGCTCGATAGCGCCCCCTAGCGCGTTGTCTTTCGGGGCTGGCATACCGTTTAAGATAGGCGCACGAAATTCGGTAGGGACGTGTATCTCAATAAGACGAACAAACGCCTCACTGCAATGTCATGGCCACGCCCAACAGGAAGTGAGATAATTGGCCTTTTGTGTGATTTTGGGGTATTTGACTTAGAATGGAATTTGAAACACTTCTCCTACACCGTACCTCAGATGGGCTTAAATTTTGGTGAACATAATCTTAAGATGTTGGAGATGTTAAATTGCGAAGGATTTTCAAATAGGTGGTAATATGACGATACGGCGGATCGATAAAGTTAGGTATTTATTGAATGGGAGTGATGAGTTATGAATGGGAGATATTTGTTGCTAGGCAACGCCCTGATCAAAGGTCTTTGATCTTTGTACCTTTGATCTGATATAGCTGCAAGCAGCAATGTGGGGACAAGCATCGAAGGTTCATGTAGGCCTCAGCATGTAGGCCACATGCAGGGTCTGACAGGGTCTAACAGAGTCTGACAGGGTCTGACAGGGTCTGACAGGGTCTGTTCTGACAGGGTATCTACAATGTCATGGCCACGCCCAACAGGAAGTGAGATAATTGTGCCAGGCACACGAAATTTGGTATGCGTGTGCGTCTCAGTAAGACGAACAAACGCAGGTGCGAGGTCCCGACCAACGCCGCTTGCGGCTTTAATTAGGGACCGAGCCCCGAAGGGGGACGAAGGTCCCTATTGTTGTTGCTTTGTTTCCCTATTATTATTAGGGACCGAGCCCGAAGGGGGACGAAGGTCCCTATTGTTGTTGCTTTGTTTCCGTATTATTATTATTCTTGTTCATACACGCTGGGGCAATTTTGAGCATGTTCCCATGCTTCAAAACAAACGAAACTTTGCACGGGCATCACAAAGTGCTGCCAGTACGACCACACAAAGTCTCGTCCCTGGGGGACCTGGGGGTCCCTGGGAGACCCCCCAATGGGGGACCCCCAGTGGGGGGTCTCCTAGACCGTACCTCAGATGGGCATAAATTTTGGTAAGCATAATCTTAAGACGTTGGAGATGTTAAATTGCGAAGGATTTTCAAATAGGCGGTAATATGACGTTACAGCGGATCGATAAAGTTAGGTATGGAATTTGAAACACTTCTCCTACACCGTACCTCAGATAGGCTTAAATTTTGGTGAACATAATCTTAAGACGTTGGAGATGTTAAATTGCGAAGGATTTTCAAATAGGCGGTAATATGACGACACGGCGGATCGATAAAGTTAGGTATTTATTGAATGGGAGTGATGAGTTATGAATGGGAGGTATTTGTTGCTAGGCAACGCCCTGATCAAAGGTCTTTGATCTTTGTACCTTTGATCTGATATAGCTGCAAGCAGCAATGTGGGGACAAGCATCGAAGGTTCATGTAGGCCTCAGCATGGAGGCCACATGCAGGGTCTGACAGGGTCTAACAGAGTCTGACAGGGTCTGACAGGGTCTGACAGGGTCTGACAGGGTCTGGTCTGACAGGGTATCTACAATGTCATGGCCACGCCCAACAGGAAGTGAGATAATTGTGCCAGGCACACGAAATTTGGTATGGCTGTGCGTCTCAGTAAGACGAACAAACGCAGGTGCGAGGTCCCGACCAACGCCGCTTGCGGCTTTAATTATTCTTGTTCTTGTTCACACTCGCTGGGGCAATTTTGAGCATGTTCCCATGCTTCAAAACGAACGAAACTTTGCACGGGCATCACAAAGTGCTGCCAGTACGACCACACAAAGTCCCGTCCCCCAGTGACCCCCAGGAGCTCGATAGCGCCCCCTAGCGCGTTGTCTTTCGGGGCTGGCATACCGTTTAAGATAGGCGCACGAAATTCGGTAGGGACGTGTATCTCAATAAGACGAACAAACGCCTCACTGCAATGTCATGGCCACGCCCAACAGGAAGTGAGATAATTGGGCTTTTGTGTGATTTTTGGGTATTGGACATAGAATGGAATTTGAAACACTTCTCCTACACCGTACCTCAGATGGGCTTAAATTTTGGTGAACATAATCTTAAGACGTTGGAGATGTTAAATTGCGAAGGATTTTCAAATAGGCGGTAATATGACGATACGGCGGATCAATAAAGTTAGGTATGGAATTTGAAACACTTCTCCTACACCGTACCTCAGATAGGCTTAAATTTTGGTGAACATAATCTTAAGACGTTGGAGATGTAAAATTGCGAAGGATTTTCAAATAGGCGGTAATATGACGATACGGCGGATCGATAAAATTAGGTATTTATTGAATGGGAGTGATGAGTTATGAATGGGAGGTATTTGTTGCTAGGCAACGCCCTGATCAAAGATCTTTGATCTTTGTACCTTTGATCTGATATAGCTGCAAGCAGCAATGTGGGGACAAGCATCGAAGGTTCATGTAGGCCTCAGCATGTAGGCCACATGCAGGGTCTGACAGGGTCTAACAGAGTCTGACAGGGTCTGACAGGGTCTGACAGGGTCTGACAGGGTCTGTTCTGACAGGGTATCTACAATGTCATGGCCACGCCCAACAGGAAGTGAGATAATTGTGCCAGGCACACGAAATTCGGTATGGGTGTGCGTCTCAGTAAGACGAACAAACGCAGGTGCGAGGTCCCGACCAACGCCGCTTGCGGCTTTAATTATTATTAGGCCCGAGCGCTGAAGAGCGCATAGGGCCTTTTGTAACTGTTCTGCGGTGCGAAGCACTGCAGAACCAGCGTGGAACGTGTGAAACGCGCTGGTAGGTGTCAATGGACCCCACGGGTAGGTTACTGGACGTGCGCCCTTTCCATTGATATATTTTGTGTTACCATTCGTGGCACTATATTGTTACTGTTCTGGTTTTTCTTATTAGGCCCGAGCGCTGAAGAGCGCATAGGGCCTTTTGTAACTGTTCTGCGGTGCGAAGCACTGCAGAACCAGCGTGGAACGTGTGAAACGCGCTGGTAGGTGTCAATGGACCCCACGGGTGGGTTACTGGACGTGCGCCCTTTCCATTGATATATTTCGCGCCACCATTCGTGGCACTATATTGTTACTGTTCTGGTTTTTCTTATTAGGCCCGAGCGCTGAAGAGCGCATAGGGCCTATTGTAACTGTTCTGCGGTGCGAAGCACTGCAGAACCAGCGTGGAACGTGTGAAACGCGCTGGTAGGTGTCAATGGACCCCACGGGTGGGTTACTGGACGCGCGCCCTTTCCATTGATATATTTAGTGTCACCATTCGTGGCACTATATTGTTACTGTTCTGGTTTTTCTTATTCTTATTATTATTATTTTCCCGACCACTTTTTCAGGTTTCGGGTACTTCCCACTGACGAAAACTCACGAAATTTTGCACAAAATTCAAGAATGCCAAAAAAGGAATTTACAAATAATCTGTATTAAAAAATCTTAAAAAATGGCTCCACAGCGCCACCTCAAAAATCAAAATACATTGCGCCTATGGCTATACCCGATAAATGAACTTTGTCGTAGATAAACGAAATTCGGGTGGTGGATAGGTCATGTCGTTACGAACCAAAAAATATATTATGGCGTTGCTAGGCGACCAACAGGATGTCAGCTATATTGGGCCGAGCACGCGACCCGGCACCGAGGGTGCATTTTCCTGTCTTGGTATTTTAACGAACTCCTCCTAGGGTTTTTGACCCAGACTCACCAGAATCGTGCTGTATCATCTAGACAAGTGGGACATTAAAAGTTGTTAAAAGCGTTCTAAAAGAGTGAACGGTGTTTCCGTGACAACGCCACAAATTTCGGGTTCGTTTTTGCGGCTCGCCATCAAATTTCAACGAGCGATAATTCGCGCATACTTTGGCCGATATCACTCAAACTTTAATCGTTCGTTGACACCCCGGCCCTGAACAGATTGATATAAGAAAATCTGAAATAGGTGCTATAGCGCCACCTAGGGAGATTGCATGGAAGCGCAAAATTTTACTTTGTCGTAGACATACCAAATTTGGTACACATATTCGTGACGGGGTATCGATCAAAAAACTTAATGACGTCAACACGCCATGTCCCATCGTGTTGCCATGGCAACAGGCCAAACATCTGTCGTCGCCAATGGGACGCCCGGCATAAACTTTGTCGTAGCCATACCAAATTTGGTACACAGATGCATCACGGGATAAGGAACAAAAAAGTATATTATGCGGTTGCTAAGCGACCAACAGGAAGTCGGCCATTTTGGACCGAGCACGTGACCTGGCACCGAGGGTGCATTTTCCTGTCCTCGTATTTTAACGAACTCCTCCTAGGGTTTTTGACCCAGACTCACCAGAATCGTGCTGTATCATCTAGACAAGTGGGACATTAAAAGTTGTTAAAAGCGTTCTAAAAGAGTGAACGGTGTTTCCGTGACAACGCCACAAATTTCAGGTTTGTTTTTGCGTCTCGCCATCAAATTTCAATGAGCGATAATTCGCACATACTTTGGCCGATTTCACTCAAACTTCAATCGTTGGTGGACACCCCGGCCCTGAACAGATTTCTATAAGAAAATCTGAAATGGACGATATAGCGCCACCTAGGGAAGTGCAAAATTTTATTTTGTCGTAGACATACCAAATTTGGTACACACATTCGTGACAGGGTCTCGATCAAAAATCTCAATGATGACCCCGGGCATCTCCCATCGTGTTGCCATGGCAACACGCCAAACATCTGTCCTTGTCATTAGGATTCTCTGGAAAAACTTTGGTGTAGTCAAACAAAAATTGGTACACAGATGCATCATGGGAAGATAAACAAAAAAGTATATTATACCGTTGCTAGGCAACCAACCAGCCATTTTGGATAGACCATGTGACCTCGTGGCGAAGGCGCCATTTCCTGTCAAACTTCGACGAGTGATAATTCGCACATACTTTGGCCGATTTTACTCAAACTTGAATCGTTGGTGGACACCCCGGCCCTACACAGATTGATATAAGAAAATCTCAATTGGCCGTAATAGCGCCCCCTAGGGAGATTGCATGGAACAGAAAAATGTTACTTTGCCGTAGACACACCAAATTTGGACCACACATTCGTGACATGGTGTCGATCAAAAAACACAGTGACACCCCCACTCCATCTCACATCATGTTGCCATGGTAACAGGTCAAACATCTGTCCCTGCCATTAGGATGCCCGGCAAAAACTTTGGTGTAGCCACACCTAATTTGGTAGATAGATGGTTCATGGGAATAGGAAAATGGCGCGTTAGTAGGGGGCTGCGAGTGCAAGCGAGGGCCGATCATCGCCGCTTGCGGCTATATTTATTATTATTATTATTTTCCCGACCACTTTTTCAGGTTTCAGGTACTTCCCACGGACGAAAACTCACGAAATTTTGCGCAAAATTCAAGAACGCCAAAAAAGGAATTTACAAATAATCTGTATTAAAAAATCTTTAAAAATGGCTCCACAGCGCCACCTCAAAAATCAAAATACATTGCGCCTATGGCTATACCCGATAAATGAACTTTGTCGTAGATAAATGAAATTCGGGTGGTGGATAGGTCATGTCGTTACGAACCAAAAAATATATTACGGCGTTGCTAGGCGACCAACAGGAAGTCAGCTATATTGGGCCGAGCACGCGACCCGGCACCGAGGGTGCATTTTCCTGTCTTCGTATTTTAACGAACTCCTCCTAGGGTTTTTGACCCAGACTCACCAGAATCGTGCTGTATCATCTAGACAAGTGGGACATTAAAAGTTGTTAAATGCGTTCTAAAAGAGTGAACGGTGTTTCCGTGACAACGCCACAAATTTCGGGTTCGTTTTTGCGGCTCGCCATCAAATTTCAGTGAGCGATAATTCGCGCATACTTTGGCCGATATCACTCAAACTTTAATCGTTCGTTGACACCTCGGCCCTGAACAGATTGATATGAGAAAATCTGAAATGGGTGCTATAGCGCCACCTAGGGAGATTGCATGGAAGCGCAAAATTTTACTTTGTCCTAGACATACCAAATTTGGTACACATATTCGTGACGGGGTATCGATCAAAAAACTTAATGAGGTCAACACGCCATGTCCCATCGTGTTGCCATGGCAACAGGCCAAACATCTGTCGTCGCCAATGGGACCCAAGGCATAAACTTTGTCGTAGCCATACCAAATTTGGTACACAGATGCATCATGAGATAAGGAACAAAAAAGTATATTATGCGGTTGCTAAGCGACCAACAGGAAGTCGGCCATTTTGGATCGAGCACGTGACCTGGCACCGAGGGTGCATTTTCCTGTCCTCGTATTTTAACGAACTCCTCCTAGGGTTTTTGACCCAGACTCACCAGAATCGTGCTGTATCATCTAGACAAGTGGGACATTAAAAGTTGTTAAAAGCGTTCTAAAAGAGTGAACAGTGTTTCCGTGACAACGCCACAAATTTCAGGTTTGTTTTTGTGGCTCGCCATCAAATTCGACGAGTGATAATTCGCACATACTTTGGCCGATTTCACTCAAACTTCAATCGTTGGTGGACACCCCGGCCCTGAACAGATCAATGTAAGAAAATTTGAAATGGACGCTATAGCGCCACCTAGGGAGATTGCATGGAAGATCAAAATTTTACTTTGTTGTAGACATACCAAATTTGGTACACACATTCGCGACAGGGTCTCGATCAAAAATCTCAATGATGACCCCGGGCATCTCCCATCGTGTTGCCATGGCAACAGGCCAAACATCTGTCCTTGTCATTAGGATTCTCTGGAAAAACTTTGGTGTAGTCAAACAAAATTTGGTACATAGATGCATCATGTGAAGATAAACAAAAAGTATATTATACCGTTGCTGGGCAACCAACCAGCCATTTTGGATAGACCATGTGACCTGGTGGCGAAGGCGCCATTTCCTGTCAAACTTCGACGAGTGATAATTCGCACATACTTTGGCCGATTTTACTCAAACTTTAATCGTTGGTGGACACCCCGGCCCTACACAGATTGATATAAAAAAAATCTCAATTGGCCGTAATAGCGCCCCCTAGGGAGATTGCATGGGACAGAAAAATTTTACTTTGTCGTAGACGCACCAAATTTGGACCAGACATTTGTGACATGGTCTCGATCAAAAAACACAGTGACACCCCCACTCCATCTCACATCATGTTGCCATGGTAACAGGTCAAACATCTGTCCCTGCCATTAGGATGCCCGGCAAAAACTTTGGTGTAGCCACACCTAATTTGGTACATAGATGGTTCATGGGAATCGGAAAATGGCGCGTTAGCAGGGGGCTGCGAGTGCAAGCGAGGGCCGATCATCGCCGCTTGCGGCTATATTTATTATTATTATTATTATTTTCCCGACCACTTTTTCAGGTTTCGGGTACTTCCCACTGACGAAAACTCACGAAATTTTGCGCAAAATTCAAGAATGCCAAAAAAGGAATTTACAAATAATCTGTATTAAAAAATCTTTAAAAATGGCTCCACAGCGCCACCTCAAAAATCAAAATACATTGCGCCTATGGCTATACCCGATAAATGAACTTTGTCGTAGATAAACGAAATTCGGGTGGTGGATAGGTCATGTCGTTACGAACAAAAAAATATATTATGGCGTTGCTAGGCGACCAACAGGAAGTCAGCTATATTGGGCCGAGCACGCGACCCGGCACCGAGGGTGCATTTTCCTGTCTTCGTATTTTAACGAACTCCTCCTAGGGTTTTTGACCCAGACTCACCAGAATCGTGCTGTATCATCTAGACAAGTGGGACATTAAAAGTTGTTAAAAGCGTTCTAAAAGAGTGAACGGTGTTTCCGTGACAACGCCACAAATTTCGGGTTCGTTTTTGCGGCTCGCCATCAAATTTCAACGAGCGATAATTCGCGCATACTTTGGCCGATATCACTCAAACTTTAATCGTTCGTTGACACTCCGGCCCTGAACAGATTGATATAAGAAAATCTGAAATAGGTGCTATAGCGCCACCTAGGGAGATTGCATGGAAGCGCAAAATTTTACTTTGTCGTAGACATACCAAATTTGGTACACATATTCGTGACGGGGTATCGATCAAAAAACTTAATGACGTCAACACGCCATGTCCCATCGTGTTGCCATGGCAACAGGCCAAACATCTATCGTCGCCAATGGGACGCCCGGCATAAACTTTGTCGTAGCCATACCAAATTTGGTACACAGATGCATCACGGGATAAGGAACAAAAAAGTATATTATGCGGTTGCTAAGCGACCAACAGGAAGTCGGCCATTTTGGATCGAGCACGTGACCTGGCACCGAGGGTGCATTTTCTTGTCCTCGCATTTTAACGAACTCCTCCTAGGGTTTTTGACCCAGACTCACCAGAATCGTGCTGTATCATCTAGACAAGTGGGACATTAAAAGTTGTTAAAAGCGTTCTAAAAGAGTGAACGGTGTTTCCGTGACAACGCCACAAATTTCAGGTTCGTTTTTGCGGCTCGCCATCAAATTTCAACGAGCGATAATTCGCGCATACTTTGGCCGATTTCACTCAAACTTTAATCGTTCGTGGACACCTCGGCCCTGAACAGATTGATATAAGAAAATCTGAAATAGGTGCTATAGCGCCACCTAGGGAGATTGCATGGAAGAGCAAAGTTTTATTTTGTTGTAGACATACCAAATTTGGTACACACATTCGTGACAGGGTCTCGATCAAATATCTCAATGATGACCCCGGGCATCTCCCATCGTGTTGCCATGGCAACAGGCTAAACATCTGTCATTGTCATTAGGATTCTCTGGAAAAACTTTGGTGAAGTCAAACAAAATTTGGTACACAGATGCATCATGGGAAGATAAACAAAAAGTATATTATACCGTTGCTAGGCAACCAAACAGCCATTTTGGATAGACCATGTGACCTGGTGGCGAAGGCGCCATTTCCTGTCAAACTTCGACGAGTGATAATTCGCACATACTTTGGCCGATTTTACTCAAACTTTAATCGTTGGTGAACACCTCAGCCCTACACAGATTGATGTAAGAAAGTCTCAATTGGCCGTAATAGCGCCCCCTAGGGAGATTGCATGGAACAGAAAAATTTTACTTTGCCGTAGACACACCAAATTTGGACCACACATTCGTGACATGGTCTCGATCAAAAAACACAATGACACCCCCACTCCATCTCACATCATGTTGCCATGGTAACAGGTCAAACATCTGTCCCTGCCATTAGGATGCCAGGCAAAAACTTTGGTGTAGCCACACCTAATTTGGTACATAGATGGTTCATGGGAATAGGAAAATGGCGCGTTAGCAGGGGGCTGCGAGTGCAAGCGAGGGCCGATCATCGCCGCTTGCGGCTATATTTCTTATTATTATTATTATTATTTTCCCGACCACTTTTTCAGGTTTCGGGTACTTCCCACGGACGAAAACTCACGAAATTTTGCGCAAAATTCAAGAACGCCAAAAAAGGAATTTACAAATAATCTGTATTAAAAAATCTTTTAAAATGGCTCCACAGCGCCACCTCAAAAATCAAAATACATTGCGCCTATGGCTATACCCGATAAATGAACTTTGTCGTAGATAAACGAAATTCGAGTGGTGGATAGGGCATGTCGTTACGAACCAAAAAATATATTATGGCGTTGCTAGGCGACCAACAGGAAGTCAGCTATATTGGGCCGAGCATGCGACCCGGCACCGAGGGTGCATTTTCCTGTCTTCGTATTTTAACGAACTCCTCCTAGGGTTTTTGACCCAGACTCACCAGAATCGTGCTGTATCATCTAGACAAGTGGGACATTAAAAGTTGTTAAAAGCGTTCTAAAAGAGTGAACGGTGTTTCCGTGACAACGCCACAAATTTCGGGTTCGTTTTTGCGGCTCGCCATCAAATTTCAACGAGCGATAATTCGCGCATACTTTGGCCGATATCACTCAAACTTTAATCGTTCGTTGACACCCCGGCCCTGAACAGATTGATATAAGAAAATCTGAAATAGGTGCTATAGCGCCACCTAGGGAGATTGCATGGAAGCGCAAAATTTTACTTTGTCGTAGACATACCAAATTTGGTACACATATTCGTGACGGGGTATCGATCAAAAAACTTAATGACGTCAACACGCCATGTCCCATCGTGTTGCCATGGCAACAGGCCAAACATCTGTCGTCGCCAATGGGACGCCCGGCATAAACTTTGTCGTAGCCATACCAAATTTGGTACACAGATGCATCACGGGATAAGGAACAAAAAAGTATATTATGCGGTTGCTAAGCGACCAACAGGAAGTCGGCCATTTTGGATCGAGCACGTGACCTGGCACCGAGGGTGCATTTTCCTGTCCTCGCATTTTAACGAACTCCTCCTAAGATTTTTGACCCAGACTCACCAGAATCGTGCTGTATCATCTAGACATGTGGGACATTAAAAGTTGTTAAAAGCGTTCTAAAAGAGTGAACGGTGTTTCCGTGACAACGCCACAAATTTCGGGTTCATTTTTGCGGCTCGCCATCAAATTTCAATGAGCGATAATTTGCGCATACTTTGGCCGATGTCACTCAAACTTTAATCGTTCGTTGACACCCCGGCCCTGAACAGATTGATACAAGAAAATCTGAAATAGGTGCTATAGCGCCACCTAGGGAGATTGCATGGAAGCGCAAAATTTTACTTTGTCCTAGACATACCAAATTTGGTACACATATTTGTGACGGGGTATCGATCAAAAAACTTAATGACGTCAACACGCCATGTCCTATCGTGTTGCCATGGCAACAGGCCAAACATCTGTCGTCACCAATGGGACGCCCAGCATAAACTTTGTCATAGCCAAATCAAATTTGGTACACAGATGCATCATGGGATGAGGAACAAAAAAGTATATTATACCATTGCTAGGCAACCAACCAGCCATTTTGGATAGACCATGTGACCTGGTGGCGAAGGCGCCATTTCCTGTCAAACTTCGACGAGTGATAATTCGCACATACTTTGGCCGATTTTACTCAAACTTTAATCGTTGGTGAACACCCCGGCCCTACACAGATTGATATAAGAAAATCTCAATTGGCCGTAATAGCGCCCCCTAGGGAGATTGCATGGAACAGAAAAATTTTACTTTGCCGTAGACACACCAAATTTGGACCACACATTCGTGACATGGTCTCGATCAAAAAACACAATGATGACCCCACAGCATCTCCCATCATGTTGCCATGGTAACAGGTCAAACATCTGTCCCTGCCATTAGGACGCCCGGCAAAAACTTTGGTGTTTAACCACACCTAATTTGGTACATAGATGGTTCATGGGAATAGGAAAATGGCGCGTTAGCAGGGGGCTGCGAGTGCAAGCGAGGGCCGATCATCGCCGCTTGCGGCTATATTTATTATTATTATTCTTGTTCTTGTTCACACTCGCTGGGGCAATTTTGAGCATGTTCCCATGCTTCAAAACGAACGAAACTTTGCACGGGCATCACAAAGTGCTGCCAGTACGACCACACAAAGTCCCGTCCCCCAGTGACCCCCAGGAGCTCGATAGCGCCCCCTAGCGCGTTGTCTTTCGGGGCTGGCATACCGTTTAAGATAGGCGCACGAAATTCGGTAGGGACGTGTATCTCAATAAGACGAACAAACGCCTCACTGCAATGTCATGGCCACGCCCAACAGGAAGTGAGATAATTGGGCTTTTGTGTGATTTTTGGGTATTGGACATAGAATGGAATTTGAAACACTTCTCCTACACCGTACCTCAGATAGGCTTAAATTTTGGTGAACATAATCTTAAGATGTTGGAGATGTTAAATTGCGAAGGATTTTTAAATAGGCGGTAATATGACAATACGGCGGATCAATAAAGTTAGGTATTTATTGACTGGGAGTTATGAGTTATGAATGGGAGGTATGTGTTGCTAGGCAACGCCCTGATCTTTGATCTTTGATCTTTGTACCTTTGATCTGTCTTTGGCCACGCCCAACAGGAAGTGAGATAATTGTGCCAGGCACACGAAATTCGGTATGGCTGTGCGTCTCAGTAAGATGAACAAACGCAGGTGCGAGGTCCCGACCAACGCCGCTTGCGGCTTTAATTTTTATTGTTATTATTATTATTATTGTTCTAAACTAGGATTTACCTTGCCTGGAAGAATCCATGACTCATCGCTGTACCAGCGAGTGAGTCTGGTAACGCTTGGTCCAAAATGTGCTGCGGTTGCGCGTAGACAGACAGCTAAGTGAACCAATCAGAGATTGCGCCATCTTGATTCAAAACTGAGGCGGAACTTCCGCTGCCTAAGAGTGACTTTGCGGGCAAAGGCGGGTGCACTGACGTCACCATCTTTGAACGAATCAGAATCGCGAAGTCCGTTTGGAACCGGAGGAGCGAGGGTGGATGGAGGGTGTCCAAATGGTATCGCGGTGTATAGGAAATACAGAGAGATATCATTTGGCTGGCCAGGTAAGGATTTACCCAAAGGAGGAAAGAAATTACAAATTACTTTAAATTAAGCAAAGAGTGTGCAAAAAAATGTGCAAAGGACCCTGTGTACAACCAGGGGCAGCTTGTGTATTTTAGTAAAATACAGTAAAACATTGATCATCTTAATTTGTTTTGTTTTCATTTATTAGTTTACTTTTTTTGATAGTGTTAATAGGTCAGTGATTACAGTGTTACGCAGATCTTGACTCAGGGAGATTAAAAATGAAGGCCTAACAATTGACGCTGAACTACTGTATAATAATATAAGGCAGTAGCACTAGGAGATTGTGAGCTTTATGAACTTGAATAAACCTTTCTCTTATTATTATGGTTTCCCTTCAAATAAAATTGCGTTGACTGTATTTGAGAGCAATTTCACATAACTTGAATAATAAAGTGCAGCCCGACATCTTGAAATCTAAATGACTGGCTGGTCACATGAGCATTCTAAACATACCAGACTGGTGACACGGTACTAAAGATGTGTCGTATAAACCACCACTACACACTGCAGGTTAAAGAAAGACCTTTAGCACAAAGGAAGTGCCTCTGTGCTTCTGTGCTATCTGCTGCTGTAGCGATGGTTGGTGCAAGAATGGTTGGTGCAAGCTTCTATTTTTATATGGCTCAACATAGTCACACACACGCACACACATGCACACACACTTACATATGACACATACCTGTTGTCACCCAGTTGCTTTCTGACTCTTACAAGTTTGCTGGGAGTGAAAATGAAAACACAAGAGCAACGTAAAAAAATAATAAAAATAAATAAATAATGCAATTAATAATACAAAATATGCTACATGTTTATTTTTTATTTTTCTAATATGGTACAATGCGCATTAAGTAATGTGTCACTTGTATGCCTGTCACAATAAAAAAGAAAATGGAAGCAGGCTTGAGACAACAGATTTATCTATTGTGCAAACATGCGCTGTCCTAATTCAAATCACAATGGAACTCTTCTCTATTTGGTGTCAATAAAGTGTCTTATGTATCATGATTGCCTCTGCATCTCTAATGTTACAAAAATAAGAAAAACTACCCCACTGGTGAAAATAAAAATAAATAAATATGAGCCCAAATAATATGATTCATTTGTAATTTATTTAAAAGTAGGTCAACATTATAATTATTTTGACAAGTCTGTGTATCAATTCAGCACGCAAAATACAGTATGATAGTATGACACGATATTGGTTCATGTTAAGCTAATAATTCTCTCTTATGCTCTCCAGAGTTCAGCACTTCAAACAAAGCATCACGTTCATCCACGAGTCTCGTCTTAAAGGGGAAGGCTGTCTAGTGCACTGGTAAGACTACTACTATATGATATATACGTGAAAACAACTGTCGCAATCTAAAAAGATCAAATTGGGCCAGCTTTGTTTATCTTGTGCACAGATGAGAGGTAATGATAAACAATAGAGGATTAGAGCAGTTCTCAAAAGAGCACAGTGACAATGGTGACCACATTTTGTGCAGTGGCCGTGTGAGCTCTGGGGAAGGTTATATTTAGTGTCACTGTGGCTTCTCTGAAAATAAAGAGGAACTATGCGTAACTGAGAGATTTGTAACATTATGGAAAAAATTTAAACATTAAACATTAACCATATCTATGCTTAGAATTTGGTATGTTTGCACCAATTTTGATTAGTTTAGATCTAGCTCCGGGTAGAGAACTAATTATAACTGAGTGAAAAGCCATCAACTATTGTCAATAATCAGAAAACCTATTACTGTTGTATCAATCCAACATCCAGTCTATTCTGTTGTATTGTTCTACCTGCTTTTTCAAAATGCTCACTGTTAAAAACAGGTCTAAACTCACAAAGGTAACTCATACAGCTGCTAAAATCATAGGACTCCCCACACCCAACCTTGCAGATCTCAACGACAGGCAGTGGTGAAAGTAGTTTTCATTTCTTACAGGTGCTATAATGTCCAGTGCATCACTTTACCGGGTTTTACCCGGGTTTTTTTTTAAACGTTTTACACCTTTTTCATAGATAAATAACTTTTTAATATACTTAATTATTTAATATTTTTTTAGTCAGCATAACCCCTCTAAGGGTGCTGCATAAGGTGCAGGCAGCGTGCCGGCCTTAAAGATCCCATGACATGGTACTTCTTGATGCTTTTATATGGCTCCTTAATGGTTCCCTAATACTGTAAATGAATCCTTCTTCAAAATCAACACTCAGTGCATGAGAAAGAGAGATAAGATGAGAAAGAGTCATAAATGTCACTCTGGAACACTCCATTATGGGCGTTGTTGCTTGAATGCAAATGAGGAGGACAGAGATGGCCTATAGTAGGGGGTGGGGGCGTGGCCAAGCTCTCTGCTCCGCTCTGTGACCCACTTCCGTGTTTTTGCACGGGGGGAGAGATGAGAAGCCTTCCATTGAAAAATAAACACATTTCCACAGAAAATAAAATTAAACCACTGCTGTTTCAGATATCCACAGGCTCAGATAAAGAACTTCCGAGCCTAGAAACACTCGCAAGTTCCTCCAGGCAAATAAAAAAACGTATTTCGCATTGCGTAGCTCCTCCGCAGTCCAAACTCTCTGGGCGTGATTTACAGAGACGCTGAGTACAGACAGACGGGAGTGGAACTGCATTTGCATTTCTTTTTTCGATCTGACGTCAATAAGTTTCCTTGTTCAAAATCGCCCGTTTGAGCTCTGATTTTTTGTAACGCAGAAAAGGATCGCAAATGCTCAGTTTAGACATTTCGCAACTTTTAACCATGGGGGGGGGGGGCTAAACAGGGTAGGGGAGCTCACATTAACGTTCAAAAACCTCAGAAAGTGAAAATTGCATGCCATGGGACCTTTAAATCTTCTACCAGTGTGCAGCACCGCCTCGCAATGGTTTAGGCTACTTTCACGGCTACAGTCAGATAAGTTTTGACAATCCTTGCTTAACAGACTGCAGATATCTCTGCACGAGAGTTTTGGGTAGCTTTCAGTTATTCTCGAATGGCATAGTGTGGTTGTTTGTGTTTTCTACTTAAATAGCGCACCTTACTTTTTTTTCAAATGTGGGTTTTGGCCACCATTAACCATATTCTCTTAGCGGTGCTGCTGTGCAGCTGTGAATTTTATATCGGTGCTGTGTTCCGGTGTGCACCGCTTTACTTTCACCACTGACGACAGGGCTATTGGACGCTTTGCACTTTCAATAGAACAGGACCCTACTCATCCACTACAGGAACACCTCACCCCTCTGCCCTCAGGACGGAGGTACAGGGCGATCAGGTGCAGGAGGGCAGAAGCCTGATCCCTTCAGCCATCACATTTTTGAACAACAGGCCCCGCTGAGTGTGCCATAACGCTTATTGTATGTCTTTGTGTTTGTTGTGTTGTTGCTGTGTGTGTCAAACAGGCTCTGTGTGCGTGAAAATGAATTTCCCCTTGGGGACAATAAAGTCTAAAGTCTATTATGTCAAAATCTTGTCTTGTTCCTGTGGACCAAATCTTGTGTTTCTTGTGGAAATTGTGTCTCGTCCCACCCCTACTAACACTAACACTTTGCAACTAATGTCGTCAACATTCCCAGGGTGTGATGCTAACTGTAAGCACTGCTCTGTCTGAAGCTCTGTTACTCAAATTCGACTTGAATCTGAGCTTTGTTTTAACACAATCTGATCTTTTTGTTGAAAATCAAACACCTAAACAGGACCATGAACGCTCGTATTGATCACAGGCTCCAAAAAAGTGTTGGTTAAATCAAAGTTGTATTTCCTTTTGTGTTTTCAGGCAATCTTAAAACTTTTTTGGCTGTGTTTGCTAATGTGCATTGTGTCACCATCATGGTAACTTCTAAAATTCATCCAATACACATACATGTAGAACACCTCCAGCATGATGTCACTGCAAAATATCAATAAACCAATGGTGCTTTTTAACCATTACTGTATTCCCATTTGACTTTTCTCCATCTTTGTGCCCAGTCTGGCCGGAGTGTCCCGTAGCGTAACTCTGGTGGTGGCGTACCTCATGACGGTGAGCAGGCTGGGCTGGCAGGACGCTCTGGCCATGGTCAGAGTGGTCCGACCCAACGCTGGTCCAAACGTCGGCTTCCAACGGCAGCTTCAGGAATTCCAGGACAAACAGGCAGAACAGGTCGAGACCAAAACATCAAAATCACTATTATGAAAGAAAAAGTCACAAGTTAATAGATGTACAGTTAAATTCTCTTATACTTATAAAGCAGATTTTGTGTACACAGTCACATAGTTGCAGTAATGTAATATTTGTTTACAATTATGACAAAGGGTAAGCCTGTCACAACAAATTTTGAAGTACGATATATTGCTGAAGAAATTATAGACGATAAACAATAATATTGAAATTACTTTATGCCACTGACTCAATAACCCAAGAGCAGATTTAACCGCAAAATCTATTTTAAATCTACAATACTGTTAAAGATCCCATGACATGGTACTTCTTGATGCTTTTATATGGCTCCTTAATGGTTCCCTAATACTGTAAATGAAGCCTTCTCCAAAATCAACACTCAGTGCATGAGAAACAGAGATAAGATGAGAAAGAGTTTTTTTTCTTCTCTCTGAACACTCCATAATGGGCGTTGTTGCTTGAATGCAAATGAGGAGAAAAGAGCTGGCCTATAGTAGAGGGTGGGGGCGTGGCCAAACTCTCCGCTCTCGCTCTGAGCCCTCAGCTGATCCATTTCCTTGTTTTTGCATGGGGGGGGGAGATTTGAAGCGTTCCATTGAAAAATAAACACATTTCCACATAAAATAAAATTAAACCACTGCTGTTCAAAGGTCCAGAGGCTCAGATAAAGGACTTCCGAGCCTAGAAACACTCGGACGTGCCTCCAGGCAAATAAAAAAACGCATTTCGCATTGCCTAGCGCATTCGCAGTCCAAACTCTCTGGGGGTGATTTACAGAGACGCTGAGTACAGACAGACGGGGGTGGAACTGCATTTGCATTTCTTTTTTCGATCTGACGTCAATAAGGTGCCTTGTTCAAAATCGCCTGTTTGAGCTCCGATTTTTTCTAACGCAGAAAAGGATTGCAAATGCTCAGTTTAGACATTTCGCAACGTTTAGCCATTGGGGGGGCCTAAATAGGGTAGGGGAGCTCACATTAACGTTCAAAAACCTCAGAAAGTGAAAATTTCATGCCATGGGACCTTTAAACAAACCATAAGCTGCAATGAAAAAAATTGCAGAATGACAGATTTTAGTACATAGTTTGCATAAGTAACGACCCTATAGCCAAAAAATAAACGCACATTTCCCATTAGTGCAAAGACAGTGTACACAAGATAAATATTGACCCCCAAAAGATATTATTCCATCTGTCATGTATTAAATGTTACGTCAATATAGTCATTATCGTGACAGGCCTAGCAAAGGGAGCAGGGTTAGCTACGATGTTTCAGCTCTGTCCCACTCAAATTCTCGTCCAGATCGGCTGCATATCATTTAAACGTATCTCTTTTTATTTGCCTTTGCTTATTATTGCTTTGCCTGGAATGTTCCAATATAACCAATATAAAAATATATATATCTAAAGATGGTGGACTCTCCAACAGAAAAGTTACATAGCGTGCCTTTAACAGTTGTGCGTGCATTTTGGTGCATGTTTAATCAATAAGCATTTGAGAAAAATAAATCATAAATCTACCATTCAATTCAAATTTAAAATGATTTTGATTTCAGCTAATGTACTATCCACGGGTTTCAGAATGATGCCATAGCAATCGACAATTCAAAACAAACCAAATATTGTATCTTTTCAATGGTGCGTGAAAAGTCCCTCAGTCGTCCAGGTAGAATCCATGATAAAAGGAGAAGTTCAATTTGTCTACTGGACAAAGTTTGTTTGGTTGAAAACGTTTCGCCGCTCATCCGAGAGGCTTCGTCAGCTCTGGTTATTGTACTGGTTAGACACTGCTTAATCTTTTCAACGGTTAACTGTCCTCAAAATGGTACTATATAACAGGAAGCTGAAACCCATGGATATTATTAGTCATTTTCATTGTCTATTTGTTCATTTAGAATTATTATTATAACTGGAATTTTTAAACTGGTTTTGTTTTGTTGCAGTTCAGGGAATGGTTCCACACAGAGTATAAGGACAGCCCACTAAACGACGAGGCTGATATTAGAGACTTATTATTGAGAGTGCCCAAAGTGAATGGTGAAGTCCAAGAAGAGACCACATCTGAACAAATGTGATTTCACACATGAGTGAAGTGCAGCAAGAAAACTACTCTCACAGTGACCTCAGTGGATGGACTGGCAGTGACACTCACAGCATTCAAAAGAACAACGTTATGTATTCTGTGTAAGGGTCATTCCAGAATTGGAGGACATTTTACGTCCCACCCATCAAATATTAAATAATCCACATACAAAATACTAAAACATACAGTTTCTGAGTGAATTTACTTGTCCTGAGACCAAATCTAAAGAAACTAAGAGAAAAGAATGCTTGAAAATCGTTTTTAAAATACCAAATAAGTCTGGGGTACCCCCCAAAATGCCATTTTCCTCTTGTCCCACCCCTCGAATGGCCAAATTGAATCTCAAATAAAACAGTTAAAATTGAATTGAAATGTCTTGTTTTTTTTTCTATAATTTGTTTCATTGCCATCTCTTGTAACTGTGGGAACATTTGTTTTAATAGACATAATATTTCAAATAATAATTATTACTCATGGAACATGTGTCCCACAACATGCACACAACCCTGTTACCAGAACATTTTTAGTCTGGTAGAAGAAGAAGAAAACAGAAAACAACATGATCCTCTGGACTTGACATCATCAAACAGTTTTCCAAAAGAATGGGCAGAGCAAAGGTTTATCTTCTCTTCTATTTTTCATATTTTTGATAAAAGGAGAAATTCAATTTGTCAACTGGACAAAGTTTGTTTGGTCGACCAAACAAACTTTGTCCAGTTGACAAATTGAATTTCTCCTTTTATCATGGATTCTACCTGGACGACTGAGGGACTCTTCACGCATTTTCATATTTTTATAACATTGTTAGCCTTGATTGAATGTCTCACTCTACCTCATGCAACCCTGTTATGCAAATGATCAGAATAAGACAATTATTATTATTTTTTTCCTTTACGTATTTGCATAAATAAGTTTTTCCTCTTGATTAGTAATAACAGCTAGCTAAACAGCTAGCTTCTATTCCTGAGATAAAGCTAACATTACTGCGATTTTGCAACCCTGTTACTGTGATTAGAGTAAATAAATACATAAACCATATAAATCATATAATAAAAATTTTACCAATGACCGTCAGCTGAGCTAGTCAAGCATTTAATAGTTTATTACCTATTATTTATGAATATGTAGCAGAAAATCAGAAAAGTGAAGGTTTATTTTTCAAGAATTTTAAAGGCAAAATGTCCTCCAATTCTGGAATGACCCATAAATTGTATCTGTTTGTCATTATATAATATATTTGTTAATAAAAAGAGGTTTGAGTGTGTGGTGTCTTGTGGGGGCTTCCATGCTGAACGTGATAAGGCTTTGTGCACCTCTGTCTGCTGCTGCTTCCTGTTTATCTTATGTGCTTGAGAATTCATGCATGACATCTACAAAATACTGTACCGCCTTAAATGTTCTGTTGTTAATTCAATCATTTGGTATGGACAAATATATGTTAACTATATAGAGCTGTATAGTACTTATATATACAGTAATAATATCTTAAAAGCATTAATGTGTTATGTTTAAAATGTCCCAGGACTGCACCAAGAATAAAATGTACTACTTTGGTTGGATTTGGACTGAAGAAATTAGATTTCCTAAATTCTAAAATGCTTTTTTAAATATATATGTATATTGATGAAACAAAATGTTCATGTACATCCTTGTATGCAGTTTATAGGTGCAGTATGTAACTATGGGTTTGCAACCAGTCTATCTCCATAGAGAACTTATTGCTTTGCCTGGAATTGTATTGCATTTATGCATTTGTATTGCATCAGTTCCATGTGTTTTTAATCGTTCATATGTCTTGAACAGCATCTCTCCACACACTTCACCTGTAACTTTGGTGATGTCACCTGCTTGTCTCCACCAACGGCCTGTGGAACATTTTAGGAAATGCAATAACTCCATGGAGACAAGCAGCTGATGTACCCTCCACCAGAAAAGATGTAACACCTCTGTTACCTCTATGTCTCAGCAGGTGATGCCACCAGGCCAAGTCAGATCTGTGGAAAGGTGACCCTGCATATCCTCCTGGGACCCGAAGAAAAAAGTGTATCTAAATTATTATTATTATTTTAATTTTCTATTTGGAGGTAAATGAACACCTTAGCATTTACATTTTGTTAATTTTATTTTTATTCATAATGTTGTAACATGTCCGCTGTAATGGACTGTAATAGTGTTAAATCTATGTCAAGTTAACAACCGAACAAAAACATTTTTTTTGATGACCAACATCTCTGACAAGGTTCTACAGTCACCTCAAAAAGTTTTTAGACTCCCTTTTAATTCTTATTTATTTATGTATTTTTTTGTTATTTTTTATTTTATTTACATTTTAATGTATTATTTATTTGTTTACTTATTTACGCATGTTTATTTTTATTTATTAATGTATTATTATTATTATTATTATTATTTAATCATAGTGCAGCCACAAACTAGAGTGTATCTCTAAACACTTAAAAGTTCGACTGGTTAACTCAGTGTCCACTATAAAGGACACAAATGAATGGGCGGGTCTCAGGAGGTTATAGTAAAAATGCTTGTTTTTCTAAGACATTTTTCAGCAATAAAAACACTTGTAATGAAGGGATACATTAATGCCCCACATCAGAACATTTCAGGCAAAGTAATAAAATCTCCTTGGAGACAAGCAGGTGGCAGAAAAGTTACATAGTGCAGCATTAACTTCACTGTGAGATGTTTCTTTAAAGGAAAAGTAACGTTTTTTTTTACAATCTGAGCCTTCTTTCGGCAATAAAACAAGTAGTTTTACTCACCCATAGCAGTTTGGTGTCAATTGGAGCAGTATCGCAGAACTTATGTTGTAGCCGTTCTGTTCTACTAATGATCCCGTATCCGTTAGCGTGAGTGCTCGGGGCACTGATTTGCGGTGTCCAAATAACACAAACTTTAGCACTTTTCAAATCACAGAAGATCGCTGTGTCAGGGTAGACTTTTAGTGGATTCCAAAACGACCTGAAACCCGATATCCAGCTATAGTTTCATTTGATGATGTCATCAGAGAGGACAGTGCGCATGCGTGAACTCAGCTGTTTTGTAAACACCACTAGTCCGAAAGAAGCTAACACCGCTCTGAACTTTTCTTTTCTGTTGCGATATCGGGTTTCAGGCCGTTTTGGAATCTACTAAAAGTCTACCCTGACACAGCGATCTTCTGTGATTTGAAAAGTGCTAAAGTTTGTGTTATTTGGACACCGCAAATCAGTGCCCCGAGCACTCACGCTAACGGATACGGGATCATTAGTAGAACAGAACAGCTACAACATAACTGCTCCAATTGACACCAAACTGCTATGGGTGAGTAAAACTACTTGTTTTATTGCCGAAAGAAGGCTCAGATTGTAAAAAAAACCCGTTACTTTTCCTTTAACTTGCAACACGCTGTAGTTTTTGCTTGACGTTCGCATAATTAACCTCATGGGGGCAGTGTAATCAATTAAGAGTCCTGTCAAACTTTTGGTCGCACGTAGCACCCCACGTGCCGTACGTACACGCACAGGACGTGGCGAGACAATAACCAAAGCCCGGGCTGCTGCACACTTTGTTTCTGCAGAAAAGCGATGGAATAAGGAAACGACAAAAACGAGCGTGTGTTCCATTCAGGGTAGTCTCCGGAGCAGAGGGATTCCCCGTCACTGCGCAGCGCTGTGTGGGCGCTCTTCACAGAAATGAGCGTCTCCAGTTTGAACTTGTCCCTGGCTCCTCCTCCTGATTACGAATCAAGTGATAACGTTTAAGAAAAGGGCACACGGACCATAGGGTTAATAAGTCAGGGTCTTCTCAAGCACAGCAGGTAAGCAATCACAATTATAACATACCAATTTAGGCTTCTTTTCAAAAATAAACCTGTTTTGAATGATGTGGAAATTGAATACTTGAATGTTATGGCAACTAAATTTCACGTGTAAACCATGGCTGATTTAAGGTCCTTGCCCCAAATGCAGAAGTATTTTTTTTTTCTTCATGTATAATAATTTTCGTGCTAAATAAAAATAGAACATTGCACCATGACGTGTCTGGACCTAACGTATTTTTATAAACGGGTTGCAGAAGTCACATCATTTACCGTCAGGATTGTGGCAATGTACTTCAGAGCAAATTTATGTATTTATTTATGTATTTTTATTTATTTATTTATTTATTTTACAAAGAATTCTAAACCAAATTTTAGATTTCACCAAATATTTGACATTTGAATGTGATTTCTAAGGGCAAAATGGAAGAGGACAGCCTGTCAGTCAGCTGTGGTAATGGCAAACTCAGACAGTGGCTGATCGACCAAATAGACAGCGGGAGGTATCCAGGCCTGGTTTGGGAAAATGATGAGAAAACCATATTTCGGATTCCATGGAAACACGCTGGGAAGCAGGATTACAACAGGGAAGAGGATGCTGCCCTGTTTAAGGTATCTGTAAAAATACATGATGATTATTTGATTTGATTTACATTAGATTATATTACATTTTTGCTATTGTCGTTGCAGGCATGGGCCCTGTTCAAAGGGAAATTTAAGGAAGGTGTGGATAAGCCGGACCCTCCGACTTGGAAAACCAGATTGCGCTGCGCTCTTAATAAAAGCAACGATTTTGACGAACTTGTAGAAAGGAGCCAGCTGGACATCTCTGAGCCATATAAAGTCTACAGAATCATACCTGAGGGAGCTAAGAAAGGTATGTTTACAATATAAAATACAGGAGATAATGTATAACAGATGTATAGAAATGATTATAATGATTTCTCAAGTAGTGGAGAAGTGTGTGTCAAAGTTTCAAAAGTAGAAAACAAAAACAAAAAACTGAAAATGTACTTAATTGGAAATTAATCTTGGAAATTTGACTTCTCTTATATCTTAAATTCCTTTCAACGGACGTCTTTGTAATTGAGTTATGCCACCACGTTTTGAAACTACTGCAAAAATAAAAAAAAAGCTTACTAACTTAGTGACAGTTTTTGTTTCATGTGGACAGGCCCAGTAATTACAGAGATGTTAACCATAAACCAGGTCAAAACATCTGAAATTCTTCTGTAGCTACTGAAATTCAATCATTATATCATGTGAACCAAACTTACTCAGTATAAGATGAAAGACAAGACAAAAACATTTACAATTCTTTGTTGTAGTCATTGAAATGGGGTAGAAAAATTGAAATACTTTACACATTGACAATTTGGCTCTCTTGTTATGCATGACTGGTGCTGGTTGCTGGTTTACTCTAGGCATTTACACATATGCAGTGCAGAGCTGTGATGCAGCAGGAAGCACAAAGGAAGCCAGTGCGTGTAGAAAAAAGACCTAGTGCTTTTTATAGGGGGCTTCGGTTACCAGTGCAGAGTGCAAAATGTGTTGAATTGGCCAGTAGATATGCACTACAATGTTGTTGTTTTTGCATTCAATTGAGGAACAGTTTCTTATAAGATCGCACAAAGTTACATCTGCTGTTTGAAATTAAGATATGCATTAAGTGTATCATTTTTGATAATCTTTTGTATTTTTTTTTATTTTTTATTTTAGGATTGAAAATGACCAGTCTGGAGGAGAGTTCACATCTTGGCTATTATCCTGCATATTCTTCCCTGCAAAATCAGGTCAGTCAATAGACCTGTCACAATAACAAACTTTGAAGCATGATATATTGCTACAGCGAAATATTGCGATAAGTAATATATGATTTGAATTAATGATCATTTTAAAACCACTTTTGCAGGATAATCACAGTAAACCTATTTTTGAATTTATAGCATCATTATCAAGGCTTGAGAAAGTTTTATTCTACCATTTACTGCTCAAATGTTATGTTATTTCGTAAAAATGGAAAACAAAATCTCCCCACTTTTCCAAAGAAACTGTTCATATGATAAATACTGAGCCCCAAAATATATCATATTAAGTCAATATAACTCTAGTAAAATATAAGTTATGCACTGTGTGTTCAAATGTTGGACATGTGCTCAAAAGGTTATTAAAAAGTATTACAATGTACAAAAATGATAAAAAAAATAAACAAATAAACAAAGGTCAGGTCTGCACTTCCTTCTAATTCACACTATGCAAACACATTATTTTCACATTTTCATACCTGCTGCCTAGAGTCTTGTGTCTTAATCAGAATTTGTTTACGTTTACTGCCATAGGTGACCGGTTACCTAGAGCGGAGAGACTGGAGAGACTTTGCTTCCTCTGACCAGCAGCCTCTTCTTCCTCCTCCTCCTCCTCATCATCACGATCTGCAGTACCACTACCCATCATCCCTCAGCCGGCCCTGGCCCACAGCGCACTCAGAGAATGGTAAAATGTGTAATATGAATGTGGCAACATGTGTATCAAATGTGGAGGTTATTAAAAGTGCTTTGAGTCCATTTGAATTTCAATAAAGTCTCTATTTATCAATATCTCTTTCTTAAGTTACTGCATGTGATTTGTGATTTTTTTTTTCTTTTCTTTTCTTTTTTTTGTAATACTTCTCAAAACATAACTTGACACATTGTCTTTTCCTAGGCTTCCAGCTCTCCTTCCATACATACCTATCAGATACCCAACCACCTGTCTATGCAATGGACCCTAACTCTATGACCGGTAAAACGTCACACCATCCTATACATTTAGAAATTATTAACACATAGAAATAACTTGAACCACAGAACCTTAAAAACAATATTAAAGAGACCCACTTTTCTTTCTATGTATTTGAGCATAGGTTTTAAAACATTTGATTTACCCCAGTACAGATATATTATAAGCAGCTTTTAAGGTAGAAATTAAATCGCAGTGTCTAATTATAACTTTGTTTTTTTTTTAACTCTGAGAATCAGGAAGTATGCAGTTAGCATGCTAGTTGTTGTTAGCATTACAGTGACAGTAAAACTCCGATCTGGAATCTGAAAGTAGTGAAACGTGCTTATAAATTCATTGTGGTGAGTAATTAGGATGCTCTAAATGCAAAGGGTAAGTGAGGGATAGTTTGGGACCACTGCAAGACGTTTAAAACAGTAAAAATCAGGTACCTTTCCTTCCTCGATTTCCAGATTTCAGCCTACACGTCTCCCTCTTCTACCGAGAGTCCCTGGTGAAAGAAGTGACCACCACGAGCCCAGAAGGATGTCGCATCTCCTCTTCGGCCTCCTCCTCCTCCTCCTCTCCTTCCTCCTCCCCTCATGCGGACGACCGCCTCTCCATGGGTCCAGAGGTCATCCTGTTCCCCTTCCCGTACCCTGAGTCCCACAGACAGGGGGCGGACATGCTCCCTAGCATCCTGGAGAGAGGGGTGCTGCTGTGGATGGCACCCGATGGGATGTACGCCAAACGCCTGTGTCAGAGCAGGGTGTACTGGGAGGGACCGCTGGCTCCTTACACGGACAAGCCCAACAAGCTGGAGAAGGAGCAGCCCTGCAAACTGTTTGACACTCAACAGTTTCTAATAGGTAAGTGCTGTTAAAGTGATACTAACAGATACAAAAACTAATATAGAAACTAGATACTCGTTTGAGCTATCGATTCTTTAAAAAAAGCCACATTCAGACACAATAAATTAATGTTTCCTGAAGAGCTTAGAATGACCTTGAGCTGTATCATAACAATTATAAGAGCAAATAGACTAGTATACGCCCATGGACCAGTATGGACCTGGATAACTGAGGGAGTACACAGATATAAGTAATATTGGTAAGTTAAAATGTTGAAATTCATCATTGTATCAGAATTCCTTTAAAGCCCCAGTGTGTAGGATTCGTGGCGCATAGGTGGATGGTGCTATTGCACTTTCTGTTTTAGCTACGGCAGACCTCGAGGGTCACCCGGGCGCGCCGTAACGCGGACAGCTCGCGTACCCACGCACGAGCCGCGCGCCGCTACTGTATAAATAAAACGCGGTCCCGTTTATAAAAAATAAAAATAAAAAAATCTCATGTAAACACACATTCCCGATCATGTACCATGACACTCTACACATCAAATGAAACCTTACAGTATCCTCTTTTTGACTATGCAATTCATTTCCCGGCACAACAATCACTCCCCGAGCACATGGGGCTTTTATACGGAAAAGCACAAAACGAGGTTAGCTTACCTTAGAATGCTTTGCACAGGTCAAACTCTGTATTTCACCATAAACTTGCTCTCAATTTGTCCGTAAGGATCCAGAGAATAAACTCCAGTAAAACAATTTAGTCCAAAACACGTGTTAGATCCATTACGACGTCTGATCCGGCAGCATGCTTGTGTTGTTTACCCAAAACCACGAGCCTTGCCGAAGGCGAAGGCAGAGCCCAAATCTGCGGCCTTCTGCGCAGTAACTTCTGCAGCTCTCGTAGTTAAAATGGCTGCCTCTGCATGGGGAAGATCCCCCTTTTATGCGACTATATCTAAGTCCAAAAGAATACTTTGATTTCATGATGGAAGTGAAAAGGCTTGGAAAACAATGTATTTTTGAATGGGTATCTTCAATTTCAGTAATTAATGGGTAAAAATCTTACACACTGTCCCTTTAAAGCAAATTAAACTGCCACTGCTGTCCATTCATGTACTTTCTACTGGAAACAATGGAATTTTGTACGTACAGACATTAGGGCTCAATAACTTTTAAATTAAGTATGCATTAAACGAAGGTAAATAAAAAGAGATGTACTAATACTAGGGCATCTAAAATTACTTTTAAAAATAGACAGTTCATAAAAACTCTAAACGAAAAACATTCCAGCGCAAAACCTACATAGTAATGATCAAAACATAAGTCTAATGTATTTCTGTTCATTTGCATGTGAGTGTTCATTAAGTGTGAAATTTCCAACTGTCTTACACATTGAGACACTTCCTACAGGCCTATTTCCTGTCCTGTCAAATAAGTTCCATACTTTTTATTCTAATGTGGTGACGTGAATGAAATACTGAAGTTTGATTCTGGTGCAGTTTGTGGGTAAGTCCCATAGGAGCACAGAGGCTGTTATCTTGGGAGTGGGTGTGTGGAGTCCCCACCCACCTGTTGTGGTGCACCACAGACCTGAGTCGTGTTTTTCTGCCATTTCACTGAAATTTCCACCAGATTTACCAATAGTTTCCAGACGATTTTTTTCAGACGAAAAAAATATGTTTAGCTTTAATGTGGTTAAATAGTCTATTCTGTGTTATTGTTGTAGAGCTTCAAGAGTATGTGCACAGTGGTCGCTCTGCTCCACGACACCAGATTGTGCTGTGCTTTGGAGACGAGTATCCAGACCCACAGCGCTCCAGAAAGATGATCACAGCACAGGTATACTGGATGAAGATCTCTTTTACTGTTACAAATTGTCTTCATAAATTTAACTTCAGTTTATATAGTTTTGCCTAAATATAGCTCTGCATAGGCCTCTTGGCCATCTTGAATATTTTACCTGGTTTTAAAGCAAATCAAAATGTTGTATACATAAGTTATTTATTTATATTAATGGATTTTCACATAAATGTTCATTTTAATAGATATATTTTTTATTCATATTTATCTTAAATATATATATTTTTATACCTTTTAACATTTTTATTCTATTGCTGTAGCAGAATTGCAAGTTCTCCAGTGGGTTATAAACACATGTTCTCATATCTAATTTCATCATGGCTTATATTTCCATGATGGCATGAATTATGCACTCCAAATGACCACTGCGTGTATTTATACATGCATGCACAGTGGTAAGAGTTAAAATTACATCCAGACATA
This sequence comes from Paratrypauchen microcephalus, assembly GCA_036785185.1. Lineage (NCBI taxonomy): Eukaryota > Metazoa > Chordata > Actinopteri > Gobiiformes > Gobiidae > Paratrypauchen > Paratrypauchen microcephalus. Next base: position 3,254,865 of record JAVJIX010000021.1, on the reverse strand, counting down.
GAGACCTTTGTGCACCAGAAGTTGTGTTTGTCACTGATGGTACTTTCATGTTTTGCTTTGTGGATGTAATAACTATATCACTTTGATTCCTCTTCAGGTGGAGCCAGTATTTGCCAGAAAACTGCTCTTCTACTATCAGCAGAACAACGGCCCCTATCTCCGTACCTACGACCACAACCAGCAACCCAGCCCCTCTCCAACCTTGAACTACACTTCCCAGAGACCTTTGCAGCACATTCAGGAATAACTTCTTCTACAAGCATGATTATAAACTATTGATGGAGCCATAAGACTGCATGGTATAAACCTGAACTGTTGAAAGGTGAAGGGGGTGTAGAGGGGGAGACCCTGATGCTACAGTGGTATGAATTGTCTGGCTGGCTGATTTTGAAGTCGTGGTATTTTTTTGGTACTCTTGTAGTATTCTTGTGACGGTGTGAAGGATGCGGTTTTGAGGCTGGGGGTAAGAGGAGAGCGGAGGGCCACCAAGACAGGAAGTACTAGCACAGGTGCACAGGAAGAGTGGCCCTGACAAGCTCTGAGATGACAAAAAGATAAACATGCTTTAGAGCTAAGGCAAGTTCAGAAATAGCGATTACATGTTGTTTAATAAAACTAAGGGTACTTGACCTATTCTTGTAAATGAGTACAATTAGTTTGCATAAAAAAATCCAGACTGAAATGCTCTGTATAGGTTTTGCAGGTTAGTCACTTCTTTCAATGCATTTCAGGCCAAACTCAGCCAAGCAAGGAGATAGTTTTTTGTATTTTTTTTTTATTGACACATCAAATCAAAGCTCATTATCATCTGTCACCTTCAGTGAAATTAAACTTTGCTAGTTCTACAGAAGTCAGTGCTGTTTTAGATCTTTTCTCTCTCTTTTATTTATTTTTTGGGGGATTTTTTTTTTTTTTTTTTTTTTTTTTTACACTTTACACACAAACTGTCATAGTCTGGATATCCACCTATCAATCACGCTCTTATGAACTCTGGGGGATAAGATCAGGGCCCAGACTGTAGTTGTTTGTACAGTATAGGAAAGGCTTGTTGCTAGAATGTGTTTTTGGTCTTGGTGTCTGAAAAAGCTGTTCTAAAGTGCCTCAAAATATCATGCATGTGATATGAATACTCGCATTGTGCCATAGGGTTTGTGAGCCCAGCTGTAAGTAGCTTTACAAAATCAAGCAGTGATGATAACTCAGTGAAATGATATCTTTGCATGAAAATAATTGTTTTATTTCTCATCGGGATATAGTCTGTACCAACACCATTCAAAAATGAGGAATTGTGGTCTCATGAATTATACTCAGGTCGTAATAAAGGCAATAAACAAAGATAGTTTGTTTCATGCTTGAGAGGTTCTTGAAAAAGAAAAAAATGGAAATGTAGATCCTTTGTTGAATTGGTGGTTTTCAGATTCTAGACAGAGACAGTTTTCCCTTTTGATTGTATTCTCCTGCACTGAATGTGATAGTTCTATTAGTGACTGACAAAACTGAAGAACCTGCTATAGTCCAAAAAAAAGAAAAAGTATTTTAAAGATCCCATGACATGGTACTTCTTGATGCTTTTATATGGCTCCTTAATGGTTCCCTAATACTGTAAATGAATCCTTCTTCAAAATCAACACTCAGTGCATGAGAAACAGAGATAAGATGAGAAAGAGTAATTTTTCTCTCTCTGAACACTCCATAATGGGCGTTGTTGCTTGAATGCAAATGAGGAGAGCTGGCCTATAGTAGAGGGTGGGGGCGTGGCCAAACTCTCCGCTCTCAGCTGATCCATTTCCATGTTTTTGCACGGGGGGAGAGATTTGAAGCGTTCCATTGAAAAATAAACACATTTCCACATAAAATAAAATTAAACCACTGCTGTTCAAAGGTCCAGAGGCTCAGATAAAGGACTTCCGAGCCTAGAAACACTCGGACGTGCCTCCAGGCAAATAAAAAAACGCATTTCGCATTGCCTAGCGCATTCGTAGTCCAAACTCTCTGGGCGTGATTTACAGAGACGCTGAGTACAGACAGACGGGGGTGGAACTGCATTTGCATTTCTTTTTTCGATCTGACGTCAATAAGGTGCTTTGTTCAAAATCGCCCGTTTGAGCTCCGATTTTTTCTAACGCAGAAAAGGATCGCAAATGCTCAGTTTAGACATTTCACAACTTTTAGCCATTGGGGGGGCTAAACAGGGTAGGGGAGCTCACATTAACGTTCAAAAACCTCAGAAAGTGAAAATTTCATGCCATGGGACCTTTAACATTAATGTTAACTACCCCACATCTGTATGAAATATTACTGACCTTATGATAATGATAATTATAAAATGTCACGATGACATTTGAAATCTAGCAGTGATAGTTGACGATAAACATACAGTAGCATCAGGAAAATTATTAAGTGATTGCCCTTTGTAACGAATTTGAGACTTTTATTGTCAAAACCTTTGTCTTGTCTCCAATTAGCCTTCAGTGAGGGAACTGAAATGGAAAATAATACTCATCCCAAAACTTACAGGTAGAAGGTCCCTGTTCCTCTTGACCTGAAACTACCAGAGCCTCAATCAGGAATTAAAACTATTGCGGTTTGTGCTTTGGTTTGACTGAGGTGGAGTTTAATTCTCTACTCTGAGAAATGGGCAGCACTTCTAGAATAATTGTCTTGAATCTGGGTGTTGGTTAGTTTTCAAAAGCCATTATGTTAATAGTGTTGTGAGTGCACTGAGGAATGCTTTGTAAAACTGCATTTTGTTTTTTCATTTATTTAATGTTTTAAAATATTCTTGTTCTTGACTATTGAATTTCTGAACCTTAGTTTTGTGGCTGACTATTTTATTATCAACAGATTTTCAAGTTTAAGTTTTTAATCATTTAAATAGTTTTTCACCAAGTTATAAGATAAAAGTGAAAAGTTAACTGAAACCTACCAAATAAGATTTACTGTACATAAGATTTTGCTTGTTCTTGTACATATAAACCAGTGATACAATTCATTATCTTGTCTGTGCCTTTATATTTTGATAATATATTTGATCAAATATATTTTGATTTTGGTACTTTGCTTTGGCATTTCAAGTTTTAGAACTTATTGGCTATATTCTTAAAATAGACCCCACGTTTCCACAGATGTGCTTGTGGGATCTGGGGTTAGCACACATCTACTGAAAAAAACAAAACATAAACAAAAGCTAAGGTTAGCAACATGTTAATAAAAGTATGCAGTTGTAAGGAACACAGAAATGCACAGAACAAGTCTGATGCTGATTTATAGACTTAAAAACAACACAGACCTCCAGATGTCTACCTTTGATGTCTGGAATTTTTTGTGTTTTTTGAGTGCTCTAGGGAAGTAGATTTACTAAAGAGGATTAATGAAACAAGCGTGAACAAAGCTAAATACAACTCCAGGTATGTTTTTGATGAGGGAACAGAAACATTACCATCTAGATCTTTAAAAACTTTTGTCCATGTGACAGAAACATTTATTCATGTGACAAATTTCTTTTGTGATGGAACCTACATGGACGACTGAGGGATGACACCGACATTTGTCGTGAGCTCCAATCCCAGCTGGGAGCATTCAAAGGATCCTGCTCTTTGTGTTTGTGGTCCGCAGTTTCGAAAGGTGCCTCAACTTCCCTCACACTTCAACCACATCACTTTCACAACACTTCAAAATCTCACCAAAATCACACACAGGAATAAAAAAGTCATAGCTTCTTCCCTCATTAAAGGAGAATTAATGTTTTGTTTTTTTAACAATCTGAGCCTTATTTCAGTAATAAAAACAAGTTGTTTTACTCACCCATAGCACTTTGGTGTCATATGGAGTACTTCCGGAGATGTTTTAGATTAGCGATAGCCGTATCGCAAGTTCTCGGGGCATGTAATATATGCCCCGTGCGGTCTCCAAATAACACAAACTTTAGCACTTTTCAAATCATAGAAGCTCGATGTCTTAGTCTACACTTTCGTTTGAGTCAAAAGTGGCCTGTAATCCGAGATTTATCCATAATTTACAGCTTTGCGTTTCATGTTTGGGTCCCGAGAGCTGAGAGTGAAATAAGCTGTGACTCCGCACATCCGCACAAAGCGTAGACTAAAACATCGATCTTCTATGATTTGAAAAGTGCTAAAGTTTGTGTTATTTGGAGACCGCAAACATGTGCCCCGAGAACTCACATTACAGAGATCGCAAATCTAAAACATCTCTGGAAGTGCTCCATATGACACCAAAGTGCTATGGGTGAGTAAAACAACTTGTTTTATTACAGAAATAAGGCTCAGATTGTAAAAAACATTAATTCTCCTTTAAGATTCCATATTATGCAGATGATCAGTGGACTTGGTAGATTTACTTCACTGTGTAATTGTTCTGATTATTAGAGAAATTCTGTTTCTTCTGTGGTGTGCTGAGGGCTCTCACTGCCAGTTCATTCTTGGCCTGTGTCATCAGAGTTATAATACTCCCTACAACAGAAGCATAGTCATCCTGGACTGCACTAGACTGGAATGGACCTCACTATCACAGCGCCTTGAGGGTTCAACTCGCCTGGTGCTGATGGTCAAGAAACTTCTCCTGTGTTAGAACAGCATCATGCCTCTTCTCTTCAACTTTTGGGTTACAAGTTACGGGTCTGATCTGTGGAGAGGCCACCGCCCCATTAGAGAGAATTTTATTACCTCAAACAGCCAAAGTAAGTTTCACAGCATACTGTGGATACATGATCACATAATAACATCGACATGAGACAAGCAAGAAAGTAAGATTTTACACCTTTAACTATGAACAATCTATCTGCTGCCAAAATGCTAAGTGTCAGAAAGTGGTGCCTAATCATCCAAGCATTCTCTGTGCGGTGACAGAACCAAACCACATACAGAAAACTTGACTGAGACATACCCAGATAACATCAATATATATACTGTACATACAGTGTTGGCCAGCAAGTTACTCAAAAACTGTAATGCACTACTTATTACTGTCATTTTAAAGTAATGCCTTACATTACAATATTACTCTAAATAAAAAGTAAGACATTACACTACTTTTGCATTACTTTAGTTACTCTTGCCAAAATGACTGGAAATAAGGATTTGGCAATCTACAGTGCAAAACTCTCATGTGTCATGGTAAATGGTCACATCTTTATATAGCGCTTTTCCACCTTCAAGGCACCCAAAGCGCTTTACAACAAGGAACCAATCACCCATTCACACACACATTCACACACCAGTGTACGCAGACACTGGGGGCGAGGAGGGTTAAGTGTCTTGCCCAAGGACACAACAGCAGCATTCATCTGTGGGAGCTGGAATCGTACCAACCAACCTGTGGGTCAGTGGATCTGACCGCTCAACCACTGATGTTTCTTATGTCAAGAGCGGGATTTGAACCTTTGGATCAGTGGACAAACGCTCTACCAACTGAGCTACTGCCGCGTCATGACTTTCACCTGCCATCCAAGAGGTTTTGGGAGCCTGCAGACTGAAAACCAACATGTTCAGTAATTGCTTCTTACCCGCTTACAATACCAAAAGATAAATCGTCCTTTCCCTTCTTGCCACACTTTACCATGCACTCCAGCACCTGTTCACTGCCATCCTCTTCAATTCTGTAGCAAATGGCATTTTCACATTTGGTATACACATCTGTGAATATAGCCCATATGTATTAAGATAGTTCCAGCTGTATTGCCCTCTAGGAGCTAGCACTATCCGATTCTTCTGGTTCTGTCATCTTTGTCAGTCTGCCAGTTCCAGACGAAGTAAAATGAAATGGAATGGTCTGCGCGGACTTTTATATCACTAGCTGATCTCGCGGAACTTTGTATGAAATGCAATGTTCTGCGCGGACTTATCAGAGTCAGTAGCTGATCTCGCGGTGATCTGCAAACTTTGTATGAAGAAAACGCAAAACCCACAAAAACAAAGCAGGTTAAAAATGCATTGTAATGTGCATTACTGGCATTGTAACGAGTAATATATTACCGATTTTCTTCCCTGTAATGCGTTACATTACTGCGTTACACCAAAAAGTAATGCATTACAGTAATTAATTACTTTTGTAACAAGTTACTCCCAACACTGTGTACACACACACACACACACACACACACACATATATATATATATATATATATATATATATATATATATATATATATATATATATATATGATTGTAAAGGTCCAATACTGTATTACACAAAATTGACTCTTGTGAGCTTGAAGCCCTCCTATAATGTTGCTAACTCAAACATAACTGGAGTTGTATTTTGTTTCATTCACACTGTATAACCCTTTATTATTTCTCTGTCTACGTCTCTAAAGCTCAAAATGCGCTGTTTCACCTTGTGATGTCATGAAGCAGTGGTTTTCAAGTTATCAGCTACCTTTTACCTTTTGTTTAGTAGACAGCTGAAGTTATCTAAAGGTGTATAGAGATTTAAAACACAGTGGAGCATTTCCTGTTTTACTACATGACATCACATGTTTTCTTGCTTGAGAGAAGAACTCAGCCTAAATATGCAGGGTTTGTGTTTTAAACATGTGAATGAAACAAAACACAACTCTGGGTATGTTTTTGATGAGGAAACAATATTATAACACAGATCAGAAAATAGCACAATCATTTTCTGAGCCAAAACTTGTGCTTGTGTGACGTGTAGAGCTGTGTAGGTGTGAACATGTGCGTGACAGTTACTTTATGACTGTTAGCAGGATTTGACATTTGTGGACCCAGGATCAAACATGCAGCACCCCCACACATCACCAGTAACACCAAAAACTACACATTTACCGATTTATAATAAAAAAGTCAGGTTCAACCACTTCTGAAAAACTGATTTCATGAAATCTGTTTAATTTTACCAGTCATAGAAGTCATTACTTCTTCACCAGTCACCAATTTCCTGAAACCCATTATGTGAATTTGTTGGAGATATTTTTCTCTGTTTATTTGTCTTCTCTTTCTTTTATTTCTCTGAAATGTAATACAGTGTGGCACAGAACATAACTTTCTCCTTGAAGACAAGCAGATGAAAATAATATGATTGCCAGTTAATATAACTGAATGAATGCAAGATACATAGGTTTAAAGATGCAGAATGTAACTTTTCTGGTGAAGCGTCCTCAACTTGCTTGTCTTAATGACACTAATTATATCTCTGTGGAGACCAGAAGGCTAAAATCTCAGGTCAGATCTGTGGAGAGGTACAGTAAGTCTGGTCATTGGAATAATTTTAAAGTGTCTTTTGGCAACAAAAACACCTGTAATTGAATAAAGACAAGACAGATCTTTGAAATATAGGTCTTTGTCCACAGAAACAAAGAGACAGTGTCAGCAGTCACCTCCAGTCTCTCTCTAAAAGCTAGGAGTAATAATGGACTCACACTTGAACGTTAACAGCCACATCAAATCAATAACATGTGCAGCCTTTTACCATCTAAAACACAGCAAAAATCAAAGGTACACTGTCTAAAGCAGACTTGGAGAGACGTATCCATGCATTTGTCTCCAGTAGGTTAGACTACTGTAACGGCCTGCTCACTGGCCTCTCCAGACGAGCTGTGAGGACCGCAGGATGTCCAGAACGCTGCAGCTCAGGTCCTGACTCAAACCAGGAAGTACAAGCACGTAAGTCTTGTGCTCATGTCTCTGCACTGACTCCTGTGGCTCAGAGAATAGACTTTAAAGCAGCTCTGCTTCTGTACAAGTCTCTCCATGGCCCAGCACCAAAGTGCATCTCTGACATGTTAGTGCCATATGAACCATCTGCACTCTGAGGACCTCAGGGACGGACCTCCTGCTGGTACCCAGAGTCTGGCCTAAACACAGGGAGTCAATGTTTCAGATTCAGGCAGCTAAAACCTGGAACAGTCTTCCTAAACACAGGCCTCTACCTTGATGATGTTTAAATCCAGGCTCAAAACGGTTCTGTTTAGCTGTGCATATGACTGAACGGTTTTCATTCTGCACTCTTTTTAATTTTATGATGATTATTTATGTTTTCATTTGTTTGTATTGTGATTTGTATTTATTATCCTGTAAAGCACTTTGAATTACTTTGTGTACGAATTGTGCTATACAAATAAACTTACCTGCAGCAACTGCTGCTAAGGACTACTGTTGCACTGTTGCACATTTACATTTACTACTGGATTTTACTCCTGTTGCACTGTTGTTTACTACTGTTATTGCACACTTACATTTACTACTGGAATTTTTAGTACTGTTGTTTACTCCTGTTATTGAATTTTACCCCCGTTGCACTGTTGTTTACTACTGTTATTGCACATTTACTACTGGAATTTTAGTACTGTTGTTTACTTCTGTTACTGCACTAGAATTACTACTGTTGCACATTTATTTTTATTTTATCTTAACTCCTATGCACATTCTACTGCACATGACCAAGTCACTGCTGTATCTTCCATTGCACATTTTTGATGCACACTGCGGAAATCTGTATATAGTATAGTTTATTTATTATGTTGCACTGTTTTAAGATTTTAGATCGTAGACTTTAGTTTTAACTTTAGATCTCTGTCTTAGATAGTTTTTTGTTGTGTTTTGTCTTCATATTGTATTTTGTACACTGTCTTTTTGCACTACCTGGCCAGAGAGAAACAAAATTTCGATTCACTGTATGTTGAACACATATGGCAGAATTGACAATAAAGCTGACTTTGAACTTTGACTTTGAACTTGAACTTTACCTTGAATGCCATGATTGTATTGGTAGGCAGGTAGCTGTAATTGCAGTTTTAAAACAGGCTGACGTTCTGACAAAAACATTCAAGTGGAACCTTTACCAGATTGCATAAATCATTTTAACTTTCACTAATAATACCTCACCCTATTACAAACATTTCCTTGAAACCCAGTAGACCTATTTAATGTTTCTTGGCAAAGGGAGAAATTCAATTTGTTGTCCAGTGTTTCTTGTTACATATTTAGCCTAATGTAAAGGGAAATGAAAATGACTCAATGAATAAAAACTACTTATGACTATTCTATAGCTCTTGTACAGGAAACCTGTAGCCTAAGCTACTTCACAATGTTTGTCTTATTTTTTCCGTTAGGCAGAGCAGACAGGTTCACTGGGGTCTGCTCACTAATAATAATCACCACTGTCTCCGACACAGCCACAGTCTTACAGGGAAGTGAAAGTACAGTTTTCACCAAAGAAAGTCTGCTATAAATCCAGACTTCACCGCCACACAATGTATGACTCACTGTTTTATTTCAACTTTAACAAAAAACAAAACAAAACAAAACACAAATCCAAGTGAAGAGGGGAAGTTTGTTTTGGTATCTTTGGTGCTCTCTAGTGGCCATGTGTGGTATAAGAGATCTACACAATTCTCTAGGAGGCAAAAAGAAAATGTGCAAAAGAAAGGGGAAAACTTATGAAACCGTATTAGTCACAGTTTGTTGGAGGGCTACATGAACACTAATTTCACATTTGAATACAGTTGGGTAGTGTCTCACTTTCCTGGTGGTGCTTGTTTCCATAGATGTGGTAATACCTGAAATGGTCCACACTATTAAACAACTACTATTACATTTTTATAACAAGCATTTGTTCAAGGTGTTTTAACGACTCAACACGCATAGTCACTGTGTGGGGTTTACAGAGTGGCATATACTTTCAGGCAAAGCAAAAACAACAGGTGAAGGACCCTCCACGAATGTTATACAGGGCACTTTTAAAATATAGGCCTACATTCAAATTATGATTTCAAATAATAACTATAATTTTTACACCTTATTTTGCCTATTTTGCCAGCATTTTAGTAGAATATATATTTTTTAGTTTTGGTCATTTTTCACTAACAGATAGTCCAGTGATGCACAGACCATTACTTGGCTCTCAGACCATAGTCTATACTTTAACCCAGGGGTGTCAAACTCATTTTAGTCCGGGGGCCATATCCAATCCACTTTGATCCCAAAGGGGCCGGATCAGAAAACTCATGGCAAATATACCCTAAAAATAGCAATAAGTCCAAATATTTGTGCAGAGAAACAGAAATGTCAAACACAAAAGTCTTTTTTATTTGATGAACTCTTTCTTTTACAAAATATTATAATATTATGAACAACCTGAAACTGTAAGAAAAATGCAATTTCAACACAAACATACAGGTGTCCCATTCACCTCCGTGAACAATGGAAATTAGTCAATTTTTCTTGGAAAATCCTGCACTCGGCGTCCACTTTTCTCATTTTTGACATTTTGCTGATGAGGGTGTCACGGTCAACAGTCAAAACGATGGTCCTTTAAGAGCGTTTGGAAAGAGGCGAGTCTTCATTTGTGCTGCACTGGTGGGAGGGGCCACGTACAGAGGCGCTGGAGACGTTGCTATGCTAAACTGCGCAGAAAAGAAGCACAGAAAATTACCAATATTTTAATAGAAAAGTTAAACATTCTCATAGAAAATCAGCCGAGGGCCAGATTAAAGGTCTTGGAGGGCCGGATCTGGCCCCCGGGCCGCATGTTTGACACCCCTGCTTTAACCCCTCTTCTCCTGTGACCTCATTATGTTTGGGTTGTTCATTTCGTGAGCACCCAGTCCTGCGTATGATGACAACAGTGCTTAACTTTTGTCACGTCAGACTGATCCCACCCTGACCCTAGGAGGCGCTGACAGGTCGTTTTTTACAGTGACTAATGCACCAATCATCTTTTCTTACCATCTGGACTCATGGAAAAAAAAAATTGCTTAGGTTATTATCTATATTCAGAGTATTTTAAAAGACGTAACCGCATTTCACTTAAAGAAAAATCTATTGCCATAATCGACGTTCATTTGTTTGCTTATAGCTCGAGGGTTAACGATGCACTTGACCTTGATGACAGGAAAACAGTTGTTGGATAAGGAGCCTGACACACACTGTAAACAGACAGGAGGAGATAAACGGAGCAGGATGGAGGCCCCCCTGGACCTCATGTCAGCTGAAACACAATGTGTAATAAGATTTTTGTTTTACAGAGGAAGATTTAAAGTGTTTTATTTTACAAATTTATAATAAAAAACTTGACAAATGACAAAAATGCCCCCCATGCTCCAACCCAGTACTGTTTCTTTAATATTGTACTTGTAATAATTTTTAATGACAATGTTATAATTGACTAAGAATAAAGTAGAGACACATTGTTAATTTGAATTTGAATTAATTTGAATTGTGAGTTTATTTAATTAATTATTTAAACAACAATTGCAGAAAAAATATATTCGTTATTACAATCTAGAATAGTTTGTGCAGGGACTCTACAATCTGTAAATCTTTTTTAATCTATTTATTTTGTTTTATTTTATTTCATTTGTCAAGAATCACAATAATATCTGTATTTCCTCAGGCAGCACGGTGGCTGAGTGGCTAGCACTCATGCTTCACAGCAAGAAGGTTCAGGTTGCCCGGGCCTTTCTGAGTGGTTAGCGCTCTTGCTTCACAGTAAGAAGGTTCCGGGTTTGATCCCCGTGTCGCCCAGGCCTTTCTGTGTGTGTTCTGTGTGGAGTTTGCATGCATGGTCTGGGTTTGATCCCCGGGTCGCCGGAGCCCTTCTGTGTGGAGTTTGCATGTTCTCCCCGTGTCTGGGTGGGTTTTCTCCGGGCACTCCGGTTTCCCCCACCAACCCAAAACATGCTCCAGGTAAAATCCTCCAGCTTAGGTCCTGACCAAGACTAAATAACAAGACAGATCATGGAGATGGTCCCCGGGCGCAGTAATGTGCTGCCCACTGCTCCTGATAACAGGATGGGTTAAATGCAGAGAAGAATTTCTCCTGTGTGAGATCAATAAAGTTGCTTTCTTTCTTTTCTTTCTTTCTTATAAATATTGTTTGATTGATGATTGATTGATGGTATTCTTCTGCATTTTAATAATTGTTTTGCCAATAAGAGACTTTTACAACAAGTGTGTGAGAGCACATCTGTCACATACCAGACTGGCCTCAAAAACATGCATCAAACCTTGGGTCAGGCACAGCGAGTTTATTTGTTTGGCACAATTCATACACAAAGTAATTCAAAGTGCTTTACAGAATAAGAAAGACATTAAAATCACCGTACAAACAAATCAAAACATAGATAATCATCATAAAATGAACATTAAAGCCCCAGTGTGTAGGATTTGTGGCGCATAGGTGGATGGTGCTATTGCACTTTCTGTTTTAGCTACGGCAGACCTCGAGGGTCACCCACGCGCACGAGCCGCGAGCCGCTACTGTATAAATAAAACGCGGTCCCGGTTATTTTTTTTTTTTTCTTTTCTCATGAAAACACACATTCCCGATCATGTACCATGACACTCTACAAATGAAACCTTACAGTCTCCTCTTTTTGACTATGCAATTCATTTCCCTGCACAACAATCACTCCCCGAGCACATGGGGCTTTTATACGGAAAGCGCAAAACGAGGTTAGCTTACCTTAGAATGCTTTGCACAGGTCAAACTCTGTATTTCACCATAAACTTGCTCTCAATTTGTCCGTAAGGATCCAGCGAATAAAATCCAGTAAAACAATTTAGTCCAAAACACGTGTTAGATCCATTACGACGTCTGATCCGGCAGCATGCTTGTGTTGTTTACCCAAAACCACGAGCCTTGCCGAAGGCGGAGCCCAAATGTCCTTCTGCGGCTCTCGTATTCAAAATGGCTGCCTCTGCATGGGGAAGATCCCCCTTTTATGTGACTATATCTAAGTCCAAAAGAATACTTTGATTTCATGATGGAAGTGAAAAGGCTTGGAAAACAATGTATTTTTGAATGGGTATCTTCAATTTCAGTAATTAACAGGTAAAAATCTTACACACTGTCCCTTTAAAACAGAAATGTGCAGGATAAACAGTCATATACAAAGCTAAACATCTTTTGAAAGTACTTACAATTTATTTAATGTAAAATTTAAATTCAAATTTACGTCTTAACAAACGGCTGTGGATTTGTGTATATTTTCCATGTCCTTTTTTCCACTGTTTGCCATGTGTCAGAGCAATATAGAGGGACAGTTTGTTGTACAGTCTGAGTGAGTCTGAACCCCTGTGTGGTCCAACTGTGGTCCAACTGTGCGATCTGCAGCTCAGGACCTGGACAGACAGAGAGAGAGGGAGAGGGAGAGAGTGAAAGGGAAAACAGAAAGAAAGCAGGAGAGAGAGAGACTAGAGGAGAGGGAGAGAGAGACAAAGAGGAGAGAAAAAGAAGAGTGGTGAGAAGTAAGAGGAGAGAGAAGAGGAACGATGGGAAGAGGGAGAGAGTTAGAGAGATAGACAAGAGGAGAGAGAGAGACAGAAACACACAGAAAGAGAGGGACACAGAGAGAGAGAGAGAGAGAGAGAGAGAGAGAGAGAGAGAAAGAGAGAGAAACAAAGAAAGAAACAAAGAAAGAAAGGGGGAGGAGATTTCTTGCGTTATATTTAATAATAATAATAATAATAATAATAATAATAATAATAATAATAATACATTTTATTTAAAAGCGCCTTTCAAGACACCCAAGGACACTGTACAAACCTTTATTGTCTCATCTCTTAGTTTGCTATGATATCATGTGGTCTTATTGTATTTATTTATTTTGCCACAAAGATTCTCTTCTTGTCCCAGATTTTCTGCTTTAAAGGAGAATTAAAATTTTTTACAATCTGAGCCTTATTTCGGTAATAAAACAAGTTGTTTTACTCACCCATAGCACTTTGGTGTCATATGGAGCACTTCCAGAGATGTTTTAGATTAGCGATAGCCGTAACGCGAGTTCTCGGGGCATATAATATATGCCCCGAGCGGTCTCCAAATAACACAAACTTTAGCACTTTTCAAATCATAGAAGCTCAATGTCTTAGTCTACACTTTCGTATGAGTCAAAAGTGGCCTGTAAACCGAGATTTATCCATAATTTACAGTTTTGCGTTTCATGTTTGGATCCCGAGAGCTGAGAGCGAAATAAACTGTGACTCCGCACATGCACACTGGCCTCCTCATCTACTATGGATACTATGGCTAAATCTCGGATTACAGGCCACTTTTGACTCAAACGAAAGCGTAGACTAAGACATTGAGCTCCTATGATTTGAAAAGTGCTAAAGTTTGTGTTATTTGGAGACCGCAAACATGTGCCCCGAGAACTCACATTATGGAGATCGCAAATCTAAAACATCTCTGGAAGTGCTCCATATGACACTAAAGTGCTATGGGTGAGTAAAACAACTTGTTTTATTACCAAAATAAGGCTCAGATTGTAAAAAATGTTAATTCTCCTTTAACAAGTTGTCACTGGTGAGAAACATAAAGTCTATCATGAAATAACAAAATGGACTCCTCTGCATTCACTGGTCCTTGTTTGAGCCCAGTTTAGTCTTGAATACTCGATTTGGTTCTGTTCTAGTTCTGGTTTAGTCTTGACCTATATTTAGGCGTATAGGTTAAGTCCCAAAATTCAAGCAGTGTATTTTTTCTTTCTTTTTTTTTCTTTTTCGGAGGACATGAACTCAAATACAGGAATATCATTATAACAGTATTTGGGATATTTAACCAGGGACCTTCTCACTATGAGGTCAAAACTACTGCATCGTATTTAAGGATGTATAATGTACTAACTTGATTGACATAAAAGTTTTCTCCCACAGCCCCACAGCAGGAGGAGCATCTCTACCCGTGAAGAAGATCTGTGCATTTACACTATAAACAAACAATGGCCACCCACATTTCCAATTACAGCTGGACTGGAACATAGGAAGTGATTATTGTATTATTATTATTATCTTATTAATACACAACTTACAAACACAATTTCAAAATATATAATTAGTTAACATAATTGTGCATAACCTTACTCTGCTGATAATTAGACAGCGTCCTGTTATTGCATATGACTTTAAGACAATTTTGCATGAAGAAGCAACCTTTTTTTTACTTAATTTAATCATCCTCAACAAGATAACTGTGGTTTGATGTTTTCTTTGATGATGGTAACACATCTCATAATTTCATAAAGGTGTGAAAATGGCTTAATATGATAATAATAAAAATAGCAAAACTTCATTAAAGACCCTATACCAGATTCTTTCAAAATATGTCTTAGTGCAGATAAAATACATAAGCAGCTCTTGAAATATATTCCCACTGTGTAGACTCTGTATCTCGTGTTTTACTCTCCGATAGTCACGAAGTGTGCCTTAGCATGCTAGTTGTTGTTAATTTTAATGTAAAGGCAAAACTCTTTGCTCGCTCTTGTCTCTGAAAGTAGTGAAAAGTGCTTATAAACTCTTTGCGGTGAATAATTAGGATGCTCTGAATGCATAAGGCAAGTGAGGAATAACTTTGGACCACTACAAACTGGTTAAAAGGTTAAAGGGATATGCCACCCCCAGGTCAAACTTGGGCATCTCCCCACAGTCCAGACACTAAAATAAGTGGTGGAAAGCGTTTTTCCTGGTGACGCAGCCATTGTCCAGGTCTGTCAGCACTGACCGCCGCGGTATCTGCAGCTCCTCCGCGTTAGACTGGAGTCTAACGTCGCCAGAGAAAGATTTCGGCCAAAAGGAATTAATTTGCTCGATGCGTTTCCCAATTACTTTCTGTGTAGTGCGCATTCATATCGAGTGCAAATAAATGTGCAAATCAACACGGAGAGCTTGACTTGGTCATTTTGGGTGGGAACTATTTTTCAGTGCGGAAAAAGACGAAGTCGCTGCGTAACAGGGGAACTCCCTTCCTGGTGCGTAACTGGGATTCCCCTGTCAGCGTGGTGTGTGCTTCGGCTGTGTTTTTCCGCACTGAAAAACGCTTTCCATCACTTATTTTAGTCTCTGGACTGTGGGGAGATGCCCAAGTTTGACCTGGGGGTGGCATATCCCTTTAAGACTGTAAAAATCATGTACATCGCCTTACTTCATTTCAATTTTGTATTTTATTTATTTATTTATTTATTTATTTATTTATTTATTTATTTATTTATTTGATAGGGATAATGCACATTAATGAACATAAGTATAAAACAAATGTAAATATCCAGAATTTTGCGTGAAAAGTCCCTCAGTCGTCCAGGTAGAATCCATGATAAAAGGAGAAGTTTAATTTGTCAACTGGACAAAGTATGTTTGGTTGAAAACGTTGACAAATTAAACTTCTCCTTTTATCATCCCGAATTTTAGCTATAAAGCTAGTTTTCATCCGTAGTCCCTATGCAGGCAAATACATACAAATACAACATAGAATACAAGCAGCACAAACAAAAGTCTAGTGGTCACATGACTGGTTGGTTTTCAGCCATAGCAGTGTTTTAAAAGTGATCAGTGTAGGGCTCTCCTGTATGTGCAGAGGAAGACTGTTCCAGATGTCAGTGGCCCTCACAGAGAGAGTGTTCTGACCAAAGGCGGTTCTTCTGTGGGGGACCTCACAGTCTGGAGGGGGCCCTGGTTTTTGGATCATTTGATGTTTTAGGTTTGAAAAAGACAGACATGGGGGAGGGGTTAGTCCATGTAGCGCTTTGTAAATGAAGCATACATACTTAAAATGTATACAGTTTTCAAAATTTAAAAGATTGTACTTATTTAAAATATTACATACATGAAATGAATTAGGTTTTTGGTCAAAAACTTTAAGAGATTTTTTAAACAGTGATTCAATTATTTTCAAATTGGTAACAGTGGTGAGAGACCAACTTGTAATGCAATATTCAATATGGGATAAAATCATTGAATGAAGAAACATTCTAGCAGCACCAAGTGTTATAAAAGACCTGATTTGTTTAAAATTTTTAAGATTATATTTGACAGTATTGGCAAGTTTTTAATATGATTTTTGAAAGACAAAGTGGAATCAAGTGTCACACCAAGATACTTGAATTCTGTGACCAATTGTAATTCCTTTTATGGTGTTGGGTTTATTTTTAATTTGATGCTAGTAATGTTGATAATAACATAAATAATTTTCTGATGCAACTTAACAGGCTAATAGTTCAAATCATAATATTTTACAATGTATGTATATTCTAGTTAATCAGTTGGTTTGTGTAAAATTCCATTGATCTGATTTGGTGATCTTGGTCCTCCATTTTGGTTTTCTGGCCCTCATTAAGTTTTGGTATTCCCAGTGTTCTCGGAAATCCTAGTCCGGTCTTCCGTAGTTCAGCGCCAGGACCACCCACAGAGGGCTGGATGTGTTTGGACAGCAGAGATGGTGGAGATAGTGCTCAAGTTTGATAGACCCATTACGCCGCTGTGTCAGGCTGTCCAAGGGAGCGGTCTAGTTCCTGAAAACACACTGTTTGGTTAAGACAGCCAGATATTATACACAAGTCAAATTAAGGCTTATGGATTCAAATGTGTAAAAAGTGCTTTGGTTTCAGTCACATGAATTTCCTGTTATGGACGCCATTTTGTCATTTAAAACATAAACTAAACTGATTTTTAGTTGCTACCCTCTTCAAATCCATGGATAGGTCTATTCTATTTCATTATGTTTTTTTAGACTTAAAGAGCCTTATTAGGCAAGGGAAATGAGCAAAAAGTAAATGGTAGTAAAGTATGACAGCTTCTAGAAATGTAGTTTAGTTGCATTTGAAAAAATTGGTGTGAAATCATGATACATTTTCATTCATTTAAAATAGAAAATTCCAAAAATGTTGATTAAAGTGCACTGTCCCTATTAAATATTGTGTGCACATGTTTATTCTGAGACTTCAACCACCTCCACATGTATTGTTGTCTGTTGAAACCTTTGAAATTTTTAAATCTCTATATTGTAAAAGGGTCCTTGGATTTCTGTTTCTCAGATGGCACTGTCTTAGAGCACTGGGCCAGAGTTTTGTGTTTATTATTGTTGCATGGAGAATTCTGACTTCTCTCTCTCTCTCTCCCTATTTCTCTCTCTATGTCTCTCTCTCTCTCTCGCTCTGCCTGTTTCTTTCTCTCTATCCGCCACCAGAAAACAGATTATAAACACCATTCTACGAGCTGCACGACCTTCAGTGGCAACAAAAGCCCAAAACAACTCAATGTATGACTCAAACTAAGCATACAGTGTCAATATGTAATATGTAATTTAAGTCTACAAAATTTACTAGAATTAATACGATTTAAAGGAAAAGTAACGTTTTTTTTACAATCTGAGCCTTCTTTCGGCAATAAAACAAGTCGTTTTACTCACCCATAGCAGTTTGGTGTCAATTGGAGCAGTATCGCAGAACTTATGTTGAGCCGTTCTGTTCTACCAATGATCCCGTATCCGTTAGCGTGAGTGCTCGGGGCATTACTTTGCGGTGTCCAAATAACACAAACTTTAGCACTTTTCAAATCACAGAAGATCGCTGTGTCAGGGTAGACTTTTAGTGGATTCCAAAACGGCCTGAAACCCATATCCAGATATCCAGCTATAGTTTCATTTGATGACGTCATCAGAGAGGACAGTGCGCATGCGTGAACTCAGCTGTTTTGTAAACACCGCTAGTCCGAAAGAAGCTAACACCGCTCTGAACTTTACTTTTCTGTTGCGATATCGGGTTTCAGGCCGTTTTGGAATCTACTAAAAGTCTACCCTGACACAGCGATCTTCTGTGATTTGAAACGTGCTAAAGTTTGTGTTATTTGGACACCGCAAATCAGTGCCCCGAGCACTCACGCTAACGGATACGGGATCATTAGTAGAACAGAACGGCTACAACATAAGTTCTGCGATACTGCTCCAATTGACACCAAACTGCTATGGATGAGTAAAACTACTTGTTTTATTGCCGAAAGAAGGCTCAGATTGTAAAAAAAGCGTTACTTTTCCTTTAACCCTCTGAGACCCACAGTTGTAGAATTGCAACCTTTACTTATTGTTGTCTCGTAGTGCCTCACACTGACTGAATGTAACACTGCATATCCCAGCACCCCACACTCTGGACTGCATCATACAACATTTTTGGAGGGAAATTTTTAATATTGGAGGGAATATCACATTCCAAAGTTAAATGACACAGCTGCTTCTACTGACCACACAGCTCACTTTTCTGGATCAACTTTAACCAATTTAAAAATAAGTATACAATCTGTAATATTTTTTTCTTTCATTCATAACATGTTTAGTGTTAGAAAAGTTAAATATATTTTTTAAAAAGTATAATACACATGATTTAGAGTGATTTATGCAAATGTTGCAAAAACGCAACACTGTGTTACAAAGGGTGCCCCTGTTCAGTATAAAAAAGTGTTTTCTCAATTAAATTAATTCATTTTAAATATGTTTTGATTATATGGAGTGAGGAAAAACTAATACAAAGTTGGCTTTTATTAAATGCGAAGTTGTAATATTGTTCACCATTAAAGCCCAGTGTTGCAACTTTGCCACATTTACACAGATTCCTCACAAAAAAAATAAAAACAATTCTGCATTAGAGGCTTAGGAAAACATGTTAAAGAGGTTTGAAAAAAAAATCATCCAGGAAATGAATACTTGGGTCTCAGAGGGTTAATTATGTATTTAAAATGTATAGCATATTACATTAAGTTACTACCGGTAATTAAGAGCAATTTACAATAAAAATAAATGAAGTTCTTGAATGAAGTTTCTAACTACCACATCTATAGAGAGGACATAGACGTGAAAGCAAAGTGTAGTGTCATGCCTAAGGACACAACAAAAGTATATGCACTGGATAGAGCAAGTATTCAGCCGCCAGTCTTCAGATTTATTCATAGGCGTATTTATTTATTTTTTTAAAGATGGTGTGGTATTAACTGCTAACACATGCCAGATCACCATACTTTTTTGTTTAGTTTTGAAGGCTATATTTATATTTAAAAACACCTAATTAACACGTTTTATCATGTTATAATGTCATGTCATATTATATTTCACTTTCGTTTCACTCTGTCACAATACAATCAGCGTGGATCCCGCTAGTACTACGCTAATACTGCAAAGGGCGTCAGGTTTGTCAAGTTGTTGTGTACAGTTTTGTATCATGGCCACTTGACGTGTGGAAACATGGATGACGTAGGCTTGTGGGCAGATTATATCTGATCTGATCCAGGACGTAGACAGCACCGGGACTACACATGTAATTATATCTTGGAGATGTAAACTGGACGTGATACAATCGCTACGTTAATATTGACCTTCCATTAAGAGTGACTTAACAGTGAAGCCTCTGGGGGTGTAGTGAGTGGCCATGTTAGACACAAGGTTAGAATAACACAATATAGAACACTCAAGTATTGATTAAAGACTAATTACTTGTTATGTATTTGTCTGCTACTGTGTAATCTATACTATATAACGTGCAGTCAGCCCAATCCTAACCAAATCCCAAATCCCAACTCACAAACTGTAGATTCAGGTACCCCATTCCTCACATTACTTATATCAATTTAAGTAATATTTTTGGTGAATTAAAATTTTGTGTTTGTAATATTTCAGATGGGTTTAATCATAGTATTAATAAAGAAAACTGCTGTATTCAGTATTAAATGTCAATGTAATGTGTGTATAAAGAGATGTATCTCAACTGAAATTAACTGCTTAAAGGCACCCTGAAACTATTTCGAAGGAGGGTCCACCGCATTTGTGTTGTCCCCACAAAAATGTTGTTTCCTCATCAAAAACATATCTGGAGTTGTGTTTTGTTTAACACACAAACCCTGCATATTTAGGCTGAGTTCCTCTCTCAAACAAAAACAGTCCTTGCGATGTCATGAGGTAGTACAGGAAGTGCTCCACTGTGTTTTACAAGTTCACAAATTATTTGGATGATTACAGACCTTCTCAATCTCTACTGAATTAAAGGAAATGAAGGAAAGGTAGCTGTTAACTTGAAAACTATCGCTTCATGACATCGGTAGATAATGCAACAAAGCTAAGTTACACAAGAATGTAGACCAATGTTTTAACTTTTTTTTTTTCCAGTATCCATATCCTCCATCTACAACTCCCGCTGTCTCAGCAGAGCCCGGAACATTCTGAAGGACAATACCCACCCTGGCTTCCATCTCTTCAACCTGTTGCCCTCTGGCAGGCGCTACAGGTCCATATCAGTCAGGACAAACAGACTCAGGGACAGCTTCTTTCCCAAAGCTGTCACCATACTGAACTCCAATTTGGACTAGAAATGCCATTTGCACTGAGTTTTGGACTATCTTTACCACTACCTCTACCCGTATGCTGTATGTGTGTGTATGTGTCTTATTTTTAGCAGAGTAGTTTTATAGGGGATTCCAGTAGCTCAGTTGGTAGAGCGCTTGCCTAGTGATCCAGGGGTTGGCGTGGTGTGGGAGCGTGTGATCCCAGCTCCCACAGATGAGCGCTGCTGTCGTGTCCTTGAGCAAGACACTTAACCCCACCTCGCCCCCAGTGTCTGCGGACACTGGTAGCCCCCATGGCAGATAAATCAAGGCCCGTTGTGACGTGAGCCGTCCTCCTGTGGACCCACCACCCGCGGGAGGATTCATGAGGGCTGGTGCATTGTGTTCTGGGCAGCGGAACACTGCTTGGACGGCTGCCCCCGCGACCCAGAGAATGGAAAAAGCGGAAGAAGATGAATGAGTTTTATAGTTTTTAGTGCTATTTATTCTTTTATACTTGTGCTGAGTGCACTTTGAAGGGGGGCATCAAATCTCCTTGTACTGTGTATAATGACAATAAAGGCTTTCTACTCTATTCTATTCTATCCTGAACTTGTTGCTGGTTAGATAACATGGTTAGGCTGGTTAGGTTAGGCTACATGTTGCAATCTTTCTTTCCACTTTTCCATAGCTGCTTGTCAAAGCCTGATCCCGTCAGATCTCAGAAGCTAAGCAAGGCAGGGCCTGGTTAGTACTTGGATGGGAGACCAGTGGGGATTCCAGATGCCACAGGGGGGTGCCAGTCGCAAAAACTGTTGTTGTGTCCTTAGGCAACACACTTCACCCACATTGCCTAGTATGAAAGTGGAGTGTGCGTGAGTGTTGGAGGTGGTCAGAAGGGCCGATGGCACAGATTGGCAGCCTCACTTCTGTCAGTCTGCCGCTGTGGCTACAAAAGTACCACCAAGTGTGGAGTGAATGAACAATGAACTGTAAAGCGCTTTGGGTGTCATGAAAGCAAACATGAAAATCTATTGGTATTTAACATTTTAGTGGTTGGATAAATACCCAGGTAATGAAACTTGTCAGTGATACAAATGATCAGATCAGAGTTTCCATACAATAAGACACACATACATCGTCATATTAACATTAACATTCACTTTAACCTACAGAAGGTCGAATATGAGTGAAACAAGAAGCACTGAACAGAGACATCATATAGACACATGAGTAAGAGTGTGTCCATGGCGTGACTGTAGAGCAGCAGCTGTCCCGATGTGAGGAAAGCTCCGTGCACTGATTCAGCTGTGAAAACACTTAGGCTCCTTCACACTCATAGACCCCATGCAGATATATACAGAGTGGGATTTATGAATATATCTTTAACCTGTTGATTGGTATCTGATGATAAAATGGCCCAGTTGTGTCATCTTGTTGTATGACTAATCCCTCAAGTCCCTAAAGTATGTTCTTTCACTAGACATTCTCAGATTAGTGATACAATGAGGGTTTTTTGTTTGTTTTGTTTTTTTTGTTTTTTAATCACTTTTGGTCTCTTAGCATAAAAGCATTCATGTGGAAACAACAGAACTGTCCACTTGCACTTATAGATGTTTTAATATTTAATGAACTTCCATAAATTTATATGGGACACTGTACATTTAAAAGCTGTTTTCTCAAAATGCATTTCCCCCGACTGGGACTTAATACGACTCAGAGCTTAAAGGTTGCTTAAAGATTTTCCAAGGAAGGAGAAATCCAGCAACTGTTTGTCCTTTTTCAAATGTTGTTCATGTGTGACACCACCCCCCTCCTCCTCTACAGCTCCCTAAGTAGAAACACCTCCTCCCGTTTCCTCGATACGCTGCTTGTTTACAGCAGTGCACATTCAGAATCGCTGATGCTGCTGTAACTGTACTGTACGTTTTCAAATGATAAGCAGAAGTTTCCTGTCCAGAAGTAATTTAACAACCAACGCGTGAATCTTTAGACCAGGCATGGGCAAACTATGGCCCGGGGGCCATATGCGGCCCGTTAAGCTTCTTAATCTGGCCCGCCGAACTTGAAGAAATTATATTAATAAACCTTGTAAATGCTTTAATTTCCGTTTTCCAATAGCTGGTGCATTAATACATTGTCCTTTGTTGAGGTGCGGCGTTTTACTCCACGTTTGTGCTTTACTCTTTGACCCCTCAGCCCTCCTGTAAAGATGAGCGGAGCTAAGAAAAGTGGACAGAGAATGTCGACTGTTTAATAAAGAGTGGACAAGTAAATATTTTTTCACCGAATACTTATCAACTGCTGTATGCCTGATATGCCAAGAGACTGTAGCAGTTTTGAAAGAATATAATATCAGCCGTCACTTTGCCACAAAACATGCTAACAAGCAGTCAACGAAAGAATGAAAGAACCTGTAGGATAACAGAACTTTCAGTGCTTTAAAATAGTAACTGTTAGCAATAAAAAAAGCTGTATTTTATTAATAAAATGTCCTGTGTATTAAGAGTAATTTTAATAAATAGCTAAATACTGTGGAACTTGAAAGATGGACATTTTGTTATAATGCTTTTTTAAATTTTTAATTGAAATAAAGCACATGTTTTGTACATATCCCATGTTATTTTTAGTATTTCTACCAAAACACTAAATCCACCTGCTCCTGGTCCGGCCCTTCTGTCAAATTTTAGAATCCTTTGTGGCCCACGAGTCAAAAAGTTTGCCCACCCCTGCTTTAGACCCTCTGCTTCACTGCACACCATCGCTGGAAGGAATCTCTGAGAATCACCTTAGTTTGACTTCGCTCCTTTTTCCCTTCTCTTCTTCTTTCAGCGACCTCAAAAACAGACTTTCATCTGCGGCTAACTGGTAGTGGATTGTTGTTTGCCATGGTAACAAACTTTGTGCTAACAGCGAGGAAGCTACAGTTGGAAAAAGCCGCTGCGTTTGTTGAGTAACCAGCGTCTTGCGTCTGCGGAATGTGTAAGAGGTGAATGTAAACCATGTAATCCCAGCGCGCCAGCAAGTCAGTTACGCTAGAAATGTAGGAAGTTTGATTGACAACCTAACAGCCAATAGATAACGAGGTAGCCTCATTTTCTATTGGCTAACGTTTATCTGGCCCTACAATGTCCACAGCTGATGGATTTTCACTCTTTCTTTCTTTTTATTTATTTATTTATTTTGGTCTGCT
This sequence comes from Paratrypauchen microcephalus, assembly GCA_036785185.1. Taxonomy (NCBI): domain Eukaryota; kingdom Metazoa; phylum Chordata; class Actinopteri; order Gobiiformes; family Gobiidae; genus Paratrypauchen; species Paratrypauchen microcephalus. Next base: position 3,230,625 of record JAVJIX010000021.1, on the reverse strand, counting down.
GCATCCCTACAGTATTATCATTGACAATTTGACAAAAAAAAAAATCCTCCATACAACCTTTAAACTAGCACCAGATACCAATACCTACAGACGTGTGATACCTACAGATACCTTTTTTTTTTTTTTTTTTTTAAATTAATTAATTAATTTTTTAAATATAAAATTCCAAATCCAGGTTACAGCACTACAATACATTAGATTTCAGATCTGTGGAGAGTCGCCCCTATTCACACATGTAATGAATAAATGCTAGATGGATGTTTAGTATCACACCATGAAACAATAACATCTCCATGGAGACAAACAGGAAAGTTACGCAGCAGTGCACCTTTAAGTATATCTCTCGAATACCTTCAGCCTTTGTTTTGGTCATGTCTTCATGCAGATCGGTTCACTTCATCAGTAAATATGATATAATTATGATATTTTCTATTTCTGTGGTGTAGGATTTATAAAAATGCTACTCTGATTCTAATGAACATAACAATTAAAGGTCGGATACAATTCCTGAGCCTCTCCTTCTATTCTTTAGTACCACAGTGTTGCTGCATTGACTTCACTGAGTCAAAAACAACAAAGAGGAATGTGCCTGGTGTTTGGATATGTGAGAGACTTGTTTAGGTACAGGCGCCACCCTAATCTATTTCAAATACCAACAGCCAATTTGAGATTTTATGATAGTTTATTTTAATCTTATTTGAACCTTTATTTTTACTAATTAAATTTAAAGGTGCATTGTCTATCTTTTTGGTTGGGGGTCCATCACCTGTTTGTTTCTGTGGAGATGTCATTGCTCTGCCTGGAATGTTCCACAATATGACATTAAACAGCTCTACGTTACATTTATTCAATTACAGGTGTTTTATATCTCAAAGGTACTGCCAGAGATCTGACCTGTAACTTGGTCTGGTTTGGTCTCCATGGAGATAAAAAGGTTTAATGCCATACAGTACTGTGAAACATTCCAGACAAAGCAAAAACATTTCCATAGAAAAAAGATTTTGACGGACCCTCTACCAGAAAACTTACACAGTTAAACAGACCCTCCAGGAATTCGCGATGTTGCGATTTGCAACTTCAACGCAACTTCAGCCAATCCCCGTGAATTCAGGGCGGTGTTGCAATTTTGACCAATCACCGCAACTTTCCCGCAATTTTTACTATTTTTTTTTACAATTTTGACCAATCATCGGCGACGTATTGAACGCCGACCAACTTCCTTCTGCCTTACTTCCGTGTGACGAAACGAAACTGCGGCCGTGTCCCCAGTTCCCAGAGCGCACAGCTCGGAGTGCGGCCCAAAGGGGGCTCAGACTGCAGTCAAGGAGGTGCACACTTGCTCAGCCCCGACTTAAAACATTACAGTACCTGGTAGAGGTACTGTGAGTGCAGTGCGCTGACTCACTAGCCTTGAGCCTCTCGAAGGTTCTTTCCGACGCGGCACGTAACAAAAATAAAGAGTCTTGAATCCAAAGTTGTCTTTTCTATCTTTACTAAAGTGAAAGTCATACAGAGTGGAAAAAAGGAACAACAAAAGAAACAAAAAAGGAATTTTAAAGCTTGTAACTTCCCTACATGACGTCCTATGTGACGTCCCTACAATGCCTCATGACGTCCTACACAACGTCCCTACGAGCTACGTGACGGCCTACACGACGTCCCTACGAGCTACGTGACGGCCTACACGACGTCCCCATGCGCCACGCGACGTCCCACGTGACGTCCTACGTGCTATGCGACAGCCTACATGACGTCCCCACGCGCCACGCGACGTCCCATGTGACGTCCTACGTGCTACGCCACGGCCTACACGACGACCCCACGCGCCACGCGACGTCCCATGTGACATCCTATGCGCTACGCAATGGTCAATAGACTGTGTAGCTTCTGTAGCCCGAGGCTTCAAACCAACTACCTAGTCGTCCTGGCCTACCCTTCAATTCGACTGAAGTTAGATCAAGGATTAAAGATTAAAGATTAAAGTGGAAGATCAAAAGATCAAAGTACAGCATAGGAACGCAAGCAACGTAGATATAACATAGAAAATGGCTCTAACAGGTACAATATATTGCAATGAAATAAAAAATACTATTATATAAAGGCGCACTGCACAGTTTTTCAGATTGGAGTTCCGCTACCATGGAGATGCTATTGCTTTGCCTGTAATGTTGCACAATATGGTTTTAAACTTATAAAAGATCCCTTTATTGTGGGTGTTTTTATTGCTCAAAAATAGCCTATCTTTAAAAACTTGCATTTAAAAACAGGCATTCTTACTGTGAGTGGGGTCACGTTTTCTCCTGCTTGTTTCTAGGGAGACTGAATACTTTGGAATATTGGAGGTAAAACAATAACATCTCCATGGAGACAAGTAACTCTACCAGAAAGGTTACATTTAATGATCTAGAGTTACTTTAATTATCTATTATTTAATTGTTATATCAATGGCTGCAATTATTTTAATAATACTCACCCTGATGTAATAAATAACCCTCTGTCATGTCAACCACTATTTCATCTTTGCACTGTTTCTCCTCACAACCTCTTATATATAGCTTATATTTCTAGCCTATATTTTTCTTGTACATATATAATTGTATAACTATGCCTTGTTTGCTCTCTTGCTATTGTTTACTACATATTTAGAATTTTTATTACCATTTATATTTTTACCGAGAGAGAAAAAAAAAAATCACACAATCTGTAAAACTCTCCTCTCTGTCTCAGTAATGTTCAAATAGTTCTGCTTGACTTATCCATCTGATCCCCGTTCTAACATTAATTCCTTCCCAACAAATCGCCCAATTTTCATGGAGCAATGACTTCTAACTGGTGATAAAAACAAGTGTTCAGAAAAGTGAGAATAGGCAGAGAATTGTGTGGTGTTTCTTGGGGCCTCCTTTAGCTCGGCGTCTGTTGTTTTGAGAGTTTGTTTGATGCTGGTGGAGGATCTCATTACAAAGACTTTGTTTTGGTCCAGCTCCACAGCTCCACAGACTGAACCACGAGGAGGCCATGGACGGGAAATGCTTTCATCTGCTCGGCCTGACCACTCCATTGTGTTCAGAACGGAGATACTTTTGGAGATGCTAGAAATGTGTGTGCACTATATACTACAATACCAGAAAGAAACATTAGGGCAGACAATCCAGGGCAGAGGGGTGGAGAGGGTCGTTAGGCTCGAATAGGGAGGCTAAACTAGTCGCCAGAGAAATTTGAAAAACAAAGAGACAGATTAGTGGAGATAGTTTCAGAGCTATTTCAGTGTAGGGAGCTCCTCCCTGCAGCTAGATATAAACAGGGTCTAACCAGCACTAGAACCAGAGCTGATGAAGCCTCTCGCCTCTCGGCGAAACGTTTTCGACCAAACAAACTTTGTCCAGTTGACAAATTGAATTTCTCCTTTTATCTTTTATCCTACAATACCACATGTATTTATGATTCTAATCTACTCTTTAGACTTAGACCAGGCATGTCCAAAGTCTGGGCCGTGGGCCAAATGCGGCCCTCAGACAAATTTTTTTTGGCCTTCAGGCTTCCAGGTGAATTGTCCCAAATTACCTTGAGCAGAAGTTTTGACTGCAGGTTTTTTGAAAAGCTACCTTGATAAGACAATATTTAATATTTATTGTGTGGTTTTGAGGATCTTATCAATAAAAGACTGTCAATATGTAATATGTAATTTAAGTCTACAAAATTTACTGGAATTAATACTATTTAATTATGTATTTAAAATGTATAGCATATGACATTAACTTACTAATTAAAAGCAATTTTCAATAAAAATAAATGAAGTTGTGCATTTTATTTATTTATTTATTTTTTACAATTGAATATATTTTCTAACTACCACATCTATAGGAGAGGACATAGAAGTGAAAGCAAAGTGTAGTGTCATGCCTAAGGACACAACAAAAGTATATGCACTGGATAGAGCAAGTATTCAGCCGCCAGCCTTCAGATTTATTCATAGGCGTATTTATTTTATTATTTTTTTAAAGAGGGCATATCTTAGCATCAATAAAAGACTGATAGCTCATTCTAACGTGTTAAACATGCAAATATTTCAATTATTGACTGTCCTGAGCACCAGTCTATGGCCCTCCATCGGCCCTCTGCTTCGTCTGTGTTTAGACATGTGGTCCTTGATGAAAAAAGTTTGGACACCCCTGACTTAGACAAACTTTGTTGACCCGCACACATCACACATCACAATATTATATAATACCAAAGAGAATAATTATAAAAATGTAATGTACAAGTGTTATTAATTTAAATGTACAAGTAAAGTAAAAAATAGAAATATAGTAATAAATGCAGTATATCACAGTTATATACAAGAGGTCATAAGGAAAAACAGTGCAAAGATTATATCATAGGGTTATTACAAGGGTGAGTTGTTATACAGTTGTAGGGAGTATTATCTGTTACAGAAGGGTAAGTTGTTGTACAGTTGTAGGGAGTATTATAGTATGAATGTCATCCTGTATCTCTCACTGTTTGAGTGGAGCTGTAGGAGCCTGTTGGAGAATGTGCTCCTCTGTCCCTCTATGGTCTGGTGCAGTGGGTGAGCAGGAGTGTCCATGATGAGGGCAGTTTGTCCAGTGTCCTTTTTTAGTGATGAGATGTGAAGAAAATGTGTTATATGGCATATGTATTTAAAGGTGCACTCTGTAACTTGTTATGTTATATTGATTGATTGATGGTATAGCTTTGCACATAATGCTCCCAAAATAATGCTCCCAAATATCCTGATGGAGACAAACAGGTGACACCACAAGGCCAAGCTACAGCAATAAAAAAATAAAAAATACAAATTGAATAAATGTAATTTTATATTCTGAAACACAATAACATTGCCATGGAAACTTGCAGGTCCACCACCATGAAATGTACTATAATATAATATAATATAATATTAATCCTAAGATTTCTACTTTTAATGGGGGTCATATCTAAAATCTGCTTGCTACAGTGAAATGCTGCTATGAAGCAGTGAGGCCTATATTCATGTAGCTTTATTGTGATTTTGAACAAAATGTAATAAGCATGTTATGGTTTAATTCTAAAATACTGGGACTAAGCACTTCTTTAAAGAAATAAGTCTTGATGACTTAAACTATTACAAATACACTGTGTTATGCTTGGCTTTTTTTCCTCAAGTCACAATGTGGGTCAAAGGTGACCACAGACTGGCCAGAGGATGGAGATGCAGCCAGGTCTTCAAAGAAACCAAAATAGTCCCGACACAATGTAACTGCAGAGCCCTTCCCTGACCCGGCTCTCACCCTCCTTCCCTTGGGCTCAGACTCACAGGGAGCGCTACACACAACATCCTCTGAGCCCATGTCTCTGAGTCCATGTCTGTGTGCCCATGTCTCTGTGCCCATGTCTCTGTGCCTGTACCTACTGTGCCCATATGTCTCTGTGCCCATGTCTCTGTGCCCATGTCTCTGTGCCTGTACCCACTGTGCCCATATGTCTGTGCCCATGTCTCTGTGCCTGTACCCACTGTGCCCATATGTCTGTGCCCATGTCTCTGTGCCTGTACCCACTGTGCCCATATGTCTGTGCCCATGTCTCTGTGCCTGTACCCACTGTGCCCATATGTCTGTGCCCATGTCTCTGTGCCTGTACCCACTGTGCCCATATGTCTTTGCCCATGTCTCTGTGCTCATGTCTCAGAGGGGAGGACCTCAGGTCAGAAATGGGTGCTGGGTCGGTAACAGCAAGTGCCTTAAAATAGCTCACAGATCTCTGTAGCCGTGGCTCTTATTACAAATATGAGCAGTTCTTTGGAAAAGCCCGCTCATATCCAGGAAACATCCCAGACTCGTCAGAGGACATTGTCCACTAAAGCCTATGCCAGGCTCACATTGAGAGTGCTCAGCTGGCTGTGGGCATGCTGAGTAAGGTGGAGTTTAGAGAGGGCTGCCACAAACGACTTTAGTGAAAGACTTTAGCGACCACCTCCATCACCACCTCCCACGGCATCAGCTGTCAGAGAGGGTCCAGGCACATCTGGGACAGGGTGGAGGCGTAGGAATGAAATAGGTCAATGAGTTTGAGAAGTCTGTGTAAAGTTACAGAGTCATTTTAGCCACTTATATGAAAATAGGAGGTGCATATTATACTCTTAAATTGCTGATTGAATTTACTCAAAATAGGACATGAAGGAGACTTCAGAAGCCATTTAGCCTCAAATGTCTCATTTTCAGGCTGTTTGTGACATCCCAAGTCTGAGACAGTAAGAGCAGAGTGATCAGTGCAGAAATAAGCTACATTTTACATGCTTAATGTTTCTACAGGATCATTTTGGCGTAAATACAATTAGATAAAGAAAATAGAATTGCCAATAAACAATTTACAATTACTGTACTAAATATACACTAGTACCCAATATAGAAGGTACAGGACAATGTCAAACAATGCTTACGGGATATTCAAGAAAAAAAAAAATATATATATATATATATATATATAAATATAAATTGACAATTATTAGGATTTTTTTCCACAATAATATAACATAGTGCATGTTGTGTGAGTGTGTGTGAGGCGAGTGGTCTCCGCACATGTCCTGATTCTGTTTATCTTGTGTTTACATTGCAGCACATGTCCAGGAGGCAGGACTGGGGCAGGTGGAGAGCATGTGGGAGCACTTTACACATGTCTACATCATCCAGCTGAACAGTGAGAGCGCGTCCCCACAGAGCAGTTAGCGTGGCAAGAACAATCGTTTTGAAATATACAATTTTAGTAAAAAAGAGAAGAGATTGCACAAAATGATGCGTTTAATTAGAGATAAATGCCTCGCAGGGACCAAACAAAATCCCCTTTAGATCTGAAAGTCATTGGGGTGATATCCATTTGGATTTGAACCTGAAACAGAGTGTAGAGAATTGCTATATTTTACTATAACTGGTACATTAAAGAAGAAATATTGTGCTTGAGCTTGCTATATAGTTATAATCTACAACACCCATGGATCATCATGTTATAATTTGCACATTTTAAATTGCATTAATAATCAAAAATAACTCATTAAACTGCTGCCTCCCTCGTTAAAAAACAGTGCCCAAACACTGTGAGCTGACGTCACCGTAAACGTCATTACAACAAAGAGTTGGCTCCTCTGCTGCACATCATGCTAGCGAGCAGTGGATTGTTTTTCAGTTGTTCCAAAATGACTATGTGACGCTGCAAAATTAAACTGAAGAATGAAGTAAGTACAGAGCACAGGGTGTATACTGATGAAAACGGGGGTTGATCTGCGATATGGTGTCTTGAAAATAAGTGATTAAAGAGTGCAGAAAAATGCACAAATACAACTTCAAGAGGGGAAATGAGAGGAGAAAACAACATGATTAAAAGCTCTGAAAAGTCATCTTTGCAATATAGGTCTACTTTAAAAAGTTAATGACCAGTGTCCAGTGATCTCCTGTATGTCTTGAGTTTTTGGGGTACTACTGTTACCACAAACATAACACACACTGCTATATGTTAAACTTCCTGGTACTACTGACCTGATTTGACTACCACCTTAAAATTAAATAACTGTAAAAGGGTCCTGTGGTTGCACCATTGTTTGATGTTTATATATTTGGATCCTATATCTCAGAAAGTATCTCAAATTAGTATTCAAAATTGCCAGTAGCTTTAAAGTAGAATTAACGTTTTTTACAATCTGAGCCTTATTTCGGTAATAAAACAAGTTGTTTTACTCACCCATAGCACTTTGGTGTCATTTGGAGCACTTCCAGAGATGTTTTAGATTAGCAATTAGCGTTCTCGGGGCATAGAGCATGTAATATATGCCCTGAGGGGTCTCCAAATAACAAACTTTAGTACTTTTCAAATCATGGAAGCTCGATGTCTTAGTCTACGCCTTCGTTTGAGTCAAAAGTGGCCTGTAAACCGAGATTTATCCATAATTTACAGCTTTGCGTTTCATGTTTGGGTCCCGAGAGCTGAGAGTGATATAAACTGTGACTCCGCACATGCGCACTGGCCTCCTCATCTACTCGAAACTATGGATAAATCTGGGATTACAGGCCACTTTTGACTCAAACGAAAGCGTAGACTAAGACATCGAGCTTCTATGATTTGAAAAGTGCTAAAGTTTGTGTTATTTGGAGACCGCTCGGGGCATATATTACATGCTCTATGCCCCGAGAACGCTAATCGCTAATCTAAAACATCTCTGGAAGTGCTCCATATGACACCAAAGTGCTATGGGTGAGTGAAACAACTTGTTTTATTACTGAAATAAGGCTCAGATTGTAAAAAATGTTAATTCTCCTTTAACCTAACTAGCTGAACTTAGCAGAATAAAAATGTATTCTTTCATCATTTTCTGTTTGTATTTTAAAAACTGCCTTTTCCCAGTTGACAGAATTTGCTATGTAAACTACAGTATCTGGATGCATTACACAGACTTCTAACAAGCAGAAAAGCTTATGATACAGTCAAATATAACAATAAATCAAAATTATTTGTGTAAAAAAAAAGTCTCAACATATCTTCTGGAACACCCTTTTGAGATGATCAAAACCTTTCTTCTCCAATAGCCTTTTCTTCCTCCGCTCTCGTAACGTCTATATCTTCTATCTACAGCAAACCACACACACTTCCCCTGATTCACACCATCTTGAATACTCCATGTTCAGCTGCCAGAGCCTTTTGAATCCACATATTCTGTACTGTCACACTGTTTACACGTCCTTGATGTGATTGGTCTGATCCTATCACATGGACAGCCCCTTCACCACATGAAGGAGGCCGGGTTGTGTCTGCATAGCCATAATCAGTGTGTTTATATGGGCAGAGGATTTATGGCATTTTATCAGATGGTACAAATGAATGATTCAGAAGAGCCGTGTCTCCTGCACCTTTACTGGAACATGGGTGACCTCATGTTTGAACTTAAAGCCTTCACAGTGATGCGGTCATAGTGGGGTTTAAAGGGCTCATATTACGTTATTTTCCGATCTGTGTTATAATGTTGTTTCCTCATCACAAACGGTTGGTGTTGTGTTTTGTTTCATTCACACATGTTTAACTCACAAATCCTACATGTTTAGAGTTCTTCTTTCAAACAGAAAACACACTGTTCCACTTTGTCACGTCTTGCGGAAGTGCTCCACTGTGTTTTGAAACTCCAAACACCTTTGCTAAAATAATTTTGACCATTTCAGCCCTGGAATTGCCAATCTCTACTGAACTAAAGGTAAAAGGTAGGTTGAAAACTACCACTACATGACATCACAAGGTGGAACAGAGCATTTTGAGCTTAGAACAATATTTCAACATGGCTTAAAGCTCAAAGAATCCATTTTGAGTAATATAGGAATTGTGTTAATTTCAAATAGTTTGATGCTGAAATGCTTTTGGCAGAGGTGGAGACTTAACTTGCTAATCCTTGATTTACTCCTGACTTAGATTATGACAGTTCTGAATTAGAAGTGAGCCTGTTAAGCTATGTTGAGCTGCAGTCCTTTGGGAGGTAAATATTTTCTGTTTGAAAGTAATTCTTTATGTCCAAACTTGAGCTGTCAAATCAGTTCTCTTTAGCCAAAATAAGTCCCCAGCACCAGCTTGATGCTTGTCTCTAGTCTATGTTATAACATTACACTCATAACTTTTCACTCAGAATCACTTAGTCATGGAAGGGTGAATGAAGTCTGTAAGGCTTTATGCAAAATGAATATGAACTCTGATCAACTTGCATAGAGCTGTTGGTCTCATTAACATGTTTCATTTTCATAACAATTTTACTGGTAATGCAATAGAAACAGAATTTAACTTTTGTTTTTGTGATTGTTCCCCAAAATTGTTCCACAGCCTGCTGAGTGTGGACTCCCTGAATAATGCTTTTGCTTAGGTATAGAAGAAACATTAAATGTTCATCAAATTAAATGCAGTGTTCAAGTCTTGAACTTCTATCACTTTGGTATCCTATATTTTTATTTCTTTATTCATTCAACTGAGTTTCAAAACTGGTGTCACAAAATGATTTGGAGCTGATCATTCATGCCTTTGTGTCGTCACATTTGGACTATTGCAATAGTTTGTTTTCTTGTCTGAACAAGGAGCTGTCTCGACTGCAATTAGTCCAAAACTCTGCAGCGAGAATTCTGACTCGTGTAAATAGGAGGACTCACATTTCCCCTATTTTAAAGGAGCTTCATTGGCTGCCAGTGTCCTATAGGATAAATTTTAAAATTTTGGTTTTAACTTTTAGAGCTTTGCATGGCCAGGCTCCCTCATACATCAGGGATATGATCCAGCCTTACTCCCCTGTGAGGGCTCTGAGGTCTGTGGATCAGAATCTACTGATGGTTCCACGCACGCGTTTTCGGACCAGAGGAGACCGATCCTTCCAGGCTGTTGCTCCTCGGATCTGGAATGATCTTCCACTCTCTCTGCGTTCAGTTGAGTCTGTTGACGCTTTTAAAAGCCAACTTAAGACCTTCTTTTTTGTGCAAGCTTTTGGTTAGTGTTTCTGGGCTGCTGTGATTTTATGTTGTCTTGATCTTAATCACTGTCTCCACCTTTTTATATTTTTATATTTGTATTTTGTATATTTTGTATTTTAAGTCTTGTTGTGAAGCACTTTGTGGCTCTTGTCTGTGAAAGGTGCTATATATATATTTACTTACTTTACTGACTTACAACACAAGGGTGAAATGCCATTTGAAACAGCTACTGTAACCAGTAAGAGGAAAGTTGCCTGACCAGCTAGTAGGGTCCAAAAGGATCTGGAATCGGACCATAGAGCGGGAAAAACTCTGTCTAAAAGTGGGGCAGTCAAACCACAGCCGCTAATTTGTATCATGAGTCTCTCAAATGCAGGAGACATCTGCTCTCAGTTATTCTTGTATCATTCAGAACAAAATATATAACGTCTTTTACGTCTTTTTCTTTTGTTGATTCTTTTTCTTTTGTTGATTCTGCAGAAATCCATGCTGTTTCTGTCATTTATGTTTTCTTTTTTTTCTTTTTGCATGTACACCATATTTGTTTCAAACAGACCCTGCATCTTGATCAATACGCCTGTCAATCATGCTCAACTCAAATCAGGAGGTTTCAGATCCACTCAACTTTGTAAAGTTTTGTCAAAGCATGTGGCTCTGGCTTGACAAGTAAGGAGTAAGGTACGATAAAACTAAAAGTATACTGACTATTTTAGCATCAAAACTAGAAGTGACTGTGTTTTTCTTTTCTTTTCTTTCTTTTTTTTTTTTTTTTAACAGTGTAAGATGCTGTAATTTTGAGTTCTTCTTGGTTGTACCTATGTGAGCAGTGCACATACGTTTATCTCACTCCAATCTCCAGACCTGGGAAACCTCAACAGAGCAGGATCAGATTTCAAGAACAGTTTACATTCTGCACGCTCTAGACATACCACACACTGAGACAGGCTGTAGGCACGGCAAAAGGTTTCAAAATCACACAGGGCACCGGGGTAATTATAATGAACAACACACTAAAGGGATAATTAACTAGTATTCATAGAACTGTTTGCTGAATGCCAAAATCTAATTATTATCTGATTTATGGACATTTAAAGATCCCATGACATGGTACTTCTTGATGCTTTTATATGGCTCCTTAATGGTTCCCTAATACTGTAAATGAATCCTTCTTCAAAATCAACACTCACTGCATGAGAAACAGAGATAAGATGAGAAAGAGTATTTTTTCTCTCTCTGAACACTCCATAATGGGCGTTGTTGCTTGAATGCAAATGAGGAGAAAAGAGCTGGCCAATAGTAGAGGGTGGGAGCGTGGCCAAACTCTCCGCTCTGGGCTCTGAGCCCTCAGCTGATCCATTTCCTTGTTTTTGCACGGGGGGAGAGATTTGAAGCGTTCCATTGAAAAATAAACACATTTCCACATAAAATAAAATTAAACCACTGCTGTTCAAAGGTCCAGAGGCTCAGATAAAGGAACTTCCGAGCCTAGAAACACTCGGACGTGCCTCCAGGCAAATAAAAAAACGCATTTCGCATTGCCTAGCGCATTCGCAGTCCAAACTCTCTGGGCGTGATTTACAGAGACGCTGAGTACAGACAGACGGGGGTGGAACTGCATTTGCATTTCTTTTTTCGATCTGACGTCAATAAGGTGCCTTGTTCAAAATCGCCTGTTTGAGCTCCGATTTTTTGTAACGCAGAAAAGGATCGCAAATGCTCAGTTTAGACATTTCGCAACTTTTAACCATGGGGGGGGGGGGGGGCTAGACAGGGTAGGGGAGCTCACATTAACGTTCAAAAACCTCAGAAAGTGAAAATTTCATGCCATGGGACCTTTAAGATTATTTAAATGGCATGTAAATCACTAAATCTGATATGAGGGGACATGAGGTACTATATTACAAAAAAAATTATATTGTGAGCTTTGAGCCACGGTATAATGTTAAAGGAAAAGTAACGTTTTTTTATTTTTATTTTTTACAATTTGAGCCTTATTTCGGTAATCAAACAAGTTGTTTTACTCACCCATAGCACTTTGGTGTCATATGGAGCACTTCCAGAGATGTTTTAGATTTGTGGTTAGCCTAGCGCGACTTCTAGCCATAGCTCGGGGCATATAATATATTCCCCAAGCATGTAATATGCCCCGTGCGGGCTCCAAATAACACAAACTTTAGCACTTTTCAAATCATAGAAGCCCGATGTCTTCGTCTACGATTTCGTTTGAGTCAAAAGTGGCCTGTAATCCGAGATTTATCCAGTTTACAGCTTTGCGTTTCATGTTTGGGTCCCGGGAGCTGAGAGCACAATCCGCACATGAGCACTGGCGTCCTCATCTACTCGAAACTATGGCTAAATCTCGGATTACAGGCCACTTTTGACCACACGAAATCGTAGGCTAAGACATTGGGCTTCTATGATTTGAAAAGTGCTAAAGTTTGTGTTATTTGGAGACCGCAAACAAGTGCCCCGAGAACTCACATGATGGAGATCGCAAATCTAAAACATCTCTGGAAGTGCTCCATATGACACCAAAGTGCTATGGGTGAGTAAAACAACTTGTTTTATTACCGAAATAAGGCTCAGATTGTAAAAAACGTTACTTTTCCTTTAACTCCTCATAAACATACAAGAGTTATATTATTATATTATATATTTGTTCAAAATGCCCTGTTCCACCTTGTAATAAATGAAGAGGTAGTTTTTAGGTTAACAGTTCCTTTTTGCCTTTTGCTCAGTAGAGATTGGCAATTCTAGGGCTGAAAAGATCCAAAAGATTCTAGTGAAGGTGTATGGAGTTTAAAAACACGGTAGAGCTTTCCGCATTACCACATGCCATCACAAGGTGGAACACAACAGTTTTTGGCTTGAGAGAAGAACTCGGCCTAAATATGCAGGGTTTGTGTGTTAAACATGTGTGAATAAAACAAAGCACAACTCCAGGTATTCTTCTGATGAGGAAACAACATTATAACATAGATTAGAAAATAGCATAATATGGACTTTTTATTAATTAACAGATTTAGCGAGTGCGTTTCACCACAGACAGTGACACACTTTTGACTCCTCTGAATAACTTGTGCTGATCATAAAAGCCTATTATAAAACAATATAAATCCAGAAGAGAACATGATGTCATAATGTTAAGGTCAGAATTTACTGCAGCAAAAGAGTAATGGAACAAATACAGTAAACACTATCATATATACGTGAAAAGTCCCTCAGTCGTCCAGGTAGAATCCATGATAAAAGGAGAAGTTCAATTTGTCAATTTGTCCAGTTGACAAATTGAACTTCTCCTTTTATCACTATCATATATGTTACATTTTAACAAGGCTTTGACATCTGTGAATCATCTCTTTATTTTCCTCCCACATTTGAGCAGGCCTATGTTGACTATTTAATTAAGGGGCTAGGTGATTAATTATGCAGTTACTAACTCTGAATCATTCTTAAATCGCCTTTATATTTATATTACTGCTATTACTACTACTGCTATTTTCTCATGTATGTTATAATGTTGTTTCCTCACCAAAAACATACCTGGAGTTTTGTTTTGTTTCATTCACACATGTTTAATACACAAAACCTGCATATTTACAAGGTGAAATGAGGTAATACAGTGTTTTTAAACTACATTCACCTTCACTAGAATCATTTGGATCATTTCAGCCCTGTAATGGCTCATCTCTATTGAACTAAAGGTAAAGGGCAGCTGTTAAATCTCCAAAGGTCAAAGTGCTCCTTGTTCCTTCCTTTGATCTCAGCTAGTACTTTTGTTACAATTTAAATCCACCATTAAGGGTGTGTTCACTTTTGTCCTTGTTGGGTCCAGGTCTCAGTGTAGTTCAGATGTGGACTCGCAGATGTAGATGTTGTGTACTAGTGTTTGGTCCTACTCTAGTTCTGATTTAGACCTAGTCTGGTCTTAACCTGGGAAATCCCAGGCTGCTTTCGTTCGTTCCGATCTGAAAGACAGCCTGGCAACTATGGCAAGCGAGCTCTCCCGATTCTGGGAGCCAATCAGAGAGCGGGGAGGGGTGGCAAGACGGTGACGCGTACTATGTGACAAACGGAAGCTTGTAGTTTGAACTGACAACTGACATGATTGGCTATGGGCTACGTATACACCAAATGATAGACATTCGTAACGCCCAATAAACGGCCGTTGGCGATCGTAAAGCACACCTCCGGTACGAGATATTTCGAAGGTGGCTCCCAGACCATATATCACTTGTGATATGGTCTGGTGTAAACCAGACAAGTTTGGTCTAGGATTAGTTCTGAATTTGGCCCCAGGTTAGTCCCAGTTTTGAGGAGTGTCAGTGTGCAAGGTGAACGCACCCTTAACCTTTTCATGTAAGGAGTGTCAATTACAGCTTTGATGATGACAAATCTGTGTAATTATATGCACAGAAACTAATAAAAATAATAATTATAATCTTTTAAAATATAATTTGTTCTCACTGAATTGATTATTTTTCCAATGAACATTGTGTGGCATGCGAGCAGTGCCGAGGAACTCCCTCAGGTGAGCATAATAAAACATGGGGTGTACTAGTGCACGCCCTGAATCATTCACAGGGCACATTCCACTGCCACACAGACTCAAGGCTCCAGTAGTGATCAAGACATACTGGTGCCATCCACCAGTCAGTTACTGGTACTGGTACTACGATAATATCATATTTGGTTACTTTTACTATATTATTAACTTAAAGGCAAAGTAACGTTATTTTACAATCTGAGCCTTCTTTCGGTAATAAAACAAGTCGTTTGACTCACCCATATCACGTTCGTGTCATTTGGAGCTGCTTGAAGAAAGTTATGTTTTGGCGTTTCTGTTAGCATTTGTTAGCATTTGTATTCGGGGCATTACTTTGCGGTCTCCAAATAACACAAACTTTAGCACTTTTCAAATCATAGAAGCCCGATGTCTTAATGAAAAATTTCATTTGAAGCAAAAGTGGCCTGTAATCCGAGGTTTATCCATAGTTTTCAGCTTTGCGTTTCCTATTTGGTTCCCCGGGCAGTCCGCGCATGCGCACTGGCGTCCTCATCTACTCGAAACTATGGCTAAACCTCGGATTACAGGCCACTTTTGCTTCAAACGAAATTTTTCATTAAGACATCGGGCTTCTATGATTTGAAAAGTGCTAAAGTTTGTGTTATTTGGAGACCGCAAAGTAATGCCCCGAGCAAATGATACAGCACCATGTTAAAAGATACGGGATCATTAGTAGAACAGAACGGCTCAACATAAGTTCTGCGATACTGCTCCAATTGACAGAAAAATGCTATGGGTGAGTAAAACTACTTGTTTTATTACCGAAAGAAGGCTCAGATTGTAAAATAACGTTACTTTGCCTTTAAGACTAATACTTTTGTGTTGTCTGAAACGCACATGAGATAATTCATAGTAAGCAGACTAGTGACTCATTAAGTAATTAAAGGGGGCATATTACACATTTTCTGTCTAACATATAAATTGTGCATATATAGGCTGCTTTCTTTCCAAAAAACGAAAACACTGTTTAACTTTGTGATGTCATGTGGTAAGACAGGAAGTGATCCACTGTGTTTTTAACCCTGGAGAACCCAAGAACCCTTTTTTTTTTCCTTTGGAAAATTATGAACAATGCGTTAAATGACTGCTATAAGTTCACTGAACACCAAAATATCAATTTTTCAATTTTAACCCTTTATTCCCTAATTTAGGATTAGGGCCAGATCAGATTGGGCTTAAGAATCACAATAAGAAACACTGTCAGTGAAAAGTATTTTAAATTTAGGAAAATAATCAGTCAACCACACAGCTACATTATTTTTATTTTATTAGGTTTTTTTTCTTTATTTTGTTGATTTGCATAGCTTCACCACAATGTCTCCACCAATTCCCAACTGACCACCCACACTGAATCCCCACAGTTGTAGCTTCCTTTTGATGTACTGCCTTATGCTACCAAAATACCCTTTGTACGGGACATCATCTCATCAATGGAGTGTTTTTGGCGAGGAGGTATAATCAGACATTGTCTCAGAAAAGAATCCAAAAATGGTCTCAGTTTCCAAAGTTGATCCTGTTTTACTTCTTCACCGGCCACTTCATTGTGTACAAAGTGGATGACAGAGAGTAGCACGCTGAAATGGTTGCGACTCATTACGTCTGCCACAGGCCCATAACGAACTTCACTTTCCCAGTACTGACGTACTTCAGACATCTGAACTAATCCCATCCTGAGATGCATTTCTAGAACTTGTTCTATTTCCTTTCCTGAAGTGTCTACACATTTCCCATGCTTTTGAACACTGTGTGGATTGGTATGCTCAACAATATTTTTCAACATTTCAAGGGAAACAAAGCATTGAAAGTAAACCAGTAGCGTGTCTGTCGTGACATCCTGGTACGACTCAACCTGTTCACCTTGAAAGTTCACGTCAGGCAACTCAAAGCCTGTCTTTCGCCACCTGTAAGTTTTTGCGACACGATTTGGCTCCGTCTGTGGGCTAGCAGTCTCGGCAAACGGCACATCTTCATCACTAGACGAGTCATTGTCTTGGGGAGAAGATTCACCATCATCGCTTTCATGCGGTTGAAACAATTCATCAGAATCGCTCTTGCTGTCCACTTCAGACAGACATGGCTATAGGTCTCTATATATACAGTAGCCAATACACTATTTATACAATTTATATACTATTATACTATTTATATACTCAATATATATATATTATCATACTTTTTTTGTTTAAATTGTTACATTATAATCTACAAGTGAGTTTATTTAAAGGCTTTAGCCAAATACAGGACCGTCATCATTCTCCATCTATGAAGCCACTCAAAGAACCAAAAGGTCATTTTTGAGATGTCATTTTTTCACCCATACACCCAGAGGGTCATTTTGGCCCATCATTTTTTGAACTAGCTCAGAGACGCTAATTTATCCAAAAAGAATATAAAAAGTACTTCTAGGCATTCTACAGGCTAATACTAAATAGATTAACAAAAAATACACGATCTTACCTACCGTTGGTTTGCTGAGAAAACGATTTTGTTTAGATTTGTAAACAAAAGTTTAGGTGTCTCTGGGCTTTTGAGGTTAAATAAAAATGTTTGGTCATTTTGCTTTGACGGTGGCCCGCGAAGCAAAAAAAAAAAAAAAAAAAAAAAAAGCCGGTGCGGTGCGCGGGCGCGCAGAGGCAATATTGCAATATTGTGACCACCGGGGGTGCTGGAGTGCACTTTTGCTTTCTTAAATAGCTGTAGGCCTACATGGCTATAATGTGAAATAATTGCGCCTTTGGTCTTTTTTATGTTCAAAAACTTTTTTTTGTAATTATTGTTTATATTTTTTATTGCAGTACTCATTAAAACTGTACATTTGTTTTTGAAAGTAGTTGTTGTGAATTGAGTTTGTATGGACAACGGTCTTGTTTGTTTTTGGGTGGTGGGGCGGATGTTAGGGTTTGGTCGGGGGGGGGGGGGGGGGAAATGCAACTAACAGCGGCCAAATGCCAAATTTGACGCTGTGGGTTCTCCAGGGTTAAACTCCATACACCTTCATTAGAATAATTTGGATAATTTCACCCCATCGAAGTGTCAATCTCCACTGTACAAAATAAGTAAGTAAAAATTGTAAGTAAGAGGCACTACCATTTGGAAATTTGTACATATTGAAGAATATTAGTTAGAGGGAGTAATTTCATAGATGTCAATGATACAATTTTCAGTAGTCAGTAAAATAAATAGTTTAAAGGCTAGAATAACATATATGAAAAACCTAGTTCCCTTTCAAACACTGGTTTAATAGTTGCACAAGAAATGTGTTACTAATGTTACTTAACCTAGTTGTTTTATATTCATATTTTACAACGTACAAAGTACAGGAAGCCATATGTAAAATGTAATAATATGTAATAATATGTTCCCATTTTCATATCCTATCCTAGATCAGTTCTTAGAAGCGTCTCTATTTTATTATAATCTAAATACAGGATTGTAATTAAATGGTTTGTCAGACAGTGCGGCTCCTCCTTCTCGTCACCTGCAGCTCTGTGTTTATGCTCCCATGTATCAACACCAAAATAGAACTATGACATACACAGACGTGGTTAATAAAGTTATTAAATAAACAAACAAAAGAAAACAGTTTTATAACAATGAAATGGGAGACATGTCAACAATGGAGGAAAAGTATAACTGAACACAAAAACAGGGCTACACAGTAATTAGTGGTTAGTGAAATATTTAAGGTGTGATGCTTTGTACAATGATAATGCATATGTTTTGGCATCAATAGCGTAACGGAATGCCTGAGATTAACTTGAGTAAGTAAACAGGGTGTTTGGAGTTCTGTGTACACGTGAGTATTTCAGATAATGGCCAGAGATGTGCTCCTCTCTTGTTTGTACAGAATATACACACCACCTAAAGAGCTGTCATCTGAGTAGACTACATTAATGACATGACTGGCATTCTGAACAAGCTTGAAATATGATAAGATTCAGGGACGATTCATAAAATTAGTAAACGATCCGGTACCATTCAATCTGATTCGATTCGATCCGATCCGGTTTGGTTAATTTCGATTCAATATAAATTGACAACTTTACTCCCAAGTGCTTTAAAGTTATTGAGAAGAAAAAGAGAGAAACAGAAATGAAATTTCAGAATAGTATCATTTTGTTTATTTAGTGTCCAACAGACAATACACCAGGCCTACTGAAAAACTGGCAATCCGGTTTGAAAAACTCTGCTCATACTTAAAATACAACACATTCCTTCCCTCAAGCAACACAAAACAATAAGGTTAGATATCAAAAATAAAAAAGATGATATAAAAAAAGCAAGTTGCCTATTAAAGGCAAAAATCAGAATGAATCAGAATGATTAGCCAGTTAATAACCCAGTTAATTAATGGCACCTTGTAAAAATTCATTGGACTTAATGAGGCAAACAAACAGCAAAGACGCAAGTCTCAGTACATTAAGAATGATTCAGGCATTTACTTTAAAGTTTACTATGTAAGCTTCCAGAGATGACACCACCTACATGATTCATGGAAATAGAAAGTTAAAAACACGCTTTGTAACATTCTTCATGGAGATATATACATTTTATTCCTTCTTTACCTCTAAGCCAAATAAGAGTCAGGTTTGGGAGAGTCAGGCTCATTCAGAGCATAAAAAACTACCAAAAACATGCTCATAATTAATGTTTTCAAGTCAGTTATTTTGATGTTAATTCAATGCAAATATTTTATTTTGAGATAATCAAACTGACTGTTAATTTAACAACATGAAATATTTAAATGGTAAACATTTATTTAAGGTGAACATGTTCAATTCTCTGCTATGTTGGCACATAATTATTGCTATTCCTCTCTCTCTCTCTCTCTCTCTCTCTCTCTCTCTCTCTCTCTCTGTGTGTATAGGATTTTTAGTTGTTTTTGCTGATATTATCTATGAGCTTACATTTCCAAAGTCCATCCCTTTATTTCCCATTCAACAACGTATTTCTCTTTTTCTACAATTTGGGGTGGTCACTCTTCTCTGAAGAATGAGAGAGAGATGCTCCATCTGCTTATTCTTTTCTAAAATTTTTGTCTTTGGACCCAACATGCAGGCTTAACTTTTATCGGATATGTCTCTATCTGCACACACACACACACACACACACACACACACACACACACACACACACACACACACACACACACACACACACACACACACACACACACACACACACACACACACACACACACACACACACCTCTGTGGCTGAATTCTAATCAGGATTATTTAGACAATCATCCCATTAGATTTGTTTTAGGTAGAAGAGGTCAAATGGAGAACCAAGAGCCAAACTCAAACTCAAAACCTACCACATAAAAAGTCCCCATGACCCGCCAGATCCACATACTACAGACAAAACAATATAAAAACGTGTGAGTCTAGAACCATATCCTGTCTCCCCAATTTCAGATATGCATAACAGGCAAGTTATACTGTATATTTTGCTTTGAATGATACAAGGATTTTTGAGAGACATCTTCTGCATTTGAGAGACAGATGCTACGAATTATAGACTGTGGTTGGACCATCCCAAATTAAGATGGAGGTTTGATGCCCTTTATGATCCAGTTCCAGACCCTTATACACCCTTGACTCTTCACCCGTGACCGTGAATCAACCCCAAGACATCCTTGTTGTGAGCTGAGATTGCTAACTACCAACGAACACATGATATCCTATTGCATTTATTTAGAACATTAGCCGCACAGCATTTCTTTCAATACCTAATCTCCTCTTCCACTGCTAAATCCGTGTATATTACTATTATTCCAACAACACATTTGTGCTCAGGCTGCTACAAGCTAAGTGCAGGGTGTCATTGTGTGGTTATCTTACGAGATCACTCCTCTGACATGGCAGCCTTCAAAATAGCTTCTGTCAATACAAGGGAGTGTGCGTTAAACAAACAAAATTATTACTGCACAATCAAAACAGTCATACCAACGCAAACATGAGTAACCTGCCTGTACGAAAACAACGAATATTACTGTCAACAAAAGGTAAACCGCATGGAATGTGTACCGTAGTGTCAATACTGGTTTTACGCTGTGACTAATAGAATGTGATAGGTTTCCATGTGACCTCAAAAAGCTAGTTTGATGTCCTAGTAAAAAGTAGTAATTGTCTGGTCGTAAAAATTAATATGGTGAGTTTAACTGTGGAAGGCATATAAAACATGATATTAAAGGTAGCTTATTCACTTGTTGCCTTGTTTACATAATACCCACAGGCTGAAATCGTAAAGTTAAGTTACACCTAACAATATCTTTTTTTTTTTAAAGTGTAAAACAGCTAACTGCAGTCAAAGATTCAAAGCGCACCCATATTTGCAAAGTGTTCAAGTCACTAAGAATTTAAATTGACTCTTGTGAGTTTAAACCAGGGTGGGCAAACTTTTTGACTCGTGGGCCACAAAGGGTTCTAAAATTTAACAGAAGGAGCAGGGGATTTAGTGTTTTGGTAAAAACACTAAAAATAACATGGGATATGTAGAAAACATGTGCTTTATTTTAATTAAAAATAAAAAAAGCATTATAACAAAATGTCCATCTTTCAAGTTCCACAGTATTTAGCTATTTATTGAAATGACTCTTAATATACAGGACATTGTATTAATAAAATACAGCTTTTTTTTAATTACTAACAGTTACTATTTTAAAGCACTGAAAGTTCTGCTCTCCTTCAGGTTCTTTTATTCTTTCGTTGACTGCTTGTTAGCATAGTTAGCATGTTTTGTGGCAAAGTGACGGCTGATATTATATTCTTTAAAAACCGCTACAGTCTCTTGGCATATCCGGCATACAACAGCTGATAAGTATTCGGTGAAAAAATATTTACTCCTTATTAAACACTCGACATTCTCTGTCCGCTTTTCTTTTCTTAGCTCATCTTTACAGGAGGGCTGAGGGGTTAAAGAGTAAAGCACAAACGTGGAGCAAAACGCTACACCTCAACAAAGGTCAATGTATCTAGTGCGCCAGCTATTGGAAAACGCCACAATTGCAGGGAAATTAAAACATTAAAGGTCCCATGACATGGTACTTCTTGATGCTTTTATATGGCTCCTTAATGGCTCCTAATACTGTAAATGAATCCTTCTTCAAAATCAACACTCAGTGCATGAGAAAGAGAGATAAGATGAGAAAGAGTCATAAATGTCACTCTGGAACACTCCATTATGGGCGTTGTTGCTTGAATGCAAATGAGGAGGACAGAGCTGGCCTATAGTAGGGGGTAGGGGCGTGGCCAAGCTCTCCGCGCCGCTCTGTGACCCACTTCCGTGTTTTTGCACGGGGGGAGAGACTTGAAGCCTTCCATTGAAAAATAAACACATTTCCACAGAAAATAAAATTAAACCACTGCTGTTTCAGATATCCACAGGCTCAGATAAAGGACTTCCGAGCCTAGAAACACTCGCAAGTTCCTCCAGGCAAATAAAAAAACGTATTTCGCATTGCGTAGCTCCTCCGCAGTCCAAACTCTATGGGCGTGATTTACAGAGACGCTGAGTACAGACAGACGGGGGTGGAACTGCATTTGCATTTCTTTTTTCGATCTGACGTCAATAAGGTGCCTTGTTCAAAATCGCCCGTTTGAGCTCTGATTTTTTCTAATGCAGAAAAGGATCGCAAATGCTCAGTTTAGACATTTCGCAACTTTTAACCATGGGGGGGGGGGGGGGGGGGCTAAACAGGGTAGGGGAGCTCACATTATCGTTCAAAAACCTCAGAAAGTGAACATTTCATGCCATGGGACCTTTAACAAGGTTTATTAATATAATTTCTTCAAGTTCGGTGGGCTGGATTAAGAAACTTAACGGGCCGCATATGGCCCCTGGGCCATAGTTTGCCCATGCATGGTTTAAACCTTGTTATGATGTTGTTACCTCATCCTATCTGGAGTGTTTTGTTTCATTCACACATGTTTGAGTAATCCTGTATTATTAGTCTGTCTACATCTCCAAATCTCAGAATGCTCTGTTCCACCTTGTGATGTCATGAAGCTGTAGTTTTCAAGTTAACAGCTACCTTTTACCTTTAGTTCAGAGATTGGAAATTCCAGGGCTGAAATCATCCAGATGAGTCTAATGAAGGAGTTTGGAGTTTAAAAACCACAGTGGAGCACATTCTGTATTACCTGATGACATCACAAGGTGGAACGGAGTGTTTTCCAAATATGCAGGATTTGTGTGTTAAACATGTGTGAATAAAACAAAACACAACTCCAAGTATTTTTGTGAGGAGGAAACAACATTATAACATAGATGAGAAAATAGTGTAATATGGGCCCTTTAAATGGAAATAAATAAAAATAAAAGTGTTAATCTTGATTCTACTTCAATGGTCACTCAACAAAGCCTACAGATGATTGACAGGAATATAGATGCAGTTCTGTACCCATGCCCTTTACAATTACCAATTTAATACACAATGGAACTAATAAAAGCATAAGGTCATATGATAAGTATTATCACCTATTACCTATTAGGTAATAGGTGAAGTGTCATATTGCTGTTGTGTTCAATAACACAACAGAGAAATACTCTTGGTTTATCTGGTTTGGACAATGATCTCATCCATTTTAGCTACTGCTGCCAATTTGTGCTTGGAAGTACTTTTTCATTCATAATTTTGTTTGCATTTGAAACTTGATTTTTATATATGAGAATATGGTACCCTTAATACCTAGTCACATTAATAACACTAAAAATATACAAATTATTTATTATAGTACTGTACTACTTGTACTGCATTTCTCAATTAATTTTCCTTGTATGCTAATTGTGTGAAGAATCCCTCAGTCGTCCAGGTAGAATCCAGGGTAAAAGGAGAAATTCAATTTGTCAACTGGACAAAGTTTATTGACGGAGCAGCTCGGATGAGCCAAATAAACTTTGTCCAGTTGACAAATTGAATTCCTCCTTTTACCTTGTATGCTAATTGTTTTTAGACCCCAGTATCTCATAATTGCAGCATACCCGTCTCACTTTTTCCTCAGCCCATAATTGTACAGACCTTTTGTAGCCCACATGCTGTTCCATTGACAATACTCACCTAAACATCACTGTATGGCTCCTTGCCAATACAGCTTTTTATAGTTTTTTTACGCACGCAATGGAAACCTTTTCAAAACTGTCTATACGTCTTTTGAAGTGGTTTGGCCTCTCCCACTGGGGCTGGTCTAAGGTACGCGGTATATAAGGCGCTGCCGTAAGAGAAAGCAGGTGAGACTGCTTCTGCAGGTGCGTAAAGGAACATTACGGCACTGGATTTGTTGGAAACATGAAGCTGGAGGTTCTCTGCGGAGGTCACTGTAGCCTCAAAACTGTCGAGGAACTGGGGTCAGGTGGAGACAGGGCAGCCCGAAGCCCATCATCCGTCAATCCAGTGTCCAACAGTGCGCCCAAGCCATACGCACGGAGAGGCAAACCGCCCTTCTCCTACATCGCGCTCATCGCTATGGCCATACGCGACTCCCCGAGCGGCCGGCTCACGTTAGCGGAGATTAACGATTATCTGATGGACAAGTTCCTCTTCTTCAGAGGGAGCTACACGGGATGGAAGAACTCGGTGCGGCATAATCTGTCCCTGAACGACTGCTTCGTCAAAGTGCTCCGTGACCCGTCACGGCCGTGGGGCAAGGACAATTACTGGATGCTAAACCCTCACAGCGAGTACACGTTTGCAGACGGCGTGTTCAGACGCAGAAGAAAACGTCTCAGTAAAGGTAGACTTGTGGATGAAGACTTTCCCGGACACGTAATGACGTCTGAGCCTCGGGTAAAGTTCTCCAGCTCTTTCACAATAGACAGCATCCTCAGCACCCCCTTCAGAAGAGACGCACGTTCAGGAGAAACAGCGGTCCATCCTTCCATCCACTGGTGTCATACTGGACACATTACGCACCACGTGAACTTACCTGGCGCATTACCTTACGTCACGGACGTGGGTCAGGTG
This sequence comes from Paratrypauchen microcephalus, assembly GCA_036785185.1. NCBI lineage: Eukaryota > Metazoa > Chordata > Actinopteri > Gobiiformes > Gobiidae > Paratrypauchen > Paratrypauchen microcephalus. The sequence goes on along the minus strand of JAVJIX010000021.1, from coordinate 3,205,613 downwards.
ACACATCATTCAAAAACAGAGAAGATTGGACTCTTTTGAGCAGGTCATACTCCTCCTGCATTGTTGTTGGTTTTGTTTTATAGGCCCACATGTTACACACGCTGGTATTTCACAATATTTTATAACAAACGTTGTTATTGTAATTGTTAATTATTTAATAAATTATATTTTGTGTTTTTGGACTGTCAAATAAACATAATTTGAAGTCAGTTTTATGACTGAATTTTAATTGTTCATGCTGTTGTTGATTCTTTTTTTTTTCCATTATTACCAAGAGATATTCGGTCAAATAGGTCAGTTATTTTTTCCTAAAACTGAATATAAAACTGAAAACTTTAAGTGGACGGTTCAATATATGTTTTAGTTTATGTTTTAGTCTTACTCACTTGTCAGCATCCTAATTGTATTACGCGTTTTAACGGTATGCCTAATACTTATTGTCTAACTGTGCATTTATTCACCCTGCACATAGGACTACTTTACATTTGGGCATTATTTTGTACCCACTGTATTTCCACCAAGCCAAAGCCAAAATAGAGCTTTATGATGTAACCCAGACTTCTCAAGGTAAACTGATACTTGCGCGCGGTGGGTGGTATAAACTATGGGCCTGTTTTGATGGAAAAATCATGCTTCTTGTCATTGCAGAGTCTGACCAGTCCCCAAACAAATGCCTCAGATTTGCCAACATCATTCCTACACGAAACCACGGGGCACAAAGGAAGACTTTCAGATCTGTACCCATTTCCTTGTTCCAAATGATCTGCTAATTTTTGGAAAAGTGAGGGCTGGTGGGAGGAGAATTGTCCTCTTCCACTTCCAGCTTCTCTTCAGACCCGCTCCACGGGGAGGGGGCAGCTACTTCAGAGTTCTTGGAGGGATCTGTTCCATGAAGCTGATACATGGAGAAGCAGAGGCAGCTTTTTCTTCAATCTCTGCCAGGAATGGACACTGGCAGAACGAGGGGAGGATTTAATGAATCTTGTGAGGACTGAAAATTGTAAATTGTAGCGGTGAACCATGGCGAGCACTGAGAGCCTGCAACTGGTGGACAACTCGGCGCGCTCTGATCCCCCTGTGAGCGCGCACACAGTGATGAACAGCGCTCACGATGGCTCCAAAGGTAAAAAGTCTGTACTGAGGCGCCCTGAAAAGCCCCCATATTCTTATATTGCTCTCATTGTCATGGCGATCCAAAACTCACCCAGTAAAAGGCTCACTTTGAGTGAAATATACCAGTTTTTGCAGGCGCGTTTTGCCTTCTTTAGAGGCGCGTACCAGGGATGGAAGAACTCCGTGAGACACAACCTCTCTCTGAATGAATGTTTTATAAAGCTGCCCAAAGGCTTAGGCAGACCCGGGAAGGGCCACTACTGGACCATAGACCCCAGCAGTGAGTTCATGTTCGAGGAGGGTTCCTTCAGACGCAGACCGCGGGGCTTCCGGAGAAAGTGCCAGGCCCTGAGGCCCATGTACCGGGTGGTGAATGGGATGAGCTTTGGAGCATCTGTGCATCCTGGGACCTTTGACTTCCACCCGAGCTCTGGCTCTGTGACCTGCCACAGCGGCTATAATTTAGACTTGATAGGAACCCCAGGTGGATACGACAGTCTTAGTGCGGTCACTAACTCGTCCTACCTGTCGGCGTGTCAGGTGGGCAGTAGTCGCGCAGACTACAGCCCAGATGTCCGAGGAGATTCACTATACTCTAACACATCCACGCACTGGACGTCACCTGCCGTCTCGTCATACATCAAACAGCCCCAAGCATCATCTACCCAGCATAATGCAGTGACGTATTCACGGGACCAAAGTTATTACAGCGCCCAAGATGCGCCAGACATTCCAGGTATGACAGCTGATACTATAAATACATGCATAGGTAGAGAGCATGTTTGACTTTTAAACGAATAAAAAAATGTGTGCGTAAAAATGTGTGCGTAAAAATGTGTGCATACAAATTAGGCCTAGTTTTACGCACAATACATGAGGGTCTTTTTGATCAATTGAAATAAGTGAATTAATAATGTGTGCGCAAATCAAAATTTAAATAAAGGATTTAAACATAATTAATACTCACTTAACGACTAGAGGAAAAAAGCTAAACGTACAGTCATTGCTTATTAAGATCCATATTCAGACCCGATTATAGCGATGCAAGCACACAAAATGTTATTAAATATATCATATTTATTTAAACTTTGTAAAGTTTTTTTTTTGAGATTCAGAGATTTCTTTTACAAGAGCGTCCTTTTTTTAAATCATTGTTATGACATACTAGTGAAGGCTAATTCAATGATTTTAATGAAATAATAATGAAATATTATTTGACTGTGTCTCACAGCGGGACTGTCGCGATATTCCTCCCATTCCACCTCCACGTGCGACAGGAAGGAGCTGATCCTGAGCCCGAGCGCGAGCAGCGGCTTATACTACCCCCAGCACCTCCATCACCCCCACCTCCACCAGCAGAGCACGTACCAAGACGTCAAGCCGTGCCTCGTGTAACCAATGACTTAGAATAAAATGCATAATGTACAAGCGCTTCAGTTTATTTTTGTAGAATTATTAAAAACATGTTGAACAATACTGCGTTCATTATAGTTTTTTCTGCTTAAACCCAGTCGACCTGTGCACAGATGTATGACTATTTTTGACAAAAAAAAAAAAAAAGCACAAAAATGTTATCGTTAACGTATAAAACCATAAAACCATTTATCATTCTGTGTAAGATTTGCATACACACGTACACAACATTGTAAAATCACCAATGAAGCAACCAGTGTAGGCCTATATAAGATGGTTCTAGTGCAGGTCTGGACTGGGACAAAAAAACAGCCCTGGCATTTTTGGTTTAGACCGGCCCCTCATAATTAGTCCTGGTTTAGTCCTGGTTCAGTCCTGATTTAGTCGAGGTTTAGTCCTGGTTCAGACCTGATTTAGTCCCGGTTTAGTCCTGGTTCAGACCTGATTTAGTCCTGATTTAGATCTGATTAGTCCTGGTTTAGTTCTCGTTCAATCCAGATTTAGTCCTGGTTCAGACCTGATTTAGTCCTGATTTAGACATGATTAGTCCTGGTTTAGTCCTGGTTCAATCCTGATTTAGTCCTGGTTCAGTCCTGATTTAGTCCCGGTTTAGTCCTGGTTCAGACCTGATTTAGTCCTGATTTAGATCTGATTAGTCCTGGTTTACTTCTCGTTCAATCCAGATTTAGTCCTGGTTCAGACCTGATTTAGTCCTGATTTAGACCTGATTAGTCCTGGTTTAGTCCTGGTTCAATCCTGATTTAGTCCTGGTTTAGCCCTGGTTCAGACCTGATGTAGTCCTGGTTCAGTCCTAAATTGTAAGCCGGTCTCTAAGTAAAAAAAAAAAGAAAAAAAGAAGTAGGGCATCAGCCCCTAGGACTGTCGGCCCACCGGGAAAATGCCTGGTATGCCCAATTACCAGTCCAGGTCAGTTCTAGGGGGATAGTAACACACGGAGTCGTCCCCTTCCTTAGGTCTGTAACAGTCGTCCTAAAACTCATCTATTTTTAATGAATCGTTAGAAATAAGCGACTGAGAGAATAAGAGATTATGTAGAGTAAACTGTGGGGCCCAGGATGAATTGCTGTCTCGGCTTTCCAGTAATAAACCCAAAGAAGCAGCACAAATCTTTGGCGCCATCTACTGGCCACACAACTAGGTACATCATTTATTTTCTGCTAATGAGTTCAAGATTTGATGTGACAGACGGACAGATCTCCTCACCTCCAGGGGAAGGGGTACATTTCATAAGTACCGGAGTAATTTAAATGAAACTGTTTCTTATGCGCAAAACAAAAGAAAATCGGCTTTTTGAATGGATGTAATCTACATTCTACTCCATATTGAGTTATTAGACTGTGTATCTTTTAGATCTACACCAGTCACTTGCACCCATAAATATGTGACACAGAATAATGTAAGTTAAACACCACCCACAATACGCGCGGACGTAGTCTCTTCTTTGACTCTAGTCCTTTTGAATAGCAAAACAAGAGATAATAGGCCTATAGCCGCAAGCGGTGATGATCGGCCCTCGCTTGCTTGTCCTCGCCAATGGGACGCCCGGCAAAAACTTTGTCGTAGCCAAACCAAATTTGGTACACAGAAACACCGTTGCTAGGCGACCAACAGGAAGTCAGCCATATTGGACCGAGCTTGTGACCCGGCGCCGAAGGCAAATTTTCCTGTCCTTGTATTTTAACAAACTCCTCCTCAGGTTTTTGACCCAGACTCACCAGAATCGTGCTGTATCATCTAGACAAGTGGAACATTAAAAGTTATTAAAAGCGTTCTAAAAGACTTAACGGTATTTCCGTGAAAACGCTTTTGCCGGGCGCCCCATTGGCGAGGACAGATGTTTGGCCTGTTGCCATGGCAACACGGGTATAGCCATAGGCGCAATGTATTTTGATTTTCCAGGGGGCGCTGTCGAGCCATTTTTAAAGATTTTTAAATACAGATTATTTGTAAATTCCTTTTTTGGCATTCTTGAAATTAATGCAAAATTTCGTGAGTTTTCGTTGGTTGCAAAAAGGGAGGGGGAGGGGGGCAGCCTAATAATAATAATAATAAGAATAAATAGGCTAATAATAAGAAAAACCAGAACAATAACAATAGGCCCTACGCTTTAGCGCTCGGGCCTAATTAACTGTTATATAGTGGTCAACCAAAAGGTGGCAGCAGTGTTTTTCAGATAAAAACGCGTGTCTTGAGAAGCTTCTCACTGGACGGAGCATAGGCCTCCACGTGTGCGGAGGATACAGACGGTACAGGTTTAATAAAGGCCTACTGAAAAGCTCTATCCGCATTTGTAATCACAGCATGCTACAATATTAGTATAACATTAAAGAGCTCTCTAATTGTGGCCAGTATGGAATATTTACATTTTCAGTGTCATAGAAACCAGTAAATGCTGTTCATTTTCCTGCCACATGGGGGCATCGTGACACCATTTACATTCACCTCAATAAGAAACGACTTCTCAGGCCTTTCCCTCACACGGTGGCTGCTGACAAAGGTCATGTTACTTCAGATATTTATTTTACATCAACGCATGTCATAATATTAATATTTCATAAAACATTTCATGGGTTACATCTCTCGTTTGTTTTACCAGTTAATGGTCCCTCATACAATAACGTACTACAAACAACTGATTACTTCAAACTATAGGCCTATTACAGATTATTAAAATAAATGTTATTATTATAAGTTAGAAAAGCTACTTTATCAAATAGCCTAAAAATATTGTATACAGATTTACAAATGACAAACTTTATAGGGACAAATGAAATAAAAATCCCGCAGCTTTTTGCGCTTTTACTTTCTATTGCGGTTAGTAGGTTTTACGCGCGCCTCTGAACGGCACCAATAACGAGGTGTGGGTGGGCAGCGGGGCAGCGCAGTGAAAGGCCAGAGCACGGTGGAGGTGACGGGGTTGGAGGGGAGTGTAAACAGCCCAGGGGCCCAGGAGGGACAGAGAGTTCACGCCCGGGTCCGTGTAAGGAGAAACCCACGCAGTTCATGCACGTTTCATTAAAACGACGCGCACGGGATTACGCGGTGTTGGGAGTGTAACTTATGCCTCCCTGTGACCATTAGCGATTTCATGCACCGTCACCTGTAGAGGGGCACGGCGGGTCTGGCGGTGAAACGCATTTTACGCATGTGATGGGAACTTGTTACATACAATAACGTTATGATTCAAATCTTTTATTCTTCATCACACGTTTTGGTTGACAATTGAGTGTGACATTCGAGGCATATGGCCTGTTTTTGTTTTGAGCAGCTTTCACACCAAAGAGCCCAAAATGTTACTATTCACGTTGTATTGACACGACATCTCGCCGCTAAGGGCGCTTTGATCCAGCGCGTAATTTGGTTTGGTAAATCATCGTTGCCTGAAGGACGCCAAATGGCTCCAGCGCTGAAGTGACGACGGGCTAAAGTAATGCAGACAGTGGTTTTAAGGTTAAAGATAATCATTTCACTGTGGGTCTGTTTCTAACGTCACTCAAAAAAGTGAAACATGGATATTGTTGGCATTAAATAACTCTTATCATTTAAAAAAATACTTCATGGTGTCTAATTTTGACGATGGAATCAAGAGAGTTTCTTTGTATTAACATAATGTAGAAGCTATGCAACAGTTTCGTGGAACCATTTCACGCAACTTTTTAAATTAAATCCAAGGAAATATTTTTTTTTGAGTGCAGTTACACCATTTTAAAATACACATGTACACTGCCTGACAAAAGTATTAGGACAATAGTCGTAGTCTAGTCCTGGTTTAGACCTACACTGCGATGAGTCCCCATTTTTGCAATAATATGCCTTTACGCACGATGTAATTTGCTTTAATATATCAATAAATTGATTTGTTGTCATTACCAATACGTGTTGTTATCATTATTTATGAAGACTATAATTTCAGAATACTACACATCGGCCTGAACCAAATTGGAAATTAATTTAAAGTCAAATAAATCCAGTTAATTCGGAGATGAATTAAACATTGACAAAAACGTGCCTTTATATGTCTTTGATGGCTAAAATGTTTCCATCAACAATAAAATAGCTTATTATTAGATGTGTTTTCTAAAGACAAAAACGGACTTGTAGCCTAATAGTGGTACGGAGATGACCAATCGTGTTGTAACTTCTTTCTTCCAAGTATAATGCCTGTTTGGATAGATCTGTCACGTCAAAAGTCCACAGTGGGCTGGAGTTGACACCACCTCCTCTCACTTCTCCTAAGCCGGCATCTTGCGCCCCTCAGCCCGGCCTGCCTTCCCATTGGCCCTGTCCGCTGACTTTTTTTTGCTTTTAGGGGAGGAGCCCGCTTCACTGGTTGCAAAAAAAAGGAGGAAAGAATTTAACTGCGCAAAAAGTTGTGTGTGCGCGCGTACGCTCCAAAGTTCCGAAGGATTTTCACAGCGTGGTAGAGGAAATTCGCTCTGAGATGGGGACTGCTTAAAAGACAACACTCTTACGCGATTTTTGTAACTTTCTTCAAGTGAAATTTGGACTCTTTTATTTGATTTGACTTGATTTCTAACTACGCAGAAGACATGCAGGCGCGCTATTCTGTCTCCAGCCCCAACTCTTTAGGGGTCGTGCCGTACATCAGCGGTGACCCCGGCTACTACCGAGCGGCTGCGGCTGGAGGAGGCTACACGGGGATGCCTTCCGCTATGAACATGTACTCCCACGCGGCTCACGAGCAGTACCCGGGTGGCATGGCGCGCGCCTATGGACCGTACACCCCGCAGCCCCAGCCGAAGGACATGGTGAAGCCTCCTTACAGCTACATCGCCCTCATCACTATGGCCATCCAGAACTCCCCGGACAAGAAGGTGACCCTGAATGGGATATATCAGTTCATCATGGAAAGATTCCCATTTTATCGCGATAACAAGCAGGGGTGGCAGAATAGCATCAGACACAACCTGTCGCTCAACGAATGCTTCGTCAAGGTCCCCCGCGATGACAAGAAACCAGGCAAGGGGAGCTACTGGACACTAGACCCGGACTCTTACAATATGTTTGAGAATGGCAGCTTTCTGAGGCGGAGACGTCGTTTTAAAAAGAAAGACGCGCTGAAGGAAAAAGAGGAGCGCTTGCAGAAGGATGTGCCAACCCCAACGAGGCAGCCCCAGTCCCAGTCCCAGCAGCAAGGCCGAGAGCAGGAGCAGCCGGTGCGCATCCAGGACATAAAGACTGAGAACGGAGCCATGACGCCTCCGCAGGCCGAGTCTCCGTCGCTAAACCCCGTGCCCAAAATCGAAAGCCCGGACAGCAGCAGCAGCATGTCCAGCGGGAGCCCACACAGTTTGCAGTCCGGTCGCTCCATCGGCGTGGTCACTCCGGAGCACCACCCGCACCAAAACCAGCAGCAGCAGCAGCAGCACCACGTACAGGCCTCGACGCAGGGTTTCAGCGTGGACAACATCATGACGTCTCTACGGGGCTCGCCTCACGCGCAGTCGGACCTGGTGGCCTCCTCGAGAACCCCGTCTCTGTCTTTAAACTATTCCCCCACCCAAACGTCCGTGTACAGCTCCCAGTGCAGCCAGAACTCCTCTACCTCCAACGCGACGTATCATTGTAACATGCAAGCCATGAGCCTGTACGCAGGGGACAGGTCGAGCCATTTGGCGCCCAGTACGGTGGATGAAACGTTGCCAGATTACGCAGTCACGACCACGGCGAGTTCACTGTCACACGGTAATTTGAATTCAACGAACGAGGGCCATCATCATCAGGGCAGGCTGGCGTCTTGGTACCTGAACCAAGCAGGGGATCTTGGGCATCTGGGAGCCGCGTATCCGAGCCAGCAGCAGAATTTTCACTCCGTCAGAGAGATGTTCGAGTCGCAAAGGATTGGCTTGAATAATTCGCCGGTGAACGGGAATAACAGTTGTCAGATGTCGTTCCCACCGAGTCAGTCCATCTACAGGGCATCCGGGGCGTTTGTGTACGACTGTAGCAAGTTCTGACCAAAGCAGTGCCAAGTGAACTGAACTTTTGACGTATAAAACCCCACACCGTATGGACTAGAGACAGAATTCACTTGATGTTGGTTTGTCAAATGAACACGTAAGTCTCTCTTTTGTGACTTTTTACCTATGCCAGTTTTCATGGGCGTGTAAATTGCATATAGTAATTTATTTAAGTGTAGCCGGATGCTATAAGGACCAAACACCGAAGAAAGTGTTTCCAAACTGAATTGTCCAGAATTATTGTGCTATTATAAAAAATAAGTACAAATGGAACGTGTATATTGCCATACTATTTTAAAGAATCTTCTTGTTAGTAAGTATTTTTGAAGGATTTGTTTTGTTTGTTTAAATAAATTGTCATTGTATGTGAGCTAAATTCACGCCTCTTTGTTTTAAAATGATTTAAAAATGCGTTTTAAACTCAATTGGCACGCGCGTAAATTACTTTAGAGTGGACTTTATAGTGATCCACAAATCTGTATGAATAAGATTGAACAAATCAGGGTTTTGCTACACAGTGTTTGAAATATTTGCATGCCATTTTGTTCCATAAAACCATAAAATGTAGTTAGCTAAGTGCGCAATTTATTGCACTGCGCAGCGTTAAAAGTTATGGGAATTACGCACGGCTTTACTAACTTTACGCAGGCCCTGAGTTTTCTTTCTCGCCTTTCTCTCTCCTCACCTGTGTGTGACCCATCGGCAGTGAAGACAGCTACACTGGTCTGTATTGTGTTTTGGTAGGTAATGGGGGTCGTTCCACTTGTCAGAATTATTACTTTTTGGCCTATTTTTTTATGATCTTTGTCTGACCGTCTAGAAAGCATTTATCAATATCCTCAAGGAACAATCTCTCAACAGCTGATACTACAAAAACACACACAAGAAATCTCAGTAGCCCATTTGCATCTCAGAGCAGTTATATATTAATGTAGCCTCTGCGTAAAAGCGTAACCATAGTCACGGTTATAATAACTTCACATTATTCTCCCTTTAAAAAACATTGAATATGTAAAGTAGGCACTGGTAAACGCATTTATTACTTAGATTTTTTTTTTTAATTTATGTATTTAATCACAAGGAAGGTTTTGTGCATGGCGCCATGACTACCATTCCAATCCAATTTAGTCAACTATTTTAAAGTATATTTCAAATTGTTTATTAGATATAATTTATTGTTTCGTTATCATTGATCGAAACTATTTTCTAAATGTTTAAAAACTCTTTAGTATAAGCATTCCCAAAACTATCTGTGTGATCTGGTCCCATAATATAGAGCCATTATGAGTGCCTCGCCATTACGCGCGCCCGGCTCATAAACAAATGTCGTGTTAGGCCCGAGATTGATGGCGCTGCCACAGAATAGAGTCAAAGCAGGAAGGAATAAAACGCAATCACACGGCTCCCAGCGTTCCTCAAGAGACACGGAAAGAGCGAGGCAGCGAGAGAGAGGGACCCGGGGTCAGGAGGGAGGATGTCGGCCAATATTACAACAGGACGCGCTATTCTCTCTGGGAGTACAGTGCCATTATGGATCATACAAAACAACAGATTTATATATAATAATATAATTTAGTCTAGTTTGGAATGTGTGATGCTATTTTTGACGAGTAAGTTATTCATTCATTCAAATTAAACTCTGTCCAAAACAATTAATAGCATTTTTGAAAGTGATGTCCTTTGTTCTGAGGGCGCTAGAAATAATCTCGGTGAGCTGTTACTATCAATTTACTTTGGAACATTTGATTTATTACGCACTGGGATGAACGCCAACCACAAGAATTGCTACGCACAGGCCCAGCAACGAATAAAACAGTAATGTGGCACTAATATGATGCATTATTTTATTTTATTTTATTATTCTTTGCCAGATTTCAAAATTGTTTTCTATATCAAATGCATGCTTTTATTACTTTTAGTTATTTTTTAATCTAATTTAGTTTAGTTAAAAATACGTAGGGCCTGAATAATTAGCATAATCTTAAAATAAATACATATATCACAATAGCCTAATTGTGTTTTTTAGTCATTTTAAAATAGTTTGTTGCGTCTTAGTCCCCACCAATCCTCATCCACTTGACCGTGTTCATATGGAAGACGCGTCTCAAACGCCCATAAATGGACTGTGAGTGCAGTTGGAAGAGGTCAGGTCAAAGTTCAAGCGAAACAATTCACAACATAACAACAGTTAACACAACACGGAGCGGTTACAGTTACCGTCAGATTACACTCATTTACTCCAAATGCGCACCAACAGGAGGCTTTACGCACAGCCATAAATCAGGGCAATAGGCCTGCCGCGCACTCCAAAGGCATTTGTAATACTCTATAGGTACACAATCAACAACATTGTGCTTTATTTATCAATAAAATATTTGTATTATAGGGCATACTTTAGTAAGTTTTTACGTTTAAGAAGACGGAGGTTGCGCGTTATTGCGCAATGTACTGGCCTACACAACTGGCCTACAATTAATGTGCATTATCTTAATACATCAGAACTAAAAAGGGGTTGTTTATTTCTTTTCTTTTTTTCAGAAAACATACATGTAGCCTAATATAATGCCATCATGTGTTATATTTGAAATGAATGAATTAGGACATCATTAAAAGGCTGTATTCCCTCCCGTCACTAAAGGCCGTATTGATTGTTCGTCTTAAACAGAATAAAAGTGTAACGCGCACTCCACGAGCCTCTGTGTCCGCGTGCACCTGTGTGCGCTCGTGCCTCGCTCAGTGCACGCGCGAGACTGCAGCTTTTTGCGCCAGGTGTTTCTAATTAAACCGCAGCAGACGTAAAGACGTAAAGACGTAAAGACGTGCGTGGGTTCTGTTGGAGGTCCGGAGGTTCCCGGAGGTCCAGCACTCTCGTCAGGTCTTCACAAACGCTTGGATTGTATGAATCAATTCACAAACCAAAACTGTGATGATATGATGCACGTTAAAGAGGGTCTACTGGATGTGGACAGTGAGATAATGCGGCTCTGTACACACGCGCATCGCCCTGTGCGTAACCCTCCGTCCTGAAGGACCCCCGGGGCCCCGGCACCTGAACAGTGCCGCCTCTGTGCCGCACACAGAGCGCGCCCTTCTGGAGCGGGGCCTGCGGTTACTAAATGTGGATCCATACACTGCGTTTATTCTCCACCAGGGCCTACTTTTATGAATGTATTTTGGAGGCTGCGTTTTCAAGGAGTTTATAGTTTTTCCCTCAAAAATGCCCAGAAGAAAAAAGCTCGGCTGTGTTGAACATTCGAGTAGATAAAATTACATTCGGTGCTTAGAAATGTATTGTGAAAATTATAAAATACAACTCAAGTCAATGTCCAGATTCAACCTTCTGATGACATTAATGAAATATTGATTTAAAACACGACTTGTGTTGTATTTGATGTTTTTTGTGTGCATTTAAAATACATGTGTCCCAACATGTCTCAGTCTAATTTAAAAGGATCAATATATTTTATATCTTTGACCTCATAAAAGGGTAAAATCTGCTTGGCATAGGCAGATTCTATAGAATGCTGGTGCCGCTCTGCTAGTCACCTTGTATCACTTTTCAAAGAAACGTCCAAAAGGCAACTCCAGCAGTGTTTTACAATTGAAAATAATTTCAGTCACCATGTAAACAGGTTCTATTGGCTGTAAAAGCAGAGTATATGGGAGAGGACGGAGGAGCAGCCTGACACATGAAAAGGGTCAGATGAAAGCAGCTGACCAGTGGCTCCTGCTATCTGAGCCACTGCAGTTGTCCACAGGCGTCCGTCTCTCTCACTCTCATAAGAACAGGCTTTTATACATCTGCATCACTTATACACAAAAAGCGTTATATTTCTGTATTTGACATGATTGAAAAGGGCACAAATGTTAGTATTATTATAATTGCATTTTATTATTATTCATGCAGTGCAATTATATAAATTGATGTAATCTGAACCACTGTTACAAACGATCCGGCATATCAGTGACAGTTATCCTATCGGCTATTACTGTAAAAGAGATTATTGGTTACATCTGCAGAGAACTATCAAATATATATATATAAAACTCAAAGCACAGCTGTATTTGATTTTGAAATATCATATAGTATCATATAGCAATTTTACAATAAAATGTTTTAAATGAAATACATTGATATAGGCCTATATCATTATCTCCCAGTTGATATATTTTTACACTGACAACTCTGACGTTAACCATAAAGTTTTAAGAATCAAAGATTTTACAATAATGAGCTTGTAAAAGCATTAAAATGGGTTACATGCTCCAGTCTTTTTTCATAACTTTCAAAGGTTGGACCAAATATATTTCTACATTATAATTTATAGTGTTTGTCACCACTTTTCTCTGGTTGTCATTTGAACTTAAGCTACATGAATGCATACCTGCGTCATAGCCACATAGATCACGACATATTTAAAACAAGCTGGAAGATTTTACAAGAATGAAAAATCGTAGAAAGTTGCAGATTAGACTTTGAAAATATATAGTACAAATTATAGCTGCACAATTAATGATATCAAAATTATAAAATTGCAAAATTAATTAGTTCAATAAAAGATTATCCTGTGGAAAGTACAAAATAACTGGTCTTTTTATGGAGTTTAGACCTCTACAAACATTAAACTGAAATCTATGTGATTCTTGTATTAGTTTATCTATCCCTGAAGTTGTTTACAATGTGCACTCTAAACAAATCCTATTTTTTACAAACACATATCACAGATCTAACCTCAATAGTGATACATGTAAGAAAAATTGTGCAGCTCTAATGCAAACGAAGTTAAAGTAAAGTACTGTTCTTTACTTAGTGCACTTGAACGTGAATGCATTTTACTCCACTACATTTGAGAGAATGTATCATGCATTTTCTACTTCACTGCATTTTTGAACAGGACTGAAAGGTAAAAGTATTTTTTTTTTAACGATTTATGATGTTTGAGACCTGCTGAAAAGCCTGAGGGGTTCTTTGTCAGCACATCGTAGTATGAGCAAAAATGTCCAGCTAGAAAAACAGATTTGTCGTTTCATTTGAACACAATTCGGCACAAATCTTGATCAAAATCATTACATTTGAAGCTTTATTAGGTCTCAAAATCTGCACGAAATATTTTTACTTTTTACTCTAAAGGCACTTCAATACTTTTACTTAATGTTTTCATGTGATACTTTTTTTTTTTGCTTTTGTATCTGCACGTTTAGTTAAGTAACAAAATCAAGTACTCCTTCCACCCCTGAAACTACTACTACTGACTGATCCTGTTACACATCTCTTTGTATACCTCCCCCCGTATATACATACACATTATATACAGTACTTTACAGTGAAGACATCAGCAGCAGGGACCCTCGCAGAGTCGACTGTCCCTTCTCCTGTTACTGTCACTGGGAGCCGGTGGGACAGTGATAAATGACCTGTGCTGTAAACGCTGTCTGCTGGCATCAACGGAGACATGACGGGGACCGTGACTTCAGCGTGCAGCGGCTAAGAGCTCCCTTTGTGCCGGACCAAAGGGTAACCACAGCCCCACGCCTTCATATGACGGTCTGCACTACCAGCCTGAACACAGCGGAACATGGTGGGTGATAGATGTACAAACAATAGGGTCAAAGGGTCAAGAGATGGACAGATTGTAATGGGAGGCAGCGGACAGTGTAGTAAAATAGGTAATAATACTGTACGTCTCGTAGATATAAATCAGATGAGTTGTAAGAAAATAAATGCTTAATGTGGAAATGCAGGTAGAATGCATGTTTGGGGTTTTAAGGAATTTATTATGAAATTATGCAAACAATTTAATAACAGTTATGCTGTAAGATTTTATTGTTAAGGTTTTAAATAATATTGGGAAAGGTGAAATGTATGTACTAGTGAACAACATTGACAAATAAGCAACTAAATTTAAAATTGACACAAAAAAAATCGTTTTAAAAGCATTAAACGTGTGTTACAAGCTCCAGATTTTTAACACACTGTACAAAGGATGGACAAAGTAAAAAAAAAAAAAAAAAGATCCGTGGGGGTTGTGATAAAAATGAAAAGTGTATAGTATATTTTGGAAGCGTGAAGAGTCCCTCAGTTGTCCAGGTAGAATTTCTTGAATTTCTTCTTTTATCATATATTTTGGAATTGTTTTTTGAATATTTGTCACCACTTTACTCTGATTATGATCTGAACAGGAGTGTAAATGAAAGGATACCTACACTACAGCCACATACACACTACATAATAACAAGCTGGATTAGGAAGGGGCTGGAATGAAATGCCTTTAAGCAAAATGAGAGGAGCCTAAAAATAAAAAATGATTTAAAGCACGACTGTTATGATTTATGGTTTCGAAGGAAGTGCAAGTCTGAAATAATTTGTGTGGAGACGACACCGTGGTACTTCTGGTATAACTCATCTTTACAGCGGAACATTATCTGATCATGAAGCTGTGTACTATAAACAAACGGAAATGCAGTACAGTATTGTCTGTGGACTTAAATCTGTGAGTAGATTAAAGCAGATAAAACTTGGGTCACATATTACAGTATTTTCTAATCTAACAACATGTTATAATGTTGTTTCCTCATCAAAAAGGTGTGTTTTGTTCCGTTTACACATGTTTAACACACAAACTATGCATATTTAGTCTGAGATCTTCTCACTTACTCTGCTCTGTTGATGTAATATGGTAATACAGGAAGAGATCCAGTGTGTTTTTAAATTCCATACACCTTCACTAGAATCATTTCGGATCTGGAATTGCCAATCTCTACACAACTAAAGGTAAAAAAAACTCATGTAAGTTATTTTTTGGGTAATAATGGACCTTTAAATATACCTTTAAATATACACTGTTATATTCTTATGTTGTCTTGTTGAAAATAAATGTAATAGTCTGACAGAAACTGCTTAGAAGTTTATTTAGGCTGTCTTCACACCAGCACATTCGCAAGGGACTAAACCGGGAACTAAAGCAGGTCTAGACCAGGACTAACCATGCAGCATCACACCAAGTCTACATTAGGACTAAACTGGGTTCAAACCAGGACCAGACCAGAACAAACAAGGAAAAGTGTGAATGCAGACTTGTGTGTCATTAAAGAGTGCTTTGCAAAAGAAATTCCATGTTTAAACAACCAAATAAAAGCAATAATGATGACATAATAGTTGAAGTAAAGATTATTCTTATACAAAGATTTAAAGTGCAAGTGTGTAAAAATGTAACCACACTAGTAACATTCAAATAAACACTTGGATTTCTTTATTTGTTAAAGCAAAGCAAAGGAAAAAAATAGACAAAGTACAGTAAATGTGAATGTGGAGTTAGCCCTGAGAATAGTGGCGCACTCCAGACCAAAGTGTGAGACAGATTTGACAAATGAGCCCCCAAACACCGGGCGTGCTGCATTCTGAAATGTGTCTCTGATGTCCGCTGTCCCAGCCTGTCAGAGGACCATGTGACCTTTGACCTGTGGAGAGGGAAGCCCTTTCCTTCTGACACGCTTTTGTTTACTCTTCACTCACTTAACTCTTTCTTTCTCTCCGTTCACGCTTCACTGGATCACACTGTCAAGGCCAGGTTTTACAGTACAGGATAAATAAACACATCAATCCTTTATTTTTTTTTGTTTTTAAGTAGTAGAATGCCTGTAGATACTGCCTGAATAAATAAAACCATGTATGCATTTAAAATGTAATGTAAAAGTAGCCTTTACTAACTCATGTGTCTGAACTGAAATAAAACATTATTAAAGATCCCATGACATGGTACTTCTTGATGCTTTTATATGGCTCCTTAATGGTTCCCTAATACTGTAAATGAATCCTTCTTCAAAATCAACACTCAGTGCATGAGAAACAGAGATAAGATGAGAAAGAGTCATAAATATCTCTCTCAAACTCTTTATTCGGGGCGTTGTTGCTTGAATGCAAATGAGGAGAAAAGAGATGGCCAATAGTAGAGGGTGGGGGCGTGGCCAAACTCTCCGCTCAGAGCTCAGAGCCCACAGCTGATCCATTTCCTTGTTTTTGCACGGGGGAGAGATTTGAAGCGTTCCATTGAAAAATAAACACATTTCCACAGAAAATAAAATTAAACCACTGCTGTTCAAAGGTCCAGAGGCTCAGATAAAGGACTTCCGAGCCTAGAAACACTCGGACGTGCCTCCAGGCAAATAAAAAAACGCATTTCGCATTGCCTAGCGCATTCGCAGTCCAAACTCTCTGGGCGTGATTTACAGAGACGCTGAGTACAGACAGACGGGGGTGGAACTGCATTTGCATTTTTTTTTTCGATCTGACGTCAATAAGGTGCCTTGTTCAAAATCGCCCGTTTGAGCTCCGATTTTTTGTAACGCAGAAAAGGATCGCAAATGCTCAGTTTAGACATTTCACAACTTTTAACCATGGGGGGGCTAAACAGGGTAGGGGAGCTCACATTAACGTTCAAAAACCTCAGAAAGTGAAAATTTCATGCCATGGGACCTTTAAAGCATTATTATAGTTGGACAATTTTTCACGGGCTTCAGAGAGGTGAAGCAGTGGCCCAGTTGCAATTAATAATTCAAATCAAAGCATTCTATCTTTGCAAAATTGCACCTACTCATAGGTTTCAGCGTCAATTCAAGTTTAATTTGAATATTAAAGCGTATGCACTGTATCATAGTTACTGTTTTAGGGTTAATTCTCTTTGGCAGCCGTTATCTCTCAGCGACCTCTGTTTCACCTGCAGATACGATGTAAAACCATTTACATCCCGCAAGCACCTATCTTATAAGAAAACAAATTAGACGTGTTAGCTATAGCTATGGATCATGCGTCTGTACTTGACTCCCTAATGAAGATCAAATAAAAAATAAATGATGTGGTTCAAAAAAAATGAATAGAACACTAATGATTCACTTGCACTTATTTTCACAATGTGCTGGAGAACACGTGTTGAGAAGTAACTAAATATGTGTACCGAAAATACGCATTCCGAACACTCATGAGTAACTGTATTCTGGTCTTTCATTTGGTGATATTCATTATACAGTTACTTTTCAAAATTAAAAGGAATACGTTGCAATAATAATAATAATGATCCTGCAATTTTGGCTTTGAACTGCACAGGTTTAGTGAGAAAAAAGCGCACACTGCTCTTGTAATGTGTGATTTTTGCTTCTCTTATTAGACATGTTAATGGAAAACAAAAAACAAGATGTATATATTATAATTATATATCATGTTTTACACTATAATGTAAATGCAACTATAACGGTATTCTAAGTATTCAGAATACAGTACTCTGATTGGGCCATGTAACAGAACATGTTACAAAATACATTTTAATTTAGGTATTCAGTATTCCTTAACTAAATGCATTTTCAAAGTGTCCTTCCCGTCACAGGCCCTGTGAGATAGCCAGCTATGCCTTAAAAAAAGTTGAGAGAAAAATTTGGCTAAATTGGCTGTTTAGATATAAATTTAGTGTAATAATCGACCATTTTGGAGTGTAACATTGGAACCAGAAAAGGAAAAAAAGAAGAAAAAAATAAATAAATAATAACAAATACCACTATCTTACTGCAAATTCCCTTGTACCAGACACTGAGAGATAGACATTATACTATTTTTTTTTTGGTGCCATTTGATAATACTTTAATGGATGTTCTTTTTCACAGCAAAAGTGTTACCAAAACTTCACAAAGAAGAGTGGATCTGGAGCTGTATCCTGCCTCCGGGATTTCAGAGGGTGTGATTGACAGGCGGATTAACCAATCAGGGCGATGCATGCTCTGCTTTGCCTCAAAAACAATCATGAATGCTTACATCTCTTTTTTTTTTTTTTTTTTGCAGAATCAACAATCGAAGCCCCAAACTATCAACCAACCTACATGAAGTGAACTAACTAGACCAAGTGATCTCAATATATATTCAAGTTAGGACAGAGGATTTTCACCATCTACGGTGTTGTCTGGCTCCATTCTATTCTGAACGTAAAAGGCACTGGCTCGTCAGGCCACAAAAGTGTGCAGAGACACAAAAAACATGGAAAAACATTGCACCATTGTATTGTAGTGGTGCAGGTGTGCGGCTGGTCGTATCTAGATCCCTGTGTGTGCGTGTTTGTGCGTGTGTTTGTGTGTGATGGAGGAGATCCACAGTGGCCGCTCCACACAGCACCAGCTCCTATCAGCTCCATCTGCTCTCATGTAAACATCCCACTGAAGGCCTCTGAAGTCTGAAGTCTCATGTGTTTACAGCTCTCGGCCTCAGACGTGAATCTACGGACAAAAGACGCACAGGAACAATGGAGCGATGACTAACCCGTTAAATTAGTTAAAGAAAAGGAAAAGAGAATGAGAGAATTTATTTTATTGCTTTGGGTTTTTGGTAATTGTTTAGAGAGTTCATATTACTCTGTTTTCTGATGTCAATCAATCAAACAATATTTATAAAGCGCTTTTCATACAAAAATGTAACACAAACGCCTTACAGTGGTTATATGTTATCATGTTGTTTCCTTACCAAAAACATATCCGGATTTTGTTTCATTCACATGTTCAACACACAAATCCCGCATATTTAGGCTTTGAAGCAGAAAACACTCTGTTCCACCTTGTGATGTCATGGAGTACATACAGGAAGAGCTCCACTGTGTTTTCAAACTTCATACACCTTCACTAGAATCATTTGGATTTGCAGATCTCTACTGAACTATAGGTAAAAGGTAGCTGTTAACTTGAAAACTACCGCTTCATGACATCACAAGGTGGAAGAGAGCATTTTGAGCTTTGACATATAGACAGACTAATAAACCAAGTTTAGTCAAGCATGTGTGAATGAAACAAAACACAACTCCAGGTATGTTTTTGAAGAGGTAATAGTATTGTAACATGGCTAAAACCTCACAAGTATCCATTTTGTGTGATATGGGACCTTTAACAGAGAAAGTTGATGCTTTTTAGTGCATACAGTTGTTGTGTCATTGAGCAAGACACTGCACACACACACTTACTTTGAATTAATGTGTAAATGTTGTTTAAAAATGTCAAAGATGCAGAACAGCAGCCCCAGTGAGTACTGAACTGAAAATCTGTTTAGATCTAAGATCAAGATAGGACTTTGTTTTAACATGTGAAGATTTACAATTTTGTCACTCAGGAAAAAAATTTAATAAATTGTTCAAAAAATCTCTGTAAATAACTAAAGCAAATTATTTATATGGCAAGTGCACAATGAGTAATCCAAAAATGAAGTAATGAGTGATGTCAATGTTTACTGTTTTTGATGTCCTTATAATAGAATAATTCAACTTTGAAAAACACATTTTATGTCTGAGTTCTCTATGCCAAGGACAGGGATGCACCAATCCAACTTTTCAGTTCTGATACCGATTCCAATACTATAGCTTTAAGTATCTACCAATACTCAATATCAGCTGATACAAGCACAGACACTGAAAACAGCATTTATTTCATTAAAACAAAAATAAAATGAGACCAAACTGATCCTGGGTTATGTAACTGTTATTTCTCTCACAGGTATCTGGAGAGCTTTATGTAAAAAAAACTGAAATATTATTAGATTTTCTGGACAACTATGACCAGGAAATAGTCTTATTTCATCAATTTATATGTCCAACCAGCAGCCGATATCTGATCCAGCAAATTTTTCAGTATTGGCAGCATTGGCAGCATTGGCAGTATTGGCGATATCCAATACCAACATCAATTGGTGCATCCCTACCAAAGGATGCAATCTTTTTTGTTGTGTCGCTAGCATTGCCTAGAAATACTTGCACATCAACCCTGGCACATCAAAGCACTCAGATGTGATTGTCTCCTCTCGCTCCATTTTGCAGGAGCTCCAAAAATTCCCCTGACTTCAAAAGCTTGCACAGAGAAAGTCATTTAACCTTATCTTAATTGACCTGCAATTTAAATAACGACCTTACACTTTGGGACCTTAGCTAGTACAAGGAGCCCGGTCTGGTTTGCTAGCTTACTTACTCCAGACAACATGTGATTTATGATGAGCTAATGTTTTGTTTACTCCATGCTTATAACAGCCGGGCATCGGAGCTACTTGAAAGCGCATAGCTGGCTCGCTGTAATTGGAAGTTATAAACAAAGTAGTAAGGCCACCTGGTGTAACTTCGGCCTAATTGAGTTGCGCCCATCAATCTGCAAATGTGATGGGTGCACACTTGATTTGACCTCAGGAGAGAAAAGGCATTTGACCCGGTATGCGCTGGTGAACTTGCTCAATAATTGACTCGCAGTTGCCGTGAGAGGAGCAGTAGTTTTATGGGGTCAGACAAATGTGGGACAGAGGGGTCACAAGTCCAAGCGGAGGTGACGCGGTGAAAATGTACCCGTCCAGCTTCTGTTAGTGGTTATAGTGATGAGTTAAGCAGCCTGAGGTAGAAGATAATATGTAATAGAGCAACAGTTACTTTGTAATGATGTTAAAAGTTAAAAAGTTAAAAAAAATGATGTTCTCCTGTGTGAGATCAATAAAGTCTTATCTTATCTTATCTTATCTTATCTTATCTAAAATACTTTTCCCTATAAGCAGTGGTGGAATGTAACAAAGTAAAAGAGTAAAGAACACAATTCAGGACAAATATTTATCAAAATCACTACATTTGAAGCTTTATTAGATTTGTGCAAAACATTTTTACTTTTTACTCTTGAAGTACATTTTCAAGCGAGTACTTTATCACTTTTACTTAAAGGTACAGTGTGTAGGATTCGTGGCGCATAGGTGGTGTAGGTACCATGCACTTCCTCTTTTGGCTACGGCAGACCTCGAGGGTCACCCGGGCGCGC
Organism: Paratrypauchen microcephalus; assembly: GCA_036785185.1. NCBI lineage: Eukaryota > Metazoa > Chordata > Actinopteri > Gobiiformes > Gobiidae > Paratrypauchen > Paratrypauchen microcephalus. The sequence goes on along the minus strand of JAVJIX010000021.1, from coordinate 3,184,281 downwards.
CGTAGCGCCGACAGCTCGCGTGCCCGCGCACGCCGCTGTATACATAAAACGCGGTCCCCCGTTCACTTTTTTTTTTTTCTTTTCGCATGAAAACACACAATCCCGATCATGATTCATGACAATCTACACATCAAATGAAACCTTACAGTCTCCTCTTTTTGACTATGCAATTCATTTCCCTGCAAAACAATCACTCCCCGAGCACATGGGGCTTTTATACGGAAAAGCACAAAACGGAAAAGCACAAAGCTTACCTTTGAAGGCTCTGGACAGGTCAAACTCTGTATTTCACCATAAACCTGGTCTCAATCTGTCCATAAGGATCCAGCGAATAAAATCCAGTAAAACAATTTAGTCCAAAATACGTGTTATATCCATTACGAGTGTGATACAGCAGTATGCTTGTTTACACGAGGCTCCCCCCTTCCCCCCTCCCCTTCCCCTTCTCTCCTTCTCTCCCTCAGGCAGCGCGGCTGAGCAGCTGCTAGCAGGAGCCGAGCCCTTTAAAGGGACAGTGTGTAAGATTTTTACCCGTTAATTACTGAAATTGAAGATACCCATTCAAAAATACATTGTTTTCCAAGCCTTTTCACTTCCATCATGAAATCAAAGTATTCTTTTGGACTTAGATATAGTCACATAAAAGGGGGATCTTCCCCATGCAGAGGCAGCCATTTTGAATACGAGAGCCGCAGAAGGACATTTGGGCTCCGCCTTCGCCTTCGGCAAGGCTCGTGGTTTTGGGTAAACAACACAAGCATGCTGCCGGATCAGACGTCGTAATGGATCTAACACGTGTTTTGGACTAAATTGTTTTACTGGATTTTATTCGCTGGATCCTTACGGACAAATTGAGGGCAAGTTTATGGTGAAATACAGAGTTTGACCTGTGCAAAGCATTCTAAGGTAAGCTAACCTCGTTTTGTGCTTTTCCGTATAAAAACCCCATGTGCTCGGGGAGTGTTTGTTGTGCAGGGAAATGAATTGCATAGTCAAAAAGAGGAGACTGTAAGGTTTCATTTTATGTGTAGAGTGCCATGGTACATGATCGGGAATGTGTGTTTTCATGAGAAAAGAAAAATAAATAAATAACCGGGACGGCGCGGCGCACGTGCGCGCGCCTGGGTGACCCTCGAGGTCTGCCGTAGCTAAAACAGAAAGTGCAATAGCACCATCCACCTATGCGCCACGAATCCTACACACTGGGGCTTTAAGTAGATTTTTTCATGTTCATTTTTATTTTTATTTTCTGCTCCAGTATCTGAATGATACCAGTGTTTTTACTACTACTATACTGTAAAGGAACACAGATTTAGCTTAGCACATTCCAACGTAAAAACCCTCCATTACCATTCACATTTCTACATCAGTGTGTGCATGATAAATGGCCTCATCCTTGAAGAGCATTTGTGTCCTACATCCTTCTGTGACTCAGTAGAGCCACATTGAAGTATTAACCTTATCTCCTGTTTTTACTAGGCTACTACTGTACTTCCTGCTGCTGCTTTAATTGCTGATGAAAAAATACAACATATTATTATACTTCTACTCGTACTACTACTTTGACCATAGCATTTGCAACAATTACTTTTACTTTAATAGCTACTACCGCTTATACTGTTGCTACAAAACGTACTGCTACTCCACCTGCTAATACTACTTTCCACCAGTGTTGCTCATAAAACACTGTAACACTGTTCTTTTTTATTTAAGAAAGATTAAGCATTTCACAAAGCTGCATTCATTCTCTACCTATATTCACTACATAAAAGGCAAAATAAATGGAGATCTATCCACATACCCTGTCTTCAACACTGCAGCAGGGAACATGACTGAACTCCGTGGAGCCGGGGGCCTGTTTTGACAAGGTTCACTGATGATATATGGCTTACCTCAAGAAGACATGCTCGGCAATAAAATGGAGGATATTTTAGACTTGTGATCTAGAAAGGTCAGTATAAGTTAACATAATAAAACTAATTCAGCTTCCAGGGTTTCCTATGCACATTTTGGTTGTAATCATCAGGCAGGTATGTGAAATATTAAGGTCTGCACTTTTAGCATGATGTTAAAAAATGTGTTTGACTGGAGATTGTGTAAGACTTGGGTCTACAAACGACATGCTAAACTATGGGAAATATTATGTCATGTTACTAGCTACAACATTAAGGCATACAAATTCATGGATTTTTCAATCTGGTAACTGGTAAGGCAATTGACTTTCACCCTGGGGACCTGGGTTCGAATCCCCCCCGGGCAATGAGCAAGCCAGTGTGGGTCCTTGGGCAAGACCCTTCACGGTACTGTCTCCTGGGCGCCTGAAAGATGAGCTGCCCACTGCTCCTGAAAAAAGGATTGGTCAAATCAGGGGTGTCAAACATGCGGCCCGGGGGCCAGATACGGCCCTCCAACATCTTTAATCTGGCCCTCGGCTGATTTTCTTTTAAAATTTAATTATATTTTCATTTTCTATTAAAATATTGGTAATTTTCTGCGCCTCTTTTCTGTGCAGTTTAGCATAACAGCGTCTCCAGTGCCTCTGTACGTGGCCCCTCCAACCAGAGCAGCACAAATGAAGACTCGCCTCTTTCCAAACACTTAAAGGACCATCGTTTTGACTGTTGACTGTGACACCCTCATCAGCAAAATGTCAAAAATGAGAAAAGTGGACGCCGAGTGCAGGAGTTTCCAAGAAAAATGGACTAATTCTTATTTGTTCACAGTGGTGATTGGGAAACCTGTACGCTTGTGTTGAAATTGCATTTTTCTTAAAGTTTCAGGTTGTTCATAATATTATAATATTTTGTAACAAAAAAAAAGAGTTCATCAACTAAAAAAGTCTTCTGTAATAGATTTGCATTTCTCTGCACAAATATTTGGACTTATTGCTATTTTGGAGGTATATTTGCCATGAGTTTTCTAATCCGGCCCCTTTGGAATCAAAGTCGGTTGGATTGGCCCCCGGACCAAAATGAGTTTGACACTCCTGGGTCAAATGCAGGGGATAAATAAAGGATGTCTTCTTCTTCTTCTTCTTCTTACATTTAGCTACACTAGTCTGAAATAGGGCTGTCAAAAGTTTGATAAATTTGCTACTAAGTGAGTTGAAAATACATATTTATTTGAGGATGACTAAAAAAGTAACATATGTTGGACAAAATCTGACTTTTCCTATGAAGTCTTTAATAGTCATTGTGTATATCAGAAGTAGATTAAAACTGCATAGTGTTATTGATGAAACTACTTCTGCTGTGTCAAAAATTGAATTGAGTTTGAAATTTTAGGATTGTAACAACACTAGTCTGAAATATAGATCCACAATGTTAAAATAGTTTCTCGTCTGGCCATTGAGAAGGAGGAATGAAAATCCCATCACATCGCTACAGTATTTCCTCTTTTCGCGTTTGAAACAAGCGGCCGCCACATTCTTATCTTATCTGCCGCCACCATCTTGCATCCCATCGTGCCGAAACAGGGGAACGTACATTTTAAATGAAAACCTTAACTTTGAAATAAAACTACCATGTAATATGTATGATGTGTATAGTTGTTTCTTCTTGGGGGTTGGTGGTCGGTTAAGTGCACACAGGAAAGCCCCTCTTCAGGCTCTTGACTCTCTCCACTCGCGATAAGAGCAGAGGACAGCGTCTGGACAGGAAACACCAGGGAATGAGTGCTGCTGTCCATAAGTGAGCAGAACAATGGGGAAACCTCGTCCAGCTAAATCTCACTACCTCACTCACATGGGAGAGAAAGACATATGTATGTAAAGACAATGTGCACATTAAAGGTCCCATGGCATGAAATTTTCACTTTCTGAGGTTTTTGAACGTTAATGTGAGCTCCCCTACCCTGTTTAGGCCCCCCCCATGGTTAAAAGTTGTGAAATGTCTAAACTGAGCATTTGCGATCCTTTTCTGCGTTACAAAAAATTGGAGCTCAAACGGGCGATTTTGAACAAGGCACCTTATTGACGTCAGATCGAAAAAAGAAATGCAAATGCAGTTCCACCCCCGTCTGTCTGTACTCAGCGTCTCTGTAAATCACGCCCAGAGAGTTTGGACTGCGAATGCGCTAGGCAATGCGAAATGCATTTTTTTATTTGCCTGGAGGCACGTCGGAGTGTTTCTAGGCTCGGAAGTCCTTTATCTGAGCCTCTGGACCTTTGAACAGCAGTGGTTTAATTTTATTTTCTGTGGAAATGTGTTTATTTTTCAATGGAACGCTTCAAATCTCTCCCCCCGTGCAAAAACACGGAAATGGATCAGCTGAGAGCTAGAGCGGAGAGCAGAGAGTTTGGCCACGCCCCTACCCTCTACTATAGGCCAGCTCTTTTCTCCTCATTTGCATTCAAGCAACAACGCCCATTATGGCCTGTTCAGAGAGAAAAAAAATACTCTTTCTCATCTTATCTCTGTTTCTCATGCACTGAGTGTTGATTTTGAAGAAGGATTCATTTACAGTATTAGGGAACTATTAAGGAGCCATATAAAAGCATCAAGAAGTACCATGTCATGGGATCTTTAATAACAATAAATAAGTACTTTTCTGGTTTTCAATTTTACTTTTTTTTTTTCATCTAATAGTCCATTTATATATTCACCTTGACATGTTGTGACTGCTGTCTGTAGTCATCATGGGAGGACAAAAAAAGTAATTTGAAGAAAAGAAGACAAAGGAAAAGGGTTCCAAAACATGCAATTGTTCAGCTGATAGAACTAAACATTTAACATTGTTTTAGAAGGTGTCTGTTCCTTATACTCCCAAACAGTTAATTCCTCGTAAATACTGAATTGAAGTAAATCAATTACCAAGAAGACTACTGATATTTCAGATAACTTAGCAGAGGTAAGACTAAATGGCAAGTCTGCTACAAAAATGCTTTTTTAAAAGCATTAGAAATTCACTAACACTGGAGGCATCTCAAACTTTTTATAATGCTATGATTATGTCCCGTTTTTATTATTGTATAACCTGCTGGTCTCAAGCAGGAAAAACTATTCTGGGACCTCTAGAGTCGCTGCACAAACAAGCTTTAAAAACCTTGGACCGGAAACCACGATCACATCACCACTGCCATGTGTTACAGAAATACAGACTGCTCAGCTTCAGTAATATACAACGATTTGCTGCAATCCGATTGGTACACAGAATTTTAAATAACACTGCACCTGCACCACTTAAGCACTTTGTTCAGTACACGTCAGAGGTGACATCTAGAGTCACACGAGCTTCTTCTAGGGGCCACTGTGTTCTACCAAAATGTAAAACCTCATTTGCACAAACAGCTTTTTCATATAATTCAATAAAGGAGTGGAACAATCTCCCAACGGAACTGAAACAACAAACAAACTATGCAATATTCACCACAGAACTTAAAAAATGGCTATGGAATAGTCAGACCTGCCAGCACTGAACTATTTAAGTCCAATACAGCACCTTCTTATTCTTGCTTAAGACAAATGTTCCTGTAAATAATGTGAATGAGATGTGCTTATGTCTGTGTGTGAATGAGATGTGCTTATGTCTGTGTGTGAATGAGATGTGCTTATGTCTGTGTGTGAACGAGTTTTTGGGAGAGAGTTTATGAACTTTTGTTTTTACTGAGATTGTTTGAGTGTTATTGTATTGTATTTTATTGGTATTTTATTGTTCTATTGTATTGTATTTTTATTCATTGCATTGTATTTTTAATCATGTAAATCAGGGACTGCAGATGGAAATTAGCTATTTAGCTATAATCTGGTGCAGAACATCTCTGTTTTTATTAACTTAATGTCTCTGTACATTGTCCCTTCAAATAAAGGCTAAACTAAACTAAACTAAGAAGTACAGTCTCTGGTGTGCAGTAATTCTTGGTAAGGATGTTGTCATGTCATGGTTTAAATTGTAACACAACTACATTTTTGATTCAATACTGGAATAAAATGGTTGTGAAATTGGCATTGACCATTCTAGTATTGAAATGTTCTATTTCCAAAGTCCAAACTCAAAGAACATTACATCAAGGAACCTTTAATCAATTCACCCTCACAGGCAAACATATAGACACAAGATGAAGGAAAAGGTGTCTTGCCCTAGGACACAATAGCGCTATACATTTGGGAGCAAGAATTGAACCACCAAGGTTAAAGTTAGTAAGCAAACACTACCAGTGAACTACAGACTCCTTAAATTTGGTTAAAGCTTCTTCAGTGACACTTTGGACCACAGCTAACTCCTTGATATCCACTGACATTTCAAGTGTTCAAACAATAGCTTCAAATCTATCAACTCTCTACAGCAATACGAGCAACATTAAAAAACAATTTGCCCCGGTAATGTCCCTCTTCACCCCACTTGTATCCACTGACTCCTCCAACAGATCATATGAAGGTATACATTCCATTCGCAGCTTTTCTCTACATGGGCGGAAATCTAACACCAAGCGCCCAATCGCCAAGTGAAGTCTAGATACGCTACGAAAACAAACAAAGGCTGGAGAACTGTTAATTTAATGCCATGGAATACATTATTGCATAGGAAGCATTTGAGCTTGCCAACACAAATAAATTCCAAATTCTTGCCGTCCAGAAAGGGGATAAAATGTCAACCGAATGTGTGTAAAAACGAAAGGGACTGCACTATCAATGATGGATGAAATTGCTCAGAAGAAAGTTATGAACACAGGATAGTCATTTGTGTTTTGTTTCCTGGACATCAAACATTCATGATTCAGACGCATCAAACTTCGCTCCAAAAGGGAAGTCAGACCTGAAGCTGTTTTATGACATCAGCCAAGCGACACCGTTTATCACCCGCCACCAAGCACGGATACATTCATAACATCCGAACAGGAAAACCTCACGGAAAATAATCGCCCAAGCTTTTGATAACAACTTGGCAGCATCTTTACGTTGTCATCTTTGCCAGTGTCATGTTCCTTATGACAGGTTTTTTTTTTTTTTTGTATTATTATTGGCTTGATCAGATAGGACTTGTGGTAAATTTAAATATATATCCTCCTGGGACCCGAAGAAAAAAAGTGTGTCTAAATTATTATTATTATTATTTTAATTTTCTATTTGGAGGTAAATGAACACCTTAGCATTTACATTTTGTTAATTTTATTTTTATTCATAATGTAGTAACATGTCCTTTGTAATGGACATCTGGGACATTTTTGGTGTTAAATCCAATGATCTTGCATTTTTTTTTTTTCTCTGACAAGCTTCTACAGTCGCCTCAAAAATCCCTTTTAATTTCTTATTTATTTATTTATATATTTATTTATGTATTTACATTTTTTTTATTGGTGTATTTATTTATGTATTTTATTATTTATTATTATTTATTATTATTATTATTATTATTATTATTATTATTATTATTATTATTATTATTATTATTTGTCATAGTGCAGCCACAAACTAGAGTCTATCTCAAAACACACGCAGACAGACCGGTTAACTCAATGTCCACTATAAAGGACACAAATGAACGGGCTGGGTCTCAGGAGGACATAGCTAAAATTCAGTTAAAGGTGCACTGTGTAACTTTCATGGGGAGGGTCCACCACCTGCTTGTCCCTGTGATGACATTATTGCTTTGTCTAGAATATTCCACAGTACACCATTAAATGTATCCAGCTTAGATTTAATCTAGCTAAGCTGTTTCAAAAATACCTTTAAATACATACTGGTACATTCTTGAGTGAGTGTGATCCATAGATCTCGTCTGTAACTTCACTTGGTGGTGTCTTGTGATTATCTTTATAGAAATAGAAAGTTTAATACTACATTGTGGCACATTCCAGGAAAAGCAATAACATCTCCATGGACACAAGCAGTGAGGGGAGTACACCTTTTATGAAAAATGGTCAAGAAAAGTGCAAAGGAAGTAATTCTGAGTTCTAAAACAAAATACCTCCAATGTCGTCCAGGCTGAAAATACCATCCAAAATGCAAGGACAATTGGTGTGCAAGGAAGTGTGCATTTTTGTTGCAGTTTCAAACTTCATTTAACAAAATAAGATCATGTAATTTATTGCTGCATTTCTTAAACTTCCTCAAACTCAAGGAACCCCGATCAGTCACCACAATGGGATTACAATTATTACCTTTATTTAACCAGGAAGTCCCATTGAGATTCAAAATCTTATTTTCAAGAGAGAACTGGCCAAGTTAGCAGCCAATCCACATAAATAGCCACATACATACAATAGTTACACATACCCACATACATATCAACGCTACACTTTACATTTTCATTATAAATAAATAAATACAGTATGTTAAAAACATCTCAGCAAAAACAAGCATCAATGCCATACTTTACATTCTCATCATAAACAAATAAATACAGTATGTTAAAAACATCTCAAGAAAAACAAGTGCAAGTGTTCATTACCATTTTTCTTATGGAAGTTTTAAATTCATTTATGGAGATGAGAGTTTCTAGTTTAAGGTCTTTCTGTAGGTTATTCCATCCCCAGGGTGCTGAATAGGAGAAGGCAGTTTTTCCTAACTCAGTTAAAACTCGAGGTACATTAAAAAGTAACCACCTTGAGGAGCGGAGCTGATAAGTACCAGAGCTCACAGAGAGGAGGTTACCGAGGTACAGTGGGAGTTTACCTAGTATTGCTTTATAGATAAAGATAAACCAGTGCTGTTGTCTACGAACTGTAAGTGCTGTCCAACCAACTAAATTATAGAGAATGCAATGATGAGTGAGGAACTTAACATTTGTAATAAATTGTAATGATGCATGGTAAACTGAATCAATGCGACGTAAGATGGAGGATGCAGCATGCATGTATAATATGTCACCATAATCAATCACAGCCAAAAAAGTAGCTTCCACAAGTTTTTTCTTAGTGCTAAATGTGAATCATGATTTGTTTCTGAAATAAAAGCCAAGCTTTATTTTAAGCTTTTTGACTAGATTAGTAATATGTACATTAAAGGCGAGCTTATCATCTATCCATATCCCCAAATACTTGTAAGAAGACACTCTCTCAATGGATTTTCCATCTAAGGATAAAATTCTGCAATTGTCAGATAGCTGTGGTTGGGTTTTTGAGAAGACCATAAACTTTGTTTTCTGTGTATTTAAAACCAATTTTAAGCTCAACAATGCATTCTGTAATGCCTGAAATGCAGCCTGGAGTTCTTGTATGGCTCCTGGAATGGTGGGAGCATAGGTGTAAACCACTGTATCATCTGCATATAAATGTAATTTTGCTTGAATGTCCTTACCCAAATCATTTATAAAAATTGAAAACAGAATGGGCCCCAAGATTGATCCTTGAGGGACACCTCTGGTTATCTCAAGAAACTCAGATTTATATCCTTCTACAGAAACACATTGAGTATGAGCCACAAGATAATTTTGGAACCATGTAACAGCCTTTGTACTTAAACCAATTGAACGTATACAATTCAGAAGTTCAAACCAAGTTTAAAACTAAATTAAAGAATGAATGATTATTTTCTCATAGTATTGACGTAATTGGTGTTGTTGTTTCCATCAAAACATAGTATGATTGGAATTGTATTATTATAGGGATTGTATTATTATAGAAATTATAGTATTCAAGTAATGCTCCATGCTATAAAAATCTTCGGGATACCTCCAACACAGGAACCAGGGGTTAGGGACCCCTCTTTGAGAACCACTTATTTATTGTATTGACCCAACTATAACTATTGTACAATTCAGACAAGTTTTGACACTTGTTAAGATAATGCTAATAGGTAAAAGTTATAGAATCACTTTTACACATGTCATATCTGAGGTCCAACCAAGAAGTAAAATTAGAAACTCAAAAAATGTAGTCAAATTATACACATATGTAGTAATCTAATTATCTTATGTGTCTTTAATGGCAGGATTCATTTCATTTGTAAGTTAAAGTTTGTGGATCATTGGTTTGACAAAAGGCTGTAATCTGTAATGGAACACAGTGATTCTTGCAGCGGATGTGATCACATCTTTCCAGAAAGTGTCCCGTGGGTGCAGAGGTCGCCTGGCACTTCCCCGGTGCGGTAGTCTGATCTCTTTGTACACTAACCCGCTCTCACTTCTCTGTGCCCAAGGTGAGAGCGCTGCTTTTGTCTCGTATCAGACGAAGGTGGACACGAGCCAAGTCTGTCTCGTGTCTTCCTATTTTGACACCTGCCCTCACCGAAGCATGGCACAGGGAGAACAATGGAACCGGGGTTGTTTTGCACTTTCTCTTCGATATAAAAGTGGCTGTCAATCAAACACCAGGGTTCAGGCTGGAGATTAGTGACCTCCCCTTTAACGGAGCACACGCCCTACTATAGATACCGCACTTCCAAAGTCACTTTTTCCTCCGACCAGTCTGTTCCTCGGAGGGGAATCCCAAAAGGAAATGCCTCAGCTCTGAAGGATGTGCATGCACTCTCTATATCGCTCTGCACTTCTTTGGCTGAGCCTGTGGCGTTAATGCTATTACGTAAGAGTCTGCAGAACAATGGACCACGCTTTGAAGGCCAAAATACAGATTAGCCTGTCTGTTTCAACATTTTAGATAATAATTTTTGAAAATAAATTAAATAATTGAGACTGGATTGATTTTTTTAAACATCATATAATCAACATCGATGTAATAGCAAAAGCTGACATTTGACATTGCTGACCCTAGAATTATAGGAATCTATTTGCATTCTATCAAAGCACTGGGTCTGTGGATCTGACTGCTAAACAAACTATGTCTATGATAAAAGGAGAAATTCAATTTGTCAACTGGAGAAAGTTTATTTGGTCGAAATAAACCAAGTCCAGTTGACAAATTGAATTTCTCCTTTTATCATGGATTCTACCTGGACGACTGAGGGATTCTTCACACAAACTATGTCTATGTTGAGAGTGGGATTTGAACCACCAACCTTTGGATCACCGGACAAACACTGTACCAAATGAGCTACTGTTACTCCTTCAAAGTATCCAAAGCGCTTTACATCAAGGTCCCACTCACCAATTCACACAGACATTCATACAGCAATGTGCACAGACTGTGGGGGTGAGGTGTGTGAAATGTCTTGCTCAAGGACACAACAGCAGCTTTCATCTATGGGAGCTAGAATCGCATCGCCAGCCTGTGGGTCAGTGGCTCAGAGCGCTCTACCAACAACGTTTATGGATCAGTGGACATACTACCAACTGAACTTCTGCTTCCCTAAGTAATTTAAATTGACTAGAAAGCAATTTCTTTAAAGCCAAACAAACTATTTTGTTATAATGCCAATGCTTATCTTAACATTGGGTCCTCCATAATTTATTTTTTTGTTGAAACTGAGTTATTTGGTCGAAAACGTTTCGCAGTTCGAACTGACGAACTCGGATGAGCTGCAAAACGTTTTCGACCAAATAAACTTTGTCCAGTTGACAAATTGAATTTCTCCTTTTACCATGGATTCTACCTGGACGACTGAGGGATTTGCACACGACATTGAGTTATATAATATTGTATGAGAAAAAAAAATGCACGGATCTGTTGTGCTCGATGAATGGTCAAAGCTTTGAAACATCTCATAACTACCCAGAACACACATAATTTTTCACAGTGCTCCTGCCAGAATTTATCCAGTTTGTTTGTTTCTGTGATTTGAGCATTCAGGGTCACATGACTTGACCCGTTCCTGTTCTACAGATACAAACCTGTAATTCCAGTCAGATAATGCAAATCATGAGGTACTGCATGAAGGTTTAATTCATGACTACAGATGACAGTTAGTAGATAGGGTGCCAGCAGTCATAATTCACATCCTGTTGGGATTAATTAACAAACATCTGATGGGTGGACATGTGCGGAATGCCGTTAGGAGGGTTTGACCTTCACCTGAACCTAGCCCATGACAAAGACAGTTTTGTACTTTACATAAATTACATCATAAGAATGCAGCTAAGTACAGGTGAGAACAGACATGATCAGAGGGGAGCAAGCACACTCAGGTCTGTAGAGCCATATCTGGCTGGAGTCCCAACCGCCAGCCCACTGGTGTAAGAACTTATTTATGTCTTCTGGATAGATTCCTAAATATTTCTTACAAGCAGACCAATTATGCAAATTCAACTTTTTAGAGCTTTTAACCTTCTTATAGTTGTTTCCCCTCACCTGAAGTTGTATTTGGAGTCATTTGTGCATGTCTGAGCAATCTTTAATCACCTGTTTTCAATAACGCATATGCCCACTAGGGATCAATCAATCAATCAATCAATCAAACATTTATAAGGCGCTTTTCATACAAAATTGTAGCACAAAGCGCCTTACAGTGGTCAAGGATTAGAAGATTGACCTTTATTGATCTCGCACAGGAGAAGTTGTTTCTATATTTGACCCGGGGACCATCCCCATGATTTTGTTTTGTTATTTATGCTTTGGTCAGGCCCTAAGCTGGAGGATTTTACCTATGGCGCATGTTTAGGTTGGTGGGGGAAACCGGAGTACCCGGAGGAAACCCACCCAAACACGGGGAGAACATGCAGTCTCCACACAGAAAGGCCCGGGCAACCCGAACCTTCTTGCTGTGAAGCATGAGTGCTAGCCACTCAGCCACCGTGCCGCCAGGGAGAAAAAAAATAAAAAATAAAAAATAAAAATAAATAAATAAATAAATAAATAAATATATATATATATATATATATATATACATACACACATATACACACACACACACATATATATATATATATACATATACACATACATACATACACATATACATACACATATATATACACATATATATACATATATATATACATATATACACACATATACATACACATATATATACATATATATATACATATATACATATATACACACATATACATACATACATACACACATACATACACATACATATACACATATACATACGCATAACAGGAACAGCAGCAACAACAGCAGCAACAGCATCAGCAGCAACAACAGCAGCAGCAGCAACAACGGCAACGACGACAGAACAACAGCAACAACAACAGCAGCAAGAACAACAGCAGCAACAACAACATCAGCAGCAACAGGAACAGCAGCAACAACAACGACAACAGGAACATCAGCAACAACAACAGCAGCAGCAGCAACAACAGCAGCAACAATGACAGAAACAACAGCAACAACAACAGCAGCAACAACAACAGCAGCAGCAACAACAACAGTAACAACAGGAGCAACAGGAACAGCAGCAGCAACAGCAGCAGCAACAACGGCAATAGCAACAACAGCAACAGGAACAACAGCAGCAACAACAACAGTAACAACAGCAGCAACAACAGCAGCAACAACAGCAGAAACAACAGCAACAACAGCAGCAGCAGCAACAACAGCAACACCAACATCAACAGCAACAACAACAGCAACAACAACAAAAGCAACAACAGCAACAACAGGAACAGCAACAACAACAGAACCACAGCGACAACAAAACAATAACAGCAATAACAGGAACAACAACAACAACAACAGCAACAACAAAAGCAATGAAAGCAACAGCTACAACAAAAGCAACAACAACAGCAGCAACAACAAAACAACAACAGGAACAACAGGAACAGCAACAACAGGAACAGCAACAACAGCAGCAGCAACAACAGGAACAGCAACAACAAACAAAAGAACAAATAAAAGACAAGCAAACAGACGACCGAAGTCAGTCAAAGGCCAAGCTAAACAGGTGAGTCTTGAGCCCACTCTTAAAAACATGAACGTTCTCTGCAGCCCTGAGGTCCTCCGGCAGGCAGTTCCATAGACGAGGGCCGTAGTGCTGAAAAGACGCCTCTCCGTGAGTGTGTGTCCTGACTTTGGGAATGACCAGGAGCCTGCTGCCGGAGGAGCGCAGGGCCCGTGAAGGTTCATAAGGGGAAAGCAGTTCTGAAAGATAGGAAGGCCCAAGACCATTAAGACATTTAAAAACCAGTAAAATAACTTTAAAATCTATCCTGTAACTCACAGGGAGCCAATGCAGAGATTTTAAGACCGGTGTAATGTGATCCCGCCCTCTGGACCTAGTCAGGACACGTGCTGCTGAATTTTGCAATAATTGCAAACCTGAAATACTCTTTTTGGGAAGACCAGAGAGCAGGGCATTACAGTAGTCTATACGGCTGGTGACAAAAGCATGCATCAGTGTCTCCGCATTGGCCTGAGAGAGAATAGGGCGAACTCTGGCTATGTTTTTTAGGTGATAGAAGCCCATTTTTGTGATGTTCTTGATGTGTGGAATAAAAGTCAGCTCAGAGTCAAAAATGACGCCCAGGTTTTTCACATGGAGGGTTGGGCATAATTAATCGATTAACCGATAATTGATGATTAAGAATTTCACCGAGCAAGTTCATTTTCGTCGACAAAAAAAAAACAAAAAAAAAACAATCGCCTCAGTTGGCGCGCCTCAGTTGATATATGCGAGCTTCCGTAGGTCAATCGCGGCGAAGAAGAGGTCGCGGCAAAGTGTTGTGTGTTGTGTGACCACTTTCATTTAGAAAATGACCAAGTGCACTGCAAGCACTGCAATGCAGCATGCAAATATACCTCATCGACAACACAAATGATTTATCATTTGAACACCGCGCATCCAAGTCTGGTAAAAGAAGGTGGCAGCAGTTCATCATCTCTATCACAGGCTAGCCTGGACTCGGTGCTAGCACGGACCGGGAGGAGCTGCAGTGCTCAGCGAGCAGAGAAGGTCACCGAACTGATAGCGAAGATGATCAAAACAGACATGCTCCCCATCAGTGCCGTGGAGGGCAAAGGTTTTCACGACTTAATAAAATATTGCTGCAGATACGGCTGGGTTGTGTGGAGGAGGTAGGACAGAGACAGCGGGCTAGCAGCGGTTAGCTTGGATCCCAAAGCGGCTAACTCCGAGCGCGCTAGCAGAGGCTGCAGGATGCGTGTCGCCTCGCTTTAATCCACCTCTACGCATGTTGATTTGCAGATTTACTTTCCCGTGGAGAAGCGCCTGTTCCCACAGCCTCGGCAGACATAGTAAAAGCGGACACACATGAGTGAATGGTAGTTGTCTTTTTAATACAAAATATGTTAACGATTAACCAATTATTACTCATTAATTCTCCTGACGATCAACGAAGAAAACGTCACCGAATGCCCATCCCTAATGCCCGCTGCTCTGTACTGACTTTGTTCTTCCATTTTATTTTCTTAATCGGTGATATGTGTCGGATTTGGTAGCGTCGCACAGTCATTTTGGCACAAATGAAAAACAATCCGCTGTTTGTTTTGATGACGTTTACTGCGACGTCAGCTCCCATTGGGTACACAATTTTTCTGATGGATTTGTTTTTTTTAATTAAGTCGTTTTAGATGAATATTGCAATTTTAAATGTTCAAATTATAACAGAATGACCCATGTGTGTCATAGATTATAGCTGCATAGCGGACACAAGCAGGACTTCTTTTAAATAACATTGAAATAATATTGGTTTACTTGAAATAAGTAGCAATATTTAAACAAGTCAGAAATAACATAGTGGCTGGGACTCTCGTCTCGTAGCAACACATTTCAGGGTTTGACTCTAAGGAAAAGTGAGGTCTTGTTGTGTGGAGTTTGTATGTTCTTCAAGTGTCTGGGTGGGTTCGCTTTAAATGCTCGTTTCCCAGATCAACTAAAAACATGCATAATAAGCAAAATCAAGCTAAACCAATTCACAAACATTCATGTACCTGAACACATAAAGTGGCAAGATGGATTAAGTGTCTTGCCCAAGGACACAGCAGCACTATTCCCCTGAGGGAGCTTGGATTGAACCACCAATTTATTTTGAATGTTCAGTATGGTGTTAACATATCTATCTCCATGGAGACAAACAAGGGTCCATCCAAGCAACGACCCCAGTCACCTTGAACCTGGTTTCAAGGTATTTTTTTTGAGTATTTTATTTATCACTAATAAATAATAATTGCAAGATAGATAATGATACTGTGGAACATTCCAAGCAAAGATGCGTCAGTCGTCCAGGTAGAATCCATGATAAAAGAAGAAATTCAATTTGTCAACTGGACAAAGTTTGTTTGGTCGAAAACGTTTCGCCGCTCATCCGAGAGGCTTCGTCAGCTCTAATTAGAATGCTGGTAAGACACTTGTGTGACCGAATGGAAATTAGGACCACTGGCACTAACCAGACAACGCCACCTATGGGGGGTTGGCCCACAGGAATAAATAAGTAAACCCTTTTAGAAGTATTTAGGCAACACAAGTTCGTACATTACACGAGACAGAGACGTGAGTTCAACCAAATTATATTTATTTGCTAGTGACCAAAATAGGACAGAAAACATTAGACCTATAGCATAGACTGGAGCCAGCCCAGATCTGGCTCAGCAACCCCCCCTTCTTACACACACACGCATACCACCATACACACAGGCACACACTCATACCCCACCCAATAGAGCACCCCAGGAACACTGCACACCTCGTACGCAATGCCCACCTCTGCGGACACACCACTACTCTAGGCCAAGGAGGAGCAGGGCAGCAGCTCAGGGCAATGGCTACCACGACTGGCAGGAGCAGGAAGCATAGGATACGGGTACCTCTAACGATATACACCACTTGTGAGTAGGAAAGAGGGGACACCCGAAGCGTGAACCGAAGAAACTCCACCACCAGGGGACTCGTCCTGCCACTCGTGTAGACGCGGTGCACCTGGCTGCAATAACGGGCAGAAAACACAAGGACCTCAGTTAGAAGAATTCATTTCTCAAAGCACCCACGTTACATGAGATTCTACTAGATGAGACACTATCACTTATCTGGTAACTGAGAGACACGATCTGAAGTGGATGGAGTCCGTCACTGTTAGGTGTGCAATGTCCTGGTCACTACAAACATATGGTCAAACACCCCGTTTACCCACCCCTGCCCCAATACAGCTGGTCAGTGCCTACGCGACAAAGCAATTCCCAAAAGAAAAATAACAGAAATCACGCCATGCTATTAATACACTGCAACCAAAAAAACACAAACAGAATCACACAATTAATAAAAGAGAAAGAAAATCATGCACAAGAAAAATAAACCAATCTGGAGTGCAATGCAGGCACCAGGCACCGATACGCCTGCGAGGGACACAGAGCAGCAAACCCCAAGCACGCGAGAGTATAGTCCGTGACCGTAAAAAATACCTCAGGTTCACGTGCAGTAACACTAAAAGGGTATAAAAGTATCTTCAGAAACAGTACCACAGGTTAAAATTAAGGGAGGATTTAAGTACAACGTCCATCTATTGTATGCTCCCAGTCCAGTGTAGGTTATAAAATACTAGGCACAAACCAATAACACAGACCATGCGAACGCCGAAGACGTTGGCGCGCACGTATCAGGAAGTGCCGGTGAACAAAACAGCAACCTCGAGCCGTAGACACGCCGAGCTGCAAATCCACACCGTTGAGTGACAACTACTCGTCACTGATAGCGGCTAGGGAGAGAACAGACACGACCACCGTCGGTAGGAGCAGTCTGCAGCAAATAAAAGAAATAATTAACTTAAGATCCCCGAGTTCTTCTCCAGACAGCAGCACGAGGGGGAGACTCACCGCTCCGAGGCATTCGACCCAGCGCAGCCCCACGCACACAGCACGCTGCTCCAATTACCAACACCTGGCGATCTACAGAGCAAAGAACCGCGGATGTAACAAACCCAATCAACGAACGCATGAAAGACGCAACACTCACCCAGTCTGAGCGCACGTTCGCCCCAACGCAGCCCCAGCAGCAGACCCGTGTCACCAACACAACAAACGGCCATACGGAAGAGGAGAGGAGGAAGTAGTCGCGTTGGCTACTTAAATACCCCACGCCCAGATCCACCACCCAATCACCGCACCCAGCGGGCAGCGACGCAAACATGACACCAATCATCCAATCTGTCACACTTGCTTATATCTTGCTGCAGGGAGGAGCTAACTGAAACCAATGAGATAGTTTCGGAAAGTAGTTAGCTAGTTAGCTCCTCCCTGCAGCAAGATATAAGCAAGTGTCTTACCAGTATTCTAATTAGAGCTGACGAAGCCTCTCGGATGAGCGGCGAAACGTTTTCGACCAAACAAACTTTGTCCAGTTGACAAATTGAATTTCTTCTTTTATCATTCCAAGCAAAATAATAACATCTCCATGGAGGCAAACACCAGAAAAGATTTGAGTAAATTTTTCAAATTTTTCAAGACTAATTTTTTTTTTTTTTTTTGCAGGGTTTCTCTGCTGCAAAATAAGGGGGTAAAGTACAAACAAAGAGCTATAAATATCCTTTATGAAATACAACACATCTGAAGCTGTGTGTCTCACAAGACGGGGTCATTTCCATGGTGATACCCCAACCTGCACCCTATTTGTCTCCGTGGCGACGTGAAGACAGATGAATGTCCGTCTCCGTCATCGGGAGAGGGAGATAGAGCCACAGCAAAGACGCTTCGCCCCTATGGGAGGAGTAGCAGGCCACAGTTTTGTCTAACTGCTCAACAAATCCATCAGGACACATTTCAAAGCACTGTCTGTCAAGCCTGCCATGACTATTTTGTTCAGCAAAATTGATAGATATACTTATGTGGCGAGAGAATACATGCTTTTAAATATTTTTGAAGTACTGTAGATCTGTGTATAACCTAAGCAAATATTTGTATGAAAGTCCCAGTCCAAATGTCACATGGTTTTTGAACGCCTGTAACTGGCTATTTTAGGTAACAAACAATTTCCACAAAGTTAACAAAATGTTTAAAAGTGCAACTTCTTTCCAGAGATATTTTGGCATGATTACACAGAATGCAAGCATATTACAATGTCTAAGTGCTAATATTAAAATAATTCTGTGGACTTCATATTTTACACTATAGTTTGAAAAATGAAAAATGTTATCTCATCATAAATGTTGTGTATGTAATCTGTCTAAAATTCATATTGGTTCAAATATAGGCAAAATTACTCCCAGGGTGATACGGCATTGTAGAAAGCAAATAATATTCATCAAACTACAAAAAATTGCACATAGCTGAGCACACTTGTTTTGTTTTGTCACATTACAGTAATGAAAAGAATATAATACAGTATACAATTTACTCAAATTGCTTTATTTATTTATTTTTTTTACTAGCTTTTTGAATATTTAAACAAGTTTAATCTGACTTCAGTGGTATACTGTAGTAGCCCAAGTTGCAGTTACCTAGTTACCAGAATTGCATCTGACTTAGAGCAAAGCAATGATACCCAAACGATTGTATGTTTTGAGCACTTTACTTCCATCCATCCATCCATCCATCTTCTTCCGCTTTTCCATTTCTGGGTCGCGGCAGCAACAGTCCAAGCAGATCTGCCGCCCAAAACACAATGCGCCAGCCCCCATGGATCCTCCCGCGGGTGGTGGGTCCACGGGAGGACGGCCCATGTCGACAACAGTCCTCGATGTACTTCCACCGTGGGGGCTACCAGTGTCTGCAGACACTGGGGGTGCACTTTACTTATCTTCGCTTTATTCGTCCGTTTATTCATTCATAATCCTGATCTTCTCAGTTGCACCTTTTGTTGTTAAATGTAATTCTTAATTCTGTGCCAAAGCTGCCTTGGATAAGCCTGAGTCAGACCATTCTGTAACTACAGTCTCACAACTACCATATGCGCCAACACAGCCAGAATTTGTCTATGAAGCGAATAGTTACTTAGCACTCTGAGTAGTGATAATAGTATTGTTATTTGCTATTGAAGGTTATGTTTTTAAGTACAGATTTTGCATGCTTCTACTGCAGTACATGTATTATAAGGCATTTTGCAAAGTTTAATTACAGGATTCCAGTAATGCTTTTTGGCAATTATCAAATCATAAATGTAATGTCCACTGCAGATGGCTTGATTTATAAAAAGAACATTTAAAAAAACATGCCTTTGCAATTATGAACTTGTACAAGATGTTCTGCTATTTTAATGTTTCTACCTTTGATTTCCGATTGCAGAGTAACTGCTGTGAAACTCCGTCCAACTAATAATCCAAATCAAATGCAAAAAAACAGTGCATAACAGGGATTCGAGCAGATCGCCCGCCGCTTCATTCATGGCAGCTGTCAGCCTTGGCTCGTGGTTCCCTTCTCTGGGTCAAAGGTCATCCAGCTGTGGCCCCTCCCCCCTCCGCAGCAGCAGATGTGGTCGGACCACCATGGCTCAGGTCCGCACCACATCTGGCTCTGATTACGGCCAGACAATCCAGCTTTATCAGCCCCATCCAACTAGGCTACACACAGGCTCTCCCAGAGGTGAAGTGTAGCACATTCTCAACTCACCAATACAGAGCGTGCAGTGTGATTTATAAGCTGTTTAATTCAGCCACCACAGTCCGCCGTCTGTGCATAGTAGCGGGAATTAAATAACTTTTAATTAAATATGAGTCAGATATGAGGTCCCCCAAAAGTTAGTAATGCTGTCAAAACACTCATTCATTCCCAGACAAAATGAATGGAAAATGTTGGAAGAGCTATTTTTAAACTAGCTTGAAGGCTTTGGGGGAAATATTCCGACTTCAGCACAAGTCAGGGTTGATTTTGAGAGCATCAGGGAGGGCATCTGACTTAGCAGAAAGCTATAATTCTCAAAATATTATGGAGAGAAAAGACTTATCTTTATACATTTTATACATACAAAGCCTATATTAATTCCTGGTTGACCTATTTGTTGTTAATTCTTCTATCCACACCTGCCTTGGGACAGCCTGACTGAGACATGGTGGCCATTCTGTGACTACAGACTCACAACTACCAATCACAGGTGAAGTGTCGTGCCCCACAGTACAATGGCAGTATGTACAACTAGCCAGAATCTAGCCATTTGTCTGGTATCTTTTTGTTTACTCCTGATGGAAAC
This sequence comes from Paratrypauchen microcephalus, assembly GCA_036785185.1. Lineage (NCBI taxonomy): Eukaryota > Metazoa > Chordata > Actinopteri > Gobiiformes > Gobiidae > Paratrypauchen > Paratrypauchen microcephalus. Next base: position 3,163,411 of record JAVJIX010000021.1, on the reverse strand, counting down.
CTGTTTTAAAACTAGTTTGACTTTAGTTAGTTTAGTCATGCACATTTTAATAATAATGCACTGGATTTAAATAGCACTTTCCAAGACTCCAAAACTCTTTAGACAGGTCATTATCTTATTTTGATATTTTGCTGACTAAAGAAGGTGGTATACATGTGACATTTTGACTACAAGCTTTTATTATCTATTATGATTCAATTTGCCACGCTTCCCCCTCTTTTAGACAAAAACAGGTTGTTCTAGCTTCTTCTGTCGCGACCACTTCATTCCCATCCATAAGCTGATCCCTGTGTGAAACAGATCACAGTTGCAGATCGAAATCCCAGTATCCACAAACAGAGAAGTTTGAGCGCGGATTGTGTTGCATATGGGGTTAGCTAGCGGCAGTTTATTTTCCCAGCCTTGCCCCAGCCCTCCCTTCTCTTTCACAAATGAAATCTTCAGAACATGTTCTATCCATGGTTACACTGCGATAACTCTAATCACTTCAAACAAATATGTGCATTCCAACAACCTGAAAATACCACTTCCAAGAATACAACTTTAGACTACTAGATCCAGCCACAAGGGGGCCTCCATATTTGTAAATGATAATGGTTTTGAGTGGTCTTGTGGCTTCCTTTACTCTTTAAACATGAAATCATATTTTGTGGTAAATATGAGCTAAATCTTGGGTACCTCAACATTTAACCACTAAAAACCTGGGCAAACAGATCAGTACAAAATATATATACTTTTTTTTTTTTTTTTTTTACTGTTTCTGGCTATTTAATGGGCTCACATTACACTGTGTTCTTATCTATGTCCTCATCAAAAGCATACCTTGAGTTGTGTTGTGTTTTGCAAGAGAAGAACACTCTGTTCCACCTTGTGATGTCATGTGGTAACGGAGGAAGTGCTATTGTATTCTTAAATTTAACTTAAACTACGACTTCTCTAGAATGATTTGGATGATTTCAGCCTTGGAAGTGCCAGTCTCTACTGAACAAAAGATAAAAAGGTAGTGGTTAACTTAAAAACTACCTCTTCATGACATGGCATTTTAAGCTTTGGAGATGTAGAAAGCTTTGGAGCTTTGGAGATATAGAAAGACTAATAATCAATGTCTTTGTGAGGTCTTAGGCTATATTATTTCTTTATAGCACTTTTTAAATTAAGAAACATCAACAATCAAACTTTTTCCTTCCAAAATTCCAAAATTTGACAAGGATGTTCAGAGCGTATGAAAGGCAGTACCAGAGAATACAGGACTACATTTAATACGTTACTACATTAATGATTGAAAGAAAACCCAACTTCAGTAATTTGCTTGGGATGGGGTGTACTGCAGTAGCAGAATGCTCAAAAAGTCACATTTCAATATAACAATGTTTTACAGTCAAATTTTCATTGACTTTTTTTTTTTTTTTTCCATTTATGTTTTTATTAGAAAAGGTTAGCATCATTATAGACAGTGATACATTAGAAACATGTTTTCCTTTTCCTTTTTTTTCTTTTTTTTAAACAAGAACAACAAAATAACCAGGAAACAAAACAAAACAAATGATACTAGGTGGCAGACTTGAAAGCATTCATCAGACATTTCACCGAATTAACAAAAAGATTCAATGAGTTTAGTGGAGTCAGGAATCTGTACAATGTTACGTGAATCCTTTATATAAGTTAAACAAAATCGGCACGGAAAGGGGATACAAACTGAATGAATTTTTCCCAGGTTTTATCAAATTTTCCCCTTTGGATTCTTAAAGTATAAGTCATTTTTTCCATTTTAAATATTTCCAAGATTACACTGAACCAGTCCTCAAGTGTTGGAGGGGTTAGCTTTAGCCATTTCCTGGTTATAGATTTCTTGCTAGGCACTAAAAGTGCCTGTAGTAGTTTAATATCCCTTCTTCGGTCCAAGATTGTGCTTATGCCAAAATACATACACAAGAAGTCATCAGGAAACCGAACTTTAAAAATATCATTTAGAGCTTTGTTTATTCCAGACCAGTACTGTTGTAATGCTGGGCATTCCCAAAATATATGAAAATGGTTTGCTTCCATAGATCCGCATTTCCTCCAACATTCTGCATTTGAATTTTTGTATTTACTTTGCTGGCGGTCTTAAAGAATCTTATTATGTTTTTCCAACAATGTTCTCTCCATGTCAGTGAACTAGTGGAGGTCCACTGAAAAATGCACATGTTTTCCCAAGTATCTTTAGATACCATTATTCCTGCTTCCTTTTCCCACTTTTCCTTAATATGTATAGTAGACTCATTTCTTGCATGGAGAACACCATAGAGTTTCGAAATCACTTTTCGTATGGATGCTTCGTATGTCGATCTGATGATCTTAAAAAATTCTTCTTCAATTGGTGTCAGATTTTTATTGTTGCAATACTTGTTGAAATAATCGCGCATCTGGAGGAACCTGAAGAAATCTGCCTGCTCCAATCCATTCTTAACCTGCAGAGATTGAAAAGTCTGGAGTGTGCCTTTATGTGTAAAAGAAAAAAATGTTGTTAGCCCATTGTTTATCCAAGATTTTTCATTGACTTTTTAATGATTTTTTTTTCTTACACACATTTTTGTAACACACACTTGCTTTCCTGCTCTACACCTTCATTCCTTCCTGTGGCAAAAGTTATCTCCTAACCTCAGACCTTCCCTGCACCCTTGCATCCTCCCACCCATCATCACCCTCTTGAGGCCCAATTGGGAGGGGGCAGTGGGGGTGCAGAGCTGGGGCAGAGGGAGCAGGCCCCAAATGCAAGGGCCCCAGTACAGCCTACCTTCACAGACGCTCAAGCTGTCACCACCTTTTTTAATGTTATATTGCCACAGAGTCACAATTATATTACATTTATTTAATCCAATGCATGCTAGGTGCTGTTTCATTTTAATACTCGTACTTGAAATAATATGATGTGAAATGGGTCCATAAAATTATGAAAAAGCTTGATTTATTTCTATATTTCAACTGTCCAATATATTTAATTCTTTACATTACTTATAATGTCTCATTTAGGTATTAAAATAGGATTTTTTTTGTTCAATGAATATTGATGAATAAATCCATTTTAAAAACAGAGAGCGTGAGAAAGATTTAGTACATGTAATCTCAGACAAGGGCAGTAGTGCATTTTAATGGTCTCAGCTTTAAATAAATATTGTGTATGCTAAATGGTGCTATTAGTTTAGGATTAAAAACCACAAGACATCAAATGTTAAAGTGTTAAATAAATGTTACCTGATAAACAAAACCTTGAGCAGGATTCCATTTGCAAGTCAAACAAGACTTGCAAATGGACTCCTGTAGAGACTTCAGCTAACACATCAATGTCAACTGGTCTTTTGTTCTTAAGCACTTCACACATTTGTAGCATTGGACTAAACTACATTCAGTTTTGATCTATAACTTACATAAACCCACTGAAAACAGTCAACTAAAGGTGCATTATGTAATTTTTCCACTGGATCTACACCATGTTATTGCATGCAATAAATGTTCAAATAATTGGCATTAATACAATTTCCCCTGTGGCTCAATAAAGCTTGTCTAAGTCTAAGAATATTTTTATTGTTTTAAAATACCCAGATAAACATGCATTCTTACTGTTAGTGAACTTGCCTCTACAAATATCTGACCTGGTGTCACCTGTTGCCAAAGATAAGTTTAACCAGAAAAGTTACTTATTGCAAGTTTAAACCAAAATAGTGCAAAATTGTTAATGGTACACTGCATAACTTTTCTTGGGGAGAGTATGCCACATGGTAGTCTCCATGTAGATGTAATAACTGCCTGGAATGTTTCACGGTATGGCATTAAACTTATTTATCTCCATGGAGAGGGCAGGCCCGCTCACTCAAGAATGCTCTGAATGTTCTGAGCAATAAATTAATCTAATGAAACGAAGACTGAATAGACTTTTAATGCCATACTGTGGAACATACCAAACAAAGCAATGGCATCCTCCTAAAGAAAAAAAATGTGGTGTACTCTCCACTAGAAAAGTTACACAATGCACTTTTAAAGCATGACATTTCCTTGACAATAGTCAACCTGCCAAATGGTGGGTTTGTTACTTTGTAGGTGTCATCAAAGTAGTTTAGAACTGCAACATGTGTGAGAGTGTTTTCTTTGGGGGAGGAGAGGCGGGAGAGGGGGGTCCTGGTAACTGCAGGGAGCTAATTAGAAAGCACTCTCTAACTCAGGGCCAAATGGAGCGATTATCTGGACGAGGGAGTAGATAATTCCCTCCCATTCATCTGGCACTGTCAGGGTCCTCTACTTGCCCTGCCCACAGACCCTGCCCACCAGCCTGCCCCGGGATAGAACTGTGGGTTTGTTCAAATCTAACTTCTTGCCTGACCAGCCAGTCCCTTGTACATTTTGTTTGAATCCAGAAAGGACTGGAACTGGAGAACAGAGTGTGAAAAACCTTGATATTGTCCAACAACAGTCATTAATTTGCATCACGTGTCTCTCAAATGAGGAAGACATCACCTCTCAAAAATTCAGAAAAAAAAGTAGTATAGTTTGATGCTTGTTTGTTGCTTCTATAAAAATCTGTTTCTTTGTCCTTTATGTAGATTTTTCCAGATCCACTCATGTAATGTTTTGTCAAAGCATGTGGTTCTGGCTGTCCAAGTAACCTAACCTCCAGTCAGAGAACACAGCCCGCCTGCTGAGGTTATCCTGTTCTTTTCATGCATCAGAATGAACATCTCGATGTGTTTCCTTCATAGACTGTACATATAAATGGACGTATAGCTAACCTGCTAGCCGCCACGTTCCACGTAGGAAGAGTTCATAGGGGCTCCATTGACTCTATGGGTGACGTCACACTTAGTCCACCACTTTATGCAGTATATGGGTTACATGCAGGTCAAGGGCTTTGAATGAATGCATTTTTTTCTTTTTTCCAACTGCCCCTAACAAGTTGCCCGAGCACTGTTGAAAGATGGGTCAAACGCAGAGGACAGTACAGTAACAGAAGAGTTTAAGTGCAAGTATTTAGCAACAACAAACAAAATAGTTGGCTCATTAAACCGAGTAGTGCAAACAGTTACCTCATATCGGAGAAAATGTATTGAAGGAAAAAAAAAAGACAAAATAATAATAGACACTAACATTTAATTTACTGCAACACAGCAACATTTAAGGGCCCTAAGACGACTTAAAGAAGTAATTCTACATATACGGTATCACATGGTTACCAAGTACCACGAAAGGTGAAAGACAAAATAAAGTTTTTGTATTATAATACTTTTTGCACAGTCCATGACAAAGCACATGCAGTACATGACACAAGTATTCCTGCAGAATGCCTAACCCTCGCACCACAGTGGTCACAGAGCACTGCCCCACTCCAGAGGATTTATGAACCCCACGGCTTATGGTTAGCTGTAATTAGTCCACTGGGTTGTGGAAGTGAGGGCTTGGACCAATGATTAATGCTACAGAGAAAAAGGAAAAAAATCCTTACGTGGTCCTGTTGATTGAACTGGATACAGCACTGCTAATGGCACTGGTACTTATTTATTTAAATTCACTTGATTGGAATCACAATTTTGAGTTCAGTTTTTCCTGCCTTTTTGGCATGTTGGAAGTTGTTGCGGTCCAGGTTTAAAAAGAACATATCATGGAAAATCAACTTGACTTCTGAACCTGCACTGCTTGGCATTTAAGGCATGAGTGCACAGAAAATGTCTGTTTTCATCTGCCCCCTATCTCTGCCATTGCTATATATTATGATCTAGACATGTAATCGTTTAAAGCAGTGCTTCTCAAATAGTGGAGCGGGCACGTGTGACCCTGGGAAATATTCTTTTTTGCCGTACTGTACTAGAACTAAGTGTAATTGCACATCAACAACAGTAGTTGGCAGTGGCGCTCTCATTGTTGCTCTGGGGCAGGGGTCGGCAACCTTAAATACGCAATATACAGAACAGACTCACCATCAGCAGAACATCCTCTGTCACAGAAAAAACACGTATATTCCACTGAGTCGTGTCCTTTAGTCCGACAGAAGCTGACGCATCAGCGGCACAAGGAGAGAGCTCTTTTTTCCCAGCACTTTAAGTTTATGCAAATGGGCCATGTGGTTTTAAGTTTCATTTCTGTAAAATGTAAACAAATGTGCGCAAAGCTGCATTAAAAACACATTAATATTTGAGTCATGAGTGCAAAAATACAATGCAGTCTATGTGGGAAGTTTTGTTTCTTTCTTTTTTTGTTTTTAATGTTAATAGAAGGATACAGAGTTATGCAGAGGTGTACTAACAACAATTTTCTAGACAAATAATACTATTTATAGTCGCGCACAGGGAGGGGGGCGTGAATTTTTTTCTTCTTGCTAGGGGGGGGGGTGTCACAGAAAATAATTAAGAAGCACTGGTTTAAAGGGTCTGTATGACTGTATATAGTGTTCTAACATTGTTTCTTCATCAAAAACATACCCATAGTTGTTTTGTTTCATTCACACATATTTAACACACAAACCCTCTCAAATAGAAAATGCTGTTCCACCTTGTGATGTCATGTGGTAATAGAAGAAGTGCGCTACTGTGTTTGGAACTGCCAATCTCTACTAAACCAAAGGTAGTAAAGTAGCTGTTAACTTGAAAACTACTTCATGACATCACATGGTGGAACAGAGCATTTTGAGTTTCTGAGACAGACCAATATGGATTTTCCAAACGTGTGAATGAAACAAGACACAACTCGAGGTATGTTTTTGAGGAGGCGAGAACATGACTTAATGGCAACATAACGTAACAGAAAACATAAAATGTCTTCTCTTAGATGTTCAAAGCAATAGAGTGCACCATGCTGACAGAAGTTGCCTTTTATTAGCGTGAACATTTCAGTCATAACCAACACATTCAAGACGGCTTTTCAACACAGGGCCTGGAGAGAAAAGAGGTGATGAGAAAATAGGACTAAAGACCTCACTCATGCAGAACTGAGTGTCAGGCTTAAGTGAGAAGAGAGGGACTGAAAATGGAATAAATAAAACTACAGTGCAAAAACCTCTTGTTGCATTAAAAGTAAAGGTGCATTGTGTAACCTTCTGGGTAGAGGGTCTGCTACATACAGTATGATATTAAACTTATCTATTTCCATGGAAACAAACACCATGCCAATTTGCAGGTTCGACAGTATATTATAAAAAGCAGCCATTTATGTATAAAAAGTAATTTAAAAATGTTTCCTATGCAAAAGGGAGATTATCTTATGAGATTCACAAGGATACAATTAATTAGTAGGTACAGCCAGTTGTGTTTAATCAGATATGGATGAGATTAGTTTTGTAGATTAGTAGATTAGTTGATCTGAGTGATGTATGCGAAACAAAGGAGCTCATTGGTCACCCATCATTTAGAATAAAACCACAATAGGAAACAATATTTACATCAGAGTTTAGTGCTTTGCTCATTAATTCTATAGAAATCCGTGATGTTTTTAAGTTCCCTGTGATATTTTTTCTTTGTTTCTTGCTCATAATCAGCCTTGTTTGTTTTGTTATGCACACACCATGCGTGCCCCTGATTGGCTAATCCACCTGTCAGTCACCCGTATTTGAACTCAGCAAGATTCAGTGGTGACCAGACTCACTTGTTTATATCATGTTTAAAAAAAAGTAATTGAATGTTTAAAAAAAAAAAAAAGTAAAATATAACGTATTATATAACACATTTTTTTTTTTTTTTTTGCCTTCACAAAATACTTTTTGGGTCAAATGACTACACTTATCAACACACTTGAGTAATCTTGTGAGTGACATAAGTGAACTCCTCTCAGTCATCTTTATGTTTTGTACCCTTTGACCTCCTCTCCCTCTTCTCTGGTCTCTGTGGTGTGGCTTCCTCCCAATGTGCTGCTGAGCTAAGCAACAGGAGCAGGGGAAGGGGCCTCTGTCCACATGACCCTGCACAGAGCTCCAGGGATGGGCTGCTCTGGGTAGGACCCCCTCTGTCACTGGACTTTCCCTCCTGGATCTACAACAGTGGTGGGAGAGATCATGCATTTACCACCAGTGGTTGAACAAAAGTACCCAGAACCCAGTATTTTGGTAGTTGAAGGACACCATATTCTTATATGAGCAAGAACCATGCTTATGGCCAATATCTCTCTGCCACATATTATGTCACACCTCTAGCTTTATGAACAAATCACATGCAAAAAATCATTCGTACAAAAGCTGCTTATGTGTCTGTACAATATCGCACAGCAGTAGTGCATTAGCCAAAACAATACAACTTTTTTTTTTTTTTTAATTAAACTTAAAGGAAAAGTAATTTTTTTTTTTTACAATTTGAGCCTTATTTCGGTAATAAAACAAGTTGTTTTACTCACCCATATAACTTTGGTGTCATATGGAGGATTTCCGGAGATGTTTTAGATTAGCGTTAGGCTAACGCCGTTAGCCTAGCGCGACTTATAGCCATAGCTCAGGACATTCCCCAAGCATGTAATATGCCCCGTGCGGGCTCCAAATAACACAAACTTTAGCACTTTTCAAATCATAGAAGCTCGATGTCTTTAGTCTATGATTTCGTTTGAATCAAAAGTGGCCTGTAATCCGAGATTTATCCATAGTTTACAGCTTTGCGTTCCATGTTTGGGTCCCGGGAGCTGAGAGCACACTCCGCGCATGCCCACTGGCGTCCTCATCTACTCAAAACTATGGCTAAATCTCGGATTACAGGCCACTTTTGACCAAACGAAATCGTAGACTAAAGACATCGAGCTTCTATGATTTGAAAAGTGCTAAAGTTTGTGTTATTTGGAGCCCGCACGGGGCATATTACATGCTCGGGGAATGCCCCGAGCTATGGCTATAAGTCGCGCTAGGCTAACGGCGTTAGCCTAACGCTAATCTAAAACATCTCCGGAAATGCTCCATATGACACCAAAGTGATATGGGTGAGTAAAACAACTTGTTTTATTACCGAAATAAGGCTCAAATTGTAAAAAACGTTACTTTTCCCTTAAGCGCTTTGGAACAAGCCAAATAAACTGCCTGTTAATTTCTGGTAAAACCATTAGTGTCAGAATACTTTTGAAAGAACACTACTTTTTGTATTTAGCATGTTATACTCTTCAGTGGTTTAACAATAAGAGGCTCCAGTCAAATGAAGCTCATGAGGCTAGCGTTATTTGGAGCAAATTTGGAGCCAAGTTCCGTATTAGGAATAGGAATGCACTTATGGAATAAAAAGTGAAATAAAAACACCAAGATCACGTAGAGTGAGTTAATAGAACATTTTAATATGAGGCTCACTGCAGCAGTTACAGAGGGAGGGATTTGTCTATGTAAGGGGGTTAGCTATGTCAATTTATTATCTATAGATGTGACAACTCAATCACAACCTCTATAGCTATTCTATTTCTAGTAGTGTCTTCTATCCATGGATTTTAGAATGATGAAAATGAAGACAGTTGCCATAGCGATGAGCAATTTTCATATCTTTTGAATGAGGAAAAAACCCTCAAAATGTTGTCTATATATAAATATATGACAGAAATCCACCACAGCCTGGTCCTGGAAGTTCCTCCTGACCTGGACTCACCTCTGCTACTGCGTCTGTCAATGGCTCTTTGCTTTCTCCGCTATTCTGTTTGTTTGCGCACTGCGAGAAAGGCGTTAGCTTAGCATATAGCGAATACATCATACTGGTGAAACATTGATTGCATGGCCCCAGGTTAGACTTGTCACCAGCCCAGACGAATGCACTGATTGACAGTTCTGTAGTGTATGTACAAATCTATTTACCCATTCTGATTAGATTAACAAATGGAGAAAGATAAATGTTAAAATGATGTGGGCCATTGCATCGAGTCGTGTGTATTTATCCTGGCAGCCCACAGTACTTTATAATGTTGATCCTGTGGAGTTTTGGAGTGTAAACACTATTTGCGATTATGTTAAAACATTTTGGGATTATGCACAGGAGTAATTAGTCAGAGAAACTGGCTGCTGCGCGACTGGATACAAATCATAGCAACTCAACAGCGAGTTTCATCTGGTATTAATTGAGAAGTTTCATTTAAGATTTTTTATTCTCTATTGAGCGTTTGTCTATTGTTCTGACAGGTGCTGACAGGGGAAAGCTATTACATGTTCTGATGAAGTTTGTAGTCCCGTGACTGCATTTCTGCCTTTATTTGAATGCACAATAAGGCAAGCATGAAAGTGAAATGAAAAGACATGAACGGTCATTTAACTCATAGTGATTTGTGTTGTGTATAGCAAAAGAAAGCTTTATTATTATTATTTTTTTTCAAGAACGTTTTTTTTTTTTTTTTTTTAATCTAATGTAGAAACAATAAATTAGTGTTATTATTTTTTCATAATTATCCTCCTGAGACCCACCCATTCATTTGTGTCCTTGATAGTGGACATTGAGTTAACCGGTATGAACTATGATAAAAATAAATAAATAAATAATTATTATTATTATTGTTATTATTATTATTATTATTATTATTATTATTATTATTATTATTATTATTATTATTAATAATAATAATAAAATAATAATAATAATAATAATAATAAATAAATAAATAAAAATAAATAAATAACATAAAATAAGTGATATATATATATATAAAAATAAAAATACTTAAATACATAAATAAATGAATACATGAATAAATACTTCAATAAATAAATAAATAATTAAAAATAAATAATATATATGTAAAAATAAAAATAATTAAATACATAAATAAATATTTAATACATAAATAAATAGATACTTACATAAATAGATAAATAAATACTTAAATAAATAAATAAATAAATAAATAAATAAATAAATAAGTAAATAAATACAATTTTTTTGAGGTGACTGTAGAAGTTTGTCAGAAATGTTGGATATAAAAAAAAAAAAAAAAAAAAAAAGTTTTTGTTAGGTCGTTAACTTCACATGGATTTAACACCAAAATGTCCCCGACGTCCATTACAGAGGACATGTTACAACATTACGAATAAAAATAAAATTAACAAAATGTAAATGCTAAGGTGTTCATTTACCTCCAAATAGAAAATTAAAATAATAATAAGAAGAATTTAGACACACTGTTTTTCTTCGCGTCCCAGGAGGTTATAGTACAATATATAGCAACAAATCTTAACAATGTATTGATTATATAATATATTTCCAAAATGTCTAAATCTTGTTACCATTAATCCAAAACATTGTGCAGTTGTTGGATAAGTTTGAAGTATAATCAAACAGTTTGTGGATCTTTTCTTTCCAGTAGCAGTTATGGTGTTATTGTGCCCTTAGGCAAGACACCCCACACTCCTTCAGTGTCGATGAACATGACTGAGTGCACATGCTACATGTGACCATTTGACCATGTGACCAGACCATTCATTTGTGCAAGATTTATAGCCTTGATAAAAAGTGCATTAAAGAGGCTGCACCTGATTTTTTCAGTAGTTGAGAAAAATGTTTTGACATAACACTTACACCGTCCTCCTGTGGACCCACCACCCGCGTGAGGATTCATGGGGGCTGGTGCATTGTGTTCTGGGCAGCAGAACACTGCTTAGACTGTTGCCCCCGTGACCCAGAAAATGGAAAAGCGGAAGAAGATGAATGAATGAATGAATGAACATAACACTTATATTTTATAAAAGCAGCTCTTAGAGTCAAAATAAGATTGCTGTGTATTGTCCAAGAAAGTTGGAAAAGCGCTTATAAACTCATCACAGTGAATAGAATAGTTAGGACGCAAGAGGATTTAGGAAATGTTTAAAATAAGCTAGTACTGTTTTTCAGTTTTTAATCGGGTACAGAGCTTTTCATGTTTTTCGTATAACTGTTGATTATTATTTCTTATTCTAAGTGGTGGAGTTTTTGTATTGATTCCCTATATCTACCTCCATATCTCAGTGTTCCCTCTTCACCTGCACGCCTGTGTGCTGACGTAGCTATGGCAGGATATTAGCAGGACTTAGACTGGGTCCACCATGGCTGGTCCTGGGACTGCCTCTAAAGGTGCCCAAATCCTGGCTTCTCTGCTCCATATGAACTCATTTCCTCACGCTGCCTCTCCGCTCCAGGACAGTGTAACCTGAGCAGAGCGCCCCTAGGGGATGAAAGCATCCAAAAGCCAGAGAATTAACCCCCAGGTCAGCCGCATTATCTAGCTCTATTTATAGTGAAAGTTTAATTTTTACCGGGTGAAAAAAGGCAAAAAACTGGATTACAGAGGTCACACACACAGATTTGCAGTTAATTAAATCAATTGTAGAGATTGGCAAAATGTGTGGTTTTCCCCTCTTCTATATTTCAAGATTTAATAAGATTATATGACATCATTTCAAAGATGACCTTGTATAGTGCTTTCAAATGGTAAGGGTTTGAAGACTGGGAATAGATATGTTCAATGTTTTGCAATAGTAATTATACATTTGTATTGGGCATTTGGTCATTCTAATGAGTCTGTTAATGATTATTACCAAATGACACACAGATCATTTGTCCAGGATCAGATGTAGAGTCCCATGCAGCGAGTTGAAAGTCGTTGCTGAGTTGCTGAGATGTTGGTTTTACATGACAGTGTTGATGGTGGCACATGTGATGGATTTCTGCATTCTATTATTTATTTATTATTTATTCTTTATTTAATAGGGACAGTGCATATTAATGAACATCTGTAGCATTGCAGTGTAAATATGCCAGATTATAGCAAGAATGCTAATTTCTATCTGCAGTCCCTAGACAGGTGACACCACAGCAAAAACAATAAAAACAATGACAAGTGACAGTAACACCAACATTAAAACATTAAAACATTAAACATTAAGCATTAAAACATTAAGCATTAAAGGAAAATTTACGTTTTTTTTTTTTACAATCTGAGCCTTCTTTCGGCAATAAAACAAGTAGTTTTACTCACCCATAGCAGTTTGGTGTCAACTTATGTTGAGCCGTTCTGTTCTACTAATGATCCCGTATCCGTTAGCGTGAGTGCTCGGGGCATTACTTTGCGGTGTCCAAATAACACAAACTTTAGCACTTTTCAAATCACAGAAGATCGCTGTGTCAGGGTAGACTTTTAGTGGATTCCAAAACGGCCTGAAACCCGATATGCAGCTATAGTTTCATTTGATGACGTCATCAGAGAGGACAGTGCGCATGCGTGAACTCAGCTGTTTTGTAATCACCGCTAGTCCGAAAGAAGCTAACACCGCTCTGAACTTTACTTTTCTGTTGCGATATCGGGTTTCAGGCTGTTTTGGAATCTACTAAAAGTCTACCCTGACACAGCGATCTTCTGTGATTTGAAAAGTGCTAAAGTTTGTGTTATTTGGACACCGCAAATCAGTGCCCCGAGCACTCACGCTAACGGATACGGGATCATTAGTAGAACAGAACGGCTCAACATAAGTTCTGCGATACTGCACCAATTGACACCAAACTGCTATGGGTGAGTAAAACTACTTGTTTTATTGCCGAAAGAAGGCTCAGATTGTAAAAAAACGTTAATTTTCCTTTAAAACATTAAAACATTAAAAGTGTCCACAAGTGTGGTTTTCCTTTAGCCACAGTTTCAAGTGTGATTTGATTTGATTTGTCCAGTGTTGGAGTCTCTCTTATTGATAATGGGAGTGTGTTCCAGAACTTAGTGCTTCTGATTGAGAGCACAGTTTGTCCAACTGTAGTGCATCTGTGCGGGACCTCACAGTTCCCCTGAGCCGTGGCCCTAGTTCCCATCCCACTGACAGTCTTTGTTTTAATAAAATCCTGCAGCGGAGGAGGAGCAAGTCCATGTAAAACTTTATATATAAAACAACCATATTTACAATTAACAAAATTATTCAAATTGAGTAAGTTATACTTGTCTAAAATTGTGCAGTGGTGAACTGAAAATGCTTTCTTGTCTAAAGTTACCCATTTTACAGACCTTATCTTCTATTATATTCTTTGCTCATGTAGCTTTACACTTTGCCAGTTGGTTCGGCTTGGCCAGCTTTTCTGCAGCAATCCAATTATACAAAAAGTTACTGCTGTGTAAAGTGTATCCCAGGTACTAGTTATACCTATAAAATTGCCCTTTATTAGTTCAGTCTCTCTATTTGAGCCATTGTTCAACTGAATGCCGCTGGGGCTGTCAGGAGCTCCCAGGGACTCATCTTCAGGTCTTGAACTTGGATTGGTGACTCTTATCTGGAGGATTTTGCCTATTATGCGTGTTTGAGAAATCAGAGTGCCTGGAGGAAACTTTGTCTCTGACTCAATTGCATTGTGTTTCTTTTGTTGCTTCAGCTTCTCCCATCCATTATAGATGCATAGCAGACTAATCCTTCGATCCCAGGGACAGATCCCAGGTAATTCATGTACATGCTCATTTACCTGGCGAGCTGAATCACATGCTTTGACAAAAGTTTAGATGTTTCCTGCATTTGAGAGACACATAAACTAGAAGCTGTCTCTAGTTAGGATAGAGGTTTTTCACGCTCTATGGTCCGATTCCAGACCCTTCTGGATTTGAAAAGAATGTAGAAGGGACTGGTTTGCCATGCTCATGACAAGTTACCCCAGAGATGCAGAAACGTTCTTTGTTTAGAGTCTACCTTACCTTACAGATCTCAATACAGAAAGCTACCCATTTTACAGACCAAATTTTATACAGTGGTACCTCACCTTACGAATGACCCAACAAACGAAAATTTCAAGTTACGAAACGCCTTCACGTTAAATTTTGGTCTCTAGATACGAATGAAATTTCAAGTTACGAAACGCGAAATCTCTAATCCAATCCAATCCAACTTTATTTATAAAGCACTTTAAAAACAACACATCTCAAAAATTCAATTAATGCGCGCTCATATGCACACCCCGAAAGGTAAATACACTTTATCAACACACACGGGGTTAGGTTCCAGAGGTGGCCCGCGGTAGGAGAGGTCCACGAGGTAGGACAACTTTGTATTTTGCAATTGTTCTGCATGTTTTAGGCTGTAAATGCCTCACCACACATTCTACACTTTTCTCGTATTTCTCTCTCGTTTAAACTTTAAACACTCGAACTTTCATGCGTGGGGAGGGGGCACGGCTCAATATAGGGGAGCGGAGACACAACAACACATGATCAGTATGGTAAAACTCACCTGTCTCACGACGGTCTAAACCCCGCTCACATTCCCTATTAGTGAGTGAACAATCCAACGCTTGGTGAATTCTGCTTCACAATGATAGGAAGAGCCGACACTGAAGGATCAAAAAGCGACACGGCGCAGGCCCGCGGCTCGGCTCGGCCCGCTCACAGCTCACAGTGTCAGCCCCCCGGCTCTGGAAGTCACATAGAAGCAGAGCCCGCCCCGCCCCGCTCTTATTCCCGCTGAAAGAGCGTCTTTCTCGGCCTCTTAGCTCTAGTGCGGAACGAGCAACGCGCAAGGAGCGCGGAGCAACGCGCTCCTCCAACGGCACTGCCATGTCCCGGGATAATCCTGGTTTAGTCCAGGTCCAGTCCAGGTTTAGACCTGGTTTAGTTCTGGTCTAGACCTGGTTTATTCCAATCAGGACGCAGAACACAAATGTTACACTATAAAAAAAAGTTACACTATAAAAAAACAACAACCTTGGAACGGATCAGGCCTTTTCCATTGAAATAGCTACTCAACTTACGAATTTTTCACGTTACGAAACCACTTCTGGAACGAATTAATTTCGTAAGGTGAGGTACCACTGTACTAACAATAAATATGCCACATTTCAGAGAAGATCCAAGTTCATGCCCCAGAAGTCCTACAGCCTTCTCTTGCAAACCACCACTTCTCTCTCACTTCACCTCACAGCTGCCCCCTTTGGCCTTCTAACTTAACGCACACCCATGTTCGGAACACAAAGGGGGCTTGTGTGAGGTGTTCAGCGCCACCTACCCTGCCCCCATCACCTTCCCTCTCTCTCTCTGTCCCTTTTTCTTTCTATCCCTCTCATTCTCTCCCCATTTGCTGCAGATGACGGAGGAAGGCGGGGATAAGCCAAAAGTTCAGACACCTTTCCTGTTCACATGGCTCAGAGGCCCATTTGACCCCACATGGGTTACCTCTGGAGGGGAGGGGTCACCTTTACGCCATGTGCTTCTGCTGCTGCTCCTGGATCTGGGCCCACCTCCTATAACACGTCAATTTGTCCCCTCATTTGGCACGTCCCATAATGCCCTAACTGCCGGGGGTTCATTGTACAAGGTCAAGAGTAATAGCAAAGTTGCACAAAGACCCGTACTATACCAGGAAGACCAGAATTCCAGGGTTAGTTTAAATACACTGTTATCAATTTAAGTATAGCACTGCACTTACAAATGGACACAAGGCTTTATATGTGTAGAAACTGACTGTTTGTTAAACTACATGTTTTTGTATGATTCATAAAACTGTCAAATTATTGGCCTGGGGATACTGCTAAACATGCTAAATACTACTATACTATTGTTACTATACTAATGCTTGATTTCGTTTAAGTAAATTTAAAATGACATAACCTACAGTATCTTATTCATGGGTTTCAGCTTCCTGTTTATAGCTGCCATTTTAAGTTCTTTCAACATAGAGTAGATGGATAGAAAATTTTGTGTGTAATAGTTATTTCTTCATCACTTTGAAGCCCATGGATTTGTGAAATGATTTTTTTCCTTTTCTCTCTTTCATTTCCTTTGTAACAAATGCATTATTTTAAATACAACACAATGTACACAACTCAAATTACTTCAAATAAAATAACCACTTTTTATTTCTTGAGTATTACATTGTTTTCTGATATTATAAAATTCTTAAAATTCTTATTCTAAGTAAAGTAGAATACTGCACAATTTATAGCCACTGTTAGCATATTTAAAAGGATAACACCCAGAATACCTTTTCTACTTTGCACCAAAGTATTTTAAAGTTAGGAGCAGATATGACAGATGTGTTGGCCTGTCTTGGTGGTAGGTCGCTAAAAGCAAAACAAATGGCAGAGGGACCACTCCTGTTTCCCACTTCCCCACAATTCAGCTGTCTCACCTCAAAATGCTTCACAATTTGGCATGTGCTCTTGGCCCTCCCACATAGAATAACTTACTATTAATACAATCACCATCAATACTTTTACTACTAATAGCAGCAGGGCGATATCTGTTTGCAATACGAAGAAGCGACTTTATTGATCTCACACAGGAGAAATACTTCTCTGTATTTAACCCATCCTGTTATTAGGAGCAGTGGGCAGCACATTACTGCGCCCGGGGACCATCTCCATGATCTTCTTGCTTCGGCTTGGTCAGGACCTAAGCTGGAGGATTTTACCTATGGTGCATGTTTTGGGTTGATGGGGGAAACCGGAGGAAACCCACCCAGACACGGGAAGAACATGCAAACTCCATACAGAAAAGCCCTGGCGACTCGGGAATCGAAAAGTAAATATCACTGTGTATTGCCTGGGGGCAGATAACATAAGATTGCTCTTCTTTCTGCTCTACTACTGCAACTACTACTAGTACTACTCCTAGTAGTAGTAGTAGTAGTAGTAGTAGTAGTAGTAGTAGTAGTACTACTACTACTACTACTACTACTACTACTACTTCTACTATTACTACTATTACTACTATTACTATTACTACAGTACTACTATTACTACTACTACTACTTCTGCTGCTGCTATTCCTACTACAACATCAACTACTTCTACTACTACTACTACAACAACTACTACTTCTACTACTACTACTACAACAACTACTACTTCTACTACTACTACTGCTGCTGCTGCTGCTACAACAACTCCTGCTACAACTACTGCTGCTACTACTTCTACTCAACAACAACAACAACAACAACATCTACTACTACTACTACTACTACTACTACTTCTACTACTTCTACTACTACTACTACTACTACTACTACTACTACTACTACTACTACTACTACAACTACTGCTGCTGCTGTTACCACTACAACAACTCCTGCTACAACTACTGCTGCTACTACGTCTACTCAACAACAACAACAGCAACATCTACTACTACTACTACTACTACTACTACTACTACTACTACTACTGTATAGCACCACCTCTGTCTGTCAGTGCACCCACCCACCTAGTTAGCCACAATTGCTTATCCAAGGAAGGTCTAACTTTCCTTGACTAAGAAAACAATACAAATGCCTTAACAATGTTGACATCTCTAAGTCCTTAAATGTAGTAGTACTAGTAAAGGGGGCCTGGCTGTACTACTGAGAGGCCCCTGCTTAGAATAGTGAGAACAATGTGACGTGAAAGTTATCTAATGTTCAGTGTTGAGCTGTCATTTTCAAAGTTACACACTAACCAAGTACTGACACTTTTAGACTTTATGCGTAATTTATTTCTGTCGTAGTTAAGGTTATAAAGGTTGGGGCATATGCTGTGAACTCCATTTAATGCAACTGGTGAATATAAAAAAGATATTGTCTATTGTCTTTGTGCATTACTAATCACTTCTACTTAAAACTACAATTTACAGTCTTTAAGCTTTATTGAAATCTGAATTCACTGAGCTAAAACTGAAACCGCTTATTTTTGAATCACCCACTATTCATGTTTGAAGGCTTAACTATATAAAAATAAGGGTTTATATATTGGATTGTTATAAAATAGCTGGATCTTATATTTCATTTGGGAGAAGAATGCATAGATTTTTTGCAGCTGTAAAACTATAAGAAAGAAGGCAGTTGTTTATTTCAGATTGTAGTGTAGAATGTACAGTACATAATAAAAGACCTCATGGCTGTTTTGAATGGAAATGACATATTTCATTCATGGTTAGAACATATCCACAGTGGTGTAACCGCAGACTGACACATGATACAAATACAGAATATCATGTTAAACTCAGTCCCAGAGGTGGTCAGGGCAGTCAGAGCAGGGACACGAGACCAGCCGAAATGTACAAATATTATTTTCAAATGTCATATTCTTTTGAAAGATTTATACCACCATAAAAAAGTAATCACTCATACATGACATTTTGATATGTAAGTAAAACAATATAGTTCAAAGACTATAGTGAATCAGTGCAGTCAATGTATATTTGTGTGGCAGCACAAAATCGTAACGAAGAAACACGTTTTGGGAATTCTTAAGGTCCAATAAAATTATGATGCATTACACTTCAAAAGCACAACATTTCTTCACAGTTTCATATATTTCCATGCACCTATACAATGGTGGGAAACATCTTTTGTAGTTACAGCCACACAGAGGCAATTGCTGTCCCACCATTACCACTGTTGCCATAGTTACCTAATAATCTAGTAATCTGACTACTGACTACTCCTTTAAAAAGTAACTTAGTTACGTTACTGACTACTTGCTTTTAAAAGTAACTAAGTTAGATTACTTTTAGTTACTTTCAGCAGAGGCTTGTTATATTATATTATAATATTATTATATTACATTTTATTATATTATTATATTATATATTATAATATTATTATATTACATTTTATTATATTATTATATTATATATTATAATATTATTATATTACATTTTATTATATTATTATATTATATTATATATTATAATATGATTATATTACATTTTATTATATTATTATATTATCTTATTATTATATTGCTTGTCCAGGTAACTAGAAAAGCGTGTTCTGTGAGGCAGCTCAGTATCGTTACTGTAGAGATCTTAGATACAATGGCACGAAACAATGGTGAGTCAACAGTGTTCACAGGCAGCATTTCGTCAACCACATAATGCCCAACCATCCTATTCAACTCTGCCCCACTTATTGGTTTTACACAGAAATCCAGCTTCCTTTGCTTGCTCGGTCTGGGCCTTCACCTGTGACTTTCGCATCGGGCGGGTCTTGCTCTGTTAGCTTCGTTGTGCTGTGCAGTTTATCCAGATGTTTTTTCAGATTTGACGTTGTGTTTTTGAAGGTAGACAGCACTCTGTCACCAGCACAGAGTGTACAACGGACCTTAATGTTGTCATCCTTAGCCGAAATAAAATCAAAATAATGCCTGTATTTCCAGCTGGAAAAGGCGAACCTCTCTCCTTCCATATTGTTTACATCGACTTTGGCGCCGCGGAGCCTCGTAAGAAATGCGTAGCCAATAAATAAGAATAAATAAATGTAACCTACGTTCCCCCGAAATGCAGAAATAGTAACGCACGGTGTATTAGATAAGTAACTGTAATCTGACTACTGGTTTTGAAATAGTAGTTGCGTTACACTACTCGTTACTGAAAAAAGTAGTCCAACTACAGTAACCGGCATCACTGACCATTTACACACTAGGTTCATATAAAATATGCAAAATGGGTGACGTATCTTACCTGAAGTTCCAGTGATACTTTATGTTTGAATTCACAGCACATCTGCACAGAGCAGAGGCACAGTGGCTGCAGAGCTGAAGGGCAGTGGTGGTGAGTGATAGCACTCATTAACCAGTGTGTCTCCCATCAACACCTCTGTCTGCTCTCAGGGCTAATGGTTAGCTTGTCTAACAGCAGCAGTGAGCACTGCGCTAACCCAGGAGATTTATGTCACTGCACCGCTCTACTCCACACTGTCAATGAGAAAACTACTGCCTGCAGTAAGTGATAATATACAGTTACAAAATATTGGTCATTTACTAGCCTGTTCTCCTACGGTTTTAGTTGCCATTGCCCTAACTTGCATGTTGAGGTCAAATATATTCAGGCAGACCATGCCTCATGTGAAAGCTCAGATTCTCCAGAATTCACTCACTGACCTGCAGAGGCTACACTAGCACTGACTAATGATTGAATGTAGGGGCTGGAGTTTAAATAGTGAGGGTTCAGGTCAGAGAGAGTCCATCTGGATTTCAACATTGAAAGTGTCAACGTACATGTGAGGCTAACTCTGCTTTCTGATTAGAAGTCTTGAGAATCAAAACACCAAAGTATAACAACCATTATGTCTAAATAAATCAACATTACATTTCTATCTAGGGTCAAAAATAGATCATTTTTATGAAATGTAAAATTAAGATCTTACACAATGTCCCTTTGAATAACTGCCTGATTAAAGTAAAAGTGCCTCTGTGCAGTATTGTGCTGAGTGACTTGTGTTGGGAGAGCAGGTCAAGTACCCTCCATATAGACCCAGACCTTCAATCATTCCCATGGCTCTTATTCTGGGCAGCAGTGTTTCCCAGGCCCCTCCTGTAAAATGACACATTCTCACACCAGATGCTCCCGATGACCCAGACTCTGTGTGATTATTAGCAGGGCAGCCATTTTGGGTATGCTATTTTTAACCAAGTTTCAACATCAATCCACTGCCAAAAACAAATGATATATTTTCATGGGCAGTGGAACAATAGCATGTGAGTGGGTTTGTAGATTAACTATTGCAAACATGTTGAACATTTCATAAAAAATTGACATGTCTGCATGTACAGTAAGTGAGGTGGAAAGCAAATTCTGTACAAGATCTAAAGGGTCTTTTACATTCCTATACCACATGATGTATGTAATGACTTTGAGAAATAAATTGAAGAAAATGGATGGATGGGTGGGTAAGTACATAGAGAAATGTAATTATAAAGTGTGTATAAATTGCCAGATAATCAGGAAGTGTGCTGTTAGCATTACCATGATGACCAAACTTACTTGTGGCCTCTAAAAAGGCTTAAACTCATGGTCAGAATGTATAAGGTAACAGTGTTTAAAATGCTCTATTCTGTTTTTACATTTTAATACAGTAAAAATCAGGTATAAGATTTTAATATCATAGAAACAAACATTCCATCACCATGAAATATCAAAGTTGTTCTTCAACATCTTACATCTAGGTGAGGAAACTTGGAGAATTGACTAAATCCAGCTGTGAAGGCTTCATCAAGTTATTAGCAAAATCCCAGCACGCTAACACACTTTATGACTATCCTCACTTAAAACATCTGGTTCTCCATGTACCACCTTCTGTTCTGTATTACCTTATATTACCTATCATAACCAAAGCATTGGGTTTTCAAGCCTAATTGACACTGGCAGGAATTCAAAAATTTGCTTTAGATTGACTTTATAGTATATGGGAGAAAAGTGCACCAAGCTTCAGGGTTGTCTGGAGGTCGTGGAGTAGATTTAGAGCAGCTTCCAGCAATGCTACATTTATATCTCTGTCACTGCACATAACCCGCAGTCAGAGCAAGCGGACATTTTGACGAGTGATTTAGATCTCCGTACAGCGCTAGTCTTATTGTTCGCTGGCACTAGCTCTTTACTGGCATTCCTACAGGCTGTATTTCCCATACATTCCTGCATAGCTGAGGGGAGGATGGCAGTGTGGGCTGTCAGAGTGAGATGGACGTGGCAAGCTGAGGCTGAGGGCTCCATGAGGGCTGTCAAAGCTGCAACAGGAGGAGAGAGACAGATTCTTATACAGAATGACAGACTGATGTTAGGACGCAAAGAACATACAGTCATCAATGCGTGAACTCATGTGGAAACCCAAGCAGCCATGTTTTTGTGCCATTTTGAATGGTCTAAATTGGCTACACAATAAACTTAAGTGGATCTAGCTAACATGTGTGCATATTGTATTGTCAAAAATTGTCTGAAGTTGTCTTCACATGTTTCTGCACTCTGTGGAGCGGCTCCAATATGCACTAGATTCAGGTCTATTTAAGCAATTTCACTATGATCCTTCACCCAAAATGTAAGCCACATGAGAGGTGATCAGCTGACAACAAAACTTGCCGTATATTCATGACTATGAACTTCAAGTGAACAGAGCCACGTACACACGCACATGTTCAGTGCCCTGGTGCTTCTTTCACCTGTAGCTAAATACTCTGTGAGGGTGGAGTGTGCTGGTGACAGTGGTGAAAGTGCTTTCAGAGCAGCACAGACAGACCAAGGTTCATTAAGTTGACAAAGGTTGTTATCGGCCAACTCTACAGTGGCCATTCGTACAAACATATATCCAGGCACTTTCACTTACTGAGTGGTTTTTTATGTTAGCCTAACCACATCAGCTGTAAGACTGACCAGCTGAGGGCTCTTGTGTAGTAAATAAAGCAGCTCCACATGGCTCTGTGCATAGGCCTACTAAAACTGACATGTTGTATCACTGTAAAATGGATCAGGACCAGACGTGTGCAGAGTCCTGGAGCTCCTCAGACCTGAGCAGGCGCCATCACCGCTGCCTTGAGCATGACTTAGCCGCAGGAGGACAGCTCGGCACACTGACTATTTTTAAAGGCAAATCAAACATGGCATGACTGTAACTGTGAGCGGGCCAGTTAGAGTTTCTAATTCACCGGAGCACTAGTCTGTGGTCATTTGTACTTATGATAGCTGGTAAAGGCTCAGTGGAAAGAACACAACACAAATGTGTCTGTTCTTTCCTTCATCCCTCCATTTCTCTCCCTCCCTCTCTTTAACCTCTCTCTTACTCCCTGTCTCCATTTCACTCTCTTTTGCTCTCTCCTTCCATTTCCCCCTCTCTGTCCTTCTCTCTATCCATCTTTCTCCCACTTTCTTTCTCTCTTTTTTATTTTTCTACTCCATTCTCTTCCTCTTGCTCTCCCTCTCACCCCCTAATTCTCTCTTTCTCCAGCTCTCTATCCCCCTTCTCTCTCTCTTTTCCTCTCTCTCTCTCTCTCTCTCTTCTATTGCTCTACTCCATTCTCTTCCCCTTGCTCTCCCACTCTCTTCCCCCCTAGCTCTCTCTTCCTCCAGCTCTCTCTATCTCTCCCTCTCTCCTTCTTTCTCCTCTTTCCCCCTCTCTCTGGTAGTGGAAGGTTTGTGCTCCTGCTCAGGAATGTTGACTTCTCCGTGCTTGCTCCCCAGGGGGACGTTGGTCGGGGTCCTGACCCTCTCCTCCTGTATCCTGGAGCCTCTCAGCTATAACTAAGTTAGTGTGAGATAAGTCCAGCAGCTTGTTCCCCTCGGCCTGAGCGAGCGAGCAGAAGACAGCAGCAGCCTCATCCACCTAAACTGTCTTATCAAGGTTCAGTCTGTCTCTCAGCAAAGCTCCTCTATCTCAATACTTCACTCTTTATCACGCCAGCTATTCATCAAATCTGAATTTTTAAGGTCCTATATTACACAAAATTAAGTACTGAACTTTAAGCCATGTTAGAATGTTATCTCATCAAAAGCATACCTGGAGTTGTGTTTTGTTTCATTCACACATGTTTGAGTAATTCTAATTAGTTTGTTTACCAGCTCAAAATGCTCTGTTCCAGACTGGGACTTCCATGGCTGAAATTATCCAAATGATTCTAGTGAAGGTGTATGGAGTTTAAAAACATAGTGGAGAACTTTGTATATTGCCATATGGCGTCAGAAGTTGTAACAGAGTTGTTCCTCTGAGAGAGAAGAACTCTCTAGCCTAAATTTGCAGGGTTTTTGTGTTAAACATGTGTGAATGAAAAAAGGCACAACTCTGCTTATGTTTATGATGACGAAACAACAACAAACAACAATTATAATACAGATCAGAAAACAGTGTAGTAAGGGACTTTTAAATTGTGTTCTTCATTCAAGTTTTCATTTGGTGTATAATACAGATTTGATATTTTAAAATGAAAATAAACAGGTCTCAAGTATCAAAGTGCTGTGATGGACATCTATGCACACTCGCCTCACAGGAAGAAGGTTGCAGGTTCACCTCCCCAGCCACCCGGGTCTTTCTGTGGTGAGATTGCATGTTTCTCCCTGTGTCTGGCTGAATTTCCTCCAAGCTCTCCATTTTATTGTATCAACCCAAAACATACACAATCCTCGAGTTAGGCAGTCACCAAGCTGAGTTCTAGGGTGTATTAACACCAGGAAAGTCCGATAGTTCACTTGCTTTGGGCCGGACCAAATTAAAAAAATATATATATATATTTTGGTGCGGTTCGCTTTCACACTGTACATTTTTTGGTGGACCAACATCTGTAAACAAAACCAGGTATGCTGAGGTCGTTCAGCCATTGGACAGAAATGAGGAGAATCATGGCGTTGCGTGCTGTTTTCAGTGTAGTCATAGCGATTTGCACAGTTTTTACAGTTCGCACAAATATTTGAGCAGCATCGTGAGGTTTACACTATTGTACAGACGGCTACGGAGGACAGCGCTCATATGCGCACATCAAGTTGTGACTCTTCATGCTCTTCACGCAAAACGTAAGTAAGCCTCGTTTTGTTTCGTTTCGTAAGCCTCGGTTTCCCATAATGCTTGACATACGATGGGATCTCGTTAAGTACAAAAAGCCAACTTGTGGTCTGCATTCTCACCTCAAACGAACCGCGCCAGGATTCTAATGGTTCGCTTGTTTGCTCCGGATCGAGATTTTTGGTTTTTATTCACACCAGCCCAAAAGGTCCGAATCAAAGGAACAAACAAACTCTGGTTCGTTTTAAACAAACCAAACAAGGCGTGAATACACCCCAAGATTTGGAGATGGGACCCTGGGAGCAGAAGTATGCTCCCACTGCTCCTGACAGGTTCCCCCAGCAGCATTGAAGGATGGGTTAAACGGAAAACAAATATGCATACAGGGACAATAAAATGAGCCCAACCCTTAAAATATTGTACAATAAATAAATAAATAAATACCCACCAGCGTTATTATGTGGACTTTTGAAAACATGCTGATTTTCTCATATGTTTTGCCTCGCTCTGAGTGTTAAAGGTTGCATTTGATTTCCTGTTTCACATACATATTATTTTCTGAGCAGGAAATAAGCTGAGACGGTTAATTACATGAAATTTCTGCCACACCAATCTTATGTAACTACAGAATCAATCCTGGTTCTGAGCTTCTTCCAAGTTTGCCTGGACTGATAAACGTCACTAATGTACCTGAATAAAAACTACTTGCATTTTCAACCATGTTATGTCAAGCTAATAGAACCTTTATTTGCAATTGTGTACAAAAGTACAAAAGCAGGAGTAGAATAATGATGCCAAAAATAGATGTATCAACTTAAATCTAATAAGTACTTAATTCTTAAGTCTAATTAATTTCATATTTCATTTGGATTTCTAGCCAAAAGTAAAGCATGTGAGATAAGAGAAAAAAGTTACACCACTGAAACAAAAGATTGCGAAACTATCTTTTATGAAAATTAACAAAACTCAAAATTGCACTCATAATGTGCTCTACTCATCCACAGCAGCATTTTAACGCACAGCACCCTGAAAATCTAAACTAAGTTTTTCTAGAATGTTGATACACTCATTTTCACTCAAATTTCACCTTGGGACTAATTCCACATCATTACATAGTTATTGTTTCAAATTTCACCCAATCCTGAATCTAAATTTAACTGTTACGCTTCTAGTTTCCAGTATTTTCTCAAGATTTCCTGGTTTTCTCCCACACACTTGTTAGCATGTTCCCCCTCTCACCCCTGCACACTAGCTTGTCCCGGGGCAGTGCTTGAACCAGGGACGCACTCTGTCCCTGAGCAGTGGGGTGACATGGAAGAACAAGGAAATGGACTCTTTCCCAATGCAGGGAGCCGGAGCGCCATGGAAAACATGAGGAACGGTTTAAAGAGGAAACATGCTGATCAGTGGCCTAGAGGACAGAGGAGGATGGGAGAGTAGAAATTGGTATGACCAATGAAGGATTTAAGCTAAGGACAGATTTTTCTTATCTTTAAAGGTGCATTATGAAACTTCTAAGGTGTAGGGTCCGCTACTTCCCTGTCTCCATGGAAATGTTCACAGGAGGGCAAACATATCTCTCTCGCGTCTGTTCAATTGCAGGTGTTTTATAGCTCATAAATGTATAAAAAGACATGAATTCTTACCATGTGCAGGCTTGCTTCTCCATAGATCTGACCAGTAACCTGTCTCCATTGTCATTACCAAGTTTATTTCCATGCTGTGGAAAATCTCCAAGGCTAACCCTCCACCAGAAAAGTTACGACGTGCACCATTAAAGGGGAATTATGAAGTAAAATTGTATTTTGTTTCTTTCTTGAGTAATCCCATGCTGTCCTGCATTCAAGGCTATAGTGCTCAGAACATAACAAAAAATCAGACTCTGTGTAATACAAGGTTAAAAAAATAACATACACTTTCACATGGTCATTTCAGCACTCATGTGGCCATAAAATAAAAAGTATTCCAGAAATATTTCATAATGCCCGAAACATAACCTTTGATAAGCTAGATAGATACTTCATTGATCCCAAAGGAAATTCAAAGTTTGGCGGCAGCAGCAATGAAACAAACATAGTAACATAGCAGTCCATCCTCTTGCATTCATCAACTATAGTGATGCATTGTACAGACATAAGGCCTGTGAGACAAATGACTTCCAGTGGGACAGAGACAAGAGCCTGGCTCCAAAGACGCTCTCCTGCCCCTGATGGAGCTGTACGGGGGATGTTGCAACATATAATATAGCAAATGATTTGTACTGGTATCTTTTAAGCCCAAAGTCAATACTCATGACCATCAAAAATACTCATGACCATCAGAAATCAAATGAAACAATCATACATACATTCATCCAATAACATCTGTAAATTAAATTTGCCTCTCAACCAATCACATGACAATGACAATTCACATGCAATGCACTCTCTCTACCTCATGTCTCTACCGGAACTGGTCAGCAAGATGAAATGTCACGATATCTGGAAGTTCACAAACTCACGAGGCTGAGCTCCCACTGTTGTTACCCAGTGGCTCAGACCAATCACAGGGCAACCAAAACAAGTGTGGCAATACTGAAGTAAGCAAACTTTATTTATATCCTCCTGGGACCTGAAGAAAAAAAGTGTATCGAAATTATTATTATTCTTATTTTTATTTTCTATTTGGAGGTAAATGAACACCTTAGCATTTACATTGAGTTAATTTTATTAATCATAATGTTGTAACATGTCCTCTGTAATGGACGTCGGGGACATTTTGGTGTTAAATCCACGTGAAGTTAACAACCTAACAACATTTTTTTTTTTTTGATGACCAACATCTCTGACAAGCTTCTTCAGTTGCCTCAAAAAGTTCTTAGACTCCCTTTTAATTTCTTATTTATTTTTTAGACATGTATTTTTTTTATTTGAGTATTTATTTACGTATTTATTTTTATTTTTTATGTATTATTATTTTTTTATTTGAGTATTTATTTGAGTATTTATTTATATTTTTTATGTATTATTTATTTATTTATTTTTTAATATATATTTTATGTATTATTCATTTTTTATTTGAGTATTTACGTATTAATGTATTTTTATTTTTTATGTATTATTTATTTATTTATTTTTATATATTATGTATTTTTTTATTTGAGTATTTATTTACATATTTATTTATTTTTATTTTTTATGTATGATTTTTTTTTTTTTTTTTTTTTTTCAAATCATAGTGCAACTACAAACTAGCTAGATGGACAGTCTAAAAACATTGACAAAATGTGAAATCACTGTAGGAACAGTTTAATTGCACATAATCTGTTAAAAATGGTAAGACACATCCCATGAAAGAAAAGAATAATCTGTCCCTGTGGTAAAAAAATAAATAAAAATAAACCAGGGCTCAGGACTGACGCTTGAGTGACTCCACACCACAAACAGGACAACCAGATTGATGTGAAGAACTCAACCAGACTGTTACACATATCAGTAAAGCATTAGCAGGTTAGCCTCTACCTGCCTATGCCCAACTATTCCCCATTTATTTGAGTCTGTATATGCGTCATGACTGAAATACAGTTGGTATAGATTTGTACGCAGTGCTTGATGAAAACGACTTTGACACCAGTTCGCAAAGTCAAATGTGGTCATTAAATTCACAAACTTAAACTTGTTTTTGAGCTTATTTTGTGTTATTATGGAAACCGCACAGTTCTAGCTATTACTACACTGTTTATGATTTCCACTGTGAAGCAACTAGACAGGACTGTAGCATTTCTCCAGGCCTTTATTGCTTGTCTCCTAAATGAACCAGGGGCCGGCAGACGGAAATGACTCATGGGTCCCTCTGGTGCCAAATCCTGCATGGTCCAAGGACGATTAAAGTCCACCATTCATATTTGTGCTGGAGAGGCTATTTCTATGTGAAATATTCGCTTGAAATACAGCTGTACTGATTGGGTGAAAGAATGATGCATTATGGGAAGCTGGTCTGCAAGTGCCATAGTCCAAGTTTATGTTCTCTACTTGCCAACGCTCATGTGTAGTGCTGTGTAAGTCTAGAGCAGGTGAAATAAGAAAGCAAGAGAGTGACCATTAAAGTTTGCATAGTATAGTAGTTGTTTTTGTGCGTGTTTGCATGCTGTTAGCCAATTTTCTTTATTCATCGCCATCATTTCCCTAGTTAATATTTTCAAGTTGATCAGTTGTTGTTTTTTTTCTCTCAGCAAGGTCTTCAGTTTTAACAGTGCACTATGTATCTTTTCTGGTGGTGAGATAGAAAAGCTTAATTCATCAAAAACATACCTGCAGTTATGTTTTGTTTCATTCACACGTTCAAGTAAACCCTTTATTATTAGTCCGTCAACATCTCCAAATCTCAAAATGCTCTGTTGTTGCTCTGTTGGATGTAATGAACAGCTACCCTTTACCTTTAGTTCAGTAGAGACAAGCAATTACAGGGCTGAAATCATCCAAATGATTCTAGAGTTTTAAAACACAGTGGAGCATGTCCTGTAAAACCACATGACATTGCAAGGTTTCTTCAAGGTTGTTGTCTGTTTAAGAGAATAACTCAGCCGAAATATGCCAGATTTGTGTGTGAAAAATGTGTGAATGAAACAAAACACAACTCCGGGTATGTTTTTTAATGAGAAAACAATATTATAACATTGATCAGAAAATAGAGTAATATGAGCCATTTAAAGGAAAATTAACATTTTTTTACAATCTGAGCCTTCTTTCGGCAATAAAACAAGTAGTTTTACTCACCCATAGCAGTTTGGTGTCAATTGGAGCAGTATCGCAGAACTTATGTTGAACTGTTCTGTTCTACTAATGATCCTGTATCCGTTAGCGTGAGTGCTCGGGGCACTGATTTGTGGTGTCCAAATAACACAAACTTTAGCACTTTTCAAATCACAGAAGATCGCTGTGTCAGGGTAGACTTTTAGTAGATTCCAAAACGGCCTGAAACCCGATATCGCAACAGAAAAGTAAAGTTCAGAGCGGTGTTAGCTTTTTTTGGACTAGCGGTGTTTACAAAACAGCTGAGTTCACGCATGCGCACTGTCCTCTCTGATGACGTCATCAAATGAAACTATAGCTGGATATCGGGTTTCAGGCCGTTTTGGAATCCACTGAAAGTCTACCCTGACACAGCGATCTTCTGTGATTTGAAAAGTGCTAAAGTTTGTGTTATTTGGACACCGCAAAGTAATGCCCCGAGCACTCACGCTAACGGATACGGGATCATTGGTAGAACAGAACGGCTCAACATAAGTTCTGCGATACTGCTCCAATTGACACCAAACTGCTATGGGTGAGTAAAACTACTTGTTTTATTGCCGAAAGAAGGCTCAGATTGTAAAAAAACGTTAATTTTCCTTTAAGTTTCTAGGTCAACAATATAACCAGGAACAGTTTTACTGTAGATTAAAACAAATAATAAAGTTACTCATTTCTCAAAGTTTCTATTAAAAAAATGTTTTAAGCTCATGCACCTCATTTTGAACCATTATCCCTTCCCTAATATTGCCCAGTGATACAAAAACAACTGTCTGGGATAGGCACAGACACATGCTTCCACAGTCCACATTCTCATTCAGCAACATACCTATAAACTAAAATGAAAACCTTTTTGAATGTGTAAATGCCAACCAAGTCTATAAAAACATTAAGATATCATGTGCAGTTGCTTCTTTTCTGTTTCTTTCCTGGTTCATTTGGTAAGTCAAAGTCCGCTCTTTCCCACTGTAGCCTATTGTGCTGCAATAAACTAAACCTATAACCAACAAGCCAGAGTGTGTAAAGCCTTACCCACTCCACTGTCTGACCCTAAGTAAAAGATATCCTTGGACACTTCTCTGACCTCTGCGTTGATGGACATCTTTCCTAACATGCATGTCAATCACCAGTTAAATACTGGGTCACAAACAGTGGCCCCCCGTACAGTGCACGCTCCACTAGCTCTGATCTCTCTCCATATGCTCAGCTGCAGTGTATGGGGTCTGCAAACAATGAGAGAAACATATAAACATTTGAACAAAAGGCGGCTTGTGGGCACCAAACATCTCTACTGATGTGTCACATTATGTACAGTATGAAACCAATTGGCCAAAACAATGGCCTAGAAACGCCACGATTATTTGACAAGCTGTTCTATTTGAAGCATTGTGTAATTGACAATTCAGGTTGCGATGATAGAAGATTTAAAGGTACAGTGTGTAGGATTCGTGGCGCATAGGTGATGTAGGTACCATGCACTTCCTCTTTTGGCTACGGCAGACCTCGAGGGTCACCCGGGCGCGCCGTAGCGCCGACAGCTCGCGTACCCGCGCACGAACCGCGCGCCGCTGTATACATAAAACGCGGTTCCCCGTTCACTTTTTTTTTTTCTTTTCGCATGAAAACACACAATCCCGATCATGATTCATGACAATCTACACATCAAATGAAACCTTACAGTCTCCTCTTTTTGACTATGCAATTCATTTCCCTGCAAAACAATCACTCCCCGAGCACATGGGGCTTTTATACAGAAAAGCACAAAACGAGGTTTGTTACTTAGCTTACCTTTGAAGGCTTTGCACAGGTCAAACTCTGTATTTCACCATAAACTTGGCCTCAATCTGTCCATAAGGATCCAGCGAATAAAATCCAGTAAAACAATTTAGTCCAAAATACGTCTTAGATCCATTACGATGTGTGATACAGCAGCATGCTTGTTTACACGAGGCTCCCCCCTTCCCCCCTCCCCTTCCCCTTCTCTCCTTCGCTCCTCCGCTCCCTCAGGCAGCGCGGATGAGCAGCTGCTAGCAGGAGCCTCGGCGAAGGATGAGCCCAAATGTCCTTCTGCGGCTCTCGTATTCAAAATGGCTGCCTCTATATGGGGAAGATCCCCGTTTTATGTGACTATATCTAAGTCCAAAAGAATACTTTGATTTCATGATGGAAGTGAAAAGTCTTGGAAAACAATGTATTTTTGAATGGGTATCTTCAATTTCAGTAATTAACAGGTAAAAATCTTACACACTGTCCCTTTAAAGGTGCATTGTGTAACTTTTCTAGTGGATGGTCTGTCAAATACTTTTCTTCATGGAGATGTTATTGCTTTGTCTGATGTTTCAGAGTATGGCATTAAACCTTTCTATCTTCATGGAGACCATCAATCAGATGAAGTTACAGGTCAGAGCTGTGGAGAGGCAGCCCCACTCAGAGTCAGAATGCCTTTTCTTCTAGGTATTTTTGAGCTATAAAACCACCTGTAATTGAAGAAATGCAAGGCAGAGCTGTTTAATGTCATACTGTGGAACATTATACGCAGAGCAATGACATATACATGGAAACAAGAGGATGACGGACCTGCAACTAAAAAAGTTACACAGTGCACCTAAGTAATCCAAAGTTAATTCTTTAATGTAGTATTTCCTAAGTACAAGTTTAGAAAAAAGTATTAGAAGTAGTTCACTGCACATTTTATTGATTGTTCATTACTGTTCATAACACTTGACTACAAACTACCACTTACCCAGACTATACTGTTCTGCATATAGCTCTTGCTCTTTCTGAAACAACTCATATGTTTGCTACTACTACAACAATGTTATTCCTCTTGTTAAGATTAAAGATTTAAGATTATGGATTATATTCTGTCTGTCTATCTAATGTCATTAAGCCCAAGAAAACTAATGTCTGCACATTTCTGTACTGTAGGATACAGTGCAGTAGTTTGTTAGGAGGTCTCCACTCATGCGAGATTTGTGGTTTAATTACTAATCCAGGTTTCCTCTATGAGGCACACGGCATTCTCACATGGTGCTAGTTGTTCTCTGGAGAAAACCTCTGCAAAAGTGCAATGGTGCAGAATACAGCTCCTGTGCTGTGCTCCTTATGCAGTACTGTCATATACGCAGAGAATGAATGTGGCTTTCAGCAGGAAGCTTTTCTTTCACTATGAATCATCAGCAACAAGGATCGTTTGGCCACACCTATATGTGGTTAGTGGCATTTGTTTAGATTCTATACATATCTGTGTCTATATTGACAATATGCAAAATACTGAACTACTGCAGTGAGTGGAAAAATAATGCAAATGTAGCATATCACTAGAGGGCCATGCACTAATTCCATGTTACTAATTCCACAAGTGGTCACTGAAGGAACTGCAGCAGTAAAAAACCCTCATATGGCCACGTTATTAATAATGTTAACAGCAGATTGTAATTTACATGAAAATCCCCATGTGACATTTTTGAATCCTACATGTTTGAATTTTTGCAATAATCACAAGTAAGTACAGAGCAGTGGGCAGGGGTAGAAGGAAAGTGAAAAATCAGAAATTTTCTGAGCTCTTAAACTTGGTTAATCGAAATACAACTCTGAATAAGCTAAGTTAAAAGTACACTGTGCAGCTTTTCTGATGGAGTGTCTGCCATCAGTTTGTCTTTATGCCTGGGATGTTCCACAGTATGGCATTAAACAAATATATCTTTTATTTATTCAATTACTGGTGTCTTTATGTCTCAAAACTACAGTAAAAACATGCATTTTCACTATGAACGGGCCCACTTCTCCACAGATCTGACTTAACTTGGTCTTGGTCTTGACTCCATGGAGTTAGTTAAATGAAATACCATCCTGTAGAACATTCTGGAGAAAGATATGAACATACATGGAATCAAGTAGATGATGGACCCTCTACAACAAAAGTTACAAAATGCACCTTTAAGGCAGTGCTTCTCAAATAGTGGGGCGGGCCCCCCTGGGGAGGCGCGGTGTGATGCCAGGGGGGGGCGCGTGTGACCCTGGGAAATGCTATTTTTCCGTACTGTACTAGAACTAAGTGTAATCACACATCAACAACAGTAGTTGGCAGTGGCGCTCTCATTGTTGCTCTGGGGCAGGGGTCGGCAACCTTAAATACACGATATACAGAACAGACTCACCATCAGCAGAACATCCTCTGTCACAGAAAAAACACGTATATTCCACTGAGTCGTGTCCTTTAGTCCGACAGAAGCTGACGCATCAGCGGCACAAGGAGAGAGCGTTTTTTTGTTGTTTTTTTCCCCAACGCTTTTAGTTTATGCAAATGGGCCATGTGATTTTAAGTTTAGTTTCTGTAAAACGTAAATAAATGTGCGCAAAGCTGCAACAAAAACACATTAATATTTGAGTCCTCAGTGCAAAAAGACAGCGCAGTCTTTGTTGGAAGTTTCTTTTTTTGTTTTTAATGTTAATAAAAGGATACGATGTTATGCAGAGGTGTACTAATAACAATTTTCTAGACAAATAATACTATTTATAGTCGCACACAGGGAGGGGGGGGCGTGAAATTTTTTCTTCTTCCTAGGGTGGGCGTCATAGAAAATAATTGAGAAGCACTGCTTTAAGGGAACATAGTATCTGCCCTTTAAGTATGAATGGGTAGATGGGGAACTTTGCAGGGCCCATCCATTCTCATCACTGACTTGCTACATGACACAAGACTGGTATAAAGGTCCAGGAGGAGAACTTGCCTTGATTGGGGATGATGTACGAACAGACGGAAGGCGGAGAACACCCGCACCCCCTCTCTCCTGGGTGGGATGTTCCTGATGGGTGCTTAACTGACTCAGATGGGGCAAACCAGTCGTATCGTGCTCCCATCTGTTCTTTGATGCAACCAAGACGAATATTGGACATGTTTACGCTTTAATTTACTGGCCAATTGTGAGACGATTGCTTACAAATTGAAAAATGAACATCAGGTGCGGCGTCTGGGACCAATAACCATTGCAAGTCCATGTTACAGTGTAGATGTAAATACATGACCCTCTATAATCAATGTCCCCTTTAACAAGCCCCGCCTCCTAAGCAGTTTCGGATTTCAGTGGGCGAACATGCACCTATAAACTGCATGTTACTTAATTATGGCGGCGCAGTTAGGAAAGTCATAAGAGTATTTATAGAGAGTCCAATTTAGGGAAGGGGCACGGGTTTAACTGGAGTTGTTTGCCCCCGTCCTGGGAGAATGGAACATGTTGTTTTCATTACAAGGGGTCACAGCGAGGCGGAGGAGGTGCAGGGGGGGGGGGTTAGCATGCTCCAGTGTTCCTGTCTACATGCGTGTATTGTAAAAACGTGCATGTAATTGCACGGATGGTTCAGATGGTTCGGAGTTGAACGGTCTTGACGACATCCAGATGAGTTTTACAATGGTGGCTAGGCAATGCTAACTGTCGCCAAAGATCTGCGGCGAGCTGACATGACTGGATTACCACAGGGTTATGGTTTGTTGGGGCTGTGAATGCGCATGATGGCTGCGGTGAGACTTTAGGAGTTGGCGCAAAACCACAACACAATGGACATGACATGCTTTACATTAGCTACTGTCGTCACTTATGAAGCTGTGAAGTCACATGACATCAAGTCAAAGGGGAAAACAAAGGTCTTCTAGTAGAGAGGAAATGTGTGGTGTGTGCGTGTGGTTTTGATCAATGCGTTCATGGTAAAACAGCAGGGACTGAACTAGCAATGACATCTTGTAATATGTGGTAAGTTTGGCAAGCTGCACTACAGTCCTGCAATTGTCATTACAGTAACAAATGTAGAGATCGTAGACTGTGTAAAGAAATGGAGTGTGATGTCACCAATAGCATTTGGTTCCAGTCAAATGAAGCTCACTCAGGCTAGCAGTTATGGGGCAATTTTATTTATTTATTTATTTATTTATTTATTTATTTTGCCTGTTGTGCTAGAAAAGGTTTTCTGACCCAAAGACTTTTGACCGGGCAACTTAAGTGTAAAACGGGTGGAGAGAGAGAGGGTAAGAGAGTAACAACCATTTTCAACTCATTTGAATGATAAGGTAAGACACATTATTATTGAAAAACCTGAAAATGAAACCAGACAAATACAGTACTGTTCATATAAAGACAAGTTTTGTTTCACATGGTCAAGTTTTGTCCAAATATGCTTGAATTGCAATGTAAAATAACATTTGTCGACATGGAGGGCCATGAGAGTCTGTCAAAACATTGCATCGAACCTGTGCCCCCTGCTGTAAACCACAACAATAAAGAAGTCCACTACTTCCTGATCCTCTTCTTTATCTGTGCTACTCCTGTGTTTTTAATGCCACTATCTACCAGTCCAGCAGGAGTCCTATATACTCTTATCACACCTCTCCCATCTATACTGTCAACACTAGCAACATCAATAATATAGCTATGAAATCATGTTCAAACAGGACAGTAATGTCCACCCCAGGAGCCACACACGAGATTTCTGCTTTGAAAAACATGTAGTGGAAGTTTGTGGGAAACAGGTGCGGTGCTGTCCATTTGATATCCTTATAAGAACCAGACGGAGAGGGAGTGCCGAGACCAGAGCCTGTCAGTTCCCCTGTTCCGCTGCACTGTGAGGGATAGACCGTTTAAAGGCTTAGGGCTGACAGCAGGCTGAAAATCGGCAGTTCTGTGGGTTACAAATGTCTATTATGGGATATTGGGTGATCAAATACAGTGGTTTTCGAGTATATTGTCAGGGCCTAGAAGTGGGATACAGGAGAAATTTATGTTGGTCAAAATTTGAAAATCTTACCGCTGACAAATAGGCATACATCAGGTTTGGTTAAAGATTATTATTGATGAGTGCCACCCATGTTTCACTCAAACAAGGTGAGCGAAGTGTCTTGTCCAATGACACAATAACAGCACTGCCTGAAAGACTTGAAAAATTAGAACTAGTTCATTTTAAACTGTTTTCAGTGTTATTCCTTACTTATGCAATTCGAGCATCCTAAGCACTTTTAAGCACTGTTATAAGCCCTTTTCATAACACTCAAGAGACCAGAGTGGAGCGTTGCCATGATGATCTAACAACAACTAGCACTAGCACTCACTTCCTGATTATCAGACAATAAAATGGTTTCTAATTAGATGCAGGCAGCACACAGCATAATTATTTAGACCTCAATAGCTGCTTATATAATATAACTGTGGACAAAGTTTGTTCAAATACATGGAAATACAACTAAAATGAAGTCACTCTTCTTGAATAGAGCTAATGATTTAGTTCATGAAGTTGAATTCCCACACAAGTAAAACTGCAACTATATTTACCTTTACTATGATTTTGTCTTGTGGCGCTTCTACAGCACAATTTTTCAATATGTGATTCAAGATTGTCCTTTAAATGTAAACTTTTAGTAGCGTAGATCTCCGGAGATTTCTTAAGACTGGTCAAGGCTGAAGTTATCACTGTAGCCAGTTCCCAGCAGCCCCTGCACCTCCACTCTCATGAAGCTGGCACTATAAACAATAAATGGCCACTGATGATGTGTTAATCCGGCCTGACAAAACGTCCCACTCCAGAATTACAATGTCATTTTTTATCACCAAACGGACACCTGTTTATAATAGTTGGTCTGGAAATACTTGAAAGCTGTTACTGACCAGGGGCTGAAAATGAGCTCACTGGGGAGTATTATTCTTTGGCATAATGGAGAAATTAATGAATGAGAACAGTTAAATTGGTATCAAATGTTGAGATATCCCAGTCCCCAAATGTGCCCTGCCATCTGTCATAATAAAGCCTTGTGTTAGCATAAAAGTTAATGTGAAAAACCTTGAATGAATGTATATGCTATGGGTCGTTTGGTTTAAGTTGGTAGGTCTCCATAGACTAATTCCTGCCATTGAGGTCAGAAGTTGTATTCTACTGCAATGGTTTTAATAATAAATTAAATTAAATACATCTATACAAAAGATAAATGCATAAAAATGTTTCCATATTTCTTGGTAATATGGATAGTGGCAGCTTTCTGCACCAAAAACGCTTTATTTATGTGAAGTGTCTTGCCCAAGGATACAATGTGTGTACCCGATGCAAGTTCCGAGAATACATTTTTTTCTTCAAAGAGGACTGTGACAAAGTCTTAAAGGTGCATTGTGTAACTTTTCTGGTAGAGGGTCCATCAAAACCTTTTCTCCATGGAGATGTTGCTTTGTCTGGAATATTTCACAATACGACATTAAACCTTTCTATCATCAAGGAGACCAAAGTTACAGGTCAGATCCATGGAGAGGCAACCCCACTCAGATTGTGAGTGGGGTTTTGAGCTATAAAACCACCTACCCCCAACCAAAAACTTACATTGTGCATCCCTGTAGGGAAATTATTTCTCTGCATTTGACCCATCCTTCAGGAGCAGTGGGCAGCTCGTCTTTCAGGCGCCTGGGGACCCATCTCCATGATCTTATTGCTCGGCTTGGTCAGGACCTCAGCTGGAGGATTTTACCTGGAGCATGTTTTGGGTTGATGGGGGAAACCGGAGTGCCCGGAGGAAACCCATCCAGACACGGGGAGAACATGCAAACTCCACACAGAAAGGCTTGGGCGACCCGGGGATCAAACCCGGAACCTTCTTGCTGTGAAGCATGAGCGCTAGCCACTCAGCCACCGTGCCGCCAAGATTAAAAGGCTTGCATTAAATTGTATTAATTTGTATTAAATAATTGTATATTTATTTTGCCCTGGTACAGATATATTGTGAAAACAGGTTCAAAATAAGACCGATGTGTGCTGCCTTCATCTTGGTGTTTTTTTCACTGCAAACCGTCATGCTAGTTAGCATGCTAGTTAGCATGCTAGTTCTTGTTAGCATTATTGTGAAGGCAAAACTCCAATCTGAAATGTTGTGAAAAGCACTTATAAATCCACTGTGATGAAAAATTAGGGTGCTAGGAATTTATTGAGAAAAATAATTTGTTCTGTTTTATCACATTTTTGCAAGAATTAGGTACAGCATTAGTGATGAAACTCAGATGTTATAATCTTATTTACATGAGAGCTGGAACAATCTTTGGCACCTCTCCATGCAGTGACGCCTTGGTCCAGGGGCTGTCAGTGTGAACCATGTGGAGCTAAACCATGCGGCCCAGATGTGGGTGAGGTGTCCGGCCTCTCGTCCTAATCAGATTGATTAGACCTGGTAATCTGGCAACCTAGCACTGCGCTCTGTTCTGCATAATTCTGAGTAGTGAGAACTCCCAAGATGGCTGCCCCTTACACAGTCCAGATCAGCTTAGTCCTGCCTGGTCTGACATGAGAACGCTTAGCCCTGGCCTGCGTCTGACTATCACATGTGGAGCCTGTTTTCAATCAAAACCGCACACTCAAAAGTCGCAGTCTTCCAGGAGTATTTTTATCCGCTTTTTGAATATTTCTTTGCTTTTCAACTCCACTTCCTTCCTTCGGATGAAACCGCTCCGAAAACGCAAAATCAAAGCCGTCAGCATATCAGAGAGAGAGGCCAGCGTCAGGAGGTCTGATTCAGCTCCGGTCTGAGGGTGCCGTGCTGTGAATCCCACCTATTGAAAAGATTGTAGGAGGGATGTGGGAGCCCAGATAGCGGTGCTGACAAGTCAAGCCAATGATCAGAAGGAGGAAATGCTGTTCTCAATGACCTTACTGTTACCCCGGGCAACGCACAGGCCAGCTCTCTCTCCGATATGAGTCCGAGTTTAAAACATCCAATTCAGTCCCATCACGGGAACTCTCCTTCCTCTCATTTCCTGTGTGTACTGCAGTCGTCGCCTGTTTAAAT
Source organism: Paratrypauchen microcephalus (assembly GCA_036785185.1). NCBI lineage: Eukaryota > Metazoa > Chordata > Actinopteri > Gobiiformes > Gobiidae > Paratrypauchen > Paratrypauchen microcephalus. The sequence goes on along the minus strand of JAVJIX010000021.1, from coordinate 3,123,711 downwards.
TAGGCTCCAGTACAGCTCCCTCTTCTCTTCTCGGCGTGGTCGCCTCACTCCACGGACTTTCTGGATCAGCGCCAGCAAACTCATGAGCTGAGCCGTGAAACATGTTGGGACATTAAAAAAAAAAAAAAAAAACAACTCTGGCAAAAATACTTAGCACCTGATATGACTTTAAAGGGACAGTGTGCAAGATTTTTACCCGTTAATTACAGAAATTGAAGATACCCATTCAAAAATACATTGTTTTCCAAGCTTTTTCACTTCCATCATGAAATCAAAGTATTCTGTTGGACTTAGATATACCTGCATAAAAGGGGGATCGTCCCCATATAGAGGCAGCCATTTTGATTACGAGAGCCACAGAAGGACATTTGGGCTCCGCCTTCGGCAAGGCTCGTGGTTTTGGGTAAACAACGACAAGAATGTTCCGCATCACACGTCGTAATGGATCTAACACGTGTTTTGGACTAAATTGTTTTACTGGATTTTATTCGCTGGATCCTTACGGACAGATTGAGACCAAGCTTATGGTGAAATACTGAGTTTGACCTGTCCAGAGCCTTCAAATGTAAGCTAAGTAACAAACCTCATTTTCTGCTTTTCCGTATAAAAGCCCCATGTGCTCGGGGAGTGATTGTTGTGCTGGGAAATGAATTGCATAGTCAAAAAAAGGAGACTGTAAGGTTTAATTTGATGTATAGATTGTCATGGTACACGATCGGGAATGTGTGTTTTCATGCAAAAAGAAAAAAAATAAACAGTGAACGGGGCCGCGTTTTATTTATACCGTAGTTGTCGGTGAGGGCTCGCAGCGACGGGTGCGCGCTGGTACACGAGCTGTCCGCGTTACGGCGCGCCCGGGTGACCCTCGAGGTCTGCCGTAGCCAAAAGAGGAAGTGCATGGTACCTACACCACCTATGCGCCACGAATCCTACACACTGTACCTTTAAAATATACATCCAAAATATACATCCAATAATATAATGAATATGATTTGTTATTTGATATTGTTGTTTTTGTTGAAGTTGGAGTAAATAGTATCCTGCCCTTGGACCCCTCAGCTTTGGTATTTCATATTTTAAAGGTAACAATACGTGTACAGCCTGTTTATTTATTAACCTACTGCCTCCACCCGTTCCAGAGGAGCTGATCCAATACCAATATGTGATGTCCACGGAGTATTAGCCACTGATTGATTATGTTATGCTTATACTATGAGGCGGAATTGTAAGTGGTAAATTGCACACTACTAAGAACCATTACTGTTAGTTTACTTTCTAGCTCAGGGGTCTCAACCTGTAGCTTGGGAGCTTCCAGTAGCTCTCCACCCCCTTTCAAGTAGCTCGCCAAGGAATTTCTGAATTATGTATTGCTGAATAAGTCAAATGTGATGAATTAAATGCCTATTACCATTGTCTAAATATGACGTTGAACTAGCACTAATGAATGAATAATTGTACATTTTTTATAGACATTAACTGTGCCCCATCTAAAGCTTGCCCTGGCTCTCTACTCAGTTTCTTGCTACCGCTAAAAGTAGTAGCTCTCTAACATTTTTATTTTGTAAAGGTAGGTCAATAGAGGAAAAAGGTTGGAGACCCTCTAGCTCTATCTATTAGCATGAGTGGAGACTTGTGTAGAGTATTAAATAGTTTTTATCTTTTGAGTAGGAGGATTACACAGACATGCATTGTAAAAGGAGAAATTCAATTTCTCCTTTTACAATGCATTATTACTTAATGAGTTAAGAACATAAAAAACATTAATAAACACAAAAACGCCAAAAAAGTATTCCTGTCAAAGACTGCATCGACATATCCAAGACAATCCAGACCCCCCAAGATCCATATTCATATTTCATTTTGCTGTTGTCATCATCGTGACCCTCTGCAGTCCCTACATAACACTACATAAATAGATCCAACCACATGTAAAATAATCAAGGTTGTAGCCATATAAAGCTCCATTTTGGTTAGTGTGAAGTGATCCTGCTGAAAACTATAGCTTGTTACTTCCACAATGGAAACCACTGCTCATCTTACCTTCTATGAGATGGACATTGTTACTGTAAAATGGAATGATGTGGGATTTATTGAAAATTACAAAAGTCTGCGCGCCAGTATGCAGCGTATTCCCACAGAGGTAGTTAAAACCTGGATTTATTGTACTCGTTTACATTTCGAAGCACGTTCCAAGGGAATTGGGGAATTATTAAAGCCAGTTCTCTGAGTATGCATAAATGTTGAGAAAAATGCAGACGGTTTATTTTTTATTTTTTTATGTCTCCCCCATTGCGTAAAAACGAGACAGGGGACGGAGATTGTAAAATGTGTTAAGACATGAACAGACAGGGTTATTGGGTTCATCCAAGGTCAGTTCACTTTTAGTAATTAATTCAGTTTATTAGAGTAGATTAACATGATCTAGAGTATTATTATTCAGATTTATTGGACAAAAAGATATGATTTTCTATAACCTAAAAACAAGAAAACCTACTTGAGATAATTAAGCTTTGCCTACATAATATTGAAATGGTACCTTGTGGAATCCCTCTACAATGAAGATGACGCAGAAGTGGGCCTAGAGCAATGTTGAACTTTAGATTTGAGTGACTGAATTTTGCAGGTCCCTCTGGTCCAAGCCCCAGCAGCTTTACAGGGTTGTCAGGAGGATGGCAGCATATCAGGTCTAAACATTGGACTTCATGAACGTGTAAGGCAGTGTTTCTCAAATAGTGGGGCGGGCCCCCCTGGGGGGGGGCGTGGCGTGATGCCAGGGGGACCCTGGGAAACATGTTTTTTTGCTGTACTGTACTAGAACTAAGTGTAATTGCACATCAACAACAGTAGTTGGCAGTGGCGTTCTCACATGCGATTTACGCACAGTCTCACCATTAACAGAACATCCTCTGTCACAGAAAAAACACGTATATTCCACTGAGTCGTGTCCTTTAGTCCGACAGAAGCTGACGCATCAGCGGCACAAGGAGAGAGCTTTTTTTCCCCAGCGCTTTTAGTTTATGGAAATGAGGTGGTTTAAAGTTTCATTTCTGTAAAACGTAAACAAATGTGCGCAAAGCTGCATTAAAAACACATTAATATTTGAGTCCTCAGTGCAAAAATACAGTGCAGTCTTTATTATAAGTTTCTTTCATTTTTTTGTTTTTAATGTTAATAAAGGATACAATGTTATGCAGAGGTGAACTAATAACAATTTTCTAGACAAATAATACTATTAATAGTCGCGCGCAGGAAGGGGGCGTGAAATTTTTTCTTCTTCCTAGGGGGGGCGTCACAGAAAATAATTGAGAAGCACTGGTGTAAGGGAAGATAAAACATTTTAAAAAAAAGATGTGGTATCAACCTTTTAAATTGTGTGATAAGGTGTCATTAAGAAATACAATCTAATTAATGAAAAACATATATGCTAAATTTAAACTGTATAAAAATAGATATATATTTGAGCAGCATCCTTACTGTGAGCGGGCTTGCATCTCCACAAACCTTCTATTTGGCCGGGGAATGGCCTCCTCCTACTTGTTTCCACTGCAGTGTTGTTCCTTTGGCTATAATTTTTCACAGTATGGCATACAAATCTCAATGAAGAATGTTCCAAAATATAGTTTTAACTTTCTGTTCTTTCTATTTCTCTTCTTCCATGAAATCATGCAGGTGATGCGCCACTTCCAGAAAGTTACATCATCACACCTTTAAGTAAGCACATTATAGTGCTACAAAATGTTGTAAGAATTATATTATCTTTCTTGTATCATGAGACTTCTACATTGCCAAGTTAATCATTATTTTTTCACCACTTCTTCTAAAATTGCACTCCTGTTTTGCATAGAAAGAAGCCTATTAAGCGATTTCATTGGTCAGCAGTAATCCTATATCCCCACTACTATTACGCGTTCACACAATACCTCTTTGTGAAATTACTTAAACTGTATAGTACATTTGCACATATCCAAAACAAGTATGCTTATGTTTTCCCCTAGCCCCAAGTTGAAAGCGATTTGTAATTCTGCAAAAACTGTCCATTCATCTAAAATAAGTCGACGTAGCAACAACTTGTCAGAAATCTGTTGTTCTGTGCTACCTCGGTATTTGAGATAGTGGTTCTTTAGGTTTATGGTGACCGCAGAGAGAGCTGGAGAAAGCCGTCACGGTGGCCAATAAAATCTAAAGTACAACATCCCCCGGTGTGCTCTACAGTCACATTTGACATCAATCACCCATGTGCAGGGTCAGCGCTAGCAATTTTGTCGGCGGGACTCCACGGATCACTCCCTCACACTCCTGCAACCTCCGACCGGGCCTCTACATCAATACTGCGCTGGGAGGGCACTTACTGGACATGAGCTAGTTACTGCCAAGAAGAAAAAACACGATGCAATACTTGTGGAGGTCTCAATCTGTGAACAGTGAAAAGGGTAAGAACAAGAGGGGAATATTGTGTTGATTTTGGAGTGCTTCGTGTTTCTCTTCGTCCCATGACTGAGGGGTCCAGTGGTTTTTATAGGGCATGTGGCGGACATTTTGAATCTGACCGTGCACTTTGTACTTTGATGTCGACCCCTGCAATTTTCACCGCACAAAAGTAATGACATTTTACTGCGGAATTTAATGTATCTATTGCTATGAGACCCCTTGACGAAGATATTGGAATGAAGTAATCAATCACAAGCGCTCCCAAATATTCACACCTCTCATAAATGGTCAACAAACACACATTTTCACACACGCCTTAACTGTCATGACCATATAATAATGCGGTCAAAATTACAAGTTTCCCTATAGTCAGGGTTTGGAGCGGTGCCGACGACCCAATCTTGGGAAATTCCCAGCATACACCATGTGAGAAGGGGTCATGTACTTCAATCAAAAAACAAGACGGAATCATGAACTCTGGGAAAGTATGACACCGCTCGCGTTGTGTGTGGCTAGCTGAAAGTGCTGTAGCTATAGTTACTGATTTGCATGTGAGATGAATTGACTTAAGTGATGTGTCCGGCAAAGGTGCCATGTGTTCTTGTTTTTCTATCCGTGTGCGAGTTAAGTGAGCATTTGGAAGCAATTTTTCTCTGTTAATATGAGTATTATTTTAATTGTGGTAATTATAGGTTAAACTGTTCAACTGCTCATGAGGTGCGAGGCTGCGTTTGACAAGAAGACAGCCTGTCCCATTCCACTTCACTTTGTCGATCTTTATTGACTTTCCATGCCACCATCGTCAGTGCATTGAGCAGAGGCCAATACTGAGCAATCCTGCCGTGAATCTGGAGCTGAATTTATGAATCTCTTCTTGCTTAGGGACAGATTTTCGTGATATGTCAAAAGGAAAATAGTTCTGGCTAACCTTTTGATACTCACTGACCGTTAAATTACGCAAATGGCTAGGTAGATTTACACGATTGCATGCTGCTGTCTGTTCCGCCAGGACCTGTGCTAGCAATAACTATATTGGTAAAGTAGTTAGGATTGCACAACCTTTTTTGGCCTCTACATTCATAGCAAAGATTGGAAAGAAACACTTTTTAAGAGAATCTGGAAATATACCACATAGTTATTCAAACATATTAATTTAAAAGGAACTAAAGGCAAGTCTAATTGGTAGGTCTATGAGAAAAACAATTACTATGCAAAAGTTAAAATGTCAACAAATATTTTCCCAACAGCACTTCTGAAATAAGTACTTAATAAAGGAAAGCATAGCAATCAAGTCTTCTAAGCTTTTTTCTCACATGGGGCTATAGTCAAACCCCATTATGTAAACCATTTTCTTCTTCTAGTCCAGTAATCATCTTGCATGCAATAGACCTCTCATCTTTGTTTGTCCTTGCTACCAGAGAAATATACCAAGCACAGACCTTGAACCTATTTTTATCATCTTACACTTGCCCAAGAGGCTAATAAAAAAACCTTTAAAGTAGATTTTTCAACAAAGCGCTTTCTGTAAACTATATTAAGCTTATTGTGAGAAAGTGAAAGTGGTAATTGTCCACATTCCAGCAGTTTCGATGTATAAACTCTGGACCGTGGGCTGTGAACAAGCAGCTGCTAGCAATTTGTGCAGTAGATAATAATCAGGCTACATGCAAAGCAGCGTTCCTGTGTCAGACATTAGGCCGGCCATGCTGTAAGGGGATTCAGACTTTACATAGAATGGTTGGTTGGGTTGAAATAACCTTGGACAAGAGGGAAAACTAGACCTTCTCTGCATGGACACATTAGCAGTGTCAGTCCAAGAGAGGTCGAGATCATTTATCAAGATATACTGGGGCATGGGTAAACTACAGTCTGCATGGATAGGCCAGTGTAATATTTGGTCAGAATTTGTGTCAGAGTTCAAGTTCATTTTGTCAGGTGGAGGATTTGTCAAATGCATTTTTCTATGAAGATGTTATTGCTTTGTATAAAATGTTTCACAGTATGGTATTAAACATTTCTATCTTCATGGAGACCAAACCAGACCAAGTTGCAGGTCAGATCTATGGAGAGGTGACCCCACTCACAGTCTGAATGCCTGTATTGGTATTTTTGAGCTATAAAACCACAAGTAATTGGTGAATGTAAGGTAGAGCTGTTTCATGACATACTGTGGAACATTCCAGGCAGAGCAATGAAAAAAATACTTTTAGTCCATTTTACATTTAAAATCATTCAGAACCTATGTCAGTGTAGTGACCCCTTGGTTTAATAACAAAAGTAATGTGAAGTTTTTGGGTATTATCAATTTAGATTGCAAAATGAAGTTTACTTAGAAAAAGTTGGGAAACAAAATTCAGCTACCCAAAATTTAAAGGTGCATTGTGTAACTTTTCTGGTGAACGGTCCATCAAATGCTTTTCGCCATGGAGATGTTATTGTATTGTCTTGTCTTGTATTGTAAGTTGCAGGTCAGAAGAAGAAGAAGAAGACACGCTTTATTCATCCCCGTAGGGAAATTATTTCTCTGCATTTGACCCATCCTTCAGGAGCAGTGGGCAGCTCGTCTTTCAGGCACCCGGGGACCCATCTCCATGATCTTATTGCTCGGCTTGGTCAGGACCTAAGCTGGAGGATTTTACCTGGAGCATGTTTTGGGTTGATGGGGGAAACCGGAGTGCCCGGAGGAAACCCATCCAAACACGGGGAGAACATGCAAACTCCACGATTTGTGGAGAGGCGACCCCACTCAGTCAGAATGCCTGTTTTGCTAGGTGTTATTAAGTTATATAACTTTATAGTTGGGGGTGACAGACCCCCAACTATAAAGTTACATAGTGTACTTTTAAGTAAATCAAGTACATTTTGACCTTGTGTATGGTAAGTAAAGTTATTGTATTTTAGTATTGTGCACTTGACACACCCATGTTGCAGTAAACCTAACTGAGATCATTTGCAAAACCAAGAAAATTTTAACCTAATTTCACCCATACTATACATTATACTCCCTATGTCTAGTGACACAATACAACATAAAATATGGACAGAGGGCTTAAAGGGGCAGTAAAAACAAATGTGCTGATGACAGTTCCTTGTATATCTTCACAATTCTGACTGTAAACACTAACACTAGCAGGGCTCTGAAAAGCAGCTATGGCAGAAATGTCTGTGTCTTCTTCAGGGCCAGACAGGAGCGGCAACTGCTCCCTCCGTCTGTGATTTATGTGAAGGACCTCAGACTAACAGGGCCCACTGCACGGTCCGTGGGCTCACCTCACAACAGCTGGTTGACAGATCTGATTGACCGACTCTTGGCGTATTGTGTGTCATTCATTGGCTTTCTATTCTTAAATGAAATATCTGGTTTCATTTGGGTCAGAAAGATCCTCCACTGAGCAAGACCGAAGGTATGATAAAAATACATTTGAGGAAATTGTATGAAATAAGTTATTGATTATGGAGTTAACATAGGATTTGTCAGTTTCAAAATGTATAAATGTCACCACTATAGATTTATATACAGTAATCCCTCGTTTATCGCGGGGTTTAGGTTCCAGAAATAAACCGCAATAAGAGAAATCCGCGAAGTAGGACAACTTTATATTTTACAATTATTCTACAGGCTGTAAATGCCTCACCACACACATTATACGCTTTTCTCAGACTGGAATGAACCTTTTCTCACATTTCTCTCTCGTTTAAACACTCAAACTTTCATAGATTTTCAACAAAATGTATTAATAGTGAAGCGTGGGGGGAGACATGGCTCCGGAAGCCCCGCCGGACCCGCGAGGAGCGCAGAGACATGAGTCACTGGATACGCAGGAAGCACCGCGCTCATCCAACGGCACTGCCACGTCCTGGGACGCGACGCGCACCAACCCCTTGGAGAAGTGCACCCCTCATCGTGGTCAAATCCGTGATAGAGGAGCACGACCGGCGCGAGGCCGCGCGTACACCGGGGCTGCGAGCACGAGATCGAACCGCGGCCCCTCGGACCGTGTCCTCTCAGCCCGAGCCACAAACCAGCTGCATGAAACCAGCAAAGAGCGGCACGTGGTGGTTTAATTCTCGTTTAGACCTAGTCTAGTCCCGGTTTAGTCCAGGTCTAGACCTGGTCCAGTCCTGGTTTAGTCCAGGTCCAGTCCAGGTTTAGACCTGGTCTAGACCTGGTTTAGTTCTGGTCTAGACCTGGTTTAGTCCTGGTCTAGTTCCAGTCTGGTCCCGGTCCCCCCGCGTCCCCCATCTATCAATCGGCAAAGGTCTACAGTCTCTTAGCCAATCAGGACACAGAACACAATGTTACACTATAAAAAAAAAAAATCATCTGCGAAACAGCGAACCGCGATAGAGCGAGGGACCACTGTATAGAAATAGCCTGAAAAGTTAATTAACACAAGCTTGTATATCACAAATGTAAAAACAGTGTCATTACCATCTTTGTTAGAAAAAAAATTGGCGAGTTTTGAGTTTTCAAACTAAGGAGAATCTATTTTGTATGGCTCTCGGGCAAGTCCACAGAACTTTTGGTGTGGAGAAGAAAGCATATATTTTCCAACTAAAACATTTTAGTTTTAATATCAAAATATATCAGTTGGCTACTGTGATTGGGTATGATATAGAAAGAAGCCATTTCAGATTGGTAAAGGGTAGAACTCAACCGCCACACAGATCAGTCCAGCAGTAGCCAGGTTCAAATTTACACACATACCACTTGTAGCTTTTAGATTCTTCACACAAAACCGTTTCCGTGAATTTGTGCAGTGCTTGTAAAATGACATGAGCGTTTTGCCTTTACCACATGATCCAGGGACCTGTCACCAATGTGCTCCTGCCCCGTCCTGACAGGTGCTCCTGCAGACGGGGGAGATTAGGTGATCAGTGCCCTTGAATTCTTTCCCTGCTGGAATGTGGCACATGCGGAGAAGGACAGGCCTCTGCTGGATCCCTGGAGAGAGGTTAAGGTGAGGTGGGCAACATGATGAAAGGAGGAGCGCGACTTCAAGTGTGAGCTAGTCAAGGAGAGTTTCCATGAAGATAGGTCTCAAATGGGTGTTCATGCAAGGGGAGTTTACATCTTCTGTTTAGAAGATGTAGTCATAGCTGCTTGTTTGTGAAGTACAGTACACAGTGACCGAGTCGTTTACAATCCTGGAATAAACCGTCCAAACTGGTTCTTAGACATAAATGTGCACAAAATATGACAAATTGGCTATAAATAAATACATTGTGAGTACATTGTCCCCTTTTGGTCAGTAAATGGACACACTCTGTCAAAATGGTTAGTTAATGCTTACATTGCACAGCAAGATGGAGTCCTGGGATATTTGAGTTCACAAACTCACGAGAACCCGTCTTGGCAAGATGTTATGCATTTTCCAAACTTTCAGCAAGAGCCAGAGTGACACACAGCAATCTGGCATGCCGCATGAGCCAGGTTAAGTTAATGCTAATGGCTAAGCAATTAGTTGGCTAAATGCTAATGGTTTAAAGTAGGGCTGTATGCATTTTTTAGCATCACATAAATATTAAAACAACAGTTGTTATTCTGTTGAAGCTGAAAGAGTTGAGTAGCTCATAGATTTCGTCATCGTCTGAGATGGCAAAAATAAATTCACTGTGATGCTAGTCTGATCCATGCTGAGGTTAGCATTACACTGGACACCAGCATACCAAATCACACAGGGCTGAAAAGGCTTTTAGCACCAATAGTAAACCAATATTAGAGAAACAAAGCAGTAACACAACCACATATCCACCGCTGTGCCATTGCCTGGACATGCGCGTTTCACTTTGTTTCTGTGGTAATTAGATTAGTTTGGGATTAAACTGAAAGTAAAGGGATAGTCTGGCAGTTAGCCCGAGCTTGGGCCTGACGACATGGAGACAGTGATGATACAGTGAGGTCGCGGTGGGGTCACGGGCAGGCTCTGTGAAGGGGGTCACATGTGCTCCGATCCCCAGGGAGCCGTGCGCGTCCAGACGAGAGAGACAGGGGCCCGCATTTGAGGTGCAGCTACCGGGCGCCACACGGATGAGCTCATGAAACGCTATGCTGTCCGCCGGGCCGGGGGTAAGACGAGGGGGAGAGAGGGGAGAGCGCCACGACCATCAATCACTCAGGGTGGGGCAGGGGTCCAGCAGAGGCATGGATCAGGAAGAAGAGCCGGTCAAGGCTAAAGGCATAGAGTGTCCCCCTTACTCGGAGAGGGAGGGGGTGAGTTCAGACAATGAGCTCCAAGGAGTTATTTAATATGAGATTGGAAGCTGGGGGTATGGGTTGGATAAGGGACAGAGGCTGGGTAAAGAAAAATAGAGGAATCTTACATCAGAGTCCAAGTTTCAACTCTGCGGTCTCAAGTCAAGTCTCAAATCTCTGACCGAAAGGCCAAGCCAAGTTTAAAATTCTAGTTTTTATATATTTTTTAAATACAAAAACAAAACCAAAACATATTTTTTGAGAAATTGCCTGGTTTCAGATAACATCATAACATTCTATTGGTTAATAATATTTAATACAGGTAGGTGGGGCAGCTAAAACATATATTGTTAAAATACACATTTGTGTTGTAAAAGCCCACAGTAAGTTATACAGACCCCCCAGGATTTCGCGGGCATTTTTTGTGATTGTTGCAGGCTAAAATGCCTGAATTTGCGGGAGCTTTTCCAAAAAGTTGCAATGAAAGTTGCGGTGCTTTTAAGGTTTTTGTTGCGATTTTGTTGCGGGAGGAAGTGAAAGTTGTGATAAATAGTTGTTATTTTCCCTTTTTGTAATTAAAATTGAGTAATATTTTGAATACTGAGTTATTACTGACAAAGAATAATACAAAGACACAGAAATCACAGATATGGTCCTAAAACAACCTTACCAACATCGAAAATAAATGACTACTAGGAGGGGAACTGCCGCAGACATGTTTCTTTGCCATTAGAAGCCGTGTCCCAATTCCCAGAGTGCACAGTTCGGAGCGTGGTTTGAAGGGCATGTGTGTCATTTCTTTTTTGTCCCGTGCGCAGTTAACACGCGTTCGCAGACCGCAGTCGTTTCCATGGAAATCGGGGCGTGGACCAAGCGCGTGAAAAAGCACGCTTCGCCGTACTCATATATCCCAGCATGCACCGCGTGCTACTTCTTCTACGGGAAAAAATGGAGTCGGCGGCTGCTTCCCGTAGTTGTGAGACCTGTCGCATTCCGCAGACGGCCATGCAGTCCGCGGAGTGCACTCAGGGCTGAGCAAGTGTGCACCGCCTTGACTGCAGTCTGAGCCCCCTTCAAACCACGCTCCGAACTGGGGACACGGCCGCAGTTGTGAAGTTTCCATTCAAAAGTTTCTCATGAAAGTACAACGTAATCAATGGAAAAACTGGCACTTGCCCTTCATCTGGGAGTATGACATGATTACGTTCTAAAATCTGAAAACCACTTATTGTTTGAAAATAACCATCAGACAATTCACAGGTCCCCATCTCTGCAAAATTGGGACAACTCCTGGACTAGACCAGAACTAAACCAGGAGTAGCACAGGACCCAGCCAAGACTAGTTTACATACACCCTTATAGGCATGTTCATCTGATGATCCTGCTTGTGTTTGTACACTTGACACTTAAAGGAAAAGTAACATTTTTTTTTTTTACAATCTGAGCCTTCTTTTGGCAATAAAACAAGTAGTTTTACTCACCCATAGCAGTTTGGTGTCAATTATCAGTATCGCAGAACTTATGTTGAGCCGTTCTGTTCTACTCATGATCTCATATCCGTTAGCGTGAGTGCTCGGGGCACTGATTTGCGGTGTCCAAATAACACAAACTTTAGCACTTTTCAAATCACAGAAGATCGCTGTGTCAGGGTAGACTTTTAGTAGATTCCAAAACGGCCTGAAACCCGATATCGCAACAGAAAAGTAAAGTTCAGAGCGGTGTTAGCTTCTTTCGGACTAGCGGTGTTTACAAAACAGCTGAATTCACGCATGCGCACTGTCCTCTCTGATGACGTCATCAAATGAAACTATAGCGGGATATCGGGTTTCAGGCCGTTTTGGAATCCACTAAAAGTCTACCCTGACACAGCGATCTTCTGTGATTTGAAAAGTGCTAAAGTTTGTGTTATTTGGACACCGCAAAGTAATGCCCCGAGCACTCACGCTAACGGATACGGGATCATTAGTAGAACAGAACGGCTCAACATAAGTTCTGCGATACTGCTCCAATTGACACCAAACTGCTATGGGTGAGTAAAACTACTTGTTTTATTGCCGAAAGAAGGCTCAGATTGTAAAAAAAAACGTAAATTTTCCTTTAATAAGAAAATCACTGTATAGTTGTTGGTCTGGAGTGGGTACAACCTGCCTGATATAGACAGTCGGTGATGAAATGTCTCCATAGGGCAACAAAAAAGTCAACCAAAGAATACCAAAAAGGACTTTGAATTATCTTTGAAAAAAGATACTGAAATGTACAGAAACTCTTTTTAGGTTACTTTATTAAATTCTCTATCTTCCTTTTTTATGATCACTATTTGTGAACTATTTGTACCATCTCAATTTAAAGGGGCTGTACCCAATTTGTTTCATGTACTAGTAGGCCAAATGAAGTAACTTTTATTTTTTTATTTGCCTCAGACAGATATACAAGTATTACAAAAGCTCTTAGGTTCAGTGAGATTGCTATGTGCAGTCTGCATAATTATCTGCCATTATAATCCTCCACTAACTAGGAAGTGCGCTGTTAGCATGCTAGTAGTGTTGTTTTTGTGAAATCCACTTATAAATATATACATATGTTTTGGGGGGGGGGGGGGCAGTAGCTCAGTTGGTAGAGCATATGTCTCGTGATCCAGGGGTTGGCGGTTCGAATCCCGCTATTGACGGTTGACCGCATGTGATCCCAGCTCCCACAGATGAGCGCTGCTTGTGTCCTTGTGTCCTTGGGCAAGACACCCCGCCTCGCCCCCAGTGTCTGTGGACATTGGTAGCCCCCATGGCAGAAGATACATCAAGGCCTGTTGTGAGCTGTCCTCCTGTGGACCCACCACCTGCGGAAGGATTCATGGGGGCTGGTGCATTGTGTTCTGGGCAGCAGAACACTGCTTGGACTGCTGCCCCCGCGACCCAGAAAATGGAAAAGCGGAAGAAAATGAATGAATGTTTCGGAATGAGGCAAAGGAAAAATTCAATTCTGTCAACTGGACAAAAGGTTTGCAGCTCATTCAAGCTGCTTCTTCAGTTCTGGTCAGTTGGGGAATTAGGAAAAAGAACTAGATTAACTTAGTGAACTTTTTTTTTGCTATTGAGCTTTGTACAAAACTAGCCACATTCGAGATTGTTCAAGACTTATTTATAGGTTCCCAGTTGTTTATTAGTTTGAAACATTCACCCCTTTACCTCAAGGTTAGTGGTTCTCTTCCCATTGCTGGCCTGGAGTGTGAATGGATGAACTCTGGAAAACTCTGTGTCTTTGAGTGTTTAGGTGGTGGTATGTTCTGGCAGCCATTACAGACTAAGTGAGCTGTGAAGATGTGGTGCTGACAGACAGGCTACAGAACACCAGGTACCAGTCAGGAGCCCATCAGGAGCAGCTCAGTGCACTTACTCACTCACGCACACACTATTGTAATGTGTACAGGGTGAGCTCATATTGTACCAGTCCCTTCCTATTACAGTGCTGTTGGCTGTGTAGATGTGTGATTGTTTCTGCGAATGTGGAAACTAAGAGTAGGTATAATATTGTAGGTGTTGTGAGTCTTGACTGAGAGACAACTGTTATGAAGTCATCTGATTTACATTTTTCAAAACTGCAGTTCTCAAAAAGAATATTCATCTCACAGAGCTTCACAGATTATTTATGTGATTTAAAGGTGCACTGTGTAACGTTTCTAGTGAAGAGTCCGCCACCTGATTGTCTCCATGAAAATGTTATCGCTTTGTCTAGAATGTTCCACATTATAGATTAAACATATCTATCACGAGGGAGACAAGCAGGTTACAGCACTATGCTACATACTTTTGCTACAGGTATATGTGATGTTTTAGTCATTGTTTATTGTCTTGTTTATCAGATGTTTTATGTTCACTGTGGGCCCAGGGAGCGCTGTAATTTCAAATCCTGTGTGTTCAACCTGTACATATGGTTTTTGACAATAAAGCTGACTTTGAACTTTGAACTTTACAATTCAGATCTGTGGAGCATCGCCCCTATTCACAGAAGGAATTATTGTATTTCTGAGCAACAGAAACAGCTGTAATGAATAATTGCTAGATGGATATGTCTAATGTTATACCATGAAACATTCAAAGCAATCGCCACGGAGAAAAGCAAGCGGCAGACCCTCCACAGTACAATACATTTTCAAATACTCTTTATATATATATACACTTGAGGACAGAATTATTAGCCCCCCCTATGAAATTTTAAGTTTTCCCCAAGATTTATTTTTAATTTCTGTGTGGAAAATAAAATAATGTAAGCACCCAAAATAAAACTAGGATGTCTAAAAAAGCTGTGTTATTATTATTATTATTATTATTTTTTGCTCTGGTTAAAAGCACTTTTGAAATACTTTTAAAACAATGACTATTTTGTAGGGGGGCTAATAATTTTGCCCTCAACTGTATGTATGTATATATATATATCCTGCACAGTTGAGAACAATCAGAAACAATCAGATTACTCACATGTCATATTAGATGCAGCTGTTTATATTTCAGCAATCAGATAATGAACTGACTCTGTTTTGTAAACATAGTCAGTGATACTAAAACCACTTTTTCCTATTTGATTTGTAATTTGATGTAATAATTGAGACCTACTTTGATGCATTAAAGGTCCTATCTTACACAAAATTGACTATTGTGACCATTTGTTAATGTTACTAAATTAAAAATATAGAACAGTTGTGTTTTGTTTCATTCACACATGTTTGAGTATTCTTTTATTATTAGTCTGTCTACGTCACCAATGCTCTGTTCCACCTTGTGATGTCATGTCGTTTTTCAAGTTAACAGATACCTTTTTCCTTTGGTTCAGTAGATATTGGTAATTCCGGGGCTGAAATCAGCCAAATAATTCTAGTGAAGGTGTATGGAAAACACAGTGGAGCACTTTCGGTATTGCCATATGACATCACAAGGTGGGAGTGTTTTCTGTTTGAGAAAAGAACTTGGCCTATATATGCAGGGTTTGTGTGTTTAAAATGTGAATGAAACTAAACACAACTCCAGGTATGTTTATGATGAGGAAACAACATTATAACATACAGTAGATTAGAAAATAGCATAATATAGTTCCTTTAATCTGCTATGCTCACAATCACTTAGGTCGTTTTCACACCTGCCTTGTTTGGTTAGTTTAAAATGAACTAGAGTTCGTTTGTTCCTTTGATTCGGACCTTTTGGGCTGGTGTGAATAAAAACCAAAAATCTCGATCTGGAGCAAACAAGCAAACTGAGACCACCTAAAAAGCTCGGTCTCAGTACGGTTCCATTCAAATCCTGGTGTGGTTCGTTTGAGGTGAGAATGCAGACCGGACTTGAGCCGACACAAGTTGGCTTTTTGTACTTAACGAGCTCCCGTCGTATGTCGAGCATTATGGGAAACCGAGGATGACAAAACGAAACTAAATGAAACTTACGAGGCTTACTTACGTTTTGCGTGAAGAGCAAGAGTCATACTTGATTTGCGCACATGAGCGTTGTTCTCCGTAGTCGTCTTGCCCTGTGTCTTCGTCGTTTGGAAATTGATTGTAAAATAGTGTAAACCTCACGATGCTGCTCAAACATTTGTGCAAACTGTAAAAACTGAGCAAACCATATCGCTAAGGCTAGATTGAAAACAGCACGTAACACCATGATTCTCCTCCTTCTGTGTTTGGACACGGCGCTTTGACACGGCTCATTTCTGTCCAATGGCTGAACGACCTCAGCACACGTGGTTTTGTTTACAGATGTTGGTCCACTTAGAAAAAAAGTGCAGTGTGAAAGCGAACCGCACCAAAATAAAAATTAAAAAAAAAAATTTGGTCCGGACCAAATCAAGTGAACTATCAGACTTTCCTGGTGTGAACACGACCTTATTCAAATAAGTCAGAACCCTACTTGAAACACAATGTAGCTTATCCCCAGAGTGCTGCCCCATGTAATAGCACCACTTGGTACCGATTGTTGGTTAACCTTTACTGGCTCTTTAAGCAGAGCACCTGTATGGCATAAATCTGTAACAAACTCCCAGACAAGTATGTTACATTTCTAATAAGCGTCATGGAGCAGAGGGAGGGAGGGATGGAGAGAGGGAGGAGGGGAGGGGCTGTCCACAGAGAAGAATGGCTACTGTATGGGCCTGTAATAGGAGCCATGTGTGAGTGCGCAGAGGGCCCAGTGCAGAGGCAGCGTGGAACCGGAGATTTACACCAGGTTGAGCAGACGCTGGCAGTCACCCCATAAATCCTGCTCGTTGGATGGATGTGCTGTGGGGATGAGGGCTGGGCGATTAGCGTGAAGCCATAGAAAAGGCTACAGTGTGATCAATGGGTGAGTCAGTGTTTGTCAAGGGAAAACAATTATGACAGTGGGTTGTGAATGACAATTGTTTGGTAATAGTAATTGACATAAAAACACGTGAGAGCAATAAAAAAAATGCACAAAGCTTAAATTCACATTTCTAGCTTGGAGATTACAGTATAGTTCTGACTAGTTCAGCATTTTTTTCTGCATTTTCTTGTATCCTGAAACACCAAGTAATTATCAGTTTTACTCAAAATAAACTCAAATCAATACAAGAAAAAAAAAAAGCTTATTAACATAATTGGATTTTAGGAAATTCTACCAAAAAATGTACACAAATTTGATGGTTGGTAAATGCATTACTTAAAACAAACAAACAAACAAACAAACAAACAAAAACAAACTTTTTTTTAATTTATTTTTTTATTTTAATTTCCACAACTATACATAAAGTAGATATATTATGCAAATTGTATTTTTTGTTCATGTTATAATAGTTTCTCCTTATCAAGTTATTCATGTAATCAATTAGTTAAACTAAACCAACTGGACTTACTTAGTTTTTAGATGTGTCAAAATTTGCATTGCTCTTTTTCACTTACTCTCTATACTTCCTACTCCCCTAGAAAAAAAAAAACACTCCCTGGAAGTGCTTTCATGAAATGCTGTTTTCCGTTTCCATTTTACACAGTCCCATGTTACCATTTTGAAATCTGACTTGTGTACCATAAAATAAAACAGTAAGCCAGTACACGAAGTATTTGTCCTTGGTCATAAAAGCGCACATACATTCAGCTGATGGCTTGAACATACATATAGGCCCCTGTAATCACAGTGGGATCTCAGGTTACATTTTATAAGGCTGCCCCCACAAAGGTTATGCACGTCGTCTCCTCACAGCAGTAAGTGTCTGAGGTGTTCCATGTGGGAGCTGCTCTCACATGTGCGACTATGAGCTCGATGAACAAGAGTGAGCAGAGACAAAACATCCTTGTCAGAGCCATCACTGTAAACTCTACATCATGTTTATTAACTGTGCTAAATCTGGGGCTGTGCTATGTAAGAGGGTGAAAGTATCAGTGGACTAGTTCAGTTTAGCATCACTACTGAGTTCATGTTATAGGCCTATTGAAAAGGTAAGAAATTTTATGCATTTCAACTTTAAATTTAAATAATTTTTAAGTAAGTGTTTATCAAACACTTATCTATAACATTATTGTGATAATTTGTTATATTTTGGTTGGGACAGTTAATGAATACATAATATACATGCTGTAATAATAATAATAATAATAATAGATTTTATTTATAAAGCACTTTACATTGAAAAACAATCTCAAAGTGCTACAGAGCATTTAAAAACAGGGTAAAAACACAGACAGAATACAACCACAGCAAGATAAAAACACAACATATTATGGGGCCAATTAGCCATAGGCTCTTGTGAACAAGTGAGTCTTTAGTGCACTTTTAAAAGCATCCACCGACTGTGGGGCCCTAAGGTGGTCGGGAAGGGTATTCCACAGACGGGGAGCTGCGGCTTGACATTGCTGTAGACATTGTATCTATCGCCAAATTCATTAATTTATATTCATGCAGCTCATGGAACACATGACCTGCTCATGTCAGGAACTGTGGGTCCTTCTCAACCTTCAAAAACACGCTGAAACAATGGTTGAAAAATAATCAAACATGCTCTCACAGGTAGATGTTCTTCTTCTCTTAAACTCAGAGAATGGTCTATTGTGGTGAACTTGCTGTCACGTCTATGTGCACTTTTGTCTCTTCTGTGTGTTCCTCTAAATGTTCTCTGTTCTGATGTAAAGTAGCTATTGTGCTAATTCCGGCATATTTACATTGGTGCTGTTTGTTGTCATGTTGATTAATATTCAGTGTCCTAATTCAAATAAATAAATAAATAGATATTCATCAGCAGGCATGGACATTGTCCCTCTATGACACATGGTATTTCCATCGATTACTAATCAAGCCCAAACCTGCTTAGCTTCTGAGATCAGATGGAATCAGGCCCTAATGCATGATGGTCTGGAGTGGAGATTCAAATTTAATCAAATTACAAAAACTCAATGGGCTAATGTCATGGCGGACCTTTTGTCAGACTTCTTTTAAAGATCCATACACCTCCGGATTCCTTCTGATTCTTTCCTCATTGCAAATCCTCATTGTTTTTAGCCTTATTTACCCTATTGCTTCACTCTAGTCCTGGTAACTACACCTATATTTCTGTCGTAGAATTACATTTATGTATTTTCCATTTAAGTTGCAAAACATAAAATACTAAACGCCAAGGTGTCCAAAAGTAATGCATAAATTGGGCCCTTTAACAATGAGAAACAGTTTTATACTTAGACTAACTTTATTGATCCACAAATGAAATTATTTGGACACAGTAGTTCACACATCACAATATAATATAATAACGAGCATAATAAAGAGCAAAAATATAAATGCTAATAATGAATTCAAAATAAATGGCAAAAACAGCAAGAGACTGGTGTCAAATAAGGCATAATTACAACTGTGTATGTACAAGTAGAAAATAAAAACACAGAAAAATATAGTACAGTAATACAAAATATATCTGGACTACTGTATACAGATTCATTACCACAGTATGAAACACATTTAAACCACTTTTTAGCTAAAAAGAGGCTAAAATAATACCTCACCATATCTCAGTGTTTGCCACATCCATCTTTTGCCCCCTTCCACTACTCCCTGTGTGGGCCCAGGGGTGCGGCCTCCAGCCCTGTGCCCCTGTGCATCCTGGGACGTGGTAAGTCTAGCCTTCAGACTTCCTGCCCACATGCAAATTCACTACACAGGACAACATGGTCAGGGCGCTGCTACAAATTGCTGATAAGGTGCTTTTCCCTGCATACAGAGCGAGCCGAGAGCCGTGATTAGGAACATGATCTGACCAAATGCCCATGCCTGCTGCCTGTACAAACACGGGGCAGGAAGGGGAGGGCCCTGTGGCAAAGTTGGGACGTGATAGTATTCTCCTCTGGGTTCTTATCTCTGGAACTAGCTGTAGGGGATTCAACAATGGCCGATCCAAAGTGTAAATGAGCCTGGAGACATTTTGGAGAGCGGTTCTCAAACTGTGGTAATTAAATGTATTTTTGTGGATCTCAAAATCACAAAATACAGATGGTTGTATATGTGCATCTATGGGGGTGGTATGGAGACATTCTAGTGATTGCTTTATTGATTTGGACATTTTGGGTTAGTCCTTATTAAATCTTGGTAGAGTCACTTTATAGTCACTTTGAAGGGCATGTACAGTATTGCCATTGACCCCTAGCATTTTAGTTTCAATCTTGTACAACTTATACTTTTTGGCATCCTTATTCTGCTGCTGTTATATATTAAGAAGTGACTTTATTGATCTCACACAGGAGAAATTCTTCTCTGCATTTAACCCATCCTGTTATTAGGAGCAGTGGGCAGCACATTACTGCGCCCGGGGACCATCTCCATGATCTTGTTGCTTCGGCTTGGTCAGGAGGCTGGAGGATTTTACCTGTCGTGCATGTTTTGGGTTGATGGGGGATCAAACCCAGACCATGCACGCAAACTCCACACAGAACACACACGGAAAGGCCTGGGCCCGGAACGCGGAACGTTCTTGCTGTGAAGCACGAGCGCTAGCCACTCAGCCACCGTGCCGCCTATTATGAGTTATAGCATTAATTGGGAATATAATCCATTAAAAAAAGTTAGTTGCATTTTAATTTTTTAAACTTGCATTTTAAATGTGTAACGTTTCTAGTAGACGGTCTGTCAAATGCTTTTCACCATGGAGATGTTATTGTTTTGTCTAGAATTTCACAGCATGGTAGTAAACGTTTCTATATTCGTCAAGACCAAACTAGACCAAGTTACAGGTCAGATCTGTGGAGAGGCAAACCCGCTCACAGTCAGAATGCCTTTTTTTGTGGAACATTCCAGGCAGAGCAATAGCATATCCATAGAAACAAGCAGGTGATGGACCCCCATCCTAAAAGTTACATGCACCTTTAAGTTACTGCATAAGTAAATGTTTTCTCTGCATGTGACCCATCGTTCAATGACTCTATAGGGGAAACTTGTTAGTGTATATAAATCAATTGAAATAGTAAAGCAAGATAAGAAGTACTGAGCTTGCGGTGTCTTTAACACAGCAGTACAGCTTTCCTATTAGTTAATTTCATGCTACCAGTTCCAACTGTTCATGAGTATTTATAACTGAAAATGGATATTTGAGGCAGTCTGCACCATATTGGTTCTATCAAAATATTTTCAGGCAGTGTCCACCGGCACTCTGACCAGAACTGAAGAAGCAGCTTGGATGAGCTTGGATTCAACTTCTTTCCAGTTGACAAATTGAATTTTCCATGGTTTTTCACGTCTTACAACAGACAAAGACCATTATTAAAGAAGACATTTTGTGCTTAAGTCTGCTATATAATTATAATCTATGATACTGTGGTACTATACATTACATTTTAAATTGCAATATACTACCCAATATGGCATTAGGGGCCGCTTCCTGCCTACCCATTTATGGTACGCTACCCCTCTGGTGCTCCCTCCTATTGCTTTTGCTGCAGCAAACATTTTTTTATCATTTGTACCAAAATGGCTACACGATGCTGCTGAATGCTATGTTATCACTGATTAAGAAAATAACAGTGTGCATGTACCAGTTTACGGAGAGAAAACGGGGTTGATCCGAGTGATGATGTCTTGAATGCAGGAGAATAAGGATTACTTAAACATGTATGAATCACTCTATTTACAATTTCAAATGGGTAATTGAAAAGGGAAAACAAATTCAACATTATTAAAAGCTCTAAAAACTTGATTTTGCATAATAGGTTTATAATACTTTAATCTAAAGTCATTTGACTATTTGATACGGATAATTTGGGTGGTTGTGGGAGTTTACAGACCTAGTGCATATTGATGGGAGAAACTGGAGTGCCGAGGAAAACCCCACAGACACAATAGAACATCCAGACATTACTTTAATTTTTTTTGTCCACAAACTGTCCCATTATGTCTTGTTATTTGAACCGATAATATATCTTCTTATTACTGTATTGCATCTACAGTCTTACATCTTGCTTGTTTCTATGGACATGTCACTGCTCTGCTTAGAATGTTCCACAGTATGACATTAAACAGCTCTACTTTACATTTATACAATTACAGTTTTTATAGCTCAGAAAATACCTAGAGAAACAGGCATTCTGACTGTAAGTGGGGTGGCCTCTCCACATATCTGACCTGTAACTTGGTCTGGTTCACTCTCCAGACCATAGAAGATAGAAAGGTTTAATGCCATACTGTGGAGCATTCCAGACAAGGCAATGACATCTCCTTGTAGAAAAGCATTCGACAGATCCTCCATCCTCCACAAGAAAAGTTACACAATGCACCTTTCCATCACCACATCACCTTATCCGTAGAGCAATCCAGCAGACTCGATGGATTCCAAAGCCCTTCCAACCACATTGTGATGACAAAGTTGAGGTCTTTAGCGGTGCCCTTTTCGCACAGCAGCTCATACGCATCATCAATAAAAGCATTACTTGCCCCTGTGGTCAGTAACCTCCTTTGAAGCCTGCAGCGGCCAGTCAGTGCACGGGGCTGGTCAGGGGGAGGTGAGAGGGCCAGGCCAGGCAGAGAGAGGTTCACTCCGATCATCGGTCCAATCACTTCCAGACGCGCTAAATGACACATTATTGGATCCAGACCTGAGCGGGCCTTTGTGTATATTACATTACCAGACAGCAGGCTCACTTAAGCGTCATTACCTCTATGTCTCCTCCCCACAGAGAAACAGAAAGAAGAGAGGATGATGGGAAGAGAGAGAAAGAAAGAGGGAGATGGGGTCGCTACTTCGTTGATTCTTCTTTTCTTTCGTCTTTGCGCTGGGAAAGCTTTCAGTACAACAACACTGGCTAGCGAGGAACACCCAAGATGTAGCTAGCCCTTGGGGGAATTTTCAGCAGATATTTGAAACATGCAAAAGTTCAGCTATACCACCGCCCAGTGAAATTCCCACACAATTAAAAAAAAAAAAAAAAAAAAACAATTTATAAATTTTAGTAACGTGGTCATGAAAAGTTATAATTTAACAAAATGCGGGTTGCATTTTGACTAATTGGTGTTTAAAGAGTCATACGTCTATCCGCAAATGGAATTCCCTCAAGTGAGTTACAACATGGCTACTGCGATGGAATAACATTTGAACTAAAAAGGAGTTCGGTGGATGGTTTCCTGTGGGCTGGATTCCTCAAAGTGGGAGCAGAGCCATCAGTGGATTTGGGTAGACCGTGTTTGTATGCTGATGACATTTAAAAATGTACCAAGTGTTTTGGCAAAGAGACTGTTTAGAAACTTGCTGTGTTCAAGGGCAGGTGGATCAGTGGGACTGCTGGTTGGGGTTGTAGTGCTGAGGAGTAGAGATCTAATAAAAATGCTTGGAAAGGGTGTGGGTCAGGGTGTCCAGGCCAGGAAAAACATTGCTTGTTCCCAAAAGATCCCATATGTCCAAATTTAACATCATATGTAATTGGCCAAATAACGTACTTGGAATAGGACAGGAAAAATATTACGTCATTTCACACTGTACCAAATTGATAGAATAATAAAATGCAACAAAATGATAATAAATAATTATATTCTGAGGAATTTATTAAATTTACATTTTTGTCAATAATTATTTTGGTAAGGCCATTACATCGATCACATTAATTATATTAAATAAATAAAATCCTGTATTCTACTGTATAAAATATGAATATATGAAATATTACAATACATACATGTTAAAGTTAGATTGACTTGTCCATTTCCAGTTGTCTGTGGAGCTCAATAGTGACCGTCTGCTCTAGTTCTGGAAGTACATTTTTCATAGATTTTTCCCATAGACATTTCAAAAAATTAAAATATTAAGAATTCAACCATCTTCGAGCTAACTAATGTGGTTGTTTCAAGCTCAAAAAGCAGCTTTGTGTTTTATGAAATTTCAGAAACAGATTTTAAATAAAATTATAAGTCTTGTCACCACAGTTGATTATGCCTGAGCAAGCTTTCAAACTTGAATTATTTATTTATTTTTTGGGGGGAATGTCTATGGGAAAAATGAATGAGAAATGTATTTAAAGGGATATGCCACCCCCAGGTCAAACTTGGGCATCTCCCCACAGTCCAGAGACTAAAATAAGTGGTGGAAAGCGTTTTTCTGGTGACGCAGTCATTGTCCAGGTCTGTCAGCACTGACCGCCGCGGTATCTGCAGCTCCTCCGCGTTAGACCGGAGTCTAACGTCGCCAGAGAAAGATTTCTGCCAAAAGGAATTAATTTGCTCGATGCGTTTCCCAATTACTTTCTGTGCGCATTCATATCGAGTGCAAATAAATGTGCAAATCAACACGGAGAGCTTGACTTGGTCATTTTGGGTGGGAACTATTTTTCAGTGCGAAAAAAGACAGACGAAGCACACACCACGCTGCGTAACAGGGGAATCCCAGTTACGCACCAGGAAGGGAGTTCCCCTGTTAGGCAGTGTGGTGTGTGCTTCGGCTGTGTTTTTCCGCACTGAAAAATAGTTCCCACCCAAAATGACCAAGTCAAGCTCTCCGTGTTGATTTGCACATTTATTTGCACTCGATATGAATGCGCACTACACAGAAAGTAATTGGGAAACGCATCGAGCAAATTAATTCCTTTTGGCCGAAATCTTTCTCTGGCGACGTTAGACTCCAGTCTAACGCGGAGTAGCTGCAGATACCGCGGTGGTCAGTGCTGACAGACCTGGACAATGGCTGCGTCACCAGAAAAACGCTTTCCACCACTTATTTTAGTCTCTGGACTGTGGGGAGATGCCCAAGTTTGACCTAGGGGTGGCATATCCCTTTAAGGAACTGCAGGGTGGGCAGTCACTGTTGAGCTCCTAAACCACATGTCACATGTGTAATACCCTTGGGTATGGGCATCAGGCTACAACACTAACAGCTCTAGACAGAGTTGATTTGTAATGAAATAACTCTTCAACTCTTTTCCTTGTTTCTCATCTTCACCTGAATACCCCAGACGGTCATACTGCCTCTTGTCTACAGACCCTAAAATGGTTTTCACTCTCCACAGTTTTCCAGCGTTGCATCACCTGCAGCCCGGCCAGGACAGCGGACCCGATGTGGAGCTGGTGCGGATAATGATATATGTGAGTGCAGGAATGATAACTGTAATGTAGACTGCCTGTGTACTCCATGATATATGCCCCAGAGGGATTCGAGTTGCCTTGAGGGCTCTGCAGCTGTAGCATCCATTGCAGCCCATGAGAAGGTGGAGAAATGGCATTATATACGCTCCGCCATCTTTAAAATATAACAGGTGCAGCCAGAAGAGATGAAGTTGTGTTTTGGGGATGGGACAAAATTTAATAGCTTGGTGGATTTTCCTCTTTTTTTTCTTCTCCTTCTTCTTTTTCAGAATTGTCAATATGCGTCGACATGCACTGTACCAGATTTTTACTGTTTAATAGGCAAAACAGGAAATGTTTTTGTAGCTGTCCAAAGTTATAACAGCTTCCTATAGCATCTTAAAGGACCCATATTATGCTATTTTCTGATCAATGTTATAATGTTGTTTCGTCATCATAAGCATACCTTGTTTCGCACACACATGTTTAACACACAAAGATATTAAGTTTTTTTTCTCAAACAGAAAACACACTGTGACTCCATACACCTTCACTAAAATCATTTAGATGATTTCTACCTTGGAACTGCCAATCTCTACTGAACAAAAAGGTAAAATGTAGCAGTTAACATAAAAAAAACCCTACCATTTCATGACATCATGAGGTGGAACAGAGCATTTTGAGCTTTGGACATG
Organism: Paratrypauchen microcephalus; assembly: GCA_036785185.1. Lineage (NCBI taxonomy): Eukaryota > Metazoa > Chordata > Actinopteri > Gobiiformes > Gobiidae > Paratrypauchen > Paratrypauchen microcephalus. The sequence goes on along the minus strand of JAVJIX010000021.1, from coordinate 3,097,879 downwards.
TAGACAGACTAATGATAAAGGGTTCACAAAAGCACACAGTTTTTGAGTAATATACAAACTTTAATAGTTTACTGCGATTTTACACATGTTTCGCAATGTTTTGAGGTCAAAGAGAAGTTTTGCTTTCACATTAACAACATAACTAGCATGCAAACCGTGCAGCAGCATTACTTCATGGTTTACAAAGGATAAAAGCTCTTTAGAATTAGATGCTGGCATCAGACATCACACAGCGTCTCATTTTTACTGCAAGAACTGCTCATATGTGCAGGGGCAAAACAAGTTACTTTAGCTCTCCTGGGTCAGACTAACAGCCTCTCCAGTGATCATACATTCATTTATCTGGGCTAGATGAAGTGTCTTGCCCAATGACACAACAACAGTTTGCAATATCAGGTTTACATCTGTGGCTTTTTGGAATACAGTGGTCCCTCGTTTATCGCGAGGGTTAGGTTCCAGAAAAAAAACGTAATGAGTGAAATCCGCGAAGTAGGACAACTTTATATTTTACAATTATTCTACATGTTTTAAGGCTGTAAATGCCTTAAAACACTGGAATTAACGTTTTCTCACATTTCTCTCTCGTTTAAACACTCAAACTTTTGTAGATTTTCAACATAATGTATTAATAGTGAAGCGTGGGGGCTCCGCCGGGAGCCCTGCCGGACACGCGAGCGGCTCATCCAACGGCACTGCCACATCCCGGGATGCGACGCGCACCAACCCCTTGGAGAAGTGCGCGACACATACACCCCTCATCGTGGTCAAATCCGTGACAGAGCAGCACGACCGGCGCGAGGCCGCACGTACACCGGGGCTGCGAGCATGAGATCGAACCGCGGCGCCCGGACCGCATCCTCTCAGCCCGAGCCACAAACCAGCCGCACGAAACCAGCAAAGAGCGGCACGTGGTGGTTTAATCCTGGTTTAGACCTGGTCTAGTTCCAGTTTAGTCCAGGTCTAGACCTGGTCCAGTCCTGGTTTAGTCCAGGTCCAGTCCAGGTTTAGACCTGGTTTAGACCTGGCCTAGACCTGGTTTAGTTCTGGTCTAGACCTGGTTTAGTCCACGTTTAGTCCTGGTCTAGTCCTGGTCTAGTCCTGGTCTAGTCCCGGTCTAGTCCCGGTCTAGTCCCAGTCTAGTCCCGGCCTAGTTCCCCCCCCCCCCCCCACTACAAAAAAAATGTACACTATAAAAAAAAATTAAAAAAAAAAATCCGCGAAACAGCGAGGCCACGAACAGTGAACCGCGATAGAGCGAGGGACCACTGTAGTGGCAATGGTACATTTGTGTAATATTATTTTTTGGGTTATATATTTTTTTCATTGTTGTTAAAATTGTACCTAAAACCGGCATGCTGTGAGGCCTTGTCACTTCCTGGTTGACATCATTTGTTTGGGGCTGTTTTCTCGGTCACTCCTTCAGCGCTGCTTTTACTGTTTGTTTAAACTCTGCTCATTACACAGGACTGGTTGCTTGGGTCACTTTGATGCCAGCCATGGGGAATACACTTGCGAGTTTAGGAGATTTTGTTAACATTGTTGAAGAAAGAAATTTTGCAGTCTTGGTTTTCAGTGGTCTTTTTTTTTCTATCCAATGTAAGGGACCTAAAGTGTGATATTGTGCATCAAGTAGTTTTGATTCAATTGATAGTTGACAAGAACTGTAACCTGTCAAAAGCAAGACAAACGCTATATTGATCTAGAATGGCAATAGTTGAAATAATCCAGGACGAGTAAGGGATTTTAGCCAGTTACAGCAATGAACAGCAAAGGCAACTTCATAAAAGAAATAACTCAGCTGGCTCTGTGTAAAAATGAGGTGCCCAGTGGGAGCTGATGTCACCGTAAACGTCATCACAACAAAGACACGGCCCCTTCTATGGATAGGTTTTTTTTTTCCATTCGTACCAATGTGACTTCGCAATGATGCCAAATCCTACACATATCACAGAAAATAAAATTGGAGAACAAAGTAAGTACAGAGCAGTGGCCATATGCTGCTGGTGGTGAAAACGGATTGATCAGCAATATGGAGTCTTGAAAGTAAATAATAAGAAAATCCTCAAACGCGCACAAATCACTCCAAATACAACTTTGTGTGAGTCAATGGTGAGGGGAAACAACTATTACATGGTTTAAAGCTTTAAAACGTCAGCTTTCCATAATAGGTTTGCCTTAAAGAACCAGTGTGTAGGATTCGGGGCGCATAGGTGGATGGTGCTATTGCACTTTCTGTTGTAGCTACGGCAGACCTCGAGGGTCACCCGGACGCGCCGCTACTGTATAAATAAAACGCGGTCCCGTTTTTTGTTGTTTTTTCTTTTCTCATGAAAACACACATTCCTGATCATGTACCATGACACTCTACACATCAAATGAAACCTTACAGTCTCCTCTTTTTGACTATGCAATTCATTTTCCTGCAAAACAATCACTCCCCGAGCACATGGGGCTTTTATACGGAAAAGCACAAAACGAGGTTAGCTTACCTTAGAATGCTTTGCACAGGTCAAACTCTGTATTTCACCATAAACTTGCTGTCAATTTGTCCGTAAGGATCCAGCGAATAAAATCCAGTAAAACAATTTAGTCCAAAACACGTGTTAGATCCATTACGACATCTGATCCGGCAGCATGCTTGTGTTGTTTACCCAAAACCACGAGCCTTGCCGAAGGCGAAGGCGGAGCCCAAATGTCCTTCTGCGGCTCTCGTATTCAAAATGGCTGCCTCTGCATGGGGAAGATCCCCCTTTTATGTGACTATATCTAAGTCCAAAAGAATACTTTGATTTCATGATGGAAGTGAAAAGGCTTGGAAAACAATGTATTTTTGAATGGGTATCTTCAATTTCAGTAATTAACGGGTAAAAATCTTACACACTGTCCCTTTAAGCCAAAATCAGATATGACACAAAAATCCAGGTCTGACTTTCAGAACCTCAAATTTAACAACATTGTGACATAAATGTGGATAACATACCTTCTGTTTTACCCCTGCTGCTTTATTAGATCCACAGGAGTAGTTTGTCTGATGTTTAAGAGCTCTTCACACTGACGCACCATTTACCCACAAAAACAGACAAAACAGAGAAAACCAAATCGCCAGGACAACCGTACACGGTGCCATATTGGGAGTGTTTATTAAAAAAAAAAAAAAAAATCAGAAAATCAACTTTCTGCTCCACGTGAAAAGTCGTTGATGTAATATTGTTTGAAAACTCACTTCAACGATTCAATTAGTGCAATGTTATAAGATCTGTACAGCAGTAGACATGGGAATATTATTTAGACTGTATTCACAATTGCACACACACTACATCAAAAAAGTGACTAAACCTTGAACTAAAAAGTGTATCTTATTATTTCTGAAATTTGAACAACATAACCACAATGACTGTGACTTTCAGTTTGCCATTTCAGAGTTGTACTGGCTGTTGTATGTTCCTGGTTCTCTATAACAGTGTGCAGAGTGCAGGGGGCCGGTCAGGGCCAGTCTGCTCTCCCTGTTCCACATCATTAGTCATGATTAATCGACATGTGAGTTTTCCCATGATCCTCTGGTGCTCCTGCTGCTGCCAGAGCTCACCGTGGAGGGCACACACTGACCGCACTGCACTGGGGGCATAGACCATAAACAACAGACACAACATGACTGCTCCTTAGACAGTTTTACTCTAGTATAGTAAGATAACACGCAACATATATACACACACACACACACACACACACACACACACACACACACACACACACACACACACACACACACACACACACACACACACACACACACACACACACACACACACACACACACACACACACACACACATATATAATCTTAACGGAAAGGAACAAGGCGAATAGATTTAACAACAAAACAAACAAAAAAACCTAAAATTATAAAATTAAATATTTTATTTGAATACATATTTATTTTTCATATGTAAATATTTTTTTTACTGATATTATAATATAAAAAGAGAGTACTTCAAGTATTTTTTTTAAACTTCACTTTTATAATATTAAATTAAATCCAGTTTGTCAATTAATTAACCAGAACCACAGAGTAATTTGTAAAAAAAAAATGTATCCTATTATATAAGGCAAGGTCTTAAAAAAAACATTTAGTCAATGAATTTAAAAAGGACACTTTTTACTCCTGACTTTTGAATATAGGAGGTGATATTTTCAAATCAAAATAACCAACCAAAAACGTATATTCGTCACAATATCCTTACAATGAAACACATGCAGAATTCAATATATTACCAAAAACACTGAAGCCTGCCTCGGGGATTCCACTGTCCAAAGATCGTAATCCCTTTTTGATATCCACTGCCAAAGCCAAAACACATAAAAATATCTATCCATGTATTTCTCTGTAATTAAGACATAAGACATTTTGTTTTGCTCACTGTTGGAGGAGATGTGAGCTCTGATCCAGGCCTATCAGATCCAGCTGAGTAAATGCGTGCAGTACAGGACCCGAGGCTGCTGCTGCTGCTGCTGCTGCTGTGGTACAGTGTTATGGGAGTATTATGGGATATATGAGCAAAATCTGCACCGCTCTGTCTGCCCAGTCAAATAAATATGTGCGTGTTTGTAAGACTACCCACATGCACTCACTGACAGAAGAGGCTAACTTCCCAAAATAGACTTTGGAGAATTATAGAGTACATTTGATAAATTAACGCTTATTTTGTTTAACATTATTTAACATTATTATTAATTCATTAAAAAGCTATATGAGATATATACACACAAATACAGTTGCAGTTATAGTAGGAGAAAAGTATCCAGTAAGTCCTATGCTTTGCTGCAACTACTGTTACCACAAAACCATTCCTACTCATTCTAACACTAGTGCTACTGCTACTTTATACTCTGTTTTACATTATTATTATTTCATTAAACTAATCTAATTCAAATAAACTCTATAAACTTGCAAAAAGCTATATGAGATGAGTGCAGTTACAATAGTAGAAATAAAAGTATCCGGTAAGTCCCATAATGGTTACTGCTTTGTTGCAACTACAAATACTTGCTGCTATTTATATGCTGTTGGTTTTACATTATTATTATTTCATTAAATTAAACAATTTCAAATAAAGCTATATGAGATGTATGCACGCAAAGTATAGTAACTATAAGTAAAAGTAGCCAGTAAGTCCTACAATGGTTACTGCTTGCAACCACAAACCCATACTAGTACTATTACTACTACTTCTATCTGAAATGTCTTTAATGAATTTGAGTGAGTTTGCTGCCCAAATGTTGCTTCATTGTTAGCAAAATACACTGTAAGATATTTTAGTAGTTAGAGTCAGTAGGTGAGGGTAGGGTTAATAAGTACATATACGTAGCAGTTCAAGAAATAATTTGATTGTACTGCTACAACTGCTCATTGCTAGTGATGATTTTTTCTGAGTCTACATTTTCCACTAGATTTTAGCGTTACTTTTATCTTATCTTCAATATAAAATGCATTCTTTCACATCTACTTCCCCTTTATCCCAATAACCCGCTCATTTCAAGGCAATTCACATTAACGATTCCATGAACTTTGCTGAGAGGTCACCGGTCCCCCGCTTACCTCCCCCCTCCCCAAAATGGCGCCCTGGCTGCCTGAACCTTGTTTCACTTGTGCTTAAGTCCACTGTTCCAAGATAATTCCGACATAAATATGCTTAGAGCTGCAGAGGTTTCTTAATTTCCTGTGCCGGCCACACACAGAAGAGATCCAGCGCTAAAGCTAATCTAATGCTCAGAATCCACCGCTGTTTGCACTGTAAAAATACACGGCAGGGAATCGCTGGCTCTGGAGAGAGGTTAGCTAGCAAAATAATTACCTGGGTGAGTCGCCACTTGTTGTTATGGTTACAGTATTGTGATATAAGGTTTCTTCTGTACAGAGCGTTATTGAAAAGTTGTATGCTGCTGGGAAGTTTTTGTGTCTGTCAAACTGATTGTATGGTTGGATGATAAGGTGAATAGGAAAAAAGATTGAATTATTTCGAGATATCAATTTGAAACTTCTCCTGCAGTTTACTAACATACATGTAAGGGGCAAAAAGGCATTAAGGCACCCATTTTATGTGTAAAACAAGCCCAAAAAAGCTCAGATTTAGTATATTTGAGGCATTCAAACATTATTTAGTATTTTAGTAAACTAGATCTAACTGAAAATTTGCTTAAAATTTCTAATTTCATCTCCTTTTTTGCAGTTAAAACTTTAACATCAAATTAAACATTAAAAATTTGTCTGTACATTTTGTCACAATCTTGTTAGACTGTAAAGTCCGGTGTGTAGGTGCAACTTTATAGACTGATCCTTATGTCCTATGGGGAGGAAATGCTTTTTGGGATAACGGATTTTGAATAGATTTCTCCTCCTTTGGTAGAACTATAAATTATTATTTTAACTAAGTAAATGTAAGGATCATATACAAACAGAAATAAAGTTATATTTTACCCTTTGAATGTTAAATTAACACTTGAAAATGCACTTTATGTCAATGTACCTAGTGAAACATATATTCACATCTGTGTAACCTTTCAGAAACAGTACAGAAAAAAAAACAGAATGAAGTTTGTTAAATTAAATTGTAAAATTAAATAAAAAGAGAATTCAGCGTAACAGCGTAAAAGTCTCTCCCTACAATCTTTTCACCATCTCTTGCTTAACTGTTTTCAAGCATACAGGAAATAAATTGTTTAAAAATATTTGTCTGGGAGTAATCAAGTATTTTGTTTTGAATATTTTCTCGTTTTAGTTTCAAATAAATCAACTTATCAAGCAGTGTTTATTTCTGTACCTTTTTACTAAATCAAAATTGAACAAAGTGCTGCACATAAAAATAATAAGAAAAAAAAATCCTTTAACGACAAAGTACAAATGAAGCAAATTAGCAAAAAAGTAAAGTATATAGATATAGGCATAGTACAGATTCTCCCATATAGATACATGGGTTTGTATTATACCTTATATTCGCCTATACTGTATATGGACGCTCACATATAAAACCCAGCAACCTGATTTCTAACCCTCACTCTACACACACACACACACACACACACACACACACACACACACACACACACACACACACACACACACACACACACACACACACACACACACACACACACAGCGATGACAGAGAAGCGCTCCCTCGGCCAGCCGCTCCTGTTGAATAATTCACAGTGGAAAAGCATGATTGATGTGGGACGTTTGATTTCTACACCTTCCTAAACGCTCTCTTTTAGCTCCTGGCCCCCACCCGCCCCAGTTCAAAGCCCCATCTCTACCAGACAACGCCGGCTTTATGCTCCGCTCCACACCTGTGTTTGCTCCTTACACCCCATAATTGAGAGCCAGGCGAGGGGCTATTTGGAGCAGCCAGGAGCACAGTGCGGTCCCCTCATGAAGAGCTGTGGCCGGGGTGGTGTTTGGGGAAAGGGGGACGGGTCCTGGTTGGTAGTTTGATGTGGTGTAAAAAAGTTGTGTGGTGTAGAGAGGGAAACACGAATATTATGAGGCAAACACAGTGAAGAGAAAGACAGAAAGATAGGCAGGAGGATGTGATGTTAATATTTGTCACTAATATGGGCTAGCACCAGTGGTGAAAGTAAAGCGGTGCGCACCGGAACACAGCACCGGTATAAAATTCACAGCCGGTACGCAGCACCGCTAAGAGAATATGGTTAATGGTGGCCAAAACCCACATTTGAAAAAAAAGTAAGGTGCGCTATTTAAGTAGAAAACACAAACAACCACACTATGCCATTCGATAATAACTGAAAGCTACCCGAAACTCTCGTGCAGAGATATCTGCAGTCTGTTAAGCAAGGATTGTCAAAACTTATCTGACTGTAGCCGTGAAAGTCGCCTAAACCATTGTGAGGCGGTGCTGCGCACTGGTAGAAGATTTAAGGCCGGCGCGCTGCCTGCACCTGTAAGAGAGGGTTTATGCTGACTAAAAAAATATGAAATAATTAAGTATATTAAAAAAAAGTTATTTATCTATGAAAAAGGTGTAAAACGTAAAAAAAAACAAAAAAAACAAAAAAACAAACGGGTAAAATGAGTGTTTAAAAAAAAAACGGTAAAGTGATGCACTGGACATTATAGCACCTGTAAGAAATGAAAACTACTTTCACCACTGGCTAGCACTTACAGCTTTGGGAGGATAGAGTTTGCGGGATGTTTGGGCGAGTTTATGTTTTGGGTGTGTTTGTATTTAAACACATATGCAAAGGTGGTATGACCAATTAATTTTATTGTATTTGCCATGATATCTTTTCAATCTAAAAATTTGCTTGAAGATAATGCAAATGGAGTTAAAGCTATGTCCCAATAATATGTACTTATTTCAATTATTTTTCTTCTTATTATTTTTCGGACACACATCACATTAATAAGGGTGTGTTCACACTAGTTGAAACCAGGACTAGGTCCTGGTTTCAGCCTGATTTAGGTTTGGTTCTGTACTAATCCTGGTTTAGTCTTGGTCTAGTGCGGGTTTAGTTCTTGGTTTAGTCTGAAGTTGTCCCAATTTTGAGCCCAGTATAATCCTCATTTAGACTTGGTTTGGTTTGGTTCTGTTCAAGTCTAGGTTTACTTTACCTTTAATTCTGCTCGCCCCCTAAATGTTGACTAGGCAAGGATTCAAAAAGAACATAGCCAAACCAAGTCTACCTCAGGACTAAACTGGGTTTAGACCAGGAAGTGACCACATGAGAACGCACCCTTATTTACTCAGAAGATGCAAAGTTGTAATTATACCTGTAATAGCCTATAATGTTTTGGCTAAAGATCTGGTTTCGTCTTTGGTTAGTAGTAATAGTAGTAACCAGTTCGATAATAATACAATAATACAAAATCTGCTAACTCTTTACAATGACTGCCACTTAATTAGCCTTAATAAAGTGTAGTAAGTAGTAGGAGCCGTCGTACATACTGTATCACACACGAGCTCTCCCAAAACTATAAAACAGATGAATGGCACACTTCATCACACAAGGCTAATATGTAAAGCTAGCCCTAATAGCAGTGCACAGGGAGCAGTGGGCCAGCACAGTTACTCCAGTTCAGGGTCAGTCCAAGTGCAGAGAGATCTACAAGTCAAAACAAACAGCAGCCTGGATTTGACAGCACGGCCCGCTCACTTTTTCCCACAATTCATTTGGCTTCAAATTATAGTCTCAGCGCGAGCTAGGTGGTCACGATCCTCATCACGACTGAATGTTCTAGCTGTAATGTAATTTTCAAGCAATAGATTTTTTCCTCAGTTTGGTCTTGCCTAAAGAATACTAACGTTTCGATTTGTAATGTGAGCAGAAATGTATTAGGCTCTGATTTAGCAATTTTGTGTCAGAGTCAAAAAGTTACATTCATTTTTGGTCCAGTGCAATAAGAGGATGTATTTTGCATTGTGAACTTTCTTAAGAGTTTGAGTAATGCATCTAAAAATGTGGTCCTACTCAAGGAATAACTGCAGGTTTCAGTTTGAATTGTATTACGTTCTATTAAAATGTAAAACAATAAAAATATATAATCATGATAAGTACATGTGCAGTTGTGGTAACTGTTAAGTGGGAATAGACGTTTGGTCAGTCATAGGGTTGGTGGTCCAATTCCCACTGTCAGCAACACATACTAGTGTTGTGTCCTTGGGCAAGACACATTACCCAACTTTATAAAGTTGTTGTATTACACATATTACACCCATTTTCTATTCTGTTCTGTTCATGTTCTTGCCTCATCACAAACATACCTGGAGTTGTGTTTTGTTTCATTCACACGTTTAAAGATCCCATGACATGGTCCTTCTTGATGCTTTTATATGGCTCCTTAATGGTTCCCTAATACTGTAAATGAATCCTTCTTCAAAATCAACACTCAGTGCATGAGAAACAGAGATAAGCTGAGAAAGAGTAATTTTTCTCACTCTGAAAACTCTATAATGGGCCTTGTTGCTTGAATGCAAATGAGGAGAAAAGAGCTGGCCAATAGTAGAGGGTGGGGGCGTGGCCAAACGCTCCGCTCTCGCTCTGAGCTGTCAGCTGATCCATTTCCTTGTTTTTGCACGGGGGGAGAGATTTGAAGCGTTCCATTGAAAAATAAACACATTTCCACAGAAAATAAAATTAAACCACTGCTGTTTAAAGGTCCAGAGGCTCAGATAAAGGACTTCCGAGCCTAGAAACACTCGGACGTGCCTCCAGGCAAATAAAAAAAACGCATTTCGCATTGCCTAGCGCATTCGCAGTCCAAACTCTCTGGGCGTGATTTACAGAGACGCTGAGTACAGACAGACGGGGGTGGAACTGCATTTGCATTTCTTTTTTCGATCTGACATCAGGTGCCTTGTTCAAAATCGCCCGTTTGAGCTCCGATTTTTTGTAACGCAGAAAAGGATTGCAAATGCTCAGTTTAGACATTTCACAACTTTTAACCATGGGGGGGACCTAAACAGGGTAGGGGAGCTCACATTAACGTTCTAAAACCTCAGAAAGTGAAAATTTCATGCCATGGGACCTTTAAAGGGATATGCCACCCCCAGGGCAAATTTGGGCATCTCCCCACAGTCCAGAGACTAAAATAAGTGATGAAAAGCGTTTTCCTGCTCACCCAGCCATTGTCCGAGTCTGTCGCCACTGACCGCCGCGGTATCTGGTGCTCCTCCGCCTTAGACTGGAGTCTAACGTCGCCAGAGAAAGATTTCGGCCAAAAGGAATTAATTTGCTCGATGCGTTTCCCAATTACTTTCTGTGTAGTGCGCATTCATATCGAGTGCAAATAAATGTGCAAATCAACACGGAGAGCTTGCCTTGGTCATTTTGGGTGGGAACTATTTTCCAGTGCGTAAGAATACAGGCGTATCACGCACCACGTTGTGCAACAGGGGAACTCCCTTCCCGGTGCGTAACTGGGATTCCCCTGGCAGCGTGCTGCGTGATACGGCTGTATTCTTACGCACTGGAAAATAGTTCCCACCCAAAATGACCAAGGCAAGCTCTCCGTGTTGATTTGCACATTTATTTGCACTCGATATGAATGCGCACTACACAGAAAGTAATTGGGAAACGCATCGAGCAAATTAATTCCTTTTGGCCAAAATCTTTCTCTGGCGACGTTAGACTCCAGTCTAAGGCGGAGGAGCACCAGATACCGCGGCGGTCAGTGGCGACAGACTCGGACAATGGCTGGGTGAGCAGGAAAACGCTTTCCACCACTTATTTTAGTCTCTGGACTGTGGGGAGATGCCTAAATTTGACCTGGGGGTGGCATATCCCTTTAACACACAAACCCTGCATATTTAGGGTGAGTTCTTCTTTCGAACAGAAAACACTCTGTTCCACCTTGTGATGTCATGTGGTAATACAGGAAGTGCTTTGTTTTTAAAGTCCATTCACCTTCACTCGAATCATTTGGATGTTTTCAGCCCTAGAATTGCCCGTCTCTACTGAACTACACGACATCACAAGGTGGACGAAAGCATTTTGAGCTTTTAGATGTAAACAGACAAATAATGCAGAACAAACATGTGAATGAAAAAAAACACAACTCCAGTTATGTTTTTGATGAGGTAACAATATTATAACATGACTTAAAGCACACAAGAGGCAATTTTGCAGTTGTCCACAAAACATTTCGCATTCGCGTATTGTCTCTCTCCACTCATATCACTACGCCCATGTTAACTCTATCAGCCTGTTCACTTGTAAACTTCGGCGTAGACATCCGCTGAAGGTGAACAGGCTGATAGAGTTAACATGGGCGTAGTGATACGAGTGGAGAGAGACAATACGTGAATGCAAAATACGCCACTGGATGTTTCGTGGACAACTGTTTCGGACGCAAATATATCACCTTTCGGACAAATGTTTTATTTTGAGAAGAAAAACAAGCTTAATTTCATGTTCCAGGGAAGTTACCGGACCTACTTACGTGGGCTCCAGAGAGCGAGCCGAACCGGGATCAGTTGAGAGTGTCAGAGGTAAGCCGGTGTCAACACACGTAACTTTTAGAAGGAAACTCATACAGATTAACATAAAAAAACACACACACTATCCCTTTAAGTTAATGCAAGTACTACTCACCTAAATCCTTTACCCTTAAGAGTTTAGCCTTCATAAAAATGATACCAACCAACTGCAGCCGAAAACATTAACCTCACACTCAGGTAATTTATTAGACACCAAGAGGAATTTTGACAAATCATTCAGCCTCACAAACTGAGAGGGGGCAAAGTTCGTCCATTATACATCCATCCACTCAACCCTGCTCCTCCTCTTCTTCTGTGTGTACGATTTATGTGAACTCCCCCGGCAAACACACAGGAGGGAGGGGCTCTCACATATGGGCTGTTTCACACACACAAAAAAAAGAAAAAGGAACACACATTTTGCAGTAAATTTAGTGATGGGTGTGATAGTGGTCTTTTGGGAGATCCAATGGTCAGATATTTGGTAAGGAGGTGCAGTGCTGAGTGAAGGCAATGATAAATAATAGTGTGATGGGTTCAACTGTTAGCAGGTCATCTATGATATAAAAAAAAAAAAAAGAATTATAAAGTAATTTGGTAACATTATGACTGCAGCAGAAGTACGAAAAAAGGCAATGACTTCTGAGCATATACACACCTATGTTAAAATTTGACTTCCTGTAAGCCAAGGATCAACCCTCTGTCAATATTTAGCTTTCTTTTAATGGAGGGATTTCATGCTACTGTCAGACCACAAGCAGCCATTGAGAAGCTGTTTGGTTCACGTCATTTAATATTCAGCCCTGAAAATGTATAAACCTGTCAATGGTGAGACAATCTGGTACACTGGATATAGTGAGGAAATCTTTGGAATGTGCAACTAGTTTTAAAACGGCCACAATGGCATTTTACACTAGAAAAGAAAAGCACATTGTTGTGGAAATGGTTCCCAACTGTTGGCTTAGGAATTAAATTGATAGATTTGACCATTTTTAGTGGTTGTATGGCCTTAGACACACCAATGATCAAAGAGAAAAATACATTTTGTTGTATTCAAAAAATGTTTTTATGGTTATGGTGAGGGTCAACGCTTAAAAAACAATTTAGCTTTGATGGAAAGGGCCCAAACTATGCTATTTTCCTATCTATAATGTTGTTTCCTCATCAAAAACAAACCTGGAGTGGTGTTTCGTTTCATTCACACATGTTTGAGTAATCCTTTATTGTTAGTATCTCTACATTTTCTAAGCTCAAAATGCTCTTTTCCACCTTGTGATGTCATGAAGTGGTAGTTTTCAAGTGAACAGCAACTTTTTACTCAATTTCCTCGGCAGAAATTTCCTAAATAATTCTAGTGTATAGAGTTTAGAAACACAGCGGATCTCTTCCTGTAGTACAACATGACATCACAAGGTGGAACAGTGTTTCGTGTTTCAGAGAAGAACTCTATGAAGTATTTGTGGATAATTTGGGGACTAAAACAAAACACAAGGTATGTTTTGATGAGAAAACAACATTATAGCATAGATCTGAAAATAGCATAATATGAGCCCTTTAAAGGAAAAGTAACTTTTTTTTAAACAATTTGAGCCTTATTTCGGTAATCAAACAAGTTGTTTTACTCACCCATAGCACTTTGGTGTCATATGGAGCATTTCCGGAGATGTTTTAGATTAGCGTTAGGCTAACGCCGCTAGCCTAGCGCGACTTATAGCCATAGCTCGGGGCATTCCCCGAGCATGTAATATGCCCCGTGCGGTCTCCAAATAACACAAACTTTAGCACTTTTCAAATCATAGAAGCTCGATGTCTTTAGTCTACGATTTCGTGTGGTCAAAAGTGGCCTGTAATCCGAGATTTAGCCATAGTTTCGAGTAGATGAGGACGCCAGTGCGAATGCGCGGAGTGTGCTCTCAGCTCCCGGGACCCAAACATGGAACGCAAAGCTGTAAACTATGGATAAATCTCGGATTACAGGCCACTTTTGATTCAAACGAAATCGTAGACTAAAGACATCGAGCTTCTATGATTTGAAAAGTGCTAAAGTTTGTGTTATTTGGAGCCCGCATATTACATGCTCGGGGAATGCCCCAAGCTATGGCTATAAGTTGCGCTAGGCTAACGGCGTTAGCCTAACGCTAATCTAAAACATCTCCGGAAATGCTCCATATGACACCAAAGTGATATGGGTGAGTAAAACAACTTGTTTTATTACCGAAATAAGGCTCAAATTGTAAAAAAACGTTACTTTTCCTTTAATAAATGCTCAAACTGCATGAAAATTATAGGCTAATAAATACTGAATGACCCTTTGTCAGGTCAAGGTGGTGCCTTTATTCCTTAACAATGGGCATGTGTTATTTAATTTTCAAAACTACTTTATACCAATTTACCTGTCAGAAATATACAGACAAGATGAGTTCAGTTTTGAAATCACCCTTGCCTTTCGGATGATTGTCGGGACATTTTACGTCGTCGCTGTGGCAGAGGTCCAATACTCAATTTGTCCCAGTTTGAAGGATAACTCAGCCAGAGTAGTTTGCCATGTCAAATACCCCCTTTCTGGGAAATTTGAATTAAACCTTGAGAAGAAAAATACAGTAGATTGAAATCAGTTCTGAATGTCTGCCACACGATCATGTTACTTAGTGCTACAGAGTAGAGAAGAAAACTGCATTATACTGCTGTTATTGCCTGTATACAACATGCTGTCAAGTTAGATGGACTATGTGACCTCTAGAACTTTATGACTTGGGTTATAGTAAATTCTGTATATTTGGGGTCATGAATTAAATGAAGAAAAAGTATGTTTTAGCTAATTACTATAAAACAAATTCAAAAGAAGGGAGAGTTTGGGAAGTAGTTTACCTGAGGTTTTAAAATGGCGCAACATGTAATTTTTCAGTATAGCATTTACAGTACCCTTGACACTTTACAGTGGCGTGGCAGAATGGCAACTTATTTTTTTTTTGCCTTTATTCAATTATATGTTTTTATTCCTCAAAATAGCTTGGAAAACATGCATTCTTCCTGTGAGTTTGGTTGCCTCCTCACTGATCTGACCTGTAACTTGGCTTTACTTTTCTCCATGGAATACATTACATTTAATGCCATTTTGTGGAACCTTCTAGGTAAAAGAATAACATTTCCATGGAGACAGGGAGGTTGAGGACCCTGCGCAAGAAAAGTTAGTCTACCTATAGTGATGCTTCTATAGTTTTCTGATTTATCACGTCAATAAAGTGCCTTGCCAAGCTTGACTAGCCGATCAAAGCACTGCTATCTGGTGGTAAGAATCTTCTGCTGCCATAGCGATCCTGGGGTAGAGTGAAACGACGCTGCCAGTCTGAGCACCCCCACTGAGCCACTGCAGCCAGAATGTCATTGAAATCAAGCACAACGCCTGATATTGGCTGAATATTATGTAAATGGTAAAGATATAAAATCATATAAAATAAATAGCTAGATATGGATATAGAAATAGCTTTTTGTGTTCAACCATGGGGACTACATCTTTTCATCTTGTGTAATGTGTGTCTAAATGATCTAAAATACAGAGTAGAGTCTTAACGTGATATTAATCAGATGCAAAGTTAATATTTTTTTTCAGTACTGGCCCACCATAGCCTAAGCCAGTAATACAACAACAAGCGAGACTGCAATCTGCCTCCCATTAGTGCTTGCTGTGCATTTTACTTTATTATGCTAAACCACGACTGTGACCATTATGAGTTTAATAGTCAATAAACACAATAAACAATCGTACGTTAACAGCACTATTTATGGACTCCCTAATAGGTTTTACAGCCTGTAAAGTTTGACGTTCACTTATGGAAAACATGTTTGGGCTGTGGCGGTGCGCTCCATCTCTTTGTTTTGACTGCAGTAAAGGGCAGAGCGTGGTACACCAGAGGGCTCTGTGGTGGCCCTGGAATAATGCAGTAATCACTAAATGTCAGAGGGACAGTGGGGAGCCTAGGTCAAACAAGTCTAAGGAACAAGTCCAGTGTTCTGTTGTGGAGACTGCACAAAGTTTCTGATACTTTGCAGTGATATCATGCTGGGGGTGTTCTACATGTAGCTCTATTGGTGGAATGTTTGGAAATTACCACGGTGACAAAATGCATAGATTAGCCGCCAAAAAAGTTTTAACATGGTATGAAAACTCAGTAAATACTGAATAAAGGTCAATGTACATTTAAAACATGTTTAATAATGCAAGTGTGAAGTGTAAAGTCTGTTTAGAAGCACTGTCTGCCCCTCTCACTCTGTCCTACTGTTTGATTTCAGTGGAGAGGGGCCGAATTGGTGCTGCAGGGAGCAATGCATTATGGGAACTGTAATTCAAATTGTCTTATGCATATTATCGGCGGGCTACTATTAATAGAAATTAGAAATCATCTCCCGTGCCAGTATAAATTATCTCGGGTGGCCCATATAGCCCACAGGCCACAAATTTAAAGGGATATGCCACCCCTAGGTCAAACTTGGGCATCTCCCCACAGTCCAGAGACTAAAATAAGTGGTGGAAAGCGTTTTTCTGGTGACGCAGCCATTGTCCAGGTCTGTCAGCACTGACCGCCGCGGTATCTGCAGCTACTCCGCCTTAGACTGGAGTCTAACGTCGCCAGAGAAAGATTTCGGCCAAAAGGAATTAATTTGCTCGATGCGTTTCCCAATTACTTTCTGTGTAGTGCGCATTCATATCGAGTGCAAATAAATAAACTATTTTTCAGACAGCCGAAAGCAGCCAAAGCACACACCACGCTGACAGGGGAATCCCTGTTACGCACCAGGAAGGGAGTTCCCCTGTTACGCAGTGTGGTGTGTGCTTCGCCTGTCTTTTTCCGCACTGAAAAATAGTTCCCACCCAAAATGACCAAGTCAAGCTCTCCGTGTTGATTTGCACATTTATTTGCACTCGATATGAACGTGCACTACACATAAAGTAATTGGGAAAAGCATCGAGCAAATTAATTCCTTTTGGCCGAAATCTTTCTCTGGCGACGTTAGACTCCAGTCTAACGCGGAGTAGTTTAGTTTAGTCAGTGCTGACAGACTCGGACAATGGCTGCGTCACCAGAAAAATGCTTTCCACCTTTTATTTTAGTCTCTGGACTGTGGGGAGATGCCCAAGTTTGACATGGGGGTGGCATATCCCTTTAAGGCAGTGCTTCTCAATTATTTTCTGTGACGCCCCCCCTAGGAAGAAGAAAAAATTTCACGCCCCCCTTCCTGCGCACGACTATAAATAGTATTATTTGTCTAGAAAATTGTTATTAGAACACCATTGTATCCTTTTATTAACATTATAAACAAAAAAAAGAAAGAAACTTACAACAAAGACTGCACTGAGGACTCAAATGTATTAATGCTTTTAATGCAGCTTTGCGCACATTTGTTTACGTTTTACAGAAATGAAACTTAAAACCACCTCATTTGCATAAGCTAAAAGCATTGAAAAAATACGCTCTCTCCTTGTGCCACTGATGCGTCAGCTTCTGTCGGACTAAAGGACACGACTCAGTGGAATATACGTGTTTTTTCTGTGACAGAGGATGTTCTGTTAATGGTGAGACTGTGCGTAAATCGCAGTAGTTGGCAGTGTAGTTGGCAACACTGCCAACTACTGTTGTTGATGTGCAATTACACTTAGTTCTAGTACAGTACAGCAAAAAAACATGTTTCCCAGGGGAGATACGCGCCAAGTTTGACCTGGGGGGCCCGCCCCACTATTTGAGAAGCACTGCTTTAAGGGAAGAGCAAGTGATGGAGCTGGGAAAGGAGTAGGGGTACAAATGAGTCTGCTATTTGGCAACAGGGCCTGTATGTTGAAATCATCTAATTTTTATCTTGCAACAATGCTGCACAAAAGCACCATTTCTCTCAGTTATTACTTGACAAATAAAAATGAATTTGAACATTTTAAACTGGAACAAAATCAATTTCTTGCAGAGACATTTAACCAGACTTATGAAATTCTGCTCTGGCTATACCTATAAATTTTTTAATTGATCGCTACTTCCTGTATTTCTTTCTTCTACTTTTATTCAAACACTCCCACTTGATTGGTGTAAAATAGTTACCTGGCCAGCCAAATGATATCTCTCTGTATTTCCTATACACCGCGATACCATTTGGACACTCTCCATCCACTCTCGCTCCTCCGGTTCCAAACCGACTCCGCGATTCTGATTCGTTCAAAGATGGTGACGTCAGTGCACCCGCCTTTGCCCGCAAAGTCACTCTTAGGCAGCGGAAGTTCCGCCTCAGTTTTGAATCAAGATGGCGCAATCTCTGATTGGTTCACTTAGCTGTCTGTCTACGCGCAACTGCAGCGTATTCTGTGGATCAAGCGTTACCAGACTCACTCGCTGGTACAGCGATGAGTCATGGATTCTTCCAGGCAAGTAAAATAGTAATATTTAAATTTATCCCACATATTATCTAACCAAACTAACTAAAAAACATGGAAACCTGTCATGTGTACTTTAAGTCAGCAGACAGTCTAAACATCTGCACCATGTTAAGAGCTGAGTATAAGTACAGTAGGAGCTTTCATGTCTCTATTGGAGGTAAGATGTTTTATTGTCTAATGTGTCCCAGGCCTACACACACACACACACACACACACACACACACACACACACACACACACACACACACACACACACACACACACACACACACATAGACACACACACACACTAATGCGGGCAGCCTCTGTAAAGTCCACAGTACACAGTCTAACCTGAGTTATTTAGTTGGTCCACAGAAGCCTGATCCTGGAGCAGGTCTGTACTGTGTGTGCCTCTGGCTGCTGCATTACACTGAGCAGGCATCAGTTCTAATGGAGCCCAGTGTCTGTGTGAGCGCCTGGAACCAATTGATGACTGAGGAGGATGTGTGAAAGAGATGTTACTGACTGTCCCACCTCTGTCTTCAAGCACTGCACCAAGATGGATCAGTTTAGTTACGTTAACAGCAGTGCAAACCCCTGGACTTCTCTCAGTGGGCTTCATATATTTAATGTATTGTAATGTCATGTATTTGAAGAAGACATCTCTAAGGACCCGCACTGGCTTGCTCACTGCCCTGGAAAGGATTCAAACCCAGGTCCCCCAGGTGAAAGTCAAGTGCCTTACCAGTTGAGCTAACCAGCCAGTATATAATATATTTTCTAAAGTAGTAAACATAAAAAAACAAACAAAAAACAAACAAACAAAAATGCTGAATGAGAGGTGTGTCCAAACTTTTGACTGGTAGTAAATTCACAATTTGGCACTGGTGCAGTTGTGAATGCCCTCTGCTGGTATTGATCAGGACTGGAGCATTAAAAAAAATAAAAAAAATAGTAGCACAATATTATTTTATATTCTGAAACACACACAAAAAAAAACATACATTTTGTCGCCTTTTTTTTTCTTTCATTTTTGTATTTAAGGTTGATTCAAAACAAATAATTTTGATTTTAATATGATCTATTTCAGATATAGTCCCACATTTTCGTTCAACATTAAATACTCAAAGGACTACTAGGATTTTTTTTCATGTATTAAAGTAAAGATATATTGTGAAAGTAGTTCTTAAGGTTAAAATAAGACCACTGTGTGCTGTCTGCATGGATTTATGAATTTTTATTGTCCATGAACCAGGAAGTAAAACTGTTGTACTGTTAGCATACTAGTTGTTTTTAGCAGTGGCGTAGCATCTTGCTTTACCCTCTGAAACACTTTTAGAGTCATTGCAGTGAAATAGATGGCAGTAAACTGGCAATAGCAGTCTCACCTCACGAGTTAGATTTCTGGATGAGTCAAATGCAGAAAATGTGCCGAGAGGGACAAACAAAATCAACCTTAACTATTTCTATCTTACATTTTTGTTAATTCCTCACTTTCTGCACCTAATCCCGTGTCCAGACCTGTGCTTATAGACCCCTCAGCTGCTGCCCCCCCTCTCACACTCTCCCCCTTGTTTATATCTAGAGGGGGGCATGGGGGGGAGATAGGAGGGGGCAATTAAGTCCGAGCCAAGCAGAGGAGTCCCCGAGAGACGATCAAGAGTGCATGCTCCTGAGTCCGATTTCAGCTTCCCCGGCCCCTCCTTCCCTTCCTCACTCACCCCCTTCACTCATTCACTCTCCCTTTTTTCACCCCTCAATGAACAATCACAAATTTCTGGAAAGCATGCACAAAACGTCCTCGGATGTTTATTTGGACGTCCGATAAAGAGTATATTCGTTTTGCTTATTTGACTGAAAACGGTTGAGTGAGGAAGAAATATGCGATTCGAGATAGGGCGTTTGAAATGACCGGTACAAGACATTACCTCATCTTGTTTGGAGTTATTTTTGTATGTAAAAGATGTAATAGCGTTCCCACCATATCTTATTACTTATTAGTTAGTATTTTTTGTACGCTTTTATTGTTCCCTATGCATGTACTTTATCAAACACATTGGCTGGTTCATTTTTTTGTGCTACGCAGGGAGAGATGTAGCGCATGTGTGGTCCCGGGCCCCAGGGACCTATCCAGGATTGCAGACACACGTGTGCAGAGAGCAGCAGCAGCAGTAAGCACAGCAGAGTGGATAAACAGGGCTCCTATGGCCACTGGGCACACTCCTCTTCTCAACATTGTAAGCACTTTGACAGGATGAGGCAAAGGCGTAGTTTTAGTAAGAGGATGCCATTCGGACATATTTTGGATTCTTTTGTTGGCTGTTTTCTATTTCGTAGACAAAAAGGGCATTTCTTAAAAAAAAAAAAAAAAAAAAAGTACTAAAACCTACCAAGGACAGGTTTGTTTCATTTTGTGAAAAAAAAAAAGATCAGTGCTATCTTATGGATATGGCTGTAACTACATCCAATGAAACTATATCTTAACCTTAAAGATGCACTATGTAACTTCTACTACTTACTTGTTTCCATGGAGATGTTATTTCTTAGTTAGACATCAAACATATCTCTCTTGCATTTGTTCAGTTCTTTTATAACTCAAAAATACATACCTTAAAAACAATATTTTTTTTTTTTTTTTTTACCATGTGCAGGCTTGTTTCTCCATAGATCTGACCATTAATCTGTCTCTATTATGATTACCAAGTGTATTTCCATACTGTAATAAACAAAACACACCAGAAAAGTTACACAGTGCACCTTTTTGTTCAAACATTTTCCTGTACACAGCAGTACATGTTTGCACTACTGTTCTGATGCTGCTCATCTGAACCTTTTTGTTATTTGGATTGCTTATTGTTTTTTACTATATTATAGCTATATTTTAGTTATTATTATTATTATTTAGTGTCTATATTCTAGTTATTACTATTATTATTTAGTGTTTTATGTTTGCACCTTATCACCGAGACAAGTTGCTAGTTTTGTGAATTCTGTTCACTTGACAATGGCAATAAAAGTCTTTCTGATTCTGATTCTGATTCTGACTATGAGTTGCATTTATAAGGCACTGTTTCAGACCAGGACCTCCACAACAGAATGAAATGTTTGTTTTTATGTTTATTGCATAGTTTATTGTGTTAAAAACAGATTAAATGCAGGGTCAGAATTTTAAAATGTCATCTTGAAATCAGCTCGTGACCCACACCTAAGTGTATAGCGACCCCTGCTTCAATGATATAAGGGGGAACTAAAACTAAAAACTAAACTAAAACTAAAACTAAACCAAACTAAAAATTCAATCAAGAGAGATACTTTAGATATATAGATACTTTTATGCATTTATAGCATAAATCTGCACAGAAAGGATGATGCACCAGTGCAGCTGAGAGCACACTTGTGTTTCTGAGTTATGAGTAGTACATGTTGACTACCCTGCTTATACCTCCTCTCTCTGGTGTAGTAGAATGTGTTTCAGGTCAGGGGTGAGAGAGGGGGGTGGGTGCAAGGGGGGGCCCCAGAGATGTGAGCCACGTTGACAGACA
Source organism: Paratrypauchen microcephalus (assembly GCA_036785185.1). NCBI lineage: Eukaryota > Metazoa > Chordata > Actinopteri > Gobiiformes > Gobiidae > Paratrypauchen > Paratrypauchen microcephalus. Next base: position 3,075,944 of record JAVJIX010000021.1, on the reverse strand, counting down.
CAGAGACCCCCCAATTGCCCTCCTCCTCCTCACCCATCTGCAAGGAAGACCAACAGTCCTCCAGTGGGCCCTGAACAGATAAAATACACCCTCCCTTCCTCCTCCAGCAGGTGTGACAGTCATTGAGGGTGGCCTGTCAGCGGGGGGGCTCGGGGGGGAGCACGACAGGGGGCACATTAGGAACATATCAGCAATTACTCTGACTGTTTATTTTTCTTCCTGCTCTAACACCTGGAGACTGACTTACATCTATGCATCCTCACTGTGATGGTCAGCTTCAGCTTTGAGAGAGAAGAGTTTGAACTATTATTTGATTGAGTTTGACTTATAATTATTATGCCTTATTTGACACCAGTTGCTTTTTTCGCTTCTTATTTTGAAATTATATACATTTATATTGTTGCTCTTTATTATTATAATACAGTGGTACCTCACCTTACAAAAGACCCAATAAAAGAAAATTCCAAGTTAAGAAACGCCTTCACGTTAAATTTTGGTCTCTAGATACGAAAGAAAAGTTACGAAACGCGAAATCTCAAAAATTCAAATAATGCGCACTCAGATGCGCGCTCAGCCACACACACACGCTTTTCTCAGACTGGATTTAAACTTTTGTCACATTTGTCTCTGTTTAAACACTCAAACTTTCATAGATTTTCAACAAAATGTATTAATAGTGAAGCGTGGGGGGAAGGGGGAGGGTGGAGAAGTTTGCGCGGGGACACGTGTGTGACCCGGCGCGGGGCTGCGAGGACAAGACCCGTGCTCAAGCCGTGCCTCCTCTAAAACAGGATTAAACCAGGTCTGAACCAGGTCTAAACCAGGTCTAAACCAGGTCTAAACCAGGTCTTAACCAGGATTAAACCACCGCGGCTCTTACCTGCGTTCGTTCATGCGCTCGGACTGCGTGCGGTCCCCTCCTCGCTGCGGTCCCCTCCTCGCTGCTCGCCTCAGCTGTGACTCGTGAGAAACCAGGAAATAGACCCGCACGCGGCGCTTTAATCCACCTGGTCTAGTCCTGGTTAATCCAGGTTTAGTCCTGGTCCAGTCCAGGTATAGACCTTTAGACCTGGTTTAGTCCACGTTTAGTCCTGGGTCTACAGTCTCTTAGCCAATCAGGACCCAGAACACAGTGTTACACTATAAAAAAAAGTTACACTATAAAAAAAAACTTGGAACGGGGCCTTGAAACGAATCAGGCTTTTTCCATTGAAATAGCGACTCAACTTAAGCAACTCGTAACGTGAACGAAAAATTCACGTTACGAAACCACTTCTGGAACGAATTAATTTCGTAAGGTGAGGTACCACTGTATTGTGATGTATGAGCTACTGTGTCCCAATGAATTCCCTTGTGGATCAATAAAGTTAGTCTAAATCTACGTTTTATGTTATCCATGCTGTCCATGGCATCGCATCATTTGATTCATTTCGCAAGTAAAAAAAAACATACATTTTTAAATGGATGTGGATGAATTCAATAACATCAGTGTGTAATACTTTTGATGGCTATCATATTTCACACACACACACACACACACACACAAACACACACACACACACAAATATCTTGCTGAGTTCCACTTTCACAACCACATTTTTCTATAATAATTCATTTGGATTATCAGACAAGTTTGCAACAGTCATTGCTCAATGTTGGCACATTTTTCATTAAATTCAATGAACATTTTATTCATTTTATTTTACTGTGATTATTATCTAACTCTGCTTAGTCCACTTGCGAACTTCCTATTTGGAACGCGGCAGCTAGCGAGTTAGCTATGTCCATTTATATAAACAGTCTATGGATCTGAAGTTTACTCTAGACAAGTAAAGTCTTACTGTTTCTGTTTAAATAGATATTTTTTTCATGCACACTGATAAAGTAGCGTTGTTAAAGTAATTATATTATATTCATATTGATTATATTCAGTATAATTTAATTGACCAAATCTAAACATTTGGTTTCAGCCAATTATAGTTACTATAGCAACATCATTGCTTTTACATGGACATACACAAGTTGAAAAACTGTGTCAAATGAAGTGGGTTCCAAATTGGGTAATTACCAATGAACAACCAGCAACTAGCCAACACATAACCTGAAGCTAGAGCAAAAACCCAGTTAGTACACATGTTTCCCTGTTTACCCATAGTAAGCGTCACTTCCTAGTTTTTGCTTGTTTGTGTTTTTGAGAGGTTTTTACTTTGTGTAAACAGCCACGAATGTGGTTAGCCCCCCACATATGCTGTATGAGATCACAGGTTCAAGTCAATAAATAAATAAATAGGTTTTCAGAGCGGAATCCTTCACTGCTGCTTTTACTGCTACTACTTAAGCATTTTTTTACATTCCCTAAAATCTCAAACTAGTCCAACACCAGTGATGTACAAAGTGTTCAAGTGTTGATGGGTCCTCGACCTGTGGCCCTATTTTAAACTTTAGTGCTGAACCCTATGTTTCGTAGCACAGCCTGAACTGCAAATCAACCTCTCAATGTAATGGAATTCACAGGGTCGTGGACATGTTTACCTCTTTTTCCAGCCCCATTAGGCTCTGAGCAGCTATATCGCACATGACTCCAGAGAGCTGCTCCCTGGTCTGTTTAAACCATGATGTATGCCTGCAGGCTGGGGCCCACATCTCCAGACCTGCTCCAGTCCAGACAGCAGATATGAGCCATCCTGATAGTCCTGATAGTTTATATGGGCTCCACTTTCTGCAGTAAACATGTAAAAGGTGCAGACATCCCACGGATCATACGCGTAAATGTTCTCCACTGTGAGTTGTTGGGAGTGAGGCACAAGTTTGTCTTGGTCACATGAGTACAGAAGTGGGTTTAGTTTTTGCATGAAATGCTTAATAATATGTATAGACTTAAAAGGTCCCATATTCAGGGGTGTTTATAGGGATTGGCCAGGGGATGCATAGGCCATCTATGCATTCTGATTGACCACTGACCATTGCTACAGACTGAAAGAACATATTTGGGGTAATTCTGGTCATTTTTATTTTTATTATTTCACCAAATTATAACAAAAAAAAGAAATGGACAGGACACAATAACAGACAAAATAAATTAAATTTGTCAACTGGACGAAACATATTCGACCAAATAATCTTTTGTCCAGTTGACAGGTTGAATTTCTCCTTTACCATGGATTCTACCTGGATGACCGAGGGATTCTACACACATGACACAATAGTTATGGTTCAGATTGATTATAATGAATAAAAAATAATTAATTCATAAACAAAATATAAAATTCAAATGATAAAACCATAAAATTCTCACCTTCAACCAGCCCTCGTGTCTCTCTGGAGTTGAGTTTTTCCTCCATCATGTATCCCAAGATGTGTGTAGATGTCCAGGTAGAATCCATGGCAAAAGGAGAAATTCAGTTTGTCAGCTGGACAAATACGTCGAACTGCCCTCCATTTGTCCTCCATCATGTATGTTGAAAAAGTGGCTTGAGAAATCCTGCATGTTTAGTCCATCTCTTTCTTAAGAACTCAAAATTCTCTGTTTCACCTGATAATATCATGAGGTGCTTCTAAACATTTCACTGCCTTCACTATAAAGTCTCTCTTTATAGCTTGCAGTTTTTGCTTTTATCTTAACAGCGTAGCACTTTTGTCTAGCAACAATGGTATTTCATTTTTCCACAGAAATTAGGGCTAGATTATTTTGCATATTAAGAAAACATGTACCACCAAGTAAGCCTGAATAGTGCATAAAAATAAGAAAAATACGTCAACTAGTAGTCAGAAGGGCAAAACTTACATACCAGTTTTATCATATTGTAACTGAAATAGGGTCAGTCAAAACAGTGTTCCCCTCTTCTTGCAGAGTTCAGAGGTCAAGTTGAGTAAAGAGTCTTATTCATTGCAAGACATAATTATTTACTAAATATTAAGTGCTCTGTGAAAATTCAAATAAAAGCATCTTTGTCTTGCTCCGTGTGAAAGAAGGAAGTGCCGCAGTCCAATTTCCTATTCAAGTGTGGCAAAAGGGGGAGGGGCTGTATCAGAAATCAGCCCAGTGGTCCCTGGAGTCACAGTTGCCCTGGGTCTACCCTCTCACCCCCCCACCACCACAACCCTACGGGGGCCATAGCGAGTTAACCCCAACCCAGCCGTGACTAGAGCACTGAGTGATATCTTACTCATCTAATCCCCCTTCTCAGTCATCGTGCAATAAAGTATGCCCCGTGAACTTTGACCTCCAGAGTCAAAATACCCCCCACCCCTGTCACAGCGCCCCCGTTTCCCACAACTGAGGGCTGAAGGAGAGATACACGGAGGAAAGTCAATGTCAAGTTAATAGGTCTTAAAGGTCCCGTATTACACACAATTGATTCTTTTGAGCTTTAAGTCATGTTATAATGTTGCTAACATAACCTGGAGTTGAGTTTTGTTTTATTCACACATGTTTCAGTAATCCTTTATTATTAGTCTGTCTACATCTCCAAAGCGCAAAATGATCTGTTCCACCTTGTGATGTCATCAAGTGGTATATTTCAAGTTACACTGCCTGACAAAAGTATTAGGATGATTGTGCATTTCTGAACTTTCATAATGATAACAAGACATGTTGGTAATGACAACAAATAAATTTATTGATATATTAAAGGTCCCATGGCATGAAATTTTCATGCTTTTGAACGTTAATGTGAGCTCCCCTACCCTGTTTAGCCCCCCCATCCCCTCCCCATGGTTAAAAGTTGCGAAATGTCTAAACTGAGCATTTGCGATCCTTTTCTGCGTTAGAAAAAATCGGAGCTCAAACGGGCGATTTTGAACAAGGAAACTTATTGACGTCAGATCGAAAAAAGAAATGCAAATGCAGTTCCACCCCCATCTGTCTGTACTCAGCGTCTCTGTAAATCACGCCCAGAGAGTTTGGACTGTGGAGGAGCTACGCAATGCGAAATACGTTTTTTTATTTGCCTGGAGGAACTTGCGAGTGTTTCTAGTCGTCTGTAGAGTAGAGTGTTTCTCGGAAGTCCTTTATCTGAGCCTCTGGACCTTTGAACAGCAGTGGTTTAATTTTATTTTTTGTGGAAATGTGTTTATTTTTCAATGGAAGGCTTCTCATCTCTCCCCCCGTGCAAAAACACAGAAGTGGGTCACAGAGCGGAGCGGAGAGCTTGGCCACGCCCCCACCCCCTACTATAGGCCACCTCATTTGCATTCAAGCAACAACGCCCATAATGGAGTGTTCCAGAGTGACATTTATGACTCTTTCTCATCTTATCTCTGTTTCTCATGCACTGAGTGTTGATTTTGAAGAAGGATTCATTTACAGTATTAGGGAACCATTAAGGAGCCATATAAAAGCATCAAGAAGTACCATGTCATGGGATCTTTAAAGCAAATGTCATCATGTGTAAAGGCATATTATTGCAAAAAAATGTAACAATATCAAGTTTAATAGCTTTTTCATTAAAATAAGCACCTTTGGCCTTAATCACAGCTTTACAAATTCGAGGTATTCTGTCCAACAATTTTTCAAGATATCCATCCTCTATAGTTTTCCACTCATCCTGAAGACATTTCCACAGGTGTTTAACGTGAGTCGGATTCCTGGAGCGCACTTTAATATCCAAATCATCCCACACTTTTTCGATGGGTGACAGGTCAGGAGACCGGGGCGGCCATGTCATAACCTGCAGTTGATGACGCTGTTCACATGTCTCCAAATGACCCTTACACAGTTTGGACGAGTGCTTTGGGTCATTATCTTGTTGGAACCAGAAGTTTCGTCCAGAGTTCAGAAATACACAGTCGTCCTAATACTTTTGTCAGGCAGTGTAACTTTGCCACCTAGCTTTCATCTTTTGTTCATCTTTTGCAATTTCAGGACGGAAATGATCAGAATTATTCTAGTGAAGGGTATGGAGTTTAAAAACACGGTGGACCACTTCCTGCATGACCACATGCATCACAAGTCACAGGAAACAACATTATAACATAGATCGGAATACTGAATAACATGGGCCCTTTAAACTTCATATTAAAACGTGATGAATACTGTTGGATCAGATGCATGTTTCCATAAAAACGTTTTAGTGCAACTTAATGTCAAAATGTCTGATGAGGGAAGATTTTGGCTGCATTTTTTGGACAAAGGAAATATCACTTTTGAACAATGACTGCACTGAGATTTAATTTGACATTTTAGGTTCAATATGTCTTTGCCTAGTCAAAATAATTACACATCTCTAGGTAACCATTCACCGTACGTGCTAGTGACCATAAAGTTTCAGTCAGTCTGACCCAGGACCAGTTTGGCTTACTTATGTGAGATATGGGAATGACTAAAGTAATTTAATGTGACGAAAGAAGCCAGCATTGTACGTTTGAATTATTATACAAAATGTAACTTTAACTGTATTCTGTATATGAATTTCAGCTTCCTTCCATAGGGTGCCATTTTGAGGACAGATGACCATTCAAACAATATTATATTTTGTTTTGAATTGTTAATGGCTACAGCAACAGTCCTACCTTTTCATCATTATGAAACCTATGGATAGCATGCTTTCTAGAGATAATATTAAAGGAAAAGTAATGTTTTTCTACAATCTGAGCCTTCTTTCGGAAATAAAACAAGTAGTTTTACTCATCCATAGCAGTTTGGTGTCAATTGGAGCAGTATCGCAGAACTTATGTTGTAGCCGTTCTGTTCTACTAATGATCCCGTATCCGTTAGCGTGAGTGCTCGGGGCACTGATTTGCGGTGTCCAAATAACACAAACTTTAGCACTTTTCAAATCACAGAAGATTGCTGTGTCAGGGTAGACTTTTAGTAGATTCCAAAACGTCCTGAAACCCGATATCGCAACAGAAAAGTAAAGTTCAGAGTGGTGTTAGCTTCTTTCGGACTAGCGGTGTTTACAAAACAGCTGAGTTCACGCATGCGCACTGTCCTCTCTGATGACGTCATCAAATGAAACTATAGCTGGATATCGGGTTTCAGGCCGTTTTGGAATCCACTAAAAGTCTACCCTGACACAGCGATCTTCTGTGATTTGAAAAGTGCTAAAGTTTGTGTTATTTGGACACCGCAAAGTAATGCCCCGAGCACTCACGCTAACGGATACGGGATTATTGGTAGAACAGAACGGCTCAACATAAGTTCTGCGATACTGCTCCAATCGACACCAAACTGCTATGGGTGAGTAAAACTACTTGTTTTATTGCTGAAAGAAGGCTCAGATTGTAAAAAAAAACAAAAACGTTAATTTTCCTTTAACAGTGTTATTAGATATATTATGCATTATTTATCTTTGTGTTGATCAAAAACTGCTTATAATTTATTTATAATTACTTACTAATAACAGAAATGGAAGCATGGGCTTTCTGTTCAAAACTGGCAGTTTAGAATAGCAAGCAGTGGATTTTCATGTATGTGTTTATATTGTGAAAAAACAACAACATGATATTCCTGAACCCTGTAGAACCCAGAGTCTGAATTTTTAAAATAATTGCAATCAAGTACAGTGGAGGGGGTGGAGATGGGGGATAGGTGAGAAGAGAAATTTTCTGAGCACTCAAATCTGAGCGCTCATACATTGTTATGAGGTGGTTAAAAGCTCATAAAAGTAAAATTTTTAGCCCAGACAAATAATATAGTCACAGATCTTATACTGACTGCTAATCCATGCAGTGTTTGTGTATAGGCATGTGTGCGGCAGGAAAGAGACATGGGGAGTCGGGAGCCCCCCTGGCGCCCCCCTGCTCCGGCACATCTGGCCTTTATATCAGCCCTTTAATTAATCCTGAGTGAAGGCCAGCGAGTGACAGGCCGACTGGGCAGGCTCCAGCCACAGACAGCCACAGATTTATAACAAGTGAGCCCCGAGCATTTATTTCAGCTGAAGAGAGGAGGAGGTAGTGGACATAGAAATACACTTTTACTCTGTAGGAGGGCCCAGACGCTGTAACGTTAAGAATATGCTCAATTGATGGTGGATTTAGAGTGGGTGATGTGCAAAAAAAAAACGCATATTGGAATTTATTTTATTTTATCAGGATTGTTCACTTCACCTTAAAGGCCCTGTACTTCATTTTTTTCCCTCATTTGCCCCAGTACTGATATATTGTAGAAACAGCTCTTGAGGCCTAAATATATTCGCTATGTGTTTTATTGTTCCATAATCAGGAAGTCTGTGGTTAGCATGCTAGTTGTTTTTAACATTAAAACTCTGCTTTGTTCTCTGAAAGTTTTCAAACGTGCTTACAAACTCGTTGTGGTGAATTATTGGAACTCTCAGTGTGTAAGGTAAGTGAGGAATAACTTTGAACTGCTGCAAACCGTTATTTTTTTCCCACGATTTTTCATGTTTTGAAAATTTTTACTTGGTTTTGGTGGGATATCTGGTGTACATATGTATAATAGTTTTACATCAGTTAAATGGAAGTGAAAAAACACAGGTAGTAGTGGCAAGTTCTAAAAGGGAATCCCTCTGCCTATGTCAGCAGTACACTAAGGCTACGTTCACACTGCAGGGCTTAATGCTCAATTCCGATTTTTTTGTGAAATCCGATTTTTTTGCGAGGCCGTTCACATTTCCAGTTAAATGCGAATTGTATGTGATCTCCAGTGTGAACGCTAAACTCCCCAAAAGTGTCCCGCATGCGCCTTGGAGGACACGATGACGTCACACGCAGCGAACGCGCTCAATGTTTACGGAAGTAGCCTAAAGTTGCTTTCGTACCGGAGCCAAAACATGTACAGCTTATTTGTTTTAAGGAGGAAACGGAGAAGGACGAGGTTTTTGGCCAAGGCGTTTTGCGGGGCAGTGGCAGCAATGTCTGCAGAAAGGAACATGTGGGTGCGGAGTCACAGGCAGGAGGGGTGGGATTGCTACGTGCTTCGCCGCTTCACTGATACGAGTTTATATACTATTTTCGCATGACGAGAAGAGCGTTTGTGCACATTTGTGAACGCCTACTTGTACCACTCTCATTGGAGGAAACACACTCAGGTCGGATGAATGCGACCTGGCCGTTCAGACTGCAGTCGCATGTCAAAAGATCGGATATGTATCGGATTTAGGACCACATATCCAAGTGGCCTGGATCGCATTTGAAAAAATCGGATCTGTGTCGTTCACACTGTCATTAGAAGATCAGATACAGGTCGCATAGAGGCAAAAAAATCGGATTTGGGTCGTTTCAGGCTGCAGTGTGAACGTAGCCTAAATTTCATTCAAAACTATGTAACTTTTTTGGTTGCGTGTAGGACTGCTTCTCCACAGATCTGACATGTACTGTAACTTGGTCTGCTTTGGTGTCCATGAAGATAGAAAGGTTTAACGCCATACTGTGAAAGCAGTAACATTTCCATGAAGAAAAGCATTTGACGGGCCTTCCACCAGAAAAGTTACCCACTGCACCTTTGAATAAAATGCTGAAGTGAAGTGAATGCTTTCTAATAACTTGTAGCATAGTCAGCAGTGGAACCAGATACTTGTGATGTATGTGGAGGAGTTGTGGGGGGGTATATGTGTGTAGGGGGCGCCAAGTGTCCCTCCCAGGCATGTGCTGTCCGTCAGACTCAGCACACTCCCCTTATCTCTACTCATTGGCTGCTATAAATCCTCCCTTTACTCATTTTGTTTCAACATGACAGAGGTTTGAACTGAAAATACAGGTGATGCCCCCCCACATGTACTCAGAGAGAGACCTACTCAAGGCCAAGTGACTGGAAGTTAGAGGGAGTGTGTATAAAGTGTTTTTTGTTTTGTGTTTTTTTAATCATCTATAATAATGAAAAAGCTACAAATGGGCTGTAATTATTGGTAGAGTGTATTAAGGATATCTTCATGTAACAATGGCAATGGTTATAAGGGACAAAATGGATTTTAAGATGTAGGTTTTGATTGTCCTCATGCATTTGATAATCAGTTGTTTCTATAAAACAGCTATACACGAGTGATTCTTGTGAGCTTTAAGCCATGATATAATCAGTACTCGAGTTGAGGGGGGATGGGGGGGGTGGGGGGGTGGGGGGGTGGCATCCCCCCTGTGGGAAAAAATAGTCAAAATCATCCCTCTTCTAAAACGGGCATCCCTTCTTCCATCCCTTATGGCATTTTATCAATCAGGCATGAAAATCCCTAAACTTTTGGCGAATTTCGCCGTTTTTAAGTCAGCTTCCAATCATGTTGCAGCATAATAACGCACCGATCGTGCTCCCGCCAATCATGACGATTGCCGCTGTTGTGTTTGCGCCTATTCGCCGATCAGCTGTGAGCCTGATATTTACGCGGCATTTCTAAGAGAAGAAGAATCCTTAACTTGCTACGTTAATGCTACGTAAGAAGGAACTCTCGCCTCGGGACACGGGATACGTTCGGGATTATGTCCTTTTCTCCGGAGCTCCGGATTATTAAAGACAACACGGCAAACTGTTAGAATGGATCTGACCGCATTCTTATGGGTGAGTCATATTATCAGATTATTTCTGCATCTATTTCGGCACTAAACCAGGACTAAACCAAGACTAAACCAGGTTTAAACCAGGACTAAACCAAGACTAAACCAGGTCTAAACCAGGACTAAACCAGGTCCAAACCAGAACTAAGCCAAGACTAAACCAGATCTAAACCAGGTCTAAACCAGGTCTAAACCAGGTCTAAACCAGGACTAAGCCAGGACTAAACCGGGACTAAACCAGGACTAAACCAAGACTAAACCAGGACTAAGGTGTGTGTGTGTGTGTGTGTGTGTGTGTGTGATAACATATATCCTGTGTATTATTGAATTATTGAATGATTATATGGACTTTTTGTTATAAAAGCATTTCCATTTTAACAAAGTACCTTCTAATTCTGCCCTGCCCTGAAACACCACAGTGATGTCAGTGATGGGGGAGGACTTAGCTTAATGCCCCCCCTCCCCCCGTTGGTGAAAAATTTCACCATCCCCCCTGGTTTCATTTTACAACTCGACTACTGGTTATAATGCTGTTACCTCCTCAAAAACATACCTGGTGTTGTGTGTTCCACCTTGAGATGTCATGCAGCGGCAGTTTTCATATTAAAAGCTACCTTTTACATTTAGTTCAGTAGAGATTGGCAATTCCGGGGTTGACATCGTCCAAATGATTCAAGTGAAGGTGTATGAAGTTTAAAAAACACAGTGTAGCACTTCCTGTATGACCACATGACATCATAAGGTTGAGTGTTTTCTGTTGTGTGTGTTAAACCCGTGTGAATTAAACAAAACTCCAGGTATGTTTATGATGAGGAAATAACATTGTAACAGAGATCAGAAAATGGCATAATATAGGCATTTAATACCATAATAAAGAATAAAGAATATGGAATGGAAAAATGTGTTTCGCAGTTATTGGGGACAATAACTGCGAAATATTTTCATTAAATATTTTCACATAGGGCTAGATGATACGACAAAATAAATATTAAGTTGACAATTTTAATCATTGCCACCTAAATTTCTTCAAATTCAGCTCCAAACCACATGCTCTTATTGACAGAGCACTTCTGTTGACCTCATTAAAAAAAAGACCCAAGCAGATCACTGACAACTGACTGAATCTCAATCACACATAAAATAAGGTTAATTACACAGCCATAATTACAGATTATAGGGTAAAATACAGCAAAATGTTCACATGGATCTCAATATGTAACACAATGTTGTCATATTTGGGCAGATGCCTGATTCATAGCCACAAAGATCTTCTCTTTTCTGCTGTTCTGTATACAAAATTGTCACTATCCAAAATATTTCAAATGAGATAAGTAATACAACTTGTATAGCTCTTTCACAGTGAGTGAGTTGCTGATTCAGTAGTAGAGAGATGGAAAAACAAAGTGGGTATGTTTTAGCAGTCTGCAGCATGCTTCCTCTGATAAGGTCTGTACAGTCACAGCCACCGCATAGACCAGTCACAAGGATAACAAATATGAATCATTTATCATCATGGCTTTATAACATATTTTTACTTTATTTTTCATTCACTTCTATGATCCATGCTGTAGCTGGCTCCATCTGTTGTGTCATGTGTAATGCTGCTGTGATTAATGGCTCTTTTTACTCCTATCGTCTGGACTTCAGTTCCCAGAATTCCTTTGGGGGAAAGAGACAACATTGGTGACAGAATGGCCACTGTCCATATAAGGTCTATTTTCTTTTCTTTCCTGTTTTGTTATCTTAACTGTGGGTGGCTCTAGATTATAAAATACGTCACCACAAAAAGTTTAATTTCAGATAAAAAAAAATACAACTAAAATATTCTATGTCTATATATAGTTATACTAGAGTAAACTAGTATACTAGAGCCAAAAATATGTGCAGAGTAGAAGTCATAAAGTGTCAATCTTGCAAAATCGTAAAAGCTTCATCATTATCATCATTATCTGTTGATCTTACTGGATACATAGTGAAGAGTGATGAATTTAAGACTTATGCATGCAGACAGCAGAGTGTGAGAGAGGGCCAATGGTTTATGGTCCTGGGACAGATGAACTTGTACAATCTGGGTTTGTTAAGTGTCAACTTGAACCCCCCTCAAGGCATTCCTTAAAATTTCCCAATGATTTCTGATTTCGAAAGATTTTAAGATGTTTTTGCTACTCACATTCTGTAATCTGCAGGAATGGTTGAGAAAATATATTGGAATGTTAATATTTGGGGTATTTTATCTTGAAAAATATCTTGTCTGGTTGGTCTTGGTTGGTGAACTTACAATTCAATAATAGGGGAAAATATCAAATATCCATTAGTTAAATTTTCTTTAAAGGGACAGTGTGTAAGATTTTTACCCGTTAATTACTGAAATTGAAGATACCCATTCAAAAATACATTGTTTTCCAAGCCTTTTCACTTCCATCATGAAATCAAAGTATTCTTTTGGACTTAGATATAGTCACATAAAAGGGGGATCTTCCCCACGCAGAGGCAGCCATTTTGAATACGAGATCCGCAGAAGGACATTTGGGCTCCGCCTTCGCCTTCGGCAAGGCTCGTGGTTTTGGGTAAACAACGACAAGCATGTCCCGGATCGCACGTCTTAATGGATCTAACACGTGTTTTGGACTAAATTGTTTTACTGGATTTTATTCGCTGGATCCTTACGGACAAATTGAGAGCAACTTTATGGTGAAATACAGAGTTTGACCTGTGCAAAGCATTCTAAGGTAAGCTAACCTCGTTTTGTGCTTTTCCGTATAAAAGCCCCATGTGCTCGGGGAGTGATTGTTTTGCAGGGAAATGAATTGCATAGTCAAAAAGAGGAGACTGTAAGGTTTCATTTGATGTGTAGAGTGTCATGGTACATGATCAGGAATGTGTGTTTTCATGAGAAAAGAAAAAAAAAAAACGGGACCACGTTTTATTTATACAGTAGCGGCGCTCGGCTCATGCGACCCTGTGACCCTCGAGGTCTGCCGTAGCTAAAACAGAAAGTGCAATAGCACCATCCACCTATGCGCCACGAATCCTACACACTGGGGCTTAAAAAAAAACAAAAAAAACTTTCATGAACATTGTTGTTGGTACAGCAGCACTTTTAATTTTATAGCTGAGTACTAAAAATAACTTAAAGGTTAAAATTGCTTTAACTGGATTGTTCCATAGTATGGCAACTGACTCAATTGACCTGTGGAGATCTGTGGAGAGGTCATCCTGCTCGCAAGAATACTTGTTTTGAGCAATAAATTCACTTTCATGCACTTAAAATGCAGGATGGAGCATGTTTAATGCATTTGAGGCAAATATCTCCATGGAAACAAGAATGTAGCCGACCCCCCACTGGAAAAGTTAGATAGTACATCTATAGTAATATGCATATATAATTATTACTATCAAATCATGATCAAGCAAGTGTTCTTTTATTCCAAAAGTGGTTATACTTGTTACAATAAAGGAGTGGAACAATCTCCCAAATGAACTAAGAAGCCCAACAAACTATGCAACATTTTCTGCAAACTTACCACCAATTCTGTCTCCACTGATATCGAAGTGCAGGACCACACATTCCGAAATTTGTGTAACTGATATATTGTAATGTTTTTCAAGGTATTTTTGAGCTACAAAACCACATGAAATTGAATAAATGTAAGTTAGAGCTGTTTAACGTCATACTGTGTAACATTACAGGCATGACATATGACATATCCATAGAAACAGATGATCCTCCACCAGAAAAGTTACACAATTCTCCTTGAATGTAATTGCACTGTATACTTTATTTCTGTATTTCTGCTCTCTAGACTGCAGAAATTATTCAGCTATTTAGCCTTAATATGGTGCGGAACAACTTTATGATCTTAAAGTACATTTTCCCTTCAAATAAAGACTAAACTAAACTATCAGTGCCACCTGTTGAATGTGTTAGCGACAGTAGGTGCTGGTGTTTGTGGGTGAACTGAGGATTCATGGGAAACAGGAAATACCCTCGACGCCCGGGCCAGACTTGTTACCGGCAACATTTTTCATTTACTGCAACTGCGCTACAATAAAACCATTATGTCTGACCACTTTCACGTATATATATTCTTGAGGGTACAATTCTGCCGAGGTCGCGAATGTTAGCAAAAACCGGAGTGGCACTGGCCGCATTTGCTTTATTATAAATCCAGTCTGGGGTCTCATGTTAAAGCCCGGACCTCTTGCCAGCGCTACAGGTTTGCCAGAGGAGTCATTTTGTGTGTTTGTGAGGTCGGTATAGACATAGCCGCTCTCAGTGCACCCATGGGAGAAAAGGAATGCAGTCGCCCACCCCCAAAGAGTATGTATTTTTGAGCGAGACTTACTTTTCTTAGACGTTGTGGTATTGGCTAATATTGCGAGGAATGGGCTGGTTTTAAAAATAGAAAAATACCAAGAGTGTAGGAGGCTTGTTTGGATAGCACGGGCAGGAACTCAGCTAGAAAATGAGACAAAGGGGAGTGGAATGAATGATTAGAATTTTCAAATTTTGGATGCTTTGCTTTAGAAGATAAGATGTCAAAAGGTGAAGCAAAAATGTGGTTTATTTTATAAGAAATTGTTAATTGCTTTATTATAGGTTATAGATAAAAACAAAGACCATGGAAACTCACCAGACACAGGAAGAACATGCAAATTTCATT
Organism: Paratrypauchen microcephalus; assembly: GCA_036785185.1. Taxonomy (NCBI): domain Eukaryota; kingdom Metazoa; phylum Chordata; class Actinopteri; order Gobiiformes; family Gobiidae; genus Paratrypauchen; species Paratrypauchen microcephalus. Next base: position 3,060,834 of record JAVJIX010000021.1, on the reverse strand, counting down.
AAAGAACTCAATTGTGAATTTAGGGGAGAGTTGGGAAAAGGAAAACAGTCCCATAATTATAAGATGAATTGTAGAATGCATTTGAACATATCCTCATTTCCTCTTGATGAAGTATTTTTTCCAAGGGCGAAAACACTGCTGGCACGTCTGCTAACAGGCACAGTACGAGCTCATATTCTCTGAGACAAACTGACTACGTGAATGTGTACCATCTTATGATTTTATTTCCTCACATGTAGATAGGCCTTTTGAAGTGTGATATATTGCTGAAGTAAATATAAACGATAAAGGATAATAATGAAACGCATTTATGCCACGGACACAAACACCCAAGAGCAGATTAAACCACAAAACTACTCTAAATGTTTGCATATGTAATAGAAGTCATTTAGTCCACCTTTTATAGCTAAAATCTTATCGTATAGTCAAAAAAAATGCCAAAAATCTCCAGGTAGTGCAAAGAAAATGTACATGCGAAAAATACTGATTCACACACAAAAAAAAAAAAAACTGTTCCAGCTTTCATAGATTGAACGGTTATACAGTAGTGAATCCGTTAATCCGTTAATACAGCATTGAAATATAAGAATGATGTTTTTATGTGTTATTGTTATTGTGAATGATATGGTGTGTAAATAGTACATGGATGTGTGTGATTGTGTGTTTTGGGTTAATGTTAGTGGGTGTATATTATGTTTTGCTGTGTTACTGCGTAATGTGATGTGTGTCAAAGTTAAATGTGTGATGCTGTGTGTGTGTGTATGTGTGTGTTTTAAGAGAGAAAATCTTTGATTGCTTTTATTGATATAGACCGTTGTTTTTTATCCATGTAACCAGGGACTGCGGATGGAAATTAGCTTTGTAGCTATACTCTGGTGCAGAACATCTCTATCTTTGTACATAATGTCTCTGTACATTGTCCCTTCAAATAAAGACTAAACTAAACTAACGGTAAGTTGATATAGTAATTATTAGGGGAGGCCTACATCTACACCTAAAAAAATATGTGCAGTGGACACCAGGCATTAGTTCACCTTCCCAAACAAGATTAAAACAAATAAAACAATTGTAATGTTGTATTGTAAAAAAGTGAAATCTCAAAAGAGTCCATTAATCAAACTCCTTGATCTAGTATTTACTCCTTTGGCCATCATCACTATTGCGTTCAGTATCTGGTGTGTGTTTCTCTGCAGGCTGTACAAATAGCCTCTGTGTTTCCTCCAAATGGCTGCGATCGCATTTCTGTTTAGCTCATTTTTACATGCTCCAGCGATCGTGTAAATCACATTTAAAAGGCGTATACAGCTCATTACGGCACAGCAGCTCCCCCTCAGCCTCTGCACCACATGGAGAATATTCTGCAGTCATCTGTGGTGTAAACACGTCTTTACTTAGCCAGATTAACTCACAGGCTCGGGTTACTCTGTTCTCTCTCCACGGCAACACGTCCAGCCTCACATCCAACAAGTGCTCCTACACACATTGTTTTCAATCACGGCTTGAAAAAAAGTCACAACTTTAGACAAGAGGGAAATATTCTAAAATCTTACCAGAAAGTCTCCCTGTGTTTTGGTATGTTTCAGAGCTTCAGCTTTAACCTGGCAGAGGCTAAATAAATATGTGTAGCACTCTTGATTTAAGTTCTACAAATTATGAATCTGGGACAGCTCCCGTTGAAAGCGATTGGGAAAAGCTTGGACGGTCAGAGGAATACTGATAGGGCAATATATCACAACAGTGAAACAAGCATTAACATTAAAATGTTTTTAAATCCAGTTGAGTGAAAATTTTCCACATCCTTAGAGACAGAAAGTACTTTTTAGAAATTGTTCAAACTTCGCCATTGGTGTTTCCATGTTTTTTGGTTTATGTGACTAGTTTTATTTTTTTATTTGTCTTTTGCTTCCTCCAAAACCACAATGATGCCCTGTGATTGAACTGGTCCGTTTTATGAATTTGTGAACTCACAAATATTGCAGGAATTCATCTTGTCTTCCATCCAAGTGCTGCTCCAACACTGGTCAATCACTCTGGTCCACTGTCATTTGAGCCCAAACTCAACAACGGGAGATGTACAAGATGGATTCCTGTTAGTTTGTGAACTCACAAACACTGTGAAAGTTTAAATAAAGTATAGCTTACCTTAACCTTTATTCAGAAGCTATGGACTGTGTATATTTTGCTCCCATTCCCAAATTTGATTGATTTTTTTTTTCTATGCACGTTTTCCATAAGGTGATTGCCTCGAAGTGTGACAGGAGTGAAGCATTAAGCATTTCAATGTGTATGTTTGAGGTGAGTGGATGTGTTGGTGGAGCCAAGGCCAGCAGCAGTGGGACATGCCGATCAGTGGCTACTATTAGGAGGACCACCAGTGTACGTGGGGCAGTTTGGTGCATGGGCCTAATAACAGAGAGAGCACTAGAGCTGGGGCAGGAAGCTCCAGCAGACAGGCTAATGCTGAGGGAAGCACTTTCTCCACTCTACTGTAGGTCTCCTTGGAAAAAACAATGACAGGGCTTATTGCCGTTTGGAAAAAGTCCCGTAGCTTACTTCCAGATGACAGACAGCAAAAAGAGGAGAGAAAGAAGTTCAATCATGCTCTGGACATATAGTACACAGTAAAGTTAGAGCAAAAAATCTGGGGTCAAGTCCTGGAGTAAATGCCTATTCCATCAAGGCTTTCAGTACACGTCTGAAATTATTTATTGAAGGTCTGAAACCTGAAAGTACCTTTGACATATCTTACCTGCCATACCTTACTTAGTTTTGTAGAATTGGCAAGATCTAAGATTCATTTGATCTGAAGCACCAGCACTGTGATTTTAAATATATTCTGTGTCCCAGTGAATTTAATGTATTCAACAAATAATATATACATACATATATAAGATATAATAACATAATAACTAGGGGTGGGAATCTTTCACTCACAAAACGGTTCGATTCGAATCTCGATTCACAGGATACGATTCGATTCAGGGACGATTCATAAAATTAGTAAACGATCCGGTACGATTCAATTAATTTCGATTCAATACAAATTGACAACTTTACTCCCAAGTGCTTTAAAGTTATTGAGAAGAAAAAGAGAGAAACAGAAATGAAATTTCAAAATAGTATCCTTTTGTTTATTTAGTGTCCAACAGACAATACACCAGGCCTACTGAAAAACTGGCAATCCGGTTTGCAAAACTCTGCTCATACTTAAAATACAACACATTCCTTCCCTCAAGCAACACAAAACAATAAGGTTAGATATCAAAAATAAAAAAAGACGTTATAAAACAAGCAAGTTGCCTATTAAAGGCAAAAATCAGAATGAATCAGAATGATTAGTGCTTCAGGCACTCATGAGTTTCAGTAACTGTAAAAGTGCAACATATCACTGACAAGAAGATAGATATTACTAGGCAGTTATAGAAAACAGTACCATGTTAAATCCAACATGTCTTTATGCCTGTAATTAAACTTTTCTTAACAAAAAAAAGAAAATCAGAGAAAGCTCTTAACACTGAATAACTAATACTTTCTCTCCATCTCATAACATTTCCTCAGTCTCGAGACAAAAATCATCAATGCTTCAGTGTGTGTGTGTGTGTGTGTGTGTGTGTGTGTGTGTGTGTGTGTGCGTGTGTGTGTGTGTGTGTGTGTGTGTGCGTGTGTGTGTGTGTGTGTGCGCGCGCACGCACCAGAGTAAGTTTGGGTGTGTGTGTGTGAATTCCAAACCTTGGATGTTAGGTGAGAGGCGTTGTAAATCCGCATTGTCTGACAGGGTTAGTCGGTTCCATAGCAAAGTGAAAGTATCCCGCGCTGCGCTCCAACATCAGCCAACGTTAGTCGGTAGACGGTAGTCTCGTGAGAGTTCAAACACACGCACCGGGCCGCTTCTACTGTCTCAGGAGCTAGGAAACCGATTCGAGGCCGTAAATCCGGACCATCGGACTGTTCGTAGTGCATTTTTACCAATCCGGGCTCTGTTGATCGGTACACTCGGATCGCAGAGGTCACAGACCGAGTAAAGATTAACCGATTTGGATCGGTTAATCTTTACACCCCTAATAATAACATATAATATATACATATATAAGACATACATACATTGTAGGAATTATGAAGGTGTCTGACATCTGTCTTTTGCTATCTTTTTTGCTACTCATTTATTACCATTTATATTTTTTTACTCTTTGGTATTATACTATATTATATTGTGAGCTACTGTGTCCAAATAAAAACACTGGACAATGTACAAGTTTGCAATTAGCATCTACACTGCCTGACAAAAGTATTAGGACAATTGTGTATTTCTGAACTTTCATAAATAATGATAACAAGACGTATTGGTAATGACAACAAATCAATTTATTGATATACAGTGGTCCCTCGCTCACTGTTCGCGGCCTCGCTGTTTCGCAGATTTTGTGGTTTTTTTCTATTTTTTTTTTTGTGTTCTGCGTCCTGATTGGCTAAACGTGGACTAAACCAGGTCTAGACCAGAACTAAACCAGGTCTAAACCTGGACTGGTCCTGGACTAAACCAGGACTGGACCAGGTCTAAACCTCGGGCTGCGAGGACGCGGTCCCGAGGGGGAGGCATGGTCCGGGCGCCGCGGTTCGATCTCGTGCTCGCAGCCCCGGTGTACTCGCGGCCTCGCGCCGATCGTGCTGCTCTGTCACGGATTTGACCACAATGAGGGGTGCACGTGTCGCGCACTTCTCCAAGGGGTTGGTGCGCATCGCGTCCCGGGACGTGGCAGTGCTCCTCGCGCGTCCGGCGGGGCTTCCGGGGCCATGTCTCCCCCCACACGTCACTATTAATACATTTTGTTGAAAATCTATGAAGGTTTGAGTGTTTAAACAAGAGATAAATGTGAGAAAAGGTTAATTCCAGTCTGAGAAAAGTGTATAATGTGTGTGCTGAGGCATTTACAGCCTTAAAACATGTAGAATAATTGTAAAATATAAAGTTGTCCTATTTTGTGGATTTCTCTTATTGCGGGTTATTTCTGGAACCTAACCCGGTAACCGCGATAAACGAGGGATTACTGTATTAAAGCAAATTTCATTATGTGTAAAGGCATATTATTGCAAAAATTGGGACTCATCGCAGTGTAGGTCTAACTAAGGTCTAAACCAGGACTAGACTACGACTACTGTCCTAATACTTTTGTCAGGCAGTGTAAACCTGAAGCAGACAGGGGTTGGTGTCTTGCTCAAAGACATCTCAACAATGCTATTCGGACGTTGTTTGGACTGAGGCTCAAACTGATACTGACTGACGTAGTGATCCCTGCCACAGAAGCAAGCATAAAAGAATACAGAGTAAACTTGCCCATATTACTTTTACATTGACATATAGTTTCCAGTCTGATCTGGTGAAAGCAGTGAGGTGACAGTGAGGGGAGCAAACCCCACTTGTGTTAACAGCCCTCCACATGGGAGTCCCACTTTACAGCCAGGGTTTATGACTTCACTGTTTAAAGTGGGCTTAGGTTTCACCCTATAGTCCTGTACTGCACTGTTCTACCTCTGACCTGACTCAGAATCATAACAACAAGCCACTAGCGAACAAACTGGGAAGGAGTGAAAAGGAAGCCAATACAAGGAATCTAACTATGTAACTTTTTTGATGAGGTTCTGTTGGTCCATATATGTTATAATTGTGCCCCTCACACTAATTGAAGTTAGTGTATTGCTGAAAAACAACAGCTTTGTTATTGTTAGCTGGTTTGCCTCTCCACAGATCTGACCTGTGACATGGCCTCACCCAACGCAAGAAAAGTTGCACAGTGAAACATTTAGTCTGACCCATTCACCAGTAGCGGACCCCTCAGGACAATATGCACGATTTTGTTGCTTCAAATCTGGCCAAAGATATGAATTAAATAGTGATGTTACATGAAGCCAATAGCAAGCAAAATAGATTGTGAGACGATATTTATGAAAACACCAGACAACAAGAAAGGCGCAGTGGTTTAAAATGGCCCTTAGTTGAAGCTGGAGGAAGTGTCTGGGGTGAGGGAAGTCTCGGAGTCCATGCTTAGACTGCTGGCTCTGCGACAAGTCCCTAGATAAGCATAAGAAAATGGGTGTATGGAAAAATACAAAAACTATTTCCTCCTGAGACCCTTTTTGAGACTCTACTCTGTAGTTGCACTATGATAAAAAAAAAAAAAAAAAATCATACATAAAAAATAACAAATAAAGAAATATGTAAATAAATACTCCAATATATATATATATATATATATATATATATATATATATATATATATATATATATATATATATATATATATATATATATATATATATATATATATAATAACACAGAAAAAACAAAATAAAGTAATATGTAAATAAATACTCAAATAAAAAAAATAAAAAATACATAATATATAAAAAATAAATAAAGAAGTAATACATAAAAAATAAAAATAAATAAATACGTAAATACTCAAATAAAAAATAAATAATACATAAAAATAAAAATAAAATTAAAAATAAATAAAAATACATAATATCTAAAAAATAAATACGAAATTAAAAGGGAGTCTAAGAACTTTTTGAGGCAACTGTAGAACCGACCGAAAAAATGTTTTTGTTAGGTTGTTAACTTCACCCTTACAGTCCATTACAGAGGACATGTTCCGACATTATGATAAAAAAATAAAAATTAACAAAATGTAAATGCTAAGGTGTTCATTTACCTCCAAATAGAAAATTTTAATAATAATAGTAATAATTTAGATACACTTTTATTCTTCGGGTCCCAGGAGGATATTTCATGTTATTATGTGTATATATTCAGTATAGATGTATAAGTGTACCAGTATGGGCAGTTAGTATCATATTCTGTATATCCAACTGTTGACACAAGTCCAGTATAATGGAAAATACGTGTTCAAGTGAATTTCCCAGTCCATAAACATTAATACGCATTTAAGGCCTATTTAACAGTTGATTTGCTGTGATGTGTCTGTAAAGACACAGAAAGCCGCCTGGTCTAGTCATTCTGGCACTGACTTTGGCCCAGTCTAAAGCCTGGACTAAGCCCTTATCTGTTCATAATACCAATAGTAGGGGCAGATTTACAGCTTAGCATTAAATAAGAAAGGTTACACCGGCTATTTTCTGAACGCCTCAACCTACGTAACCGCACCAAAGGAACCAAAAGCAAAATGATACTCTGAAATTTAGTCACAGTTGGAGCATGGCTGAGCTACTGCCTCGAACAATGGTGCATTCACTGACACTAGAAAGTATAAAATAGCTCCATCTGCATTGTCGATAATGTTTTGGGGTTGTGTGATTGCGGTGCTGTTTTGATAGTTGTTTACGTCATAAGGGAATAAGAAGATACGTCCAAGTGTGCTCCAACAAGACATGGAAAGTTGAAATGAAATGGTGCTCGGTAAAGGCTGAGCATGAAGACTGTTCGCCATAAAAACAGACTTTTTATTAAGCATGAAGCAAAAGAGGCAGATATGGTCAAAGCTTTAGCAATAACAGAGATTTCACCATTTGTAGTTGTCAAAACAAGTTGGAATAGCTCCAAACACACTTGCTTTGAGAAGAAATTGTACTGTCAAGAGTAATTTCATTTATTCTTCAGTAATAGTTTTGTGAACTGTTACTAAAGTAAAAGTGACAAAAGCTGTTATTCATTTTTAATTTTATGAAATAATTTTTCTGGCCTGGCAAACCAAGAATGGTATCTCCCTCTTTTTTTATTTACAGACAGAAATCAGTCTGGTTTCCCATGGTTCCCCAACCTCGACCAGACATGATCGTGCAATCATGAGGGAGCTCAGTGGTATCGTTTACAAACAAGATCTGTTTATCTCACCTCATTAACAGAGTTTAGTGCTTGGGTCATTGATTCTACAGAAATACTTGTTGTTTTGATGTTTTTCAGCCCCCTGTGATATTTTTCCTTGTTTTTTTTTTCTAATACAGCTGGACCATGCATATCCCTGACTGACTAATCCACCTGTCAATCAAGCCCATATGAAAACAGGGAGACTCATATCCTCATAAAGTACTGGAGAAGTGTGTTTTCTGGATTCCAGGCAATTATTTTTCTATTGTTATGCCAAAATGTTTACCTTAACCACCGTAACAGGGACCTATTTTACAGTTCTTTTGATAATTTTCTATGTTTTTGGACTATTTCATTGTGGTTTACCCAATTATATGCATTCATTTAGTTTTTCACTCAAATTTGGAGCAATTATATTTTGGTAAGATTTCAGTAATACAGTAAAATCATCACTTAATTCTTGCATTAGTCTGGAGATAACTTCCTGCACCATTTAATGTGGAAATGGTGGGTGTTTTCTGGCCCTGTTGAATTCTGGGAAAACCATGGCAGCCTTGTTGTTCAGACCTCTCCCCTGGCGCAGCTTCAGAAGAGGACTCATGTCGCCAAATACTTCAGATGAGCTACAAAAGCCCCTATGCATGTGAGGGCGTGCGTGTGAGAGCGTGCATGTGCAGTCTTTAAAGTCTTTATTTGTCCACAATTTGTGAATAAATTGCACTCAGAAAAGTTCACAACTCTACTCTGTCAGATGAGAGTCCAGGAGATTTTCTAGTTTGCTTTCTCTAAACAAAACATGGCGGAGAATTAAAGGGACTAGTAGAAGATTGTGAAAGATCAAAGCATTGGTAATAGTTCGATATCACGGTCTACTGCTGTCTGGCTAATGAAAATCTGATGGAGTTGTATCAAAGAACAATGTGTACCAAAAAGCCAAGAGAAGCAGGTCAATAACGGCATTCTGTTAAACTGGAGAGACCACCAAGAGTCTAGAAAGAGCTGCATTAGTCAAGCAAAATGATGGATTCTTTCCAGTTTTGTATTTCTCATTTCAAAACATCAAATGAAAAAATCAAATGGCCAATTAATTAGTTGCAGTGAAACCTTAAAACAGATCCTGATTTGTCTTTGCAACATCTGTAGTTCTACAACTGCTTCCCCCACCAATCAAATATGAATACACTCAATAATGCAAGTTGAATGAATGGTCACATTTATGTAGCTGTTTTTTTTCTTTTTTGACACTCAAGTCACCCAAAGCACTTTATGTCATGCATACATATTTATGATGCTTCTTTTATCTATTTATGATCGTTTTTATCTTTATGCTTGTTGTATTTGTATTTTTATACTTCTGTAGCCGGGAGTCCATCAAAATTTCATTATGCTTGCATAATGACCATAAAGAATATTGAATCTTGAATACATCTTACCACTGCACAATGATCAGATCAAAGGACAAGCATTTTACCAACTGAGCTACTGCCGGCCCTGAACGAAGTGTCTTGCCCAAGGGCATAATAGGAGCAAAACTCCTTTGTTAAGTAGGTTGTCAGATAATAATAGTAATTATTATCTGACAAATACAAATATAAGAAGAAGAAGTGACTTTATTGATCTCACACAGGAAAAATTCTTCTCTGCATTTAACCCATCCTGTTATTAGGAGCAGTGAGCAGCACATTACTGCGCCCGGGGACCATCTCCATGATCTTCTTGCTTCGGTTTGGTCAGGACCTAAGCTGGAGGATTTTACCAATGGTGCATGTTTTGGGTTGATGGGGGAAAGCGGAGTGCCCGGAGGAAACCCATCCAGACACGGGGAGAACATGCAAACACCACACAGAAAGGCTCGGGCGACCCGGGGATCGAACCTGAAACCTTCTTGCTGTGAAGCATGATTGCTAGCCACTCAGCCAACGTGCCTGCCAAATATAGGAAAATACCTTTATTGTGTTGAAATCCCGTTTAAAGTGTCAGAAAGCAAATGTGTTGTAAAATATAGCTAAACTTTAGATAGAATTGTCCCTAGTGTGATATCATCAATATGCTCGAAGTTTCAGCATATTTTTCAGCTTTTCTTCAGAAATTGCTTCTTCATTGGTGTAAGACTATCATTTATATTTACAATAGTTAAATCCCACCAAATTAAGTCAAAACTAGAGAATCATAAAAATGTGTCATATGTATTTTCAATAAACTGCTCCCCCGTTTCTATGGTAACCAGGTGTTAGAACACAAATACAGGTGTGTATGTGTGTGTGTGGAAAGCAGTGCAGTGATCGACTATGCCAGCCTCTCTCTCCTTCTTCCCCCTCCTGCCCCCAGTGGTAAACAGTGCCGGGGGGCTGAAGTCATTTCCTCCCCCAGGGGCCAGTGAAGTGTGGTGTGTGTGGCACTGCTGCTGCTGCTGATGTCATGGGCCCCGGCTCCGCACTGAGGGTTAAGTGTTGTAAAGAGGCCACAGACAGGTGAGTCCCCAGCTGGACCGCTACACTATCCAGCTTTATACGATCCCCCCAGGCTTATATTTCTCAATTATGTTCCTATAAGAGTCTCTAAATCTTCATGCACTGACAAGTTGGGTCTTTAAGCGAGGATTTGACGTTAAGTTGTGCGGCTTTTTAAAATGAGAATATGCATGTCGCAGGCTAATTAGCGTTATAAATGAATGCCAGTTACCTCCGTGACTTTTATTGCGTAGTGTGAGAGTGATTGGGATCATGAGTCACCAGGTTTTGGAGAGTTTTCTGTACCTGTAAATGGAGTAGTCAAAAGCTCATTGTGTGCACAAGACAGGCCTATGTGTAGGCCACAGGTAGGCAATTTAATCGAGAATTATTGATGAATTAACTGGACTGGAGGTGAATATTGTAGTCACAATACTACAATTTCAAACTTGATTTTGATACTAAGGATTGGACTTGATACTCAAAACTGGTTAGGGTTAGAGATGCCACAACACAGCTTTTAAGGTGCACTGAGCAACTTTTCTGATGGAGGGTCTGCTATCTGCTTGTCTCCATGGAGATATCATCTGACCTTCATTCTAAGTTCATTCTGTTATAAAACTGAATAGCCAATAGGCCTAAGATTGACTGCTTAATCCAGACAGGGGACATTTTTTACAAATCAAACTTACACCTCGGAGCATTCATCTCTGTAATTACCGCTGGAAATGAGACTTGTGTTCTTAAATTTCTCTAATAACTTTTCCATGGTACGCGGCAGAGCACATTCAATACATACCACAGACATCGGAGAGTCCCTTTACTTTGACCCAGTTGCTTTTGGGGGCTTGGAGTATGGAATCTTTGCCATTGTAGAGCGGGCGTAACTCCAGTCCAAATCCTCATTATTTACTATGGCTCCAAGTAAAGTGCAAAGTGCTTCCAATAAAGCGTTTAGGGTTTCCTCCTCTGGAACAAAACGCTATCAGACTACTGGCAGTTAAAGTGGGAGCCGGACTCGTGTCTTGGGGAGTGTGGGGTTATTGTCCTGTGTATGAGACAGACGCAGTATAAATAACAGGGGCAGTGGCATCTGTGAAACTAAAGATGTGTTGGAGACGAGGCGGGCGGACATGTTTGTAAGGTATTTCACGCACACACACTCTGAGCAGATAGGACTGGGGCAGGGAGGAGTGATGTCATAAGGACAATGGTTCATCTGCAGATAGATAGTCACGAAAAATTTATTATATGATGAATATGTAATTGACGACATGGTTAATTAACTTGAATGAGCCTTTAACCATTCCACAATGTTTCTCATTATCAGTTTAGATTTTGATAGATGCATGCATCTTTGGTGTCTGGGATACAGATTGCAAACTTTGTCAATACTTTGCTCTCAGTTTTAAAATTGACGTGAATGACAAATGGATTAGACCAGGGGTGTCAAACATGCGGCCCGGGGACCAGATCCGGCCCTCCAAGACCTTTAATCTGGCCCTTGGCTGATTTTCTATTAAAATATTTAAATTTTCTATTAAAATATTGGTAAGTTTCTGTGGCCCCTCCCACCAGAGCAGCACAAATGAAGACTCGCCTCTTTCCAAACGTTTTGACTGTTGACCGTGACACCCTCATCATTAAACCACAACTAAATCAGGTCAAAGCCAGGACTAAGACCTAAAACAGGACTAAACCAGGACTAAATCAGGACTAAACCAGGCCTAAATCAGGACTAAACCAGGACTAAACCAGGTCAAAGCCAGGACTAAACCAGGACTAAATCAGGACTAAATCAGGACTAAACTAGGCCTAAACCAGGACTAAACCAGGACTAAGACCTAAAACAGGACGAAACCAGGACTAAACCAGGTCAAAGCCAGGACTAAGACTTAAAACAGGACTAAACCAGGACTAAATCAGGACTAAATCAGGACTAAACCAGGACTAAACCAGGACTAAACCAGGACTAAACCAGGACTAAACCAGGACTAAGACCTAAAACAGGACTAAACCAGGACTAAATCAGGACTAAACCAGGACTAAATCAGGACTAAACCAGGCCTAAATCAGGACTAAACCGGGACTAAACCAGGTCAAAGCCAGACCTAAACCAGGACTAAATCAGGACTAAATCAGGACTAAACTAGGCCTAAACCAGGACTAAACCAGGACTAAGACCTAAAACAGGACGAAACCAGGACTAAACCAGGTCAAAGCCAGGACTAAGACTTAAAACAGGACTAAACCAGGATTAAATCAGGACTAAACCAGGACTAAGACCTAAAACAGAACTAAACCGGGACTAAGACCTAAACCAGGACTAAACCAGGTCTAAACTATGACTAAACCAGGACTAAACCAGGACTAAACCAGGACTAAACCAGGACTAAACCAGGACTAAACCAGGACTAAATCAGGTCTAATTCCATTTGTTCAGGAGGTGAATGGGAAACCTGTATGCTTGTGTTGAAATTTTTCTTAAAGTTTCAGGTTGTTCATAATATTATAATATTTCGTAAAAGAAAGAGTTCATCAAATAAAAAAGACTTCTGTAATAGATTTGCATTTCTCTGCACACATTTTTGGACTTATTGCTATTTTTGGGGTATATTTACCATGAGTTTTCTGATCCAGCCCCTTTGGGTTGGACACGGCCCCCGGACCAAAATGAGTTTGACACCCCTGGGTTAGACAATCAGGGACACGGATCGTTGGTCCGTATCAAACAAAAAAATAAAGGAAAAAATATATGACGGGGGCTGAAAAACATGGTGGATTTCTGCAGAATCAATGAGCAAAGCACTAAAATCTATTAATCTGAGGTGAGAGAAGTTTGATTGTATTTGTAAATCACAGGTGTCCAATGACCTTCATTTAACGTGTGTCACTGAACAAACAAAACAAATCTGAATGCATGATCACTGCATAAAAAATACAGATAATATAATATCAGTCTGGATTGCCCGGCAAGCATTTCTGTTTTCACCTTCCCCTGTTCTTTGTATTTACTAGCAGTTCTTTGACAAAATATGATTCATTTCCAGTTCTCATAAGATGTGCAAAAATCTGCTGCTTACTAGTGAAGTACAGGGAGTCCTCGGGTTACGACGTAGATCCGTTCTTAAGACGCGTCGTAACCCGAATTTCGTCGTAAACCGGATTTTGCCTTTGATCTTCCAACCAAAGCACCAATAACCTTTCCATCTCAATAATTAGACCACTACGCTGCTTGGTTATCACTGCCGCTTTCATAGGAGTAGATCAGAGCCCACATCAGGTACTTCCGCCCACATTGGACACGCACACGAGGCCGTCTTCTTCTCCCTACAACCACAACAGAGCGTATTCTTGCGCCGTGCGCCGCGCGCCGTTCGTGTTTGTTTACATCTCTTACCACGCTAAACCGCGTAAGACGGAATGACGCGTAATATATACATATTTTTTTTAATGGGGGCGCGTTCGTAACCACGAAACGTTGTAACCCGAGACCGTCGTAACCCGAGGACCCCCTGTACTGTGATTTATACGAAGAAGTAGACCCTGTAGCAGAGCATCAGTTCTGCAGTTTTGAACAGGAAGTCAATGATTTCTTAAACTAAAGTCTTCATCATTTGTGGATTATATTGAACAAAATGTAAAATAATGTTCTAAGTATGTAAAAATGTAATTGTTTTTATTTAAATGATTGTGGATATGATTGTGAACAGTAACAAAAATTTAACATGACCCCAGGAAGAGTAGCTAGTACACTGCAGATGGTAATGGGGCTCAAAATTAATAATAAACAATATATTTGTGCTGTAGTAGTTTTAAATTGTATGCTTTAATATGGTACCTTGTTTGGGTATGCTTTTAAGATACAGAAGTATTTTACATTACATTTTATTCATTCACCCATCTCTTTGTAGTGGTAAATTGGCTGAAGGCTGCCATTCTGCACCACGCGGCCCTCCGACCACCACCAATCACTCACAAACACACTACATCCAAACAAAGTGGGTTTAGGACACAACAACAGCCTTATATTATTCTCTAATTTGGATCTTATTTAAAGGGATAGTGCGTTTTTTTATGTTAATCTGTATGAGTTTCCTTCTAAAAGTTATCTATCAGCCTGTTCACCTTCAGCGGATGTCTACGCCGAAGTTTACAAGTGAACAGGCTGATAGAGTTAACAGGGGCGTAGTGATACGAGTGGAGAGGGACAATACGCGAATGCGAAATACGCTGCTGGATGTTTTGTGGACAACTGTTTTGGACGCAAATATATCACCTTTCTAACAAATGTTTTGTTTTGAGAAGAAAAACAAGCTTTATTCCATGTTCCAGGGAAGTTACCGGACCTACTTACGTGGGCTCCAGAAAGCGAGCCGAACCGGGATCAGCTGAGAGCGTCAGAGGTAAGCCGGTGTCAACACACGTGACTTTTAGAAGGAAACCCATACAGATTAACATAAAAAACACTATCCCTTTAAGCATAACAAACAACTTGCAGTAACTACAAACTACCACTAATGTGCTCGTTTAACTCTGACCACTGACCATGTCCCCTCAGAACTTCCTTTTACTCATAACAAAAACTATGCCAAGCATCCACCCTCCATCCCACACTCTATTTGTCCATTCCTGTGACGCTTGTGTAAAAAAATGAGAAAAATAAATATGATCTCCCTCGACTCTCTATCAACTTTTCGACCCACCCGCCTCCCTCTCAGCTGGGGTTTGCCTTTGTACACACGGCCTTCAAAGTCCATCATGTCACCAATCATCCGTGTTACAACATCTCCGAGCACTAGGGCACTTGGACTGGAGGAATGGTCCACTTTGATCTCTGTAGTGGGCGACTGAGGAGACATCTCTCGCTCCCTACTCCAAACAGTAGGCTGCAGGGGTTAAAGAATAATATCTGGGCCCATCAAACCAGTAACAAATGTGCTTACAGAGCAGTAAAGAATACAAAGGGAGGGTAGTGCACTTTACAATGTGGATTATTACAAACGGCAGCTTAGTTCTCAGTCAGCAGTTTCTTTATCAGGGTTATCTATACATTCCTTGTGGTACAGATGGGAGTACTGGAGAGAAGTTAACAGTGAAAAACTAATACAACAATGCTAGGCTATGATTACAATACTGTATGTAGACATAAAGTGCAATACAACTACTGCAATTTATAGTTTGAGTTTGTGTTATGTTGTAAAAAGTCTGTGGGCACTGT
Source organism: Paratrypauchen microcephalus (assembly GCA_036785185.1). Taxonomy (NCBI): domain Eukaryota; kingdom Metazoa; phylum Chordata; class Actinopteri; order Gobiiformes; family Gobiidae; genus Paratrypauchen; species Paratrypauchen microcephalus. The sequence continues at coordinate 3,045,341 of JAVJIX010000021.1, read as the reverse complement.
TCACTGTTTTGGAAAGAAATTACAACACAGATAATCTATGAATGCTGAACCTCATAATTTTCAAAGAGATTCATTCCGGCCTTCCAATATTATTTCCAAATTAAGGTCTGTTAGAAAGAAGCTTTATTTGGAAATAATATTGGAAGACCGAATGAAGCTCTGTGAAGTATTGGGATGGAGGACAAGAAACAAAAATGTTGGATTAAAGGAGAATTAACGTTTTTTACAATCTGAGCCTTATTTCGGTAATAAAACAAGTTGTTTTACTCACCCATAGCACTTTGGTGTCATATGGAGCACTTCCGGAGATGTTTTAGATTAGCGATATCCATAACACGAGTTCTCAGGGCATATATTATATGCCCCAAGCGGTCTCCAAATAACACAAACTTTAGCACTTTTCAAATCATAGAAGCTCAATGTCTTAGTTTACGCTTTCGTTTGAGTCAAAAGTGGCCTGTAATCCGAGATTTATCCATAATTTACAGCTTTGCGTTTCATGTTTGGGTCCCGGGAGCTGAGAGCGAAATAAACTGTGACTCCGCACATGCGCACTGGCGTCCTCATCTACTCGAAACTATGGATAAATCTCGGATTACAGGCCACTTTTGACTCAAACGAAAGTGTAGACTAAGACATTGAGCTTCTATGATTTGAAAAGTGCTAAAGTTTGTGTTATTAGGGACTGCGGATGGAAATTAGCTTTGTAGCTATACTCTGGTGCAGAACATCTCTGTCTTTGTACATAATGTCTCTGTACATTGTCCCTTCAAATAAAGACTAAACTAAACTAATGTGGAGACCGCAAACATGTGTCCCGAGAACTCACATTACAGAGATCGCAAATCTAAAACATCTCTGGAAGTGCTCCATATGACACCAAAGTGCTATGGGTGAGTAAAACAACTTGTTTTATTACCGAAATTAGGCTCAGATTGTAAAAAACGTTAATTCTCCTTTAAGGAGGCTATTGATATGTGGAAGCAAGCCCACAGGACAGTAAACAGCGAAAAGGGGGCCTATCAACTTTCTAGGACTTGGGATGAATGGATAGATAGATGGATAGATACTTTATTATCCCGAAGTCATAGAACGTCCTAGAAGAACTGTCCTAGAGAAGCTGGATGGTGCAGTTCCCCTAGGTAGGAGGTGGAGGTAGGAGAACAGCGCCAAAATCAGTGTAAATCAGATGGCAAGACATGTCACTGTAACATCACGTGGGCCTTCTGAGGAAGGATGCAGAAGACATCCAAAACATGTCAAGGTATGTGTAAACAACATTTTTGTTTGGAATTGGGTTTAAAAGCTTTGTATATTAAATGTAAAGCTCTGTAAATAAAAAAATTAAATACAGTTACTTTAGTTCAATTTTGCTGACAGAACAGACAATGAACTTTATGCCAGTTTTTGGTTAATGCGGATAGACCCAGAGATATTTAGCAAAAACCCTGAAATGGATAAATCCAACAAATTCTTCGAATAGAGACAACTCTGTTTAATCTAAAGTTTAATCTATTTTGACATTCAACATGTTCTTAGTTCCAAAATGATCTGTACTTTTTTGACAAGACAATCTAGTGCAAAATGGGGGTGAAAAGTGGGTGAGACATTCAAGAAATTGCCAGAGCCCAATTAGAACTGAAGACGGCCCAATTTTGCACTGAAGACGGCACAGAGCCAACACATGTCTCACTACCAATCTATCCTGCTATACCCACAAGGCCCATATTCATCCAACCAAAACCTTCAGTTTACTTCAGTAACTTTCAGAATAATTTGCACCTTTTAGAGTAATTTTATTGCTGTACACATTTACATATTTCATTCATACACTATCCATTTGTGTATATTTGGGCTTGGTTCTGAAAATGTTTGGTTGCCAAGAAATGAAGAGTCTGCTTTTAGCTCCTTACTGATTTTAGTGCTTTATCCCCATTGACTTAGTATAGTACAGTATGAACCCAGCCACAGCCTGTCTGCTGACCTTGTCCAGAGACTTGTCCAAACTCCACAAATTCCCAGGTTGTGACTAAAGGAACATGTGTTTTTAGCCACCACTCACTTGAAGCCTTATATAGCAAGAACAACACTGGCTGCTACTCTCTATATTACACGTCAAAATCGAGTCAGAAGATTTGATAGTACACGGAGCTCACATTTGGGTTTGACTCTGGTAGAAATGAGTACAGATTATTCACAATTATTCATTCGGTTGCATTATTTCAATACACGTTTTTAAGAGATTGTACATTTTTCACATTATTTATTTGTTTTTGAAAAGAATTATTTTTGAAGTAACAAACCTTTTAGTACTGTATACAAGTATATCGGTGAAAAACCTTAATTTTTAACATTCGCTGTTTGTGCAGTCTCCCTTCACATATGATTTACTTTTTCTTAAAGGCACTGTACCTGATTTTTACACCTAGTATGCTAATGCACACTTCCTGATTATTTAACAATAAAACACTTTATAATTACATGCAGACAGAGCAAAGCAGACTTATTTTGACCCTAAGTGCTGCAGTATATCTGTGCTGGGATAAGACACATTTTTCTCAGATACATGGGAAAATCAGGTACAGGAGAGTTTTTTTCCCCCCCTTTGGAAATGCTAAAATGTAAGTATCATTTTATGTTTTCCATTTATGTACACTGCACATTGAACATGAAACCACAGCACAGATATGTTGTTATGCATAAACATTTCACTCTTTACTCTTACTGTCCACTACTTATTTCTTACTTGAGTAGTGTTATTTTTAAATTAAAGATCCCATGACATGGTACTTCTTGATGCTTTTATATGGCTCCTTAATGGTTCCCTAATACTGTAAATGAATCCTTCTTCAAAATCAACACTCAGTGCATGAGAAACAGAGATAAGATGAGAAAGAGTAATTTTTCTCTCTCTGAACACTCCATAATGGGCGTTGTTGCTTGAATGCAAATGAGGAGAAAAGAGCTGGCCAATAGTAGAGGGTGGGGGCGTTGCCAAACTCTCCGCTCTCGGCTCTGAGCCCTCAGCTGATCCATTTCCGTGTTTTTGCACGGGGGGAGAGATTTTAAGCGTTCCATTGAAAAATAAACACATTTCCACAGAAAATAAAATCAAACCACTGCTGTTCAAAGGTCCAGGTGCTCAGATAAAGGACTTCCGAGCCTAGAAACACTCGGACGTGCCTCCAGGCAAATAAAAAAACGCATTTTGCATTGCGTAGCTCCTCCGCAGTCCAAACTCTCTGGGCGTGATTTACACAGACGCTGAGTACAGACAGACGGGGGTGGAACTGCATTTGCATTTCTTTTTTCGATCTGACGTCAATAAGGTGCCTTGTTCAAAATCGCCTGTTTGAGCTCTGATTTTTTGTAACGCAGAAAAGGATCGCAAATGCTCAGTTTAGACATTTCGCAACTTTTGACCATGGGGGGGGGGGGACCTAAACAGGGTAGGGGAGCTCACATTAACGTTCAAAAACCTCAGAAAGTGAAAATTTCATGCCATGGGACCTTAAATTAACTAAAAAAAAAAAAATAACTTGAGACAAATTTTGCAGCATACACATTTTGATATTTGGTAGAAACACTTGAAGTCACCTCCAAAGTGAGAACCATCTGAAAATACTTAAATAATTGTCAAAATAATTGCCATTTACTCTGTCACTACTGTTCTTTGTAGAGTGCCTATAGTTTGTGACTGTGCCTCTGGACATGGCACCAAGAATCATCTCACTCGCACTAATACAACTGCACTTGAGATGCCCGGGTAAGAAATTACAGCCATTTTTGTTGCATTCCAAACAATTACGTTGCTATGGCCATGGCAGTGAAAATGATGCATGTGGACGGAGGGTCTGGAGAGGTCACTTATAAATGCATGTGTGTTCCCCATTTAAGTCCAGAAGGAAAGAATTCTGTTTTAATGTTCATGTGGTTTGACACTAAGACTCTTGGGAAAAGTTACAGATGTCAAACAAACAGTAGGCAATTACAGATAAATACCATGTGAAAGAAATGCAATGGAAAAAAATGAACATGCGTTTTTGTATTAGAATCTGTTAAGATAGAGGAACTGTATGTCGTATTTTGACTTCAAATTTCATAAACCTGACCTATCTGTACGCCCATAGATATGAGGTAACCATCCAAATCAAAAATAGCTCATACTGATAACATTTCTAATGCTACGTTAGACATGATTTCAAATTTATTTATGTTATGATTTGAGGTTTTGGTTGTCAAGATGATTGTATCAGAAAACAGAATGAGTCTCTCATTTAGGTTTCCAGTCAATGATGAAATTCAGTTGGTTAAAACCTAAAAGGACTCTCTCTTAGACTTAGACAAACTTTACTGAAGGGAAATGATTTGGATACAGTAGGTCACTCATCACAATAACAGAGAGTAACAAAAACAGATGGTATAGCAAAAAAGATAACAAGAGACTGGTGTCAAATGACACATAATTATAAATATGTACAAGTCAAATAGAAAAATAAGTAATAAAATAAAATATCAAATCACAGCTATAAACAGGAGAAAAGAACGGCAGTGAAATAATGTACTGATTGATAGAGCATAAGTTGTAGGGAGTATTATCTGTTACATAAGGGTGAGTTGTTGTAGTTGTAGGGAGTATTATAGTGTGAATGTCGTCCTGTATCTCTCACTGTTTGAGCAGAGCTGTAGGAGCCTGTTGGAGAATGAGCTCCTCTGTCCCTCTATGGTCTGGTGCATAGAGGGACTCACTGTGTCGAATGTCTCCAGCTCACAGCCGATCATGTGACTAGCTTCACCGATCAGTTTGTCAATCTGCCCAATGTTCCTTTTACTGGTGCTGCTCCCCGAGCAAACCACAGCAAAGTGGCACTGGCCACCACAGACGGGAAGAAGATCTCCAGTAATTTGTACACATTGAAAGACCTGAGCTTTCTCAGGAAGTAGAGTCTGCTCATTCTTGTAGACAGCATTACAGTTTCTGGAGCTGAGAAGAAAGAAGGGAGAGAGGAGCTTTGTAGAAAAAGATCTCGCAAAAATCCAGGAGAGCCTATATTTGGTACAGAACAGTGTTGTATAAAGTACTGGAAAATCAAACTCAAGTATAAGTATAGGTACCCCTCCCAAAAATGACTTTGGTAAAAGTTGAAGTCACTGACTGAAATGTTACTTGAGTAAAAGTCTTAAAGTATCTGGAACTTCTTGTACTTAAGTATGACAAGTACATAAATGTACTCAAGTAATGAAATTAAAAGTACAAGTAAAAGTATCTGAATTTAATATTTTTTAATGTTGCCCCCCCTTCCCCAAACCTAAATAACAGTGCTGAAAATAAGGCATACATAACACCATTGAAGGAGTGTTTTTGGACGAAGAGGGTTTTTTGCAATTGGGCCCTTAATTCTACTGTAAAACACCATGTTCGGCTCACCCATGGTAGTTTCGTGCCATATGGAGCACTGTTGAAGATATTGGGTTTGGTGATATCAATGAAACGCCTTTCTCATTCGTTACACTTAGCCTACAGCTATGCCTTCCCTTGAGCCGAAAAAGCTAGGTAGCCTGTTAGCTCCAACATCGTCAGATACACTTTGTGTAACCGAAACAATGTCACACAAAGTGAATTTCTACATGTTATGCTCAAGGTTTCACAACGGTGTCTAGAATGTCCATGCTATGGTTACTGAAATTGGAATATAGACACTAACAATTTCATTAATCTTGTTTCTTGAGGTTGGACGGGGAGTTTCTGTAAGATAAGATTTCCACGTTTCTTGGAAGGCACAAGAGGCACTTAATTCGATAGGACGAATCCTTCATATCAGCGTAAGAGAACATTGTATTTAAGTACGGCCAGGGATGCTCATCGTCAGGTCCCCCTTCATTTGAAGCCGACGTGGATGCTGTCTCCTCTTCCATCAGGGATGTTGGTTGATTAAACTAGCTGCATGAAACCAACAGGTGTAGGCTGATTACTGATGCAAGGAAGTCAGGACGTGCCTGGGCTTGTTCGCTAATTGCGCATGACAGAGGGTTTTTTTTGTAACGAGTAACTAAACAGCACATTGAAAATGTATCGGAGTAAAAGTATGCAATTAAATTTGGAAATGTAGTGAAGTAAAAGTAAAAGTTATCATTTTTTTAAAAACCTCAAGTAAAGTACAAAGTCTTCCAAAATGTACTTAAGTACAGTAGTGAAGTATTATTACTTCGTTACTACACAACACTGGTACAGAAGGTCTTTCAGCTGGAGAAGAGGAGGGACAAGGGATAAGTGGTACAGGAGACTGTTCAGGTGCTCTACATAGACTCTACTCTCTATTCTACAACAACGTACTGACCGCATTTAAACCAAGAAAACAAAAACAAAAGAACTGTGCAATATATATATATTTTTTTGCTTAGTTTTTCTTCAAATAAGACATTGCACTTCTTTCAGGTATTTTGTAAACCTTAACCAATGTAGATTATAAGTTTTAAACTAGTTCTTTGGAGTCTAATTATTTAATTTAAACTTATTTAATTAATTATTTTTGAAATATTATGTATTTATTATTTAATTATTTAAAGAATCATATACAGTATACAGAGCAGTGGGCAAAGATAGGGGGTCGGTGAAAACTGAAATTTTCTGACCACTCAAGCTCAAATGCAGGATATTGAACATTACACAAATATGCATAAATCAACTGAAATAAAACTCTGATGATGATGAGAACAACTCTGATGAGAACACTATTATAATCTCATAAAAGTTTATTTTAAGTGTAAGTAACTTAAAAACTGCTGGTTAATGCTATCTTGTGACTGTAATTTTAAGTATGAGAGACTTGTTTAACAGCACAAATCATCTGGCTTGTTGTAGTTCCAGCTAAGTCAGTTCATTAAGGACAGATTGTTGTAAAACAAAGCACAACAATCTTTGTTAAAGTCTTACAAAGTCTAACAAAGCCTCAGACAGAGCAGAGCCTACACTTAGCCTCACACCCCCAGTATCAATGTAACTCAGTTTTGTAGCCTGCTGACAGGACTCCACACAGACAGCAAATTATCCAGCTCATTGACTGTTCTCTTCACTGTGGTTTGACCCAAATGCCAAATAAGGAATTGGATTAAGTATTGCCCAGCTTCTCCGGAGGTATAGAAGGAGAAACACTTAAAAGACCCGTATGACAGTGAAGTCAGCAGCACTTTTCCTCACAGCACATGAAGGACACACGAGCCTCTATCACCTGTGCCATCGCTCCCAGCTGGAGACAGGGCTGGTGGTCGCCTCTTACTCCTGTTCTGATCCGGATGTTGTGGAATCTGTGAAAACTTTGTGATGGTCTAAAGGAGGAAATGCACAAGAAAATATGATACGTGACACTTTTCATACTGTGTAAGAAATATTAATTCAACTGCTCAAAATGTTAAGGTACAATTTTTTCAAGCAAACTAAAACTGGACTTAACAACAGCTAAACCAAGTGCAGTCATGTTCCTATCTGTATAACAACAAAAACAGCACAAACTACACAATACTCACACACTCCGTAAGATTGTTTTTTCAACATTCCATGTGGGTGTGAAGCTAATCAGAGCCACTGCTCTGCTTGAAGCTGTCTCTGTTTTTTGTTTGTACACAATCTGACCATAAAGAACTGACTTAGGTGAGCTAATTTGTGTTGTGTAACAAGTCCCTCTCAAATAATGCCAAGATATTACCAGTAACACCACAGCACGATACTGCTCAGAAAAAGAAAAGTATTGATTATAAAATTAAAGATAAAAGAGGAAATTCAATTTGTCAACTGGACAAAGTTTGTTTGGTCGAAAACGTTTCGCCGCTCATCCGAGAGGCTTCGTCAGTTCTAATTAGAATGCTGGTAAGACACTTGCTTATATCTTGCTGCAGGGAGGAGCTAACTAGCTAACTACTTTCCGAAACTATCTCATTGGTTTCAGTCTTTTGTTTCTCTGGCGTCTAGATTAGCATACCTATTCATCCCTACAACGACTGTTTTTCACACCTCTGGCCCTGACAAACAGTCGTTGTAGGGATGAATAGGTATGCTAATCTAGACGCCAGAGAAACAAAAGACTGAACCCAATGAGATAGTTTCGGAAAGTAGTTAGCTAGTTAGCTTCTCCCTGCAGCAAGATATAAGCAAGTGTCTTACCAGCATTCTAATTAGAACTGACGAAGCCTCTCGGATGAGCGGCGAAACGTTTTCGACCAAACAAACTTTGTCCAGTTGACAAATTGAATTTCCTCTTTTATCATGGATTCTACCTGGACGACTAAGGGACTCTTCACGTATAAAATTAAAGGTGTCTAAAAAACACATCCCGAGCATAATTACATAATTACTCACCACAATGAGCTCTTTTTACAACTTTTTTTTTTTACAACGCCGCACCAGCATTACTTCCTGGACCATTGAGGATAAAAACGCTTTATAGATGTAGACAGCATTTACAATATATCTGTACTGGAACAAAACTAATTAAGAAACTAGGTACCAACATTCTTAAAAGAGAAAGGAACACATTTTGTACTTAACTTAGTTGGAAAGATGACAAATGTGATTGTAAGGTGATTGGATCAGAAAGAAAGAGTTTGTAGTGCTGGTTGCTTGACACACGTGTGGACCAAATCTGGATGTTATGATGATCTGGTTGATATGACTATGTGTAAGACCCGGAGGAGGAAGTGTGCTACCAACAAAGTCCCTCTTCAAGCACCTGACACGTTACATTTAGTCTAAAAATATTGTAAATATTTCTCTCTGAAATAAACAGGGTTAAAATAAGGTCTGAACGTGCCTTTTATGACTCAGAATAGTGCACTGGCTCTTCCGTGTGTGGCTTTCATGTTCGAGGAAGCGCAGAACAATCTTATTGTTGCATTGTTACATTTCCCGTGGCTCAGAAGGCTCACATTGATCTTTATAGGGTCACAGACAGTGCTGTAAACTCCCCATAGGTTCACACTCAAACATGATAAATAAACACTACATTCTGCTACAATGAAGCTATAAGTACTAGGGTTACAGCTTGAAGAATTACCACATTTGTCCACTATTATTATGAATCTACCTGTCCTAGCATACCAAAAACGCACAAAAACTATCTCTGTGACAATGTAAATATGCACAGTGTAACTTCTCTTGTGGAGGATCAGCCGTTTACTTGTTTCCACGGTGAATGTGCCACAGTACAGTATTATCTGTCTCCATGGAGTCAAGCAGGTGACACCTCTAGGTCAAGTTACAGGTCAGATCTGTGGTGAGGTGACACTGTTTATTACAGAAGGAAGCCATGTTTTTCAGCAATTTTTGAGCAACAGAGCTTTTCAGAGCCTTTAACCATGTTATAATTGTTTCCCCTTATTATTTACCCTCTCAAAGTTGTATTTGAAGTCATTTGTGCATGTTTAATCACTTATTTTCAAGGCACCGTTTTGCCAATCAACCCCTGTTTTCACCGCTTACAGCTCTTTATTTATTTATTTATTTGATTGGGAGAGAGCATGTTAATGGACAAACATGACACAACATGAATGTAAACATACCGGATTGTAGCCTAAGGGTAATTTCTTTTGTTATGATGACGTTTACTACTACGTCAGCTCGCATTGGGCACCACAGTTGTCTAACGCAGAAATCAGACTTGTTGACTGTGGGTTTTTTTTGTTTTTTTTAGATGAATATTGTGATTTATAATGATCAAATTGTAACACAATGATCCATGGGTGTCATACATTATAACTGTATAGCGGATACAAGCACAATTGTATCCGGTTCTTTAAAAAGACATATTTGATGTAGTTAGTGTCTTGACAGTAGAGTCACCAATCCCTTCTGTTCCTGCATTGTTTAATCTACGATCATACATTCTTGTCCTATTCACGATGATGACACAGCCTTCTTCTTTGTACATAAATAATCATAGTCCGCGGGGGTCCCTTTCCCTCCGAAGCCCTGGCTGTGAAGTTTACAACCCTCTCCATCCTCTCCGGCTCTTGTATTTAGCTCTTATTCTGCGTAGATACATAACATACTGGAGCATGCTTCCCTCCGGTGACATGCCCCGGTTCTTTGTAGCGAGGCACCCTACGGACACAGCCACCCTGAGGTCCCCTTTGAAGTGTCTCTTGCTTTATTAACCCATAAGCCAGGCCTGACAACATGTAGGAATCAAAGAGAGGGACGGGTTAGTTCTGGTTCCATGGGGCAGATAAAAATGAATGAGCATTTGTCTAATCCCTTTGGTGGTATTTGATTACAAGAGGATCCTCTGGCTGGAGTTCTATGGGGGCTCTGGGAGGACATGAAAAGGAAGCCACCCAGTGAATGTGGAGCTGATTGGCACATGCATCTGTTTTTTTCATCGGCAATTAAAAAAGAACAGATTTGAGAACTTTATCTTGTCTGTTGTTGGTTGTCTAGTGTTTGTCCGCTTATCCAAAGGTTGGCAGTTCGAATCTCGACATAGATAATATTGGGAGAGTGGACGGATCAAGCTCCCACAGATGATTGCTGTTGTTGTGTCCTTGGGCAACCCTTGATATATAGTGCTTTGAGTGCCTTGAAGGTGGAAAATGCACTTTATAAAAATGTAACAATTTCCCATGACCATTTAAAACTAACTTCCAAATCTGTACCTTAAATGTTGTCTTAAAAAGGACATTAATGAGCTTATTGGCTCAAAGTTGTATTGCGACGGATTGCGACTATATCTGACTTATTTTCTTCTTAATTAAGTTAGTCCCCCAATGTATCAACAGCAGATTCCCAGTGAGCTATTTTGTGCTAGGCTAAAGCTGAAATAAAAGTAGAGAGTTTTGGCATAAACAGCCTTTGCAAACCTATGCTAAATATACCATATATGTATTTATTATTACTATTTATATTAATACCCCTTGTGGATCAATAAAGCTTGTCTAAGTCTACGTCTAAATTGACTATAGTCCATGAGGAATCTAGATTGTATGCAACAAATGGTATTAAAAAAAACAAAAAAACACAGCGCTACCTAATGGAAAACTCCAACACTAGTGCATTTAATCTCCAAAACCAGGTGACAGCATGTGGTAGAGATGAGCACACTCCATAAGTGTGTGCACCTGGCCTAGATGAGCTCCCCTGAGAAGACTTACAAACCCTTACTTTAAATCTTGTGTCCACACTGCCCCATCCTCCTCCAGATGTACCTCCCACCGTCCTACCAGCAGTAACCCAAAGACCAGGGCTAAGGCAACGCATAAATATAGGCTAACTCAATCTGGGATAGGCTCCATGCACAAAGATACTAAAACTGTGATTCTTAGTAGAAGGCAGGTAAGGACATAAGGAGTGACTGTTGGAATGGAATTTAAAATATGGCTCTTTCTTGATCAGGTCGTCTTGAGTATCTTGAGCGTGGAATTAAACAGAAAACTACACTTTCCATTTGGCAGCAAGTCAGCAATGTAGCTCTAATAGGCTTATCAACATACTGTAGTTATATGTTTATTTACAAGATGTTATACATTGTGACTGAACTGCATAGAATAAAATCAAGCAAATTTACCACTATTACCACTACCACCCCATATAATTACTATTTTTTTGGTAACCTTAATTTCAAAAAGTTTGTTTATTTAAAGTGATGAAACAAATCTGAAATGAATGAATTAATAAATAATGTGTTCTTCAATGAAAACTATTTTGAATACCCACTGATCCATCATAAATCCATCCATCCATCCATCCATTTTCTTCCGCTTATCCGGGGCCGGGTCGCGGGGGCAACAGTCTAAGCAGGGACCTCCAGACTTCCTTCACCCCGGACACTTCCTCCAGCTCCTCCGGGGGGACCCCAAGGCGTTCCCAGGCCAGCCGGGACACATAGTCCCTCCAGCGTGTCCTGGGTCTTCCCCGGGGCCTCCTCCCGGTGGGACATGCCCGGAACACCTCCCGAGGGAGGCGTCCAGGAGGCATCCGGAACAGATGCCCGAGCCACCTCAGCTGGCTCCTCTCCACGTGGAGAAGCAGCGGCTCTACTCCGAGCTCCTCCCGTGTGACCAAGCTCCTCACCCTATCTCTAAGGGTGCGCCCAGCCACTCTGCGGAGGAAACTCATTTCGGCCGCTTGTATCCGCGATCTCGTCCTTTCGGTCATTACCCAAAGCTCATGGCCATAGGTGAGGGTAGGAACGTAGATTGACCGGTAAATTGAGAGCTTCGCCTTTTGGCTCAGCTCCCTCTTCACCACAACGGTCCGGTACAACGACCGCATCACTGCCGACGCTGCACCAATCCGCCTGTCAATCTCACGCTCCATCCTCCCCTCACTCGTGAACAAGACCCCGAGATACTTGAACTCCTCCACTTGAGGCAAGGACTCTCCACCCACCCAGAGAGGGCAAACCACCTTTTTCCGGTCGAGAACCATGGCCTCGGATTTGGAGGAGCTGATCTTCATCCCAGCCGCTTCACACTCGGCTGCGAACCGCCCCAGTGCACATTGGAGGTCCCGGTTTGATGAAGCCATCAGGACAACATCATCCGCAAACAGCAGAGATGAGATCCTGTGGTTCCCAAACCGGATCCCCTCCGGCCCCTGACTGCGCCTAGAAATTCTGTCCATAAATATAATGAACAGAACCGGTGACAAAGGGCAGCCCTGGCGGAGTCCAACATGCACCGGAAACAGGTCCGACTTACTACCGGCAATGCGAACACAGCTCCTGCTCCGGTCATACAGGGATCGAACAGCCCTTAACAAAGGGCCCCGAACCCCGTACTCCCAGAGCACCCTCCACAGGACCCCACGAGGGACACGGTCGAATGCCTTCTCCAGATCCACAAAGCACATGTGGACTGGTTGGGCAAACTCCCATGCACCCTCGAGCACCCGATGGAGAGTATAGAGCTGGTCCAGTGTTCCCCGGCCGGGACGAAAACCACACTGCTCCTCCTGAATCCGAGGTTCGACTATCGGTCGAATTCTCCTCTCCAGCACCCTGGAATAGACCTTACCGGGAAGGCTGAGGAGTGTGATTCCACGATAGTTGGAACACACCCTCCGGTCCCCCTTCTTAAACAGAGGGACCACCACCCCGGTCTGCCATTCCAGAGGTACTGTCCCCGACCGCCACGCGATGTTGCAGAGACGTGTCAGCCAAGACAGCCCTACAACATCCAGCGACTTGAGATACTCAGGACGGATCTCATCCACCCCCGGGGCCTTGCCACCGAGGAGCTTTCCAACCACCTCAGTGACTTCAGCCAGGGTGATGAGTGAGTCCGACCCCGAGTCCCCAGCCTCTGCTTCCTCCTCGGAAGACATGACGGCGGGATTGAGGAGATCCTCAAAGTATTCCTTCCACCGTCCGACAACATCCCCAGTCGAGGTCAACAGCTCCCCACCCACACTGTAAACAGTGTTTGTGGAGCACTGCTTCCCCCTCCTGAGGCGCCGGACGGTTTGCCAGAATTTCTTTGAGGCCGTCCGATAGTCCTCCTCCATGGCCTCTCCGAACTCCTCCCAACTCCGAGTTTTTGCCTCTGCCACCGCCCGGGCTGCAGCACGCTTAGCCCGCCGGTACCCGTGGGCTGCCTCCGGAGTCCCACGAGCCAACAAGGCCCGATAGGACTCCTTCTTCAGCCTGACGGCATCCCTTACTTCCGGTGTCCACCACCGGGTTCGGGGATTGCCGCCGCGACAGGCACCACAGGCCTTACGACCACAGCTACGGGCGGCCGCATCGACAATAGAGGCCGAGAACAGAGCCCATTCGGACTCTATGTCCCCAGCCTCCCCCGGAATCTGGGAGAAGCTCTCCCGGAGGTGCGAGTTGAAGGTGCCCCTGACAGAGGGCTCTGCCAGACGTTCCCAACAGACCTTCACTACGCGCTTGGGCCTGCCAGGTCTTTCCGGCTTCCTCCCCTGCCAGCGGACCCAACTCACCACCAGGTGGTGATCGGTTGACAGCTCTGCCCCTCTCTTCACCCGAGTGTCCAAGACACGCGGCCGGAGGTCAGATGACACGACAACAAAGTCGATCATCGACCTCCGTCCTAGGGTGTCCTGGTGCCACGTGCACTGATGGACACCCTTGTGCTCGAACATGGTGTTCGTTATGGACAAACTGTGGCTAGCACAGAAGTCCAATAACAGAACACCACTCGGGTTCAGATCAGGGAGGCCGTTCCTCCCAATCACCCCTCTCCAGGTGTCACTGTCGTTGCCCACGTGGGCGTTGAAGTCCCCCAGGAGAACAACGGAGTCCCCGGTCGGTGCACTGTCCAGTACCCCTCCCAGGCACTCCAAGAAGGCCGGGTACTCTGCACTGCTGTTCGGCCCGTAGGCCGACACAACAGTGAGAGACCTGTCCCTGACCCGAAGGCGCAGGGACGCGACCCTCTCGTTCACCGGGGTGAACTCCAACACACAGCGGCTGAGCCGTGGGGCAATGAGTAGGCCCACACCGGCCCGCCGCCGTTCCCCGCGCGGGCAACGCCAGAGAAATGGAGAGTCCAGCCCCCTTCAAGGAGTTGGGTTCCAGAGCCCAGGCTGTGCGTGGAGGTGAGGCCGACTATATCTAGTCGATAGCGCTCAACCTCCCGCACGAGCTCAGGCTCCTTCCCCCCCAGCGAGGTGACATTCCATGTCCCCAGAGCTAGTCTCCATGTCCGAAGATCTGGTCGCCGAGGCCCCTGCCTTCGGCTGCCGCCCAGATCTCTCTGCACCCGGCCCTTATGGATCCTCCTGTGGGTGGTGGGTCCACGGGAGGACGGCCCCACGTCGCTCCTTCGGGCTGAGCCCGGCCGGGCCCCATGGGGAAAGGCCCGGCCACCAGGCACTCGTTCGCGAGCTCCCACCCCAGGCCTGGCTCCAGGGTGGGGCCCCGGTGACGCCGATCCGGGCGACGTAACTGACCTCGATTGAATACTCATCATAAGGGCTTCTGAACCGCTCTTGGTCTGACCCGTCCCCCAGGACCTGTTTGCCTTGGGTGACCCTACCAGGGGCATAAAGCCCCCGACAACATAGCTCCCGGGATCATTCGGGCACTCAAACCCCTCCACCACGTTAAGGTGGCGGCTCAAGGAGGGGCCATCATAAATCTTATTTTTTTATTAATATAATATCAAGTTAATATTATGGTTAAGGTATAAGAAACAGCTTTGAAATCATCAACATTTTACTGAAGTAAGAGTACTGTTAGTTGTCAGTGTTATTACTCAGATAGAAGTAAAACTGCAATAAAGTTACTTTTTTTTTTTTTTTTTTACCTTTGTGCCATAGAATTACATTTTGAAAATGAACAAACTAAAATAAAATATATTTTAATTAAATACAGTGGTCCCTCACTGTTTCGCTGATTTTTTTAAATAGTGTATCAACACGCACTGTGTTCTGCATCCTGATTGGCTAAAGGACTGTAGACCTTTGTCTTTGTCAGTCATTCTCCTCCGTGTCTCCTGTACAGAATGTGTTCAGTTTGCCAAATTTATTTAAATGTTCGATCACGAGCAGTGTGACTCTGAAGACTGAGCGGTCTGGCATTTGGGCACATGCCAGAAGGGCCGCGGCCATACGTCTCATGTCTGCGCGCACACTTCTCTGGGTGGTTAATGCGCATCGGGAAGTAGCGGCAGTGTTTCCACAAAACGAACTGGTGGAACCTGGAGTCCAGGCGGTGGAACCAGTCCTGAGAGCGCACGGATGCGTTCTCACTACAACAAAACCCGCAACAGCGCAGCGGCGCCAGGCGCCTCGGTCAGAGGAACTGACTGTGAAATACACGCATATTTATATACGCAATATAAAGCTGACTACTTCACGGATTTAGCCTATCGCGGGTTATTTTTACAATGCAACCCCCAGGATGTACTGAGCCGCATCAGAGGGATCAAAGAGCTGCATGCGGCTCTGGAGCCGCGGGTTGCCGACCCCTGGCTAAGTAAATCTATCTGTCAGTAACCAAGACCTTTGTACACTAACAGGAGTTAACTAACACCCTTTGTTTGTACTATCCATAGGTTTCAGAATGATGAAAATCAGAAGCATTGCCATAGCGATTAACAATCTCAAACCAAAACATATATCTTCTGAATAGGAAAAAAAAACTCCTCAAAAAGCTGGAGACAACAGGAAGCTGAAACCCATGAATACACACTGTTGTTTTTCACAATGAGAATTCCAGTACGCGATTATAATCTCAACTCAAAAATAAGATTATGAATGCAGTTACCTCACGGGCAGAGTGAAAATGAAGCAAGAAACAAGGGCCTCTTCTGTACGCGTCAGACTGATTTTTTACACTTGTGCGGCGTTTCCTCTGGATTTCCTCCCCGAAGACCCTCGTCTAGAGAATGTGCCGACTGTGCTTTCCACGGACACGAGGCCGTGCAACCTGCCAACACAAAAAAGAAATGTTCCTCTTGTGCTGCAATATACAACCATGAAGTTATTACCCCGAAACCTCACCACGGATTTTTTTTTCATGCAATTCCCGGAACACGGAGCTACTATTACGACCGAAATACTTGGACCGCACACCCGTTACCCGCTCTGACAATCCAATGGGAAAAAATACAGGAGAAGTGCATCAGGTTGTCTTCTGTCCAACATCAGGGCTAATTGGTGTTCATGTGAGCCGGGCCATGGTAGACAGGCGGAGGCTGCAGACTAGAATTATTACAAGAGTGGGCTAGAGTTCCCAGTCTGGCCCCGCTTAACTCCTAACATTGGGCTAGTGCTTTAATAACAGCGTGTTATTGGATAAGCTGTGTGTGTTTCGCTGCAGAAATAGCCAGAAGAACTGAGGTAGGCTATGTTACCCGACTCCAAGCATCAAGCTCCCACTAGGGGTGCTGTAAAACTTTTTCAGATGACATATAAAAAGATTTTAAAAACACACAATTCTTTCCTGATTTTTTTCCTTTGGCAATAAAAGCTTTAAAAAATGACCAGGCTAAGCATAAAGCTAACAGATAGATGGGAACTACAATGTTGAGGTTAAACAATAAAACTTGATATCCGTTATTACAAAGATATTAAATATTTTCTTACAAAGACAATGTGTTATTTTCTTCTTCCTCTTCTTCTTCTTCTTCTTCTTCTTCTTCTTCTTCTTCTTCTTCTTCTTCTTCTACTAGCCTACTACTACTACTATTACTACTACTACTACTACTACAGTTTTTGTATGTAATTTATTACTATTGTAAATTAGGGATGCAACAATACAGTTTTTTTCACAATTCAATGCGCATGGCAATGGGTCACGAATTCATATCAATAAGATGTCATCTTACATTTTAGGCCTGGAAAGAAAAACAAATGTTCCCTTTATTCTTTTATATGATAATTATCAATAAACAAAACAATTACACTATATATTATCTGTTTAAATAGCAGTTAGGTCTTTATGCAGCTGTTTTCTTACATATCTATGAATGTTCGGCCTGATTGACGCATTAGAGAAGGGGCATGTGCCTAAAGTGAGGGTTTTATTGAATGGTTAAGGTTTATCATTTTATTTGTCAAATAATACAGTCTGTGTACATTAGAGGAGTTTGGGCTTACTGTACAGCATTGTTGATAGGTAACAGATCTAGTTTCTAGTTAACAGTAATTAGTTTCCTAATGTGATGTCGTAATTTCCAACCAGGAAGTAAAATCTTAAACATAATGGGCCTCATTCATGAATTTTTTCTTAAAAAAATATTCTTAACTTCCACTTTAAGAAGATGTTGAGAGAACTCTGCGCCAGATTCACAAAGTGTTCTTAAGCAGCCGAAACCTTCTTGTGACAGTTGCGCCAAATTCACCAATATCCACCTATGAACACCTCCATGCTCATTTACATTTTATTTACATAGAAAATGAATATGTATTTGGTTATAAATGCCCTCTGAACAGATATGGCCAATATGTATCACACATGAAAGCGCGATGATGAACACACGATCACACTCACAGAGGGAATGTTTAAGGCACAAACTTCATGAAATAAGCAGGCGCCTTTATTGTATATTGCGCTCTGGTCGGCGGGGTCAGGGGGTGATGGGGGTGATGAAGAAAATGTATAACTTACAGTCATGGAGGAACTAGAATTTTTTGTTGCATTTTCAGAGTAGTAATATTCTAAAACTGAATATTTGTTCTTACAAGTGGTCCTACTATTCGTAGGAGCTGTTCTTCCAGAAGATTTTCAGTTAAGAAAAAGTTTTGTGAATGCCAAAAATGTTCATATGAAGTACAAATTTGTTCTTATGAACGTTTCATGAATGAGGCCCATTGATTGTACGTGTGTTTTAATAAAATGAGCAGTCAAACCTGTTACAGGCACTTCAATTTATTTTTATATTTAAAAAAAATGTTTTGTCAAATCTCACTTGAGTAAAAAATTACTATAGGGAAAAGCATTGACCTTGTATTAGTGTTTGTACCTCCCTACACACTTGACATCCCCTGACGTAAACAGCTCACAAAGGACAGGCCATGGTCACCTCTGTGCTCTGCTGTGGCACCTCAGAGTGGGACAGGTGCTGACAGCTACTGCTCTTAGCACCATTTGTCTGTGCCACATTAAAGCAGCAGCTGTAGGACCATTCTGTGAGGTGATACTGGGAGAACCTGTGAAGAGACACACAGTACAATGGGTGTCAATGGGTGTCACAGCAGAGGAAACTACCAGCAAAGAAGGAAGGAGCTTTAAAACCAGGAAATGAGGCTGCAGGAAGACAACTGCTCTCTGGTAAGGGTCAAATATGAAGTGACTACTACCACTGCTATTACTACTACTGCTGTGCCGCTACAACAACAGTAATCCACATTATACCTTACATTAAAAAATGTATTCTAAAAGTAGTATAGCAATCATACCAAGATAAGGCGTTGAAGGCAATTTAAACACTGACATGACCAGCAGAAATGATCAAACTATCAAGAAGGAGAAAACTTAAACAGGGGGCATTACACTTTCATGGTGTATTAATTGCTAACATAAAATATGTATATCATCATGTTACCTTTTGTTGTTTTGAAAATGCTGTATTCGCCAAAAACAACTCCGAGTCAGTCACTCCCCCATCAGAGCTCCATCACATTACAATTGTCATGCATTCTGTTACAACATGGTACACACTTTGCATTAATACCCCCTCCTGCTTCAACTGCATATATTATTATTACAATGGGACTGATTATTCTGCAAGTGACTTCACTGTACCATTGTACCATGTTCTTCTTCTTCTTCTTCTTCTTCTTCTTCTTCTTCTTCTTCTTCTTCTTCTTCTTCTTCTTCTTCTTCTTCTTCTTCTTCTTCTAGCCTATGTACTTTGTCCAGTATTTTTGTCTAAGATATCTAACATTCTGTTCTCAGGACAAACTTCCCTTCAGGGGACAATTAAGTAAAGTAATAACATGGTAGAAGCATAAAGCATGATTTGTATTGTTTACTTTCTATAATGGCAATGCAGTCACATTAGCACACATTCTTATCATTTAAACAACGGCTAAGAAGACAAGCCCCAGCCCTTAGAGAAATGACAAACAAAATGTTCTCTTCCTAAAGTACACGTAATAATACCTTAATGAGCAAACATACCGGATATTCAACATCCACACAGGTACAACAGTAGGACAACAAGAGGAGTGCCCAGTACTGCGTATACCATAGCACTCAGCTGTCATTACATTCTATTTGTGCCCTGTTTCCTTCTCAGACAACACAACACAATCCCTTTCCTATTGTCGAAAACTCCACCTCCCCATAAAAATAATCCAAAGCACCTACTCCCATGCAGTTAATCAGACCCTCCTACAGCCCGAATATTAACCCAAGAGGAGGAGGAGGAGGGGGTGGGCCGGGGGGCGAGGAGCAAGGCCAAGAGCTTGTGTGGGAGAGGAAGAGGGGGGAGATTGGAGATATACACACACAGTCATTAAGATAGCGCTGGTGTCAATGTAATTCATCAAGTCAGATAAGAGTTTGGACCAGAGCCAGGGAGCAAGGAGGGCCGCTTTTCCTTCAGCCATCACTGTCAAACAGAGACAGCTGCTACCAATAAATCAATACCAATGACAGGGAAGTATGCTAATATTTAATAGATCAACAAGACAGCACGCGTCAGCTAACGTGTCATTATTCAGTTTACACAAGGAAGAGGAGATTCACTGGAAATGTTTGGCTTCAAATGGGGATGCAATAAAAATAGTCCTGTATCATCTGGCAATCGCACAATAGACTGGTTGTAGACAATTTGCCTGTGTGAGTAACACTACATTTAAATTACAATGGATTTTATTCATCCATTGTAATCTAATAGCCTAAAAATATTTGAAATTTTGTGCTATTTTTTATCATCTGAATGTAATTGTATATTTTATTATTATAGGAGTAGTGATAGTAATAGTGGTATTTTATAGCATTAGACTATAAGTCTCCATTTTACATTTTAAAAAACTGCATATCCAAACAAATTAGGTACAAGTAGGTATTTAAAATAAATATATTTTTTGACAAACTACTAATTTTTATCCAAAAAGAAAAAAAAAAGTATTAAATAAACTTAATCAAGAGTAACTAATCAAATTCAGATATAAATATGGACAAATATAATGTTTTTGGTTTATTTTACAATATGTCTTGCTTGTTGCCAAAGCTAATAAAACCTTTGCCTATGCACTGTACTGAGTTGACTAAACACATATCATTATTTTTAAGAGTTTACAATCTACTTTACTTTTTTTCAAATTTTACTTCCTGGTAAATCATGACATCACGCTAGGGAATTACAGAGAACTTAGCAACAGTGCTGATATGCCAAATCTTCTTTAATGTACACAGGAATTATTATTTGACAAATAAAGTGATAAGAAAACATCATTATTTTGTTCAAATGATGATGCCAGTATCAGAAAAATGAGTTTATGTGTAAATTGCCAGACTTTTTGGATAGAATTCTCCATATTGTCATGACATCAATTTAGCTCTACTTCCTGTAATTTACATATTTTTCAACTTTTCTTTGCAAATTGCTACTTGATTGGTGTAAAACGATCATTTATATTTACAGCAGGTTTCATCCCACCAGATTAAATCCAAATTGCTATGCACTTTAACTCAATGGCCTCCACTATAGCACACCCAGCCTGACTTTAAGTGCTGCATCTTTAGCCTACATAACAGAACTGAGGGGAGTGTGCGCTGTGTTTTTCTCGTTAAATTGCCCAGAAAATGATGTGATCCATCGGAGGGTGGACTGTCGGCACGATGATGGATGACTCTATCAGGGAATCCCCATTAACATGCTGTATCTAACCAGAGCTTTGACTATAAAGAGGAAACCACAGCTGTATACTGCATCTACAAAGCATAACAAACAAGCACAATATAGTCAGATTTGAATTTTAAAGGAAAAGTAACGTTTTTACAATCTGAGCCTTAGTTCGGTAATAAAACAAGTTGTTTTACTCACCCATATCACTTTGGTGTCATATGGAGCATTTCCGGAGATGTTTTAGATTAGCGTTAGGCTAACGCCGTTAGCCTAGTGCTAACGCTAGGCTAACACCGTTAGCCTAGCGCGACTTATAGCCATAGCACGGGGCATTCCCCGAGCATGTAATATGCCCCGTGCGGGCTCCAAATAACACAAACTTTAGCACTTTTCAAATCATAGAAGCTCGATGTCTTTAGTCTACGATTTCGTTTGGTCAAAAGTGGCCTGTGGCCCGAGATTTAGCCATAGTTTCGAGTAAATGAGGACGCCAGTGCGCATGCGCGGAGTGTGCTCTCAGCTCCCGAGACCCAAACATAGAATGCATAGCTGTAAACTATGGATAAATCTCGGATTACAGGCCACTTTTGATTCAAACGAAATCGTAGACTAAAGACATCGAGCTTCTATGATTTGAAAAGTGCTAATCTAAAACATCTCCGGAAGTGCTCCATATGACACCAAAGTGATATGGGTGAGTAAAACAACTTGTTTTATTCCCGAAATAAGGCTCAAATTGTAAAAAACGTTACTTTTCCTTTAAAATGTAAACACCCAATTAAAAATCTTATATTGCGCAAAATTGACTCTTGTGATCTTCAAGTCACGTTAGAATGTTGTTACTTCATCAAAAACACACTTGGAGTTCTGTTTTTTTCACACGTGTTTGAGAAACTCTTTATTATTAGTCTCTCCATCTCCAAAATTCAAAATACTCCGCTTTGTGATGTCATGCAGTCGTAGTTTTTCCATTTAACAGCTACCTTTTACCTTTTGTTTAGTAGAGATTGGCATTTTCAGGGCTGAAATCATCTAAATGATTCTAATCGAGGTGTATGGAATTTAAAAAACAGTGGAGCACTTCCTGTATTACCACATGACATCACAAGGTGTAACAAAATTTTCTGTTTGAGAGAAGAACTCAGTCTAAATATGTAGGGTTTGTGTGTTAAACGTGTGAATGAAACAAAACAAAACTCCAGGTATGTTTTTGATGAGGAAACGTTATAACATAGATCAGAAAATTGAGTAATAGGTACTTTAAAACATCAAAATTGTATGTACAGTATGTAATTGCATGTATTTTCCCAGTTGTGAACTTAAATTTACAACTTGTGGTGTTATTTTAATTCATAACATAAATGTGAAACTAAGGAATTCTCAAACCAATAAATGAAGAACAATGAAAAAACTTTTTCAAACTCAGTGCTATGCAATCACAAATTTTCCAAGTTAGCCTCTAATCTATGAGCAAAACTCAGCAACGTGATCAGACGTGTTATATTTTGTATATATGTTGTATATATGTGTTTCCTTGTAGATTTCTTGACGTAAGCAGAACTTTATCCTCCCCCATAGCTGAATGTACAATAAGTTTTAAGTATTACTACCAACTTCTGCTTAGCGTTAGCATGGCCACACAAATGCTCCTCACAGCAGTCACTTCACACCATCACGGTAACTACGGTAACAGCTTCTACAGAATGTACAGTCAATTTAAACACTCTTTTACCTGTTGTGAAATCAATAGTGGCCTGTGACTACTTCAAGGTTCAGTTTCTTACATTTTCTTCTTTGGAATGTTTTCATATTTCAACACCTTCTTGATCAAGTCGGAGGCACATTCGGTGAAGTTTGATGCATGGCTGAAAGAGGGCATTATGTGGTTCTTAGTGCTGTGGTAGGAGTAGAGGGTACTTGGTGCTTTTAAAGGTGTTAAAGCAAAGAAACAGGTCCTACTCTTCTGCATGTGTCCTCTGCAGTCATGAGTGCTCACAAAGATGCCCTGTGTTACCTGCAACAAAATCATTGACTTAAGCACACATATTAGGACACATATCTGGAGTTGTATTTTGCTTCATTGACGCTTGTTTGATAAATCTTGTACGGTAAGTTCATTCCACCTGAGCTCACACAAAACACTTTGAATTTTCCCAGGATTGTTGTGCCACAGGTAGAAACTCTGTGCAGTTCCCCCTGATGCCAGTAGACGGAGCCCTACACAGGATTCCACTATGGTACCTGGAAAATATAGTCTGGTTTCATGATTTTAAAGATCCCATGACATGGTACTTCTTGATGCTTTTATATGGCGCCTTAATGGTTCCCTAATACTGTAAATGAATCCTTCTTCAAAATCAAGCCTCAGTGCATGAGATATGACTCTGACTGTCTTCATGAGGCTAAATATGTCTCTAAAATGCTTTATTCTGGGCGTTGTTGCTTGAATGCAAATGAGGAGGACAGAGACAGGCCAGTGCAGCGGGTGGGAGTGTGGCCAAATGCGCCGCTGGTTCCTCGTTTAGCGATGTGGTGTGCGCTGTCCCTACTTCCGTGTGTGTAAGCGTGGAGGAAGATATGAGATGAGTTGCATTAAAAAAACACATTTCCACAGAAAATAAAATTAAACCGCTGCTGTTTCAGAGGTTCGGATAAAGGACATCTGAGCCTGGAAACACTCTCACGTGTCTCTGATTTCATATAGATGTAGTTTTCAAGTTAACAGCTACCTTTTACCTTTTTTCAGTACAAATGGGCAATTCCAGGACTGAAATTATCCAAATGATTCGAGTGGCGCAATGGAGTTTTAAAGGTCCCATGACATGGTACTTCTTGATGCTTTTATATGGTGCCTTAATGGTTCCCTAATACTGTAAATTAATCCTTCTTCAAAATCAACACTCAGTGCATGAGAAAGACACATGTACACAGTCAGAGTAGAGGTAAGATCTTAAGCCCGAGCCCGAGCCCGAGCTGACCCGACCCGAAATTCGGGTCGGGTTCGGGCCTAAAATGTCAATCATTGCTTCGGCTCGGGCTCGGGCTCGGGCTTCTCTCTCGCTGACTTTTTAAAAAAAATACATATATGTTTATAAAAATGTATAATAAAACGATGTGTGGATACTAAACTAAGGAATACTTGTTTTAAAATAAATAATTTGGATAATACAGAGAAGGCGCTGTAATGTAATTGCTATTTAACTATTAAACAGGAGCCGCTCTTAATAATCTTCCCCTCCGCAAGTCCGCATCTATTTTGACCTGGTATCCCCAATATGGAGGAGCAAGAAGTTAAGGATAAACTAAAGACAGGAGAACTGAAAAGACAAACACGCACCGGTAAGAGTGAGGTGTGGAAAAGCTTCAAATTGATTGTTGAAAATGCTACAGAAACTTGCGTTGGCTTCGCTGAATGTAGTCAATGTGGCGCTTTGCTTTCATACGAGAGCAAAAAGACTGGCACCTCGACGTTCCCTCTGCGCGCCTGTGCAGTTGCGCACTGCTCACACATTCTCAGCGCACAGAAAACCTATGCAGCGCAGGGATGAAAGAGTTCCGCTTTTTTTTCAGCCGCGGGGTCATCTGAATACGGGGGAATCGTCCAGTATTCAGAAACAAAAGTACGTGTCTCGTATTAAACTTCTACCGGTGTAAGCCACGAGCACGCGCAAGCCGCGAGCACGCGCAAGCCGCGAGCACGCGCAGCTCTTTCCGCGTGTAGCGGGGGTGCATGTCGGATGTCGCGCACAGGGTTCCAAGGAGGGCTCAGGGAGTTAGTGTGTTTGCTCAGACACATAAAACATTAGGGGGAACATTCGACGCTGAGCAGGCATTTAAACAGCTGTACTAGCAAAATTGATGATCGTCAAACATCTATATTATCATTTGTTTCAAAAAAACGCCCCTCACAAATAAAATATGAAATTTCGGGTTTGCTTCGGGCTCGGGCCTGCAAATCAAGTTAATTGGTCGGGCTCGGGCCGGGTCGGGCTTTAATACCCGCGGGCCGAGTCGGGTCGGGCTGGATTTTTTAGGCCCGATCTTACCTCTAAGTCAGAGTCAGAATCTCTCTCTGTCTGAACAACTCATTCTGGGCCTTGTTGCTTGCATGCAAATGAGAAGGACACAGATAGGGTTAGAGGAACGGGTGGGTGGGGGGGGGGGGGGGCAAATGCACCGCTGGAAGGCTGCGCTCTGCGCTGTCTCCCACTTCCGCGTTTTAAGCGCGAAGGTAGAAAGGAGAGGCATTTCAATGAAAAAAACACATTTTCACAGAAAATAAACTTAAACCGCTGCTGTTACAGAGGTTCAGAGGTTCGGATAAAGGACATCTGAGCCTGGAAACACTCTCACGTGTCTCCAGCAAATAAAAAAACGCATCTCGCATTGCATAGCTCGGTTGTGGTCCAAATTCTCTGGGCGTGATTTCCAGAGACAGGGGGGTGGAGATCCAGACGGTGGTGGAACTGCATTTGCATTTCTTTTTTCGATGTTACGTAACAAATTTGCCTTGTTCAGAATCGCCCATTTGGGCCGTCTTTTTTCAAATGCAGAAAAGGATCGCAAATGCTCAGTTTACACATTTCGCAACTTTTAGCCATTGGGGGGGCCTAAACAGGGTAGGGGAGCTCACATTAACGTTCAAAAACCTCAGAAAGTGAAAATTTCATGCCATGGGACCTTTAAAACACAGTGGAGCTCTTCCTGTGTTACCTCATGACATCACAAGATGGAAAAGAGTGTTTTCTGTTTGAGAGAAGAGCTCACCCTAAATATACAGGGTTTGTTTTGTTAAACATGTGTGGGTAAAACAAAACACAACTCCAGGTTTGTTTGTGATAAGGAAACAGCATTATAACAGATCAGAAAATAGAGAATGGGCCCTTTAAATTGAGCCACCGAGCAGGTGTATTTTCTGGAATCTTGCTCTCATTTCCTCATCTCATTTTGGAGAATTGAGAAAAAACATACAAACTGTGTTAAAATGTGTATTGTATTGTATTGTATTGTATTGTATTGTTTGTCTGACTGCATTCTGTAAACACATCTGCACATGGCAAGTCCTTACAATAGCAAATAATTTCAAAACTGCATTGTCAATATTATTGTTTATGTTCTCCCACATATACCCCACCCAACCAAGCAAAGTGTTCAAAATTAATTTTAATTATTTATTTAACTCAAGCAGTAGGTATTTAGTGACATATAAGCGTATAATGTGCACATAGTTACATAAAACAAGAATTCTAGGAAACGCTTCATCTCCTTCAGCCAAGCCTCATAAATACATGTTTTGCTCATGACCGGAGCACCAAAGCGTAGTTCTTTCACCCACATCTTGCTCCCTCAGGCTGATAAAGTGCTCTGATAAGCTGCTGAGGTGCCTGTACCCCCACCCCCATCTTCCCTCACCCCTCCTCTCACACACACACAAACAGAGATATTGGGTTTTCATGCATTTTAGGGACATTTTTCATCTTAAAGGTGCACTATGCAGCTTTTCGGTAGGGGGTCCGTCACCTGCTTGTTTCTATGAACATGTCATTGTTTTACCTGGAATCTTCCACAGTTTGACATTAAAGGGACAGTGTGTAAGATTTTTACCCGTTAATTACCGAAATTGAAGATATCCATTCAAAAATAGTGTTTTCCAAGCCTTTTCACTTCCATCATGAAATCAAAGTATTCTGTTGGACTTAGATATAGTCGCATAAAAGGGGGATCTTCCCCATGAGGAGGCAGCTATTTTGATTACGAGAGCCGCAGAAGGACATTTGGGCTCCGCCTTCACCTTTTCCTTTATACAGTAGTTGTCAAAGGGCTCGTGGTTTTCACACAACGAGATAGTACGCGTTTGGATAAACAACGACAAGCATGTTGCCGGATCACACTTACTCCGCACATACATCGCAGGAGCAAGCACCTTCATCTAAGAGGAAAAGAAGAACATAGAACCTACCATAGTACCTACCGCGGCTGGAGCTTTGTTGCAGCGCAGGCCCGAACCCCGGGTTCAGACCGACCTCCGCCCTCCGCGGTCCAGTTCCCGCTCCCTCCCTTCACACGTGCGCGCGCTTCGTGCGCGGCTGCCGGTACCCACCTCCGGGTACGCCGAGCTCTCCGCGTTACGGCGTGCCCGGGTGACCCTCGAGGTCTGCCGTAGCTAGGACAGGAATTGCAATACCCACCATCCACCAATGCGCTATCAATCCTACAGACTTTCCCTTTAAACAGCTCTACTTTACATTCATTCAATCACAAGTGGTTTTATAGCTCAAACATGCATTCTGACTGTGAGCGGGTTTGCCTTTCCACAAATCTTAGTTGTAACTTGGTCTGATTTGGTTTCCATGAAGATAGAAATGTTTAATACCATACTGTGACACATTCCAGACAAAGCAATAACATCTTCATGGTGAAAATCATTTGACGGACCCTCCACCAGAAAAGTTACACAATACACCTTTAACCATAGTGATTATCTGCATTAACCTAAACTAAACCTATACCTTAGAGCAGAAGGAGGAAGTATATCATTAAATCTGTCTGTCTAACCCCTAGTTGACCCTTTAGCACTTTGCAGGCCTCGACTTTGACCGTGTTTAAATCCAGGCTCAAAACGCTTCTGTTTAGTTGTGCATTATTCCACACTATTCTGTTTTAATGTTAATTTTATGATGATTTTTTTTATGTCCTTCTTATTATGTCAAGCACTTTGAATTACTTGTGTACAAATTGTGCTATACAAATGAATTTGCATTGCCTTATCCACATTCATCTTTGGACACAAAATTTACTTCAAGTATTTACATCACGGGAATCTGATTTTTGACCCCATGAAGGAGGTCGACCACCGTGAATTAAGCGTGTATACCGATTTTAGTCCCCGTAATGCGATAAAAACTCGCCCATGCGCGCACACACACACACACGCACACACATTTTCACACACATATTCTTCTACACAATCTCCTGTCTGAAAGAGTGGCTTGTGCGATTGCGAGCAGTGGCCTCTTAAGTGCAGGTACGGGGCGTGAGTGGGCCACCAGCTGTGAGTGTTAAAAGAGGAGTGAGAGGGGAGACAGAAAGGGGGGTCGACCATGTGTTTATGTTGACTAATGAGCTAATTACCAAGCCCCTAATCTAGCCACGACTTGTGTCATTTGACAGGAATGTTGTGGCAGTCAAACGCAGGCAGATTATGAGTCGTTTCCTGACTGTTAAATGCAAACTACTTCTACTACTGCAACTACTACTACTGCAGGCGTCAAACCACAAGGGCCACGTCACCATTTGTTGATTTTATCCAACAGTGAGGTGGTGAATGCTAACTAGTAAAAAAAAAAAAAATTAGCAATAATTCAAAATATTTAGTTTCAATTTAATTTTGCAAATGTACATATCTGTACTAGGGATGCAAATTATCGATTAATTCATTAATCTATAGTTGATTGACCTTATTGATAGACTTACGATTAACTGATAAGCAGCGTTTTTCACCTGAATTTTAGTGTTTCAATAGGGTCTTTAAGAATATAAGCTATAGTATACATAACACTGAGTCAAAAATATATCATAGTATTAGCAACAATACAAATGTATTGATGCTGAATAACAAAATACATTCTTTCAAATTGAGGACTGGCTCAGTTGTTGCACTTGCAGCATGGAAATCTTTAAATTAAAAGGAACAGAAGAAATCAAATAACAGAAAGTTATTTAGTCTACATATTATGATGAAACCAGTGAATCCAGGCTATTTTTTAGGACATTCTCAACATTTATTTTGAACTAAGGCATCAACAATTTTTCTCTCCCTTAATCTGTGAAGGGTTACAGTACAAAATATAAATTTCACAGGGCCCCTAGACACAGCATAAAACATTACAGGGCCTCAAACCAGAACAATCAAGAAATTATAAAAGCATGTAAGTTACATGCGTTTATAATTTCAAAAATATATGGTTCTAGGTCCAGCTCTACTGTGAGTTGTATGGAACATCCAGAGAGGAAAGGGCTACATGATGTAACGCTATGGGAGTGGGTTTGCATCTTGTGTTCACATTCCAGAGTAGCGCCCTCTAGCGATTAGTTACAATTAATGCATTTTGTTCGGCCAACGTCTTGATCGACAATTAATTGTAAGTTGATTAATTGTTGACATCCCTAATCTGTACATTTTCTCTTATATGGAAACTTTCTCGGATAAACTATAGATGTTGTTAATTAGTCAATATATAAGACCTGCTCTACTGTACAAGCTACAACCAATCAGACACTCATGGACAACATTTGCAAACAGAAATGTACATTTTAAATAGCACTTTTGGATATTTGCTACAAAAGCTAGCAATAATTATTTGAGAATGGTACAAAAATGCTCATGTATGGTATTTTATGGTATCAACTATTTGAATTTTGTAATATTGAAATAAATAGCTTTATCTTCAGCCATGTCTTTTTGCCATCAAAATAAAATACCCAATTTATTTACCTTATTTCTGTATGCATTTTAGTGTTCTTCACATATGCCTGGAAGACATGTTTTGTTCAACGCAAAAGAGAATAAAAATATAATCAAATACATATTAAATCTTATCTAGCACCTTCACTTTCACATGTCAGCAAACTATGCATGTGAGTGGTAGCCATTTGTTCGAGAGCTCTTAATGCAACAACAGATACAAATTACTCAGACAACTTGATATTTGTAGAAATAATAGTACAAAAATTATAAGGTGCAGTTACCTTGATTCATAGGATGGGCCACCCAATATCCTTTAAAGGATGTGCGAATATAACTGCCCAACCCAGCCATTATCAAAGCAATAAAACCTGATAAACGCCTTGATGCGAAAAGGTGAAAAAATGATTAAAGTTAAAATTGCATGAGTAATTTTAGAATATGGGAGGTTGATCTGCCTGCCGGCACATTTCTGGACATATATCACGCTTTAATCTCTCAAGTATTTTGGAAAAACACAACTACTGTTACACACACCAGCTCCTTGGACATTTTTTTAAGATGAAAGTGAACGAGATGTGAGAGAAAACAGGCAAAAGTTTAAAGAGGATGAAGTCGATCAAATTTGGAGACAGGAGACTGCGTGGGAGGTCTGCTGTCGTCTTGGCCCCGGAGAGAGAAGTGTGAGGTGGGATCAGGTCGACCCCGCTCCCCTGTGTGTTCATCATAGTGGCTCCCCCTGGGGTGAGGCTCTGCTAACCCCCCACCTCCTCCACCCAACAACAAGCTCCATCCATCACTCCTAAGATTTCACTTTAATAGGTGGTCCTTTCCCCTCTCTAGGCCTTGTGGGAACATTTGGCTAAGGAGAACAGCAAAGGGCAAAGGTTGTATTTTGCTTGTCTAAAGACGGAACATACAGCTAATGTAACATGTGCTAATGTAATATAATATCTGAATAATAATAATTGTGGATCATTGTTAAATTGTGCTTTACAAAAAACTCAAATGATAGTAAGCGATTTTGTAGACATACAGTTCAACCCACAACTCAGCTACAGAGAATATGGTAATACAAGTAGAAAGGGAAGGTGGTCGAAGGAAGCAAATCTTGTATTAATTAACTTTTTAACATTACTGCATTGCCTGGCCTATGAAATCTTTTAGAATATCACTATCAAATATCAATATTTATGTTTGAAGAAGGACCAGAAATTGTGCAATGTTTTGTCTCTTCTCCAAATTCTGAGCATCACATGCTTTCACTGACAGATGAATGGCTGTAGATATATTGATGAAAATTACCCAGATCATTGACGATTTGACAATGTAATACAGTGGTCCCTCGTTTATCGCGGGGGTTAGGTTCCAGAAATAACCCGTAATGAGTGAAATCCGCGAAGTAGGACAACTTTATATTTTACAATTATTATACATGTTTTAAGGCTGTAAACGCATTAAAACACTGGAATTAACTTTTTGTCACATTTCTCTCTCGTTTAAACACTCAAACTTTCAACAAAATGTATTAATAGTGAAGCGTGGGAGTTCCGCCGGGAGCCCCACCGGACACGCGAGGGGAGCGGCTCATCCAATGGCACTGCCATGTCCCGGGATGCGACGCGCACCAACCCCTTGGAGAAGTGCGCGTGGTCAAATCCGTGACAGAGCAGCGTGACCGGCCTCGCGTACACCGGGGCTGCGAGCACGAGATCGAACCGCGGCGCCCGGACCATGCCTCCTCCTCAGGACCGCGTCCTTGCAGCCCGAGCCACAAACCGAATACGCACAAACGAATGCAAGAGACGCACAAAACCAGCAAAGAGCGTGAATAAAGAGGATGATTTAATCCTGTTCCAGTCCCGGTTTAGTCCAGGTCTAGACCTGGTCAAGTCCTGGTTTAGTCCAGGACCAGTCCAGGGTCAGACCTGGTTTAGACCTGGTCTAGACCTGGTTTAGTTCTGGTCTAGACCTGGTTTAGTCCACGTTTAGTCCTGGTCTAGTCCTGGTTTAGTCCAGGACCAGTCCATGTCTAGACCTGGTTTAGTTCTGGTCTAGACCTGGTTTAGTCCACGTTTAATCCTGGTCTGGTCCTGGTCCCCCCTGCGTCCCCCATCTATCATTCGGCAAAGGTCTACAGTCTCTTAGCCAATCAAGACGCAGAACACAATGTTACACTATAAAAAAAGTTACACTATAAGAAAAAAAAAAGAAATCCGCGAATCAGCGAGGCCGCGAACAGTGAACCGCGATAGAGCGAGGGACCACTGTATTCCTGATGCCCTGTAGTGCTAGTTACAATAATGTTTTACATAGTGTTGTATGCTTGAGTGTTGTATGAGGGTCTGCCAAATACTTTTCTCCATGGAAATGTTATTGCTTTGTCTGGAATGTTTCACAGTATGGCATTAAACCTTTTTATAATCATAGAGACCAAATCAGACCAAAATATAGGTAACACAGTTGGAATGCAAGTTTTTCAAGGTACTTTTGAGTTATAAAACCTGCAATTTAATAGAAGATAGAGCTGTTTAATGGCATACTGTGGAGCATTCCAGGCAGTGTAATTACATATCCACAGAAACAACCAAAAAGTTACATAGTGCACCTTTAAATCCCCAAATCTCTCATGCAGTAGCCTCCATTCAAGCATAGGTCCGTCTGGGGGATGTTGAATTGTTTGTTATTCTTTTGCTTCTGTGAGCGGCTCTGACCCCGAAGGACCACTCTCTTTTGAAGGGACAGCACAGGGAAAGTCAGGGGGAAGGAAACTCTGCAACACTATTTTATATATCAATAGAATGACTTCCCACAAATGAAGACGTGTTCCATTGGCTGGGATGAGAACAAGCTGTCGATTTCCTGTCTCGAAATCCCGATTTGAATCTGGACAATGCTGAGAGCTGAGATGTTCCGTATTATTGTTTGGGTGTTCACTCCATACAAATGTTTAGAGTATTAGTGACATTTCGATGGATAAACACAATTGTCTCATTCAGATTCATATAAATGTTGGGACAATGGATGGTAGCTTTATATGCTCTGGGAGACAAAACTCCACGATCAAAGGTCCCACCTGACCTGAGTATTTATACTGTGTTTAATGAGACATGTCTTTAAAGTATGAGGAAAAAACTGGAAGTACTCAAAGACATCCACCAGTCATTGTCCCAGCCCATAAACTGTTTATATAAATAGACAAAGCTAACCCGCTAGTATAAGGGGCCATTCAAGACATTGTTCATTCTGGTCCTCTCACATACATATATTCTCACTCTTACATACATATATATTTTAGCTCTCACATACATATATACTTTAGCTCTCACATATATACTTTAGCTCTCACATACATATATACTTTAGCTCTCACATACATACAGTATATACTTTAGCTCACACATACATATATACTTTAGCTCTCACATACATACAGTATATACTTTAGCTCACACATACATATATACTTTAGCTCTCACATACATATATACTTTAGCTCTCACATACATATATACTTTAGCTCTCACATACATATATACTTTAGCTCTCACATACATATATACTTTAGCTCTCACATACATATATACTTTAGCTCTCACATACATATATACTTTAGCTCACACATACATATATACTTTAGCTCACACATACATATATACTTTAACTCACACATACATATATACTTTAGCTCACACATACATATATACTTTAGCTCTCACATACATATATATTTTAGCTCACACATACATATATACTTTAGCTCTCACATACATATATATTTTAGCTCACACATACATATATACTTTAGCTCACACATACATATATATATTTTAGCTCTCATACATATATACTTTACCTCTCACATACATATATACTTTAGCTCACACATACATATATATACTTTAGCTCTCACATACATATATACTTTAGCTCGTGCGAGTGAGAATATATGTATGTGAGAGTGAGAATATATGTATGCGCGAGTGAGAATATATGTATGTGAGAGTGAGAATATATGTATGTGCAATTGAGAATATATGTATGTGAGAGTGAGAATATATGTATGTGAGAGGAGAATGTATGTATGTGAGAGGAGAATATATGTATGTGCGAGTGAGAATATATGTATGTGCGAGTGAGAATATATGTATGTGCGAGTGAGAATATATGTATGTGCGATTGAGAATATATGTATGTGAGCGTGAGAATATATGTATGTGAGAGGAGAATGTATGTATGTGAGAGGAGAATATATGTATGTGAGAGGAGAATGTATGTATGTGAGAGGAGAATATATGTATGTGCGAGTGAGAATATATGTATGTGCGAGTAAGAATATATGTATGTGACAGGACCAGAATGAATAATATCTTGAACGGCCCCTCATACGTCGCCACGGTCCAAATAGGAAGTGTTCATGGGGGTGTTTCCGGCTCCACTGAGTCTGGCTCTAATAGGCTTTACATTGAAAAATTGTCACCCCTCTCTGTAACTGCTGCAGTGAGCCTCATCATCTTGGTCTTAAAATGTTTGTATTAACCCATGTTGCATGATCCTGGCTATATTGTCTGTAAATAAATTCCTATTTCAAATATGGAACTCAGCTCCAAATTTGCTCCTTCAACTGCTAGCCTCGTGAGCTTCATTTGACTGGAGCCGAACACTATCACAGTGTCATCATCACCCTTCCTCAGTCTACTTCTTTATACAGTCTATGTCTCAACCCTGCAATGTTAACTGTATGCACAGACCTCAACTGAAGCCATTCGTGTTATAATAAATGGGTGAATACAAAACTATTTTAATAATATAAACAGTTTCGTTCATTTACTGACCTCTTGTGGTTGAACTGAAATCCAATATTGAGTAGAAATAGGAACTACCACTTCAAATATGGCATATAGTATTCATTTAGTAATAATATTGTTTAGCAAATCCTCATTTATAGTTCCATTTTAATCAAACTATAGAACTAATATTAATACTGCTCATGATAATACTATTCAAAGAACTCACTCCATTCATCTTTCTTTAAACATCCAAATGCACTTTTAGAGTCGATCCCTCCGGTGCACGCAGCCCCTCCCACACCAGTCTGTCTCTTTCTCTTTTTCCCTCTCTCTTTTTCCCCCTCTCTCTGCCTTCTCATCAGCCGTGCGCCTGCTCCCTCCTGTCAGCTCTCCAAACAAAGGTCTTAAAGTGTAATAGCCACTAATCCCAGGCATAATGTGCTCTTTCATCTCCACCGAGCAAGAAGAAGGAGCTGTTGTCCCCTACTTTCACTCCGAGAACACTTTGTGATGGCGCTGTGAGCCTGAGTGAGGTTTTTATTGTCTGCCACACACATGGATAGAGTTTAAAACAGGCCCTCAAGACATTTTAATATATGGGAATTTAAAATGGCTGTTTATTAGATTGTAATTCAATTCTGATTAATTTAATGTTTCATCTGGGAAAAGCTAAATGAGAACTGGCGTAAAAGTACAAAATACAACTAGGAGGTTATATGTTTGGAAACTTAAGTTTAATAGAACAACCCTGTATATTTATTGACATTCTTCTAGGTTATCTACTGGTAAAGAAAGATATTTCCAATAGAATCTGGATATTCTGAAAATCTTTTGAAAAACTTTATATTGTGTTCAATGAAGCCAGAATGTGATGGGTGATATGTCAGTTCCAATATAAGTTACCATGATATTGCAGGGGTTTACCAGATATCCGTAACAGACGGTTATTAAAATATTGGGCAATGATGCCTGTGTAATCCTACAGTCATCCAGCTATGATCCAAAGCAAAAGAAAAAGTCACTTCTGTCAAATGGACAAAACATTTTGCAGCTCATCCAAGCGTTGTTTTTTTGTGTGTTTTGTTTTGTTTTTTTCAGTTTGATTGCTGGTGGACACTGCCTTATATCTGGCACAGATATTTTCTCTAAGCTGGTCCAGTCTTTGTGTTGCCTTGCATGTAATTCTCAGTTGTCCTCAGTGAATCAGATTTGTCTTTTTGAACAGACTAGTGAGTAAACATGGAAACAGAATCACAATTAGGCTAAAAATATGGCTGTTTACATATGATTTTATATCCCAGATAAATACATTTTGCTATTATGTGAAGTGAAAAGCTGAGATCTTATACAATAAGAAAGACATCATGAGGTGAGGTCTAACACAGTAACTGTGGAATTTTTATGATATTGAAGCTATAGGCTGGTAATGGTTATTTAACTATAGGCTTTAAATTACTGTCCCCCTCTCACTGTAATATTATCTTATTATTATTAACTGTATTGTTTTTAGTTAAACATCTGTCCAGGGAGAACAGATGAAAAATCAGCTTTTGGTTCATTCTGATACATTTACAGTTAGCTCAACTGGTAAGTCACTGACTTTCCCCTCGGGGGTTGTGGGTTCAAATCCCCCCTGGCAATGAGCTAGCCAGTGTGGGTCCTTGGGCAAGACCCTTCACGGTACTGCCCCCCGGGCACCGAAAGATGGCTGCTCACTGCTCCTGAAAAAAGGATGGGTCAAATGCAGAAGTCAAATTTCTCCCGTGTGTCACTGTGTGTCATTGTGTGTGAGACAAATAAAGGCTTAATCTTAAATCTACAGTATTTAGGTGCAGTGTTGATTAATGTACACTCTGTCAAACAAATAAATAGGGGTGATTTTGAGAATTCTATATCCCAGGGGCTATGCAACATTTTTTATCAATGAACTTATATATAGCTGAAATGTAAATATTTTTGTGTAACTATCTTATTTGGACCCCAGTAAGAATAGGGTCAGCTTGTCTATGATAATGGGGATCCTATCAATAAACAATATAAACACAACTTTGTAGACTTTGAATAAGAACATATGTTTTTTTTTAAACACGCCATAAAACTCTTGAGCACATAACGCTTAGGCTGCCGGTGCGCTCCTCCACCTTTGGCCTGGATTCTCTCTGCGGTGAGGCCAGTCCATGTGCAGCTGGAACACTTTCTGTGGTTTGGCCAGGTGTCTCTCTCTCTCTCCCCTTTCTGTCTCCTCTCTCTCGCTCTCTCTCCCTGGAATACGCAGTAGGCCTCAGCGGGTACCGGGGCCTGGAGTCCGCCCCTCCGCCCGCAAACACCCACCTGCCTGCTGGTCAGCTGTAACCGATCCGAGCGAGGAGCGGCGCTGGAGGGGAACACGAAAATGAAGACGTGTGTGAGCTTGTGTGGACGAGGAAAACTCAGAGAAAAAAGGGGAAAGGGGGGGTAGAGAGTGGAAATTTTGGATAAAGCCACTTTGGTTAAAAAGTTTGAGACTCTTAATATGGTTTCCAGGGGCTCTGGCAATGGCGTGGGGAGGTATCAAGTGCAGGACGTGATATCTATGATGGGGAGAAGTGGTGAGAGAGTGGGGAGAGCAGAGCCAACGTTTCAAAAGTGGTTAGCTGCAGGTTTGGTAAAAGGAGCCAGCTGTGCATCCTGGAGGTCCAGCGCACTAACCAGGGACAGCAGAGTAAAGAAAAACTATAGGAGGCCAGCATTTCATCCAAAACGTTGTGTCCAAAAAGTGTTCAAAACTTTGAAACCGAAATACACTTTTTCCCGTATTAAATGGTATTGTTTATATTAGTTACTCTATGGTCTGTATGTCCCTGGAGCAGAGGTGGCTAGCTACGAATGAGCTACTTTTACACGAAATTAGAATTCAATTTTCATCTTACCATACGTACGTTTAATTGTAGTTTTAATATTTTGAAGCAGTAGTACTCTTACGTGAATACACTTTTTGTATACTCTTTCTATTTCTAAAGTTTATAAGTGAAAACTCTATTGTGAGAGCTTTTATGAGAAGATTTAAGTACATTACATTATGAGTTACGTCCTATATCTACAGTAGTTTAGGGCATAAAAATGGTCACACAATAGTATTTTCAAATGTTTAAATAATGTTAAAATATAGATGTGTTACTGTTATGGTGGGCACTCTCATTCAAGTTGAATATTGTGACCTTTGACTTGCTAAACATACATTTCAGAATGAGCAATTAACAATTTAAATCAAAATATTATGCTTAAATGGGGAAAAGTCCTTAAAATGTTGCATATAAGAGAAAGCTAAAACCTACAAACAGCTTTCTGAGAGAAGGACATTATCACATTCTAAAATCTGAGAACAAGAAATAATAGTAAGGCAAGAATGCAACATTTCCACGCTGGCTTGCACACTGTATTTACTGTTTTCAAACTTTTGGCTCAATTTTTTAAAGGAACCCAGCTGTGCGTGGTGGAGGTCCTAGACTCTAAACAGGACAGCTCAAACCAACACAGGGGGAGGCCGGGGTTTCAGAGCGGCCTGAGTCCTGACCTGATGTTCCAGGAGACTTTGCCAATTGATGGGCCCCAGGAGAGCCATCACCGGGCCCCCAAACAATCAGCCATTCATCGGCCCTGACCGCCGCAAACAGGCAGTGACTAGGGCTAGAGGTCACTATACCGGCAATGGTATGCAGTTAGCAACATTTTTGTAGCAAATCACAGGTCTGACTGTTTGTGAAATACAATGTGTTTTTAAACAAATTTTCAGTGGTAAATTAGAATAGTGAAAATGAAAAAGGTAAGTTACCATATTGTCAGTGATGTAATTTAATGATGCAGTGGACGTCTGGTGCTCAGGCTATAAAATAAATATTAAAGGTGCACAGTGTAACATTTCTGATGGAGAGTACGCCACCCTTTTTGTATTTAGGGAGACGTTATCGCTTTGCTTGGTATATCCGACAGTATGGTATTAAAGGAGAATTAACGTTTTTTACAATCTGAGCCTTATTTCGGTAATCAAACAAGTTGTTTTACTCACCCATAGCACTTTGGTGTCATATGGAGCACTTCCAGAGATGTTTTAGATTTGCGATCTCCGTAATGTGAGTTCTCGAGGCACATGTTTGCGGTCTCCAAATAACACAAATTTTAGCACTTTTCAAATCACAGAAGCTCGATGTCTTAGTCTACGCTTTCGTTTGAGTCAAAAGTGGCCTGTAATCCGAGATTTATCCATAGTTTCGAGTAGATGAGGACGCCAGTGCGCATGTGCGGAGTCACATCTTATTTCGCTCTCAGCTCCCGAGACCCAAACATGAAACGCAAAACTGTAAATTATGGATAAATCTCGGATTACAGGCCACTTTTGATTCAAACGAAAGCGTAGACTAAGACATTGAGCTTCTATGATTTGAAAAGTGCTAAAGTTTGTGTTATTTGGAGACCGCTCGGGGCATATATTATATGCCCCGAGAACTCGCGTTACGGATATCGCTAATCTAAAACATTTCTGGAAATGCTCCATATGACACCAAAGTGCTATGGGTGAGTAAAACAACTTGTTTTATTACCGAAATAAGGCTCAGATTGTAAAAAAAGGTTCATTCTCCTTTAAAAGTCTATTCATTCTTTGCTTTATTAGAGATGATTTTATTGCTCAAAAAATACCCTTAAGAACATGGATATTTCTGTGAGTGGGGCCACCTCTCCACTGAACTGATCTGTACTTTGGACTATGTGGCGTACCCTCCCCAAGAAAAGTTACACAGGGCACCTTTAATGGAGATGCTATGCTATTTGACTGGGATGTTCCACAGTATGGCACTATATGGCACTATGGCAATGTGGCAATATGGTTATAAGTCAGACTGGTGAAAAGCAACCTCACTCACATTGAGAATGCAACTTTTTTCAAGGTATTTTTGATTAATTTAACAGCTGTAATTGAACAAAGGTAAGATAGATACACCTAAGACATGAGACAAGCAAGTGGCAGACCATCTACTAGAAAGGTTCTATAATGCACATAATAAATCTAAATACTGGTCAGTAACAATGATAACTTTATTCAAATATTGCTAGAGTAACTGCATCAGTGGAGGTCTGTCATATTCCTTGCATTGCTTGTACTGACTACTGTTTGTGTTTGCTTGGTTGTCTAAGTGTTACTAAAATCCCAGACTAGTTTGCCACTGCCTCTAACCGAAACCAAAACTATGCAGTAACAACTCAATACTAAATCTGTCATTGCAAAAGGCCCATTTTCACGGAAAACTCATAATTTGACAAATGCAGTTTAATGTACGTTTCTATGCCACCTACATCGAAAATCCCAGACGGTATTTCCATTGTGAAATTCCCTCGTTTTTCTGCACTGAAGAACACTGTGCATTCCCCTGTGAATATGGCTGGTGTATTTTTGGATAATGTGGCTTCAGCTTGTGGTGCCAAAAGTCCACACGGCTGTTACATAAGACGTATGATCCACTGCAGACCTCGCAACTATATGGAAATGTGGAAAGTAACTCAAATAATACTGTAATTGAGTAGATTTTGAGGAGTAATTGTACTTTTTTAAAGTATATTTTTAAAGAACCAATATTACGCTATTTTCTAATCTATGTTATAATTCTTCATCAAAAACATACCTGAAGTTTGTATTTTTAGAATTGTTTGGATAATTTCAGCCCTGCAATTGCTGATCTCTATACTGCACAAAAGGACAAAGATTGCTGTTGATTACCACTATATGACATCACATGGTGGAACAGAGCATTTTAAGATTTGGAGATGTACACAGACTAATAATAAATAAATAAAAAAAAATAAAAAAAATACTCAAAAGTGTGTGAATGAAACAAAACACAACTCCATGTATGTTTTTGATGAGGAAAATCATTCTAACAAAGCTCTCAAGGATCCATTTTGTGTATAGGACATTGTGTATTGTACACTTGTTATGGAGTTGAAATCTAAACATGTAACAATTGTTACATTTCAGATTAATGTACAATCAATGTCTCACCGCAGTCTCTGCTCATTTTAGATTGGCTCAGAAATATGCAGATTCTGGTTTAAAATAACTGACCAGCTTTAACTAACAAAATCATGGGGATGGTCCCCGGGTCAAATGCAGAAACCGATTTCCCCTGTGTGAGATCAATTGTCAATCTTTTAATCTTCTAATCACTGTAAGGTGCTTTGTGTTACAATTTTATATGAAAAGCGCTTTATAAATAATGTTTGATTGATTGATTGATTGAACTAATTCTAAATCTAATTAATGAAGATGAATATAACATTATACTAAAATTATGTAAAAAAAACAAAAAAAAAACTTATAACTATTACTTTGAGTAATTTCTTTGCAGTATGCAATTTTTCTCATTTAGTGTCCCCTGTATCCATGGACATGTTACTACTATGATTTGAATGTTCCACAATATGGCATTAAACTATCCTGCATGCATTCAACTGATGACCCCCTGATTCCCCTACTTGTACTGTGTAACTTCATCACCCGCTTGTTTAATTGTAATTATTTTTGCTTGAAATGTCCCACAGTACAGTATTAATCTTGTCCTTTTTTGCATTTATTCCATTACAAGAGTTTTCATTGCTT
The DNA here is from genome assembly GCA_036785185.1 of Paratrypauchen microcephalus. NCBI lineage: Eukaryota > Metazoa > Chordata > Actinopteri > Gobiiformes > Gobiidae > Paratrypauchen > Paratrypauchen microcephalus. The sequence goes on along the minus strand of JAVJIX010000021.1, from coordinate 3,004,201 downwards.
AAAAATACACATAAAACAGCTATTCTTGATACACTGAGATGCCTATCCACAGATCTCGCCTGTATCTTCATCATCATGGAAGAAGAGTTTAATACTTTACTGTGGAAAATTCAGCAGCCACATGGAGACAATCAGTTGGCATACCCTCCACAAGAAAAGTTACACATTTCCCCTTTAAGCACAAATTTTAACTAATATTTCGATCACTGACTATATGAATACAATAGCAAGTTTTACAGCACTCACCAGCCCATATCCTTTCACTGGCCCCATAGTATATCATTGTTATTTCTCTGGTCAGTTATTTTTAGAGTGAGAATAAATACACCGTGGTGTGGGTGGGAGACAGGTTAGGGCGAGGAACATCTGTCCTTTCATGGCATCTCTGCGTTGGTATGCTCAGAATCCAGTCCCTGTTGAAAGCTGGTTGGAGCTTCACTGGTTCACTGGACACTGGGCTGGCACGTCCACCCGAAATGAAGAAAAGGGTGTGGAAAGAGGGGCAGCCAAAAGCCAGTCTCCCATGGCAGCAGCTACTCCATCCCAAAGGTGCAGGACGTACAATAAAGTCTGGAAGCATAAGATAGTAAAGATAGTAAAATGACTCTGAGCTGAGATTGTTTTTTACTCAAATATTATCGCTACATTATATTATTTCTGCGGCACTTTCTGCGGCTTAAAGGTGCACTGTAAATGGAATGTTCCACCTTGAACAGCTCAATTACAGGTGGTTTTATAACTCAAATACCTCGAAAAACAGGCAACAAGATAGAAAGGTTTAATACCATAATATGAAACATTACAGACAAAGCGATAACATCTCCATGAAGAAAAGCACGTGACGGACCCTCCACCAGAAATGTTACACAATGCACCTTTAACTGGTCGGCTATTAAGCAGTAATTGAGTACTTGATTCAGTCAGGGAAACTCATTACTTAGATGATTGTTTTTCTAATCTATAATAATATATTAATCAAATAGACAGTGAGAGTTTTTTGTGTTGACCAGTGCATAAACTATTATTATTGATTTATTTTTCAGTCTTGGTTATCGTAAAGCTTTAACTCAAACAATTCTATAAGAACAATCAGGAATCAGGAAGGAATCGCTTTATGACTGTATACTTTTGCTTCATTGTTCCTGTTATGATATTAAAATTATGATGATACTAAAACTTCTTTCTTTAGACAATGCCCTAAACCTTAAATTATAGTACTTTCTTTTATATTACCATGTGGTCTTATATCTGTGTAATCCCTCAGTCATCAAGTATATGTGCTCTATACTCAAGATCATTCTATAGATATTCAGGAAAGGCTCATTTCTGTCCTGTGAATGTGACTTTTTTAGTATTGATACCTGCTCAAATGAGTATCTACTTTCGATACTAGTTTTAGTATTAATTAGTATCTGATTTTCAATTTTTACAGCCCAACTGTTTTATATATAGATTACATTTTACACTGTAGTCCTGCAGATTATGTGCCACACTGACTTAACAGAAAATATGAGTTTTAAGATGCTGTCGTATTTTAAATTGTTAGCGTATACAGCTGATTGTATTCCACAGTTTTCACAGTGAGTGGTGTGAATAAAGCAGGCTCCAGCAGACAGAAGAATCCATTAGATGAGGAGTTTCTTTGCTTCTTTCTGCTGTGGCCTTGCTGTGTTTTGCTTTGTCAGCCGTGCGGCACAGAGCAAGTAGGGAAACTTTTAGGATGAACAGCAGACTAAATAAACTCTCTGAAAAAATAATATCACGTATTCACACTGACCGAGAGACAAATGCATTCTTTGGCAACTGGACTTTGGACAGAAATCCCGAGTTTGTGCACATTCTTTTTCATATTTACAAGTCTTTGAAGTGAGATCTTCAAATAAAAAGGTCAAATGTTGTAGGCAGAACTTCACAATGTAGTTGGCTGATAATAACGAATTAACAACAGGGATTCTGTATTGAAGAATGCGATATTAAAAATGGTAAAGCTGTAGTCATTTAATTGTTTAGTCAATTAATCTGCCGATGGTGTCTTAGTTGACCTTTTTGGTTGACTAATCATCTTATTTTATTGGGATTAAAATGATATATGGACCATGGAATAAAGAAGAAAGCAGTGAGTTAGAGAGACTGGACCGTTTAATGCGCTTGTGGATATGCTGTTTACATAGCATTTGCGTAAAAATCTTATAATTCCTGCGCGCCTGCAGCCTAGATATCAATTAGGATTTGGAAGTTTGAATAATAATTTCCTTTATTTGGGCTAAATCTTATAATATCCTAAAATTATTGTCAGATCTTCAGCGTAACTGCGTGATGCCAGCTTTACGCATTGTGCCAAGTGCCTTTACGCAGCATTTTGTGCGTCCTCTTCACTCCGTTCGTGCGTAAAAGGAGCTAGAGGACAAATATTGGATCACAAACAGGCCTGAAACACGTGCTCACGCAGGGTGCAGATGGAGGGGGCTTTCTGTTGATGTTTTCCACCTTCACCCACCGCCCGCTCTCTCCTCAAAACCAGACCAAGGTGAGATCCGATCACGATGATAGAAAAAAAAAAGTACTAACGTGACTTTGGAGCTTTAAGGCTCCATCCACGTTTAGCCGTGACCTTAGAGAATAAACAAGCCGAGGATAATTTTAACATGGGCCTTTTGATGCTCCCAGTGTGAACGCAGAACACACAGGCTTATAAATACAGACACCTTTTTTCAGATGCGGGACGGTCAAATGTAGCCACCAGAAAGGATATTTTTGGATGAATGCTTGTATCAGTTTACGGTTAAAGGTGATGTAGTTTGTTTGATGGCTATTTACAGTAAACTCGCAATGTACATAATAGGCTCTCAGTGTTCGGCTAGTGGAGCCAAGTAAGCCCTTTCTCAAATGTTTTTTTTTTTTTTTTTTGTAAGGCTCATTCTTGATGACGAAAAATATTACGCATGCGTAAAAATGCTTAGAGGCCGATTGCATATTTTTAATGACTTTTATATATATGTGTGTGTCTGTGTGTGTGTGTATTTCGAAAATGAACATTTAGATCATATTTTTCTATAAATAGCCTAGTTTCTATTCCATCTAGCCAAACTGATTCAAACCTCAGATTGATCAATATTCAGAAATCAGAAATATAGGTCAGTTTATTTTTCTGTGGATTTTTCCGTACAAAATGTGTATATACAAATATATATTATGCTAAATTAATTACATTTTAAGTGGCTCATTTATTTAATTATTTATTTATTTTCATTTAGGCTGATCTTATCCTAAACTCCATAGGCCTTAATATGCCATTTTTGTACTTTTAGTTAGCCCGTACTTTCGAGTAAATACACAAGATAGTATAGGCTTACCAAAAATATTTAAAATGAAATACTTAAATTTATGTCAGCAAATGCTTTCAATTCAATACAGGTATCTGCAGTGTGGTTAAGAATTCCCCATTGTAATGTAGTGTGAGAGGAGCAGCTGAAGGCCTGCCCCGAGCCCTGTATTTAGACTGCATTCAGCCTGAAATCTGCTCTCACACTTCTTGTCAATATTAAAACAACACCGGGTCACAATAAAGCCAAGCAGAACACATAACATATTGTCATCTTGTACATTAAATCATTTATATAATTATCATGCCCACATATCTATAATTCCTTGAAGATTCCTGTGATTAAACTTGGTGAAAGATAAAAAACCCAGCATGCCGGTACTTGTCTGTGGCACACATGGGAAAAAACAACAGCAGTGAGTTGGCTACTTGAGCTCCTTTTGGAAATGCAGTTGTTTTAATTGTGAAGTTAAATGAGTTGTTCACGGAGGGGCTTTACATGTAATGTGATCTGTAGTAACACATGTAATGGAATGTCTATTCTTCTTCTTGTTCTCCACAGTCGCGTTTGATGCCGGGCCAAAATCATCAGACCGAAGAACCTCCAGAGATATGCATTACTCAAGAATACACTTATTCAATGACAATCTGTATTCACGGTACGTTTTGGACGAAAAGAGCAGTGAACAAACAGCTGGTGGAGGACAGTTTACAGCAAGCAGCGGCTGTAGGTCTATTTTTCACTGTACTGTACAGTGTGCCATTTAATATCGTGCTATATTTTGTCTTTATCCACTGTGCTAATAGGCTACTGTCCAGAAAATAGTAAAATAAATAAAATATCTTCTTTAAGTCTGACCTATAGGATAATCTTAACAGTTGAGAAAAAAAATTGTGCAGATAATATTCAAAATACAATTGACAAGAATATAAATTTGTATTAAAAATCACTATTCTGCCCATAAAATTGATCATAACTTTTTTTTTTACAAGAATTACAATTGTCAATTTTCACAATAATGTAAACAAAATATGAATTCAATAATAATTTCCAATCCAACTTTATTTGTGTAGCACATTTTATAAACAAAGCCATGCGCGTAATAGCAAAGGAAGACAAAATAATACATAAAATAAATACAACAGATAAAAATAGTACCTCATAATAGTAAAAAAAAAAAAAAATTACCTCAAAAAAAGCAAAGAAATAAAAACAATAAAAGACACAGATTACTAGAGAATCAGTATCCAAAGCAGAAATGAATCGAAACATTTTTAAACCTGTTTTATTCTCTTCACAGGCCTGTTGTTTGGCTCCACTCGCTGCTCTGTGAATTAACCTAATCTTTGTCACCTTTGAGGTCAACATCAACAATGTTCCAGCATGTGGGCGAACGCAGTCAAGGCGTCGAATAACACCACTCCGCTCATTAAATGGGAGTAAACCACCTCACAAACACATTCTACGCCCTCTCCTCTCCTCAATATTGCCTGCCGAGGTACAAAATACACCTTTTAAAATACTGTCAACGTCTATGTGTAGTTGAATACGGAACACAACGTTATTGTTTCGAAATTTCCGCCCAAAGAATTTTCACAACACACTCCGAATATTTAGTGTAATAGCTGGTTGCTGCGTTATGTGTAAGTCTAGCTAGAATCTGTCAATCTCTTGCCCCCCAGGCTAATTAAAAAGGACTTTATTTGTTTGCATAGTGCAGGCTGGAAGAGTGGATGCACAAAGGGGGCATTACGAGCTTGCCATCCCTCCCTTAAATCACTCCCCAGTGCCCAAAACGCTGACAACACACTAGCAAAACATCCAAGCTGACTCACCAAGCTAAATAAAACTTATAATTACTCCTATGTGATTTATTAACATATTTGAAGTTGACCAATTTTTCCTTGTCAATGCTTGCTGGCTTGCTCATAGTGTTTTGTGTCTCAATAGGGGTCGTCTATGGAGCAAGGAGCTTATGAGAAGTGGCAAGGGACTGAAAAATACTGCGTGCACTGCCATCAGACATGACATGTGAGGGGGGTGGTTCTCTGCTGCCACCTGTCTGTCAGTGGAGGTATGAAGAAGAAGAGGTGTAGGAGTAAAGGTGTTGTGTAATTCTTCAAGATCGAACATAAGGAAGATTTAAACTTGGGTCCAAAACTGTGCTCAAAAATCAAAATAGACTCCTCCAAAATTATAGTGCTAATAATGCTTAGTAGTCACTGTACGTTTATATAATTACATCTTATTTGACACCAGTCTCTTGTTCTTTCTGAAACTTATTTACAATTTATTATTATAATTTATATTTTTTGCTCTTCGTTATTATAATATATTGTGATGTGTGAGCTACTGTGTCCAAATAATTTCCCTTGTCGATCAATAAGGTTTGTCTAAGCCTAAGTCATACTTCAATACAGGCAGTATATTGTCTATTGTACAAATGAAAACATAGACCTTTATTGATCCACAAGGGAAATTATATGGACACAGCAGCTTACTCATCACAATATAATATAATAGCAAAGAGTTAAATAAAAAAAAAGGTAATAATAATTTACAAAATAATAATTTTGTAAGTAGCAAAAAAGACAGGTATCAAATAAGACATAAATATAAATAAATGTACATGCATAAGTCAAAATAAAATAGAAAAATAAGTAATAAAATATAAAATCAGCTATATACAAGAGGGCATAAGGTTATCCGTTACATAAGACAGTTGTTGTACAGTTGTAGGGAGTATTATCTGTTACATCAGGTTGAGTTGTTGTACAACTCTATGGAGTATGTTAACAACATGAAATACATAGGAAAATAATGTGTTTAGATCTGTTATTGCAATTAAGTAAATAAGGCAGTAGGACAAAAACCTATTAAAGCCTATAATAGTCTATATGGGGGGGAAAAAATAGCAGGAAATGCAATATGCAGTTTATTGATTAAATATTATATTAAGAGTAATAAACATACACACAATTCAAGTATAAAATGGGATTCAATCTAATTATAATTTAGCAAACAATCTTCATAATTCTGCATTTGAGAGACATATGCTACACGGCTGTTGGCACTTCCCAAATAAGGACGACTGTTTGGGTCTCTTTATGGTCTGGTTCCCGATCCTCCTGCATTTGAACTGAAAGTAGGAGGAATTGACTCACCAGTGGAATTGGAGGGAATTTTAAACATTTATTTACTATGTTAATTAGTCTTGTGTCTAAGTCAAAGTTGATTCCTCAGTCAAGTTTTTGTATAGGATAACATATGCCTACATAAGAGCCCTATAACGTCGAAGGATTTGGCTTCTCTGGATAAATAATTTGACAGACTCTCTAGAGGAAGGCAATACATTTCTCTGTGTTTATGATCAAAAATCTCCAAAAGAGAATGTTTGGGCAGCGAGAGCCCGTTTAGCATGATCCGATATCCCAGCAGAAATACTCTTAGACAGGAAGCTGCTTTTGCTCTAACATAAATAACAATCAGGACTGGAGTAAACCAATCAGCAGCTTTGTTTCCAAATATGCAGCAATCAATTAGCCGATGGATTTCCCTGCAAATGAACAGAGCATATCAAAGCCTCTCAGGAAACAGGTTACGGCTAATCTACAGTTTGTTTTGGCTAATTGGAAATCCCAGTCTGTAATTCTGACTCAGGTTCATTTCAATCGGGTTTACATTACACAGGTTTAAATCATATGACAGATCTCTGTGCTCTCAGGCCAAATGAGGATTCTTATAGAGCAGCTAGTTGGATGTGTTTTCAATCTTTTTTACTTTTAACTGACTTATTCAAAGTGCTATTCAACAATGATGCATGCGATTTTATTGATAGTAGAATAATTATGCTACTTCCTCTTAGCAACATGAGGATTAATTTGTTTTCTTATGATGTCAGACAAAATTTCAACTTTGTTACGAAGAAATGTTCTTATTGTTCATGTATTGGCAATCAAAACTGACTCTTGAGCAATAAGCCATGTTAGAATGTTGTTACCCGGTTGTGTTTTGTTTCTTTCACACATGTTTGAGTGACTCTTTATTATTAGTCTGTCTACATTTCCAAAGCTCAAAATGCTCTGTTCCACCTTGTGATGTCATGAATAATTTTCAGCCTTTTACCTTTTACCTTTTGTTCAGTGGAGATTGACAATTCCAGGTTTGAAATGATCCATATGATTCTAGTGAAGGTGTATGGAGTACACACAGCGGAGCACTTCCTGCATTACCACAGGGTGGAACAGAGAGTTTTCTATTTGAGAGAAGAACTCAGAGTTAAATATGTAGGATTTGTGTGTTAAACGTGGGTGAAGGAAACAAAACACAACTCCAGGTCTGTTTTGGATGGGAAACAACATTATAGCCCTGAGAAAATATCGCAATATGGTATCTAACATATTTGTTTTTTTTTTCTTACAGCTCCAAAATACTAAGGTTTATTTATGCTACAATTGTGAGATTGTTAGTTCTATCCCTCCTTTAGTATAACTATGGAGTAAATGGTTAAAAGAAAGCATTTGCGTATTTTGTAATCCCTTTATAAACCTGAGCCATTAATATTTGTGATCACGCTGTGCTGTTAGCTGAACACACACTGGTGTAATTGAGACATTCCCCAACCACAACACTGAAAACAGATCTTCAGCACATTGCATTGATTTAAATGCTTGACAAATAGCTGTGGAATGAGCACTAGCAGAAGCATCTGGTTTGAAGGTGGCTGCCATATCAGTGCATAAAAAGTAACAGAAGCTTGTATTTTATGAACAGGAAATGAAACAATGACTCGGGACAGCACCATCACAGATTTAGGAGGACTGGTGGGGGATGATCTGTGGAGGCATGTCTTAATGTGGTCACCCGATTTGTAACTCGTATGTCTAGAATATGTAAGGATATGGGCCAGCGCTAAAAGATTGAATTTCCTGTTAGAATGGTTACTATTCAGATCTTTTATAGATTTGTTTTTTTCTTTTACATGATTTGATTTAGCATTCAGTAAGGCATAGCAATTGTCCAAACTGGTGGGGATTTAAACACACATTACATGCATACACACTTTATAATAATTACATGTTTAATCTCCTTAATAAAGCATGGACTAAGACCTAATACATAATGGACAAATAGTTTATTAAAGGAGAATTAACATTTTTTTACAATCTGAGCCTTGTTTCGGTAATAAAACAAGTTGTTTTACTCACCCATAGCACTTTGGTGTCATATGGAGCACCAGAGATGTTTTAGATTTGTGATAGCCGTAGTTCTCAGGGCATATAATATATGCCCCGTGTGGTCTCCAAATAACACAAACTTTAGCCTGTAATCCGAGATTTAGATTTATCCATAGTTTCGAGTAGATGAGGAGGCCAGTGCGCATGTGCGGAGTCACAGCTTATTTCGCTCTCAGCTCCCAGGACCCAAACATGAAACGCAAAGCTGTAAATTATGGATAAATCTCGGATTACAGGCCACTTTTGACTCAAACGAAAGCGTAGACTAAGACATTGAGCTTCTATGATTTGAAAAGTACTAAAGTTTGTGTTATTTGGAGACCGCATATCTTATATGCCCCGAGAAACTCGCGCTACGGCTATCGCTAATCTAAAACATCTCTGGAAGTGCTCCACATGACACCAAAGTGCTATGGGTGATTAAAACAACTTGTTTTATTACCAAAATAAGGCTCAGATTGTAAAAACCGTTAATTCTCCTTTAAAGCCCCAGTGTGTAGGATTCGTGGCTCATAGGTGGATGGTGCTATTGCACTTTCTGTTTTAGCTACGGCAGACCTCGAGGGAGCCAAACACACATTCCCGATCATGTACCACGACACTCTACACATCAAATGAAACCTTACAGTCTCCTCTTTTTGACTATGCAATTCATTTCCCTGCAAAACAATCAGTCCCCGAGCACATGGGGCTTTTATACGGAAAAGCACAAAACGAGGTTAGCTTACCTTAGAATGCTTTGCACAGGTCAAACTCTGTATTTCACCATAGACTTGCTCTCAATTTGTCCGTAAGGATCCAGCGAATAAAATCCAGTAAAACAATTTAGTCCAAAACACGTGTTAGATCCATTACGACGTCTGATCCGGCAGCATGCTTGTGTTGTTTACCCAAAACCACGAGCCTTGCCGAAGGCAAAGGCGGAGCCCAAATGTCCTTCTGCGGCTCTCGTATTCAAAATGGCTGCCTCTATAAGGGGAAGATCCCCCTTTTATGTGACTATATCTAAGTCCAAAAGAATACTTTGATTTCATGATGGAAGTGAAAAGGCTTGGAAAACAATGTATTTTTGAATGGGTATCTTCAATTTCAGTAATTAACGGGTAAAAATCTTACACACTGTCCCTTTAAGAATGACTCAGGCTAAGCAATTTAATTACTACTCTAACTTCTAATCCTAACCACTTCATTACATACTTACTAAGCCGAGGACTAGTTGTTATAAAGGGGTACCAAAAGCAGGCCTTTCATATTTAGGAGCAAAGCCACTCCAAACCCCACCAATCAAACACTAACATTTATATTCATATAGGTATGGTGGGTGAAGGGTGCTGCCAAACAACACAAGATTTTATGTATGTATGGTTAGACTGGGCATCAAACTACAGATCTGTTGGGGAAACCACTATAACACGGAGCCAAAAAAAGAGTTAACCTTTGTACCAAATCTAGTGTCAGTATCATGATACCAACATTTCAAACTCAATTTCGATACTCAATACTGATTCGGATACTGTGGTGATTATAAAAAACACACTAGTTAGACAACAGAATGTGATTTTCAAAATTAAATGACAGTACTGTCTATATTAACATATGGTGTTATCTGTGTAATCCCGTATGTTCATGAGTGTATCCTAACTAGTCTATGTGCGCTTATACTTGTTCTGATACAGCTCAAGATCATTTGAAATTTATTCAGGAAGGATTCATTTCTGACCTGTGAATGTGACTTTTTGAGTATCAGTACTTGCTGAAATGAGTATCTAGTTTCGATATTAGTTTTAAAATGTATTAGTATCTGACTTCAATACTTTTGACAACCCTAACCAAATCTATATATCCACCTGGGACCCGAAGAATCTAAATTATTATTATTATTATTATTATTATTTTAATTTCCTGTTTGGAGGTAAATAAACACCTTAGCATTTACATTTTGTTAATTTTATTTTTATTCATATTTTTGTAACATGTCCTCTGTAATGGACTGTAATAGTGTTCAATCCATGTCAAGTTAACCTAACCTAAACCTAAACAAAAACATTTTTCGGTCGGTTTTACAGTCGCCCCAAAAAGTTTTTAGGCTCCTTTTTAATTTATTATTTATTTATGTATTTTTATCTATTATTATTATTGTATGTTTTATTTTAATTTTCTAGGTATTATTTATTTATTTACTTACTTATTTATGTATTTTATTTATATTTTTTTTATTTTTATGTGTTTTATTTATATTTTTATGCATTCTTCTTCTTCTTCTTCTTCTTCTTCTTCTTCTTCTTCTTCTTCTTTATTTATTTATTTATTTTATTATTATTCTTTTTTTTTAATCATAGTGCAGCTACAAACTAGAATCTATCTCAAAACTTAAAAGATGTCCACTATAAAGGACACAAATGAATGGGCGGGTCTCGGGTGGATATTTTTTTTTTTTCAAAGGCATAACATAAAATCTCTCTTTAGTCGTGCTTTCTATTTCTGCATAATTGTAACCGAATGTGGCCTGTGTGTGAAGCACCTGCTCTCTGCGACATTACATTACACTGTGGCCAATCAGCACCAGAACAGGCACGGAGGCTTCCAGAGGTGAACTTGTCCAAACACGGTGATTGCGTTCCATTTGATTTTCCTACAGCCCACTAACTCCAATGTGGGACTCCTGTCGACTGGACCGGTGCGGTTGAGAAAACAAGATTAGTCACCATGGCAACACCTGAGCTCCACACATGCAAATAAGTGAGAAAAACGAGCCTGGTTCATCTGCTACACATTCAGTTACATTTTTTTCTTTTTCTCTTGGAGGGTTTACGGTACGGTACAGGGTGAATGAGGCCGCAGAGGTGTAATTATTGAAAGAAGAGAAGAGGTGTACAGCGCATTAGCAGTACAATAATACCAGGACAATATAATATAATATCTTTCATTATGTTAGTGAAAGAAAGTGAGTAAGCATAGGTCTGAAAAAAAATCTAAAAGGGGTATATCAGGAGTGTCCAAACTTTTTCCACCCAGGGCAGCATATACAAACATATTCATAGTGGAGGGCCGTAGGCAGCTGGTGAGTACAGTGAAACTTTCAGATAGATGCATTTTATATGAGTTTAATGGAGCCACAACACCTTTAAAAGTCCTAGAACGCAAATTTTAGGTCTGTATCATAATGCAGTGAGTTGTTATTGAGGTTGCAGTGATAGAGATTTGGAATTTGAAGTAAAAAAAAGTACTGCTCAATGGCTTTATGATCATATGGGCCAATTCAGCAGGATCTCTGGGGGCCAAAAAAATTGGTCAGAGGGCCGGATTTGACTCCTGGGCCATAGTTTAGACACCTCTGGGATATATGCAAAATTGACTTTTTTGAGCTCTCTACCATTTCATAATGTTCCTTCCTCAAAAACATGCCAGAAGAGGTTTTATATGTGATCCAAGCATGTTTGAGTAATTCTATGTTTATGTCACCCATGCTACCCACAACAATTCTTTAAAATATACAAAAGCTTGATACAAAACAAGACTATACAGCTTCACAAACCTGATTTAATGTGAAGTACTTTCATTCACAGAATGCACTTTGATTGCAATGCTCTGAACAGGGATGGGGAATAACATGTTAATATGCTGTGTTGATCTTAATACTGATTATCAAACTTTCCATCAGTTGTCCAGTCCAGATGTTTCAGCTTCTAAAATTTTATGTGAAATTAGGGACTTGCTGGAGCTACAGTAAAAATACCACTTGCTTAAACTACTACATCTTGTCTGTGTGAAAACTGTTTCCAAATCACTCTCAGATGTAACGTTATCAAAACACTGACCCCAAGTCCCAGACAGTGCGCCAGTCTGACTCTACACGCCGACTGTGGCTTTATGCAGGTCTTTCCGGCCCATCACTGTACACATTGTGCCAAAAAGATGACATCTATCAAACCAACAGTGCAGTGGAAAGGTGAGAGAGGCCGCAGAGATGTCCAAACAAAGGGAGCGGGCACGAGATAAGGCTCCACGCCACGATATGAGCGGTGAAAAGAGCGTTATCGCCTCTCCCAGGTCAGTGGGGGGCGAGACGTGAGCCGGCAGAGCTGAGAGCAGGGTTAGCTGGAATATTCGCGGGGCCATAGGAAGTGCTGTGTGGAAAAGATAACAGTGATTGTAGGACATAGGCAGAGGGAGAGAGAGAGAGAGAGTGGCAGTGTCCTCAGGCTTGCCCTGCTCTTCCTCTATTCACTGGCCACTTCCTGTCTGTGCGCCGCTCCTTAATGGCCTTAATGAGCCAGAGGTGGATCACGGGCTTCCTGTCTTCACACCACCACACACAAGAGAGCGCGAGAGAGGGGGGAGAGACGCCTACAGCTGCTGCTAGTGGCAGGCAGAAGATATGACTCTGTAAGGGGGACAACAGCCTCTTGACCCTGTTATAACTTCAGTTAGAGTTAGAGTTATCAGTCTACTATAGTGCTGCCACAATACTATCTTTTCAAACTTGATTTTGACACTAAAGAATAGACTAGATTTTGAGACCTAAATGATCATTTTAATAAGCACAATTTTGTAATTTTCAACTCAGAATAATAATAAATGTTTAGTATGCCATGTGGCCTTACGCCGTTTCTGATAAAACTCAAAATGAAACTGCTCAGGAAAGTTGTATCTAGTTATGTGTTTTTTTTTTCAGTATTAATATTTGCTTAAACGAGTATGCCAATCTAGTTTCAATAATAGTTTATATTCGATTAGTATCTGATTCGATTGTATTTTGGGATTGGAAATTGGTTCAAACACATTTTCAGGAGACTGTGATCATGTTCCTATTTAGTTTGAGATTCAACAGAAAAGGTGAGGATGACTGAAAAAATGTGTGCTAATGCTATCTAGCTTGTGACTATGTGAACTTGTTTGGCAGCACAACTCAGTTCAAGCTAAGTCTGTTCTTCATGGTACGACTGTGTTAAAACAAAGCTCAGATTAAAGTCTAATTTGAGGAACAGAGGTTCAGACGGAGCAGTGCCTCCAGTTAGCTTCGCCTCCCATACAATGTTGAAGGCATTAGCTGCAAAGTATCAGTATGACCGTAATAATAGCATTAATGAGTTCACCAAAGCATGGAGGAAACGGTCATATTTCTACTGTGTTGTCTTTCTGTCCTCAGTTGAATATCTTAGAATGGTTTAAAGGAGAATGAACGTTTTTTACAATCTGAGCCTTATTTCGGTAATAAAACAAGTTGTTTTACTCACCCATACCACTTTGGTGTCATATGGAGCACTTCCAGAGATGTTTTAGATTAGCGATAGCCGTAGCGCGAGTTCTCGGGGCATATAGCATATAATATATGCCCCGTGCGGTCTCCAAATAACACAAACTTTAGCACTTTTCAAATCATAGAAGCTCGATGTCTTAGTCTACACTTTCGTTTGAGTCAAAAGTGGCTTGTAATCCGAGATTTATCCATAATTTACAGCTTTGCGTTTCATGTTTGGGTCCCGGGAGCTGAGAGTGAAATAAACTGTGACTCCGCGCATGCGCACTGGTGTCCTCATCTACTCGAAACTATGGATAAATCTCGGATTACAGGCCACTTTTGACTGAAACGAAAGCGTAGACTAAGACATCGAGCTTCTATGATTTGAAAAGTGCTAAAGTTTGTGTTATTTGGAGGCCGCATGGGGCATATATTACATGCTCGGGGCATATATTATATGCCCCAAGAACTCGCGCTACGGCTATCGCTAATCTAAAACATCTCTGGAAGTGCTCCATATGACACCAAAGTGCTATGGGTGAGTAAAACAACTTGTTTTATTACCGAAATAAGGCTCAGATTGTAAAAAACGTTAATTCTCCTTTAAATAGCATAACTTACCTCCCTGCATCATCAGGCTAATAATGTGCGGCTATTGTACAGTTTAGGGCTGAAGCCACTGCACTAGTAGAAATGACTAGTGGCCCTGTAATGTAAGTAAGGTCTTGTCCTCTGTGGCCCTGTCAATGGATTGTGCGGCTCAGACTTGGCTGTGTCCGACACTATAGACGACAGGTGAGCGCCTGTCCCTGATCCCCCTGACACTGGGTAATAGAGAGGAGAATGTAGGATTAGAAGTCCTTTTGAAATGCACTGAGGTCACAGCTCCATTCTGTCCCCGCATAGCTCCAGAGAGGAACAAAAGGCTTGACATTGGCTATGAGTGGGTGTGTGCACAGCAAAAAGGAAATATTTACTGTTAAAATCACTTAAACACAGAATATGAATCTATATGACTGAAGATATTTAATTTGTTTTATGAGCTTCTCACAGTTTTCTTGATAATACGATAATTTAACCCCAAACAATTTAGCCTGCTGTAATATCTGAATTCTAATAAGAAACATCTTCAAACTACTAAAAGAATCAAAATCTATTGAATAAATAAATCTAGACTAGTCCAATCCAATCTACTCAGATCATTTTAACATTGTTATTATCTTCTGCAGATGGTAAATGTCATGTAATATCAGCACTAGTAATGCTCACTGTGGAAACAAGTGAAATTGTGTCATCAGGTAAAATGACCGGAGATCTTGCAGCTCTGTTTATGTTCTAGTTTGATTTCATCTCACAGCTGACATCTTAACAACTTGACCTAGTTACTGGTGTAGTTTTGGCTGTGATAAGCCCATGATAGTGCCCATCAATGATCCCTAAAATGATTTCCTGTTACAGAGTGTCACACACTGCATTCATAAAATAGTCTATGACCTCGAATGAGATAAAAATATGCCCAAGTAATCCTTTGATACAGTTTGATATCCTCCCCATCCCCTAAACCCCCCCTTCTCCACAAATCTACATGTCCCGAAAAGAGCAGGTCAACATCCATCGGTCCTTATTTTTGTTTTGAGCAGAGTGGGCCAGTCCGTGAAAATATTGTTTGACATTAAACCGGTCTGTGGCACAAAAAAGGCTGGGGACCGTTGGTCTAAATTACAGCTACAAGATTCTTCCTATACAACAATACAGGATAGTTTGTTCTTTGCAGAGGACATATAATCATCTAAATAATTGTAGTTTTACTGTTTGATAATTGCACTAACTCAAACTGAGATTTTGATTTGATCGCATGCAATATAGTGTGTAGCCTTAAAACGCAGGATTAGGATAGCTTGAGTATTAGCTCTGGAGTCTGGAGAACTGGTACAGATCCCACACAGGGAAGCTTCATCTTATAGGTTTTGACTGACAAGTGATATGATGCATTACATTTACACAATCAGGCTTCTGTTCCTACTGCAAACCACATAAAGTGATGGAAGAAACAGTCCCATTCCTTTAAAATCACCCGTCATTTCACTGGGAAGTAGCTGAAAACAAATGGAGCAGATTTCCATTGGAGCCAAGTCGGTGCTAAAGCGGTGACAGCATTCAGCAGATGGTGCTTAGGTTAGCATTACTCATAATAGACCTGATAGCAGCAGATGACGACATGATCGCTCCGGCTGTAGACCTGGACACTTAAAGGTGGACACGCTAGCCCCCTTACAATACAATGACAATAGAATATTTTCATGATAATTGGTATACTTTAAATATGCATTTCTTCTTTTAAGTATGGCCAAAATTATAATGACTTGCATTTAATACCATACTGTGGAATATTATTACTATTATTTATCTTAATTCTGATGCATTTTTCCAACTGTTTCTGAAACTTGCGTTGTGACACTGCAATTTCCCCATTGTGGGACAAATAAAGGATTATCTTATCTTATCTTATCTTATTCCAGGCTAGGTAATAGCATCTTCATGTGGGCAAGCAAGTGGCAGACTCTCCATCAGAAAAGTTACATAATGTATCTTTAAATATAAATGGCCACATCTTTATATAGCGCTTTTCCACCTTCAAGGCACCCAAACCGCTTTACAACAAGGAACCAATCACCCATTCACACACATTCACACACCAGTGTACGCAGACACTGGGGGCGAGGAGGGTTAAGTGTCTTGCCCAAGGACACAACGGCAGCATTCATCTGTGGGAGCTGGAATCGTACCAACCAACCTGTGGGTCAGTGGATCTGACCGCTCAACCACTGATGTTTCTTATGTCAAGAGCGGGATTTGAACCGCCAACCTTGGGATCAGTGGACAAACGCTCTACCAACTGAGCTACTGCCGCCCATATAAGATTGTGTGCAACTTTTTGTGTCGTGCTTGAACCTCAACCAAAACATTTCTTAGTGTCAAGATAATAATTTGGGTCTATATTGCCTGGCCCTAGCATTAGGTGATCCTGTGCAGGAAGACACCTGAGTGTTGTGCACAGCAGAGGAAGAGTGTGGTCATCGGACATCCCTGAAGGTGGTCCCCTCCCATCAGCCAGGGCCTAATCAGTGTGAACAAAAGAGGGGGAGGCATTAGTGCTCCAAAATAGAAGCAGTAGGTGTGGAAGGAAGTAGCATCTGATGCAAGAGGACATGAGGAAACTGCACCATGTGAGCACCAAAACACTAGAGTTTATTAGCGCTATGATGAGTAATCCTGTGCTAAAAAAGTGCTAAAGAACGTGATTGTAATGTATTGCATGTTGATGTGGTCTTATATGACTTCCTCAGCTGCTCATTATGAAGTGTGACTGTGGTCAGATGGTGTCTTCTGCTTCCTGCCCCAAAACCACATTGTTCCTCTTAATTGACTCTTCCTCTAAAACACCATTCAAGATGGCTATCAGTCATCACATAAGCTGACAAGTGTTTGGAAAATATAGACCAGTTTGTATTTAGCTCAGTTGATGCCATTTTCAGACATTACTTGATGATTTTTTAATACATAATACATAAAAACTTAAGGTCCAGTATAAATCAAAAGTAACGTGAACTTTTCATGGTTGGTGACATATTGCTAATCCATGAAGGTCCTCTGTGTTTGTCAAGTCCATACACCTTCACACTTGTTTATAAATTCTAATCCTGATGTGAAGCACTTTCTAATCATGGCAAATAATTAGGATATTCGGAATGCATTAAGGAATAAGGAATAGTTATAAGATAATAGTAATTCATGATGTTCAAAAGTAATTTAAACATCTGAATAACAAAGACCAGTTAAGGAAAACTGAAAACTTTAAATGCATTATGTAAAGTACACCAGCACTATCCTCTTTAATGGTAGGTCCTTGTCTGTACAGTGCAAAGCCCATCAAATGCAAATGATAAAGCAGACAATGCCGGGCCCCCCAGGCCATCCTCGTGTGGGTGCACAGATTAGGCTTGGTGCACTTCCTTTGGAAAACAGGCCCCGGTCCAGAGGAAGGGGCTGTGGGCTGCACTAGCTCACCTCAGTCTGTCACTCCTAACGCCTGCCCAGTCCAGCCCTCCTCTGCTCTGATCTGATCTGCACCATTGTCTTTGTCACAGATGAAACCCAGGCCTCAACATCCAAGAACACCCTCAGTACTCCACCCATACTGTTAATAATAATAATAAAAAATGTTAATTTAGTTTAGTCTTAGTATTAGGGTTCTCAAAAAAAAAAAAAAACTTGTCAGATTGTACTTGTCAATTGAAATTAGTATCAAATTAGATACATTTGAGTAGGTATCGATATTAAAGAAACTAATCCTAACACACAGGACAGAAAATAACTTTTCTGAATAGTTTTAGAATGATCTTGAGCTGTAACAGGAGAAGTATACCACCATGGTCCATGGACGAGTGAAGGATTACACAGATGTAAACCCACACGGTAATATAAGACAGTACTACGACCTAATGGTGACAAGTGTTATTCTATTGTCTAAAGAATCTGTTATCTTGGATTCAGTGATTGAGAATTGAGTCTGTTCCAATAGTATCAAATTTGAGTTTGATATTTTAGCATCACTGCGAGACAAAAATTAAGATTTCGCCAACTATTTCTTGATAATATTAGTTGCTGAAAATGTAATATAGTCGACTAAATCCATAATTGTTTCTTTTGTGATCAATTTCATTGCTTCATGGGACATGCACTGATGTGTTCCTTGGACATTTTTTATGGTCTGGTTTGGGGCTCTGAGATTGAGAAGTGTGGTTAAGTTTTGTTCACAGATAAAATATATAACACCAAGTATTAAAGTAATAATTAATGCTATTGTCAAAACTTGTACATTTACCATGATTCTCTGTCTTTTTTTCTTATTCTTTTACTTGCAGAAGTGAATTTTCCAAGTAGAGAAGTGACTTTATTGATCTCACACTGGAGAAATTCTTCTCTGCATTTTAACCCATCCTATATATATACATATATTAGGAGCAGTGGGCAGCACACATTAGGGCGCCCGGGGACCATCTCCATGATCTTCTTGCTTCGGTTTGGTCAGGACCTAAGCTGGAGGTACCTAAGGTGCATGTTTTGGGTTGGTGGGGGAAACCGGAGTGCCCGGAGGAAACCCACCCAGACACGGGGAGAACATGCAAACTCCACACAGAAAGGCTCGGGCGACCCGGGGATCGAACCCAGACCATGCATGCAAACTCCACACAGAACACACACAGAAAGGCCTGGGCGACCCGGGGATCGAACCCGGAACCTTCTTGCTGTGAAGCAAGAGCGCTAACCACTCAGCTACCGTGCCGCCAAGTAGCACCATACTTGTAAGTGCTAGTCATTCTTTCTGAAAGGGTGTCATAAAGAAATATATAACTATGAGGAATTAAGGTTTATTTTTAGGGTTATTTTTAACCTATGATTTTGAAATATTTTTGCTGTTCTTTTATGACAGGTGAACAAAAATATGACATGGGAAACACTTTGATGTAATAGATATAAGTGTATAAGTAGACAGGATGGAAGCCATAAATAGGAGGTCAGACAGTGGAGGGTGGAGTGTGAGGGGTCAGGTGGTCTGCTCTGATTAAAAGTGGACACTCCCATGACATCGCAAACAGGTCCAAGCCCTAATCAGGAGGCACTCTGGAGGCCTATGTCCTTTAACCATTTATATTTAGGCATATCTCTGTATTCTATTCATTTTTGACAAAACTGCTTTGAACAGTCAACCTTATTATTCCTAAAATATAAGTACAAGTTCATAGTCACATATCGCTTTTGTGGCCATTTGAGCATGGTGCATCCTATTTTGCAAGTCCAGAATGATGTCTCTGTATTTCCTTTTAACAGAGGGATATAAAAGGGTAAAAAAAAACAAAACAAAAAAACGAAGCACTAGCGTAGTCTCTAGCCACTATGTTGTTTATGTCTGTTTATTTCTCTGCCTGTGCCACGGTTTTTGATTTTCGTGGCAGCAGATCCAGAGTGTGACTGTGAGTGTATTGAAGAGATTACAATGAAGGTCTGCCAAATACAGTGGTACCTCACCTTACAAAATTAATTCGTTCCAGAAGTGGTTTCGTAACGTGAATTTTTCGTAAATTGAGTAGCTATTTCAATGGAAAAGGCCTGATTAGTTCCAAGGCCCCGTTCCAAGTTTTTTTTTAATAGTGTAACTTTTTTTTTATAGTGTAACATTGTTCTGCGTCCTGATTGGCTAAGAGACTAAACCAGGACTGGACACCAGGATTAAAGCGCCGCGTGCGGGTCTATTTCCTGGTTTCGTGCTAGCTCTGCTATTAGCAGCAGCACCGGTGTACCTCACTGAGGGGAGCAGCGACTGCGTGCGTGGGGGGAAGTGGGAGGGCGGACACGTGTGTGATAGTGCAGCATGACCCGGCGCGGGGCTGCGAGCACGAGACCCGTGCACAAACCATGCCTCCTCCAGACCAGATCTAAACCAGGTCTAAACCAGGATTAAACCACCGCGTGCGGGTCTATTTCCTGGTTTCGTGCTAGCTCTGCCGGTGTACCTCACGAGTCACGGCTGAGGCGAGCACCGGGGAGGGGATGTGCCTGCCCTCGGGGCTGCGCGCAGTCCGAGCGCATGAACGAACGTAGGCAAGAGCCGCGGTGGTTTAATCCTGGTTTAGATCTGGTTTAGACCTGGTCTAGACGAGGCACGGTTTGAGCACGGGTCTCGTGCTCGCAGCCCCGCGCCGGGTCATGCGCTATCACACATGTGTCCGTGCGCGGACCCCCCCACACACTTCACTATTAATACATTTTGTTGAAAATCTATGAAAGTTTGAGTGTTTAAACGAGAGACAAATGTGAGAAAAGTTTAAATTCAGTCTGAGAAAAGCGTATGTGTGCATCTGAGCGCGTTTATTTGAAGTTTTGAGATTTCGCGTTTCGTAACTTGAATTTTCTTTCGTATCTAGAGACCAAAATTTAACGTGAAGGCATTTCGTTGGGTCTTTCGTAAGGTGAGGTACCACTGTACGCCCTTTTTTTTTTTTTTTTTTTTACTTTAAAGGAGAATTAACTCACTGCTCCTGAAAAGGATGGGTCAAATGCAGAAGTCAAATTTCTTATGTGTGTCATTGTGTGTAATTGTGTGTGAGACCAATAAAGGCTTAATCTTAATCTAACGTTTTTTTACAATCTGAGCCTTATTTCGGTAACAAAACAAGTTGTTTTACTCACCCATAGCACTTTTGTGTTATATGGAGCACTTCCGGAGATGTTTTAGATTTGTGATAGCTGTAGCGCGAGTTCTCGGGGCATATAATATATGCCCTGTGTGGTCTCCAAATAACACAAACTTTAGCACTTTTCAAATCATAGAAGCTCAATGTCTTAGTTTACGCTTTTGTTTGAGTCAAAAGTGGCCTGTAATCCAAGATTTATCCATAGTTTCGTAGTAGGCCAGTGCGCATGTGCGGAGTCGCATCTTATTTTGCTTTCAGCTCTCGGGACCCAAACATGAAACGCAAAACTGTAAATTATGGATAAATCTCGGATTACAGGCCACTTTTGACTCAAACGAAAGCGTAGACTAAGACATTGAGCTTCTATGATTTGAAAAGTGCTAAAGTTTGTGTTATTTGGAGACCGCTTGGGGCATATATTATACTGTATGCCCCGAGAACTCGCGTTACGGATATCGCTAATCTAAAACATCCCCGGAAGTGCTCCATATGTCAGATTGTAAAAAAAGTTAATTCTCCTTTAAACCCTGTATTTATTTTGATACGGACAGACAATGTCCCTGATTGCCTAATTCACCTGTCGCACCCATCTGAACTCAGTGAGATTCAGCTGTAACCAGACTCACATCTTCGTAAGGTACTAGAAGTGTGTATACTGGATCCCAGGCAAAGTTTGTACAGTTATTAACATTGTAAGTCTTACCTCAGGGCTATCCAGAAAATTGACAGCTCAGACTGACACCTCACGCTGTGGACATAGTACTTGTATTACTGTTGCCCACATTAAATCCAGCTTCTCTTGGGTTGAAGCAGCCTGCTGTAATGCGGATGGTGTCATGGGTGTTTGACTGACACGCTCGCTGCTGTCACTTCGCTGGTTTGTATCCCATGTTGGATTGGAGTCCAGCACTTTTAGACCTGTCAGACATTTCACAAGCCTGCCTAACTGTGCTTCTATTTCCAGCCGAACCGCCACGGGCAATTTGGGCACGCCGAGCTGGCCGAGCGCAGCGTCTAGTGTGGCCTACAAGGAGGTGAGTCTGTCAGGCTTGTTGTACTCCCAGTGGGCTGAGGGCTGGCACTGTGCTCCTCACCGCTAACATTGCCACAGGTAATGTTTTCCTGAAGCCCTGCCAGTCCTGCCAGAATTTCCATGCACCAGGGGAGAAGGCCAGGCTCAGTCCGCGCCCCAAATACAAGCGCTCTTTTGAGGCTTGTAGTGGAGCTCGGAGGTGAGAGGATTAGGGTCGGCCACAACATTTAAAGACACCGGAGCTTGTTTGGTTCAATCAGGAGTGCTACAAAGCAGGCACACAGCTCTGCAGAATCATAGCTCCTGTTTAAACACTGGGCTAGCCTTGGATGACCATCTGAAATTGTAGGATAAATGGATGATATTGCATTTGCTGTTTTGAAGCTATGCAGAATGAAAATACCAAGTGCACTGTCTATAGTTAAAAGTATTACAAATGACTTTAAAAAAAAAGAGACAGAAATCGTGTAATCTCCCAAAAAAAAGAGCATGAAGGGAGTTTTCTGCCCTTTTGCTTCACTCGAACCTATAGACTCTATATATAAATTTGTATAGAAATGGACATAGCTGTAGCTGTCGCTGAAAGAAGTGGTCATTTCTTTGCTGCATTTGAATATTTTGTACCTTATTTTTGTATATAATTGTTGTATTAAGATGTTACTTATTGTGATTTTTGTTTCTCATATAATATGTGTGTGCATTGCTATTGAACTAGATGATCACGTAGTGAGGTCATGTGACTAAGCGCAATGCATAGCGGGAAGGGCATTCTGTGTTAGTTGGACCTGCGATGCTCAGAGAGCAAGATGTGTAGCAAGAGTCGTCCGTTAAGCCTCAGCAGCTCCTGATTTCTGGTCAGAAGGAGCACACGGTATGAGAAATTGCAATATGTGCATTTTATGTTGATTTAATATGTTTTATGTTTCATTAAGATGTCATATTAAGTTTGTGAAGGCCAAATCGGACACTTAAAAGACTGAAAAGATAAATGTTGGCCAAGCAATGTTTGTCGGAAGTTAAAATTTATTATTTACTTTTATTTTCAGTTTTTCACGGTGTTTGGGAGAACAATAAAGAGTCTTTGAAAGTAAAATACGAAGAAGGAAGACAATAAAAACGTTCGTAAAACATCAGTCATTCTATTCTGACCAGAAGAAAAGCATTGGGGGCAGCTACAATAGCTAACCTGCTTCAATTCTCTTTGTATTAAAAAACTTCACCTTTTCTCCATAACTGCTGCTGTCAGGCTTCTCATTTTAATTGTAAAATGTTCATATTAACCCACTCTACATGATACTCTTGTTTTCGCTATTTTATCCATATATATTATTAAATTTACATTTAATTTGACTGGAGCTGAACACTATGAGTGATGCCACACTCTCTTAGACCACTTCTTTGTAGTCTATGCTCAAACCTCAACCATATCTTAAGTTGTCAATATTTCCACTCCTACTCAGATGATTACTACAATAACCACATGATTTTTTGTTTTTTCTCAACTGTAACACACAGAGAGACTGGAATAGCAATAGGCACCATCATTACAACTTTGAATGCCAGCACAACAAAAAAGTATGAATTTCATGTTATTTCAGTTTTTATAATTCATATGGATAAGTTAGTTTATTTGCCATTTGTAGTAAAAAACACTTTGGAAAAACATGTGCAAAAGGCTCCAAGTGCACCGTGAGTAGGGTTGCCAACCGTCCCTTGAAAAACGGAATCGTCCCGTATTCAGAAACAAAATTACGCGTCTCGTATTGAGCTGAAAAGGGACGCACTTTGTCCCGTATTACCATGTGAATCAAAAATAGTGTCTAAAACAGGAGTGCCCAATAAGTGAATCTACCAGTCGACTGGTGTCGAATACTACGACACCGGTCTTGGTCTCGAGATGAGTGCAGTCGTATTCCATTACAGCCACTGCCGTTAGCAATAAACTTTTACCGGTGTGCGGACCACGCGGAGCTTCGCACTGCAGCCTGCGCGCACACCACGCGCGCACACCACGCGCGCACACCACGCGCGCCGCCAGCGGCCGCAGCTTGTTCGCTACAGCGTGTACCTGTGTTTTACACTGTGACTCTTCCCCGCGTATAGAGTACACAGGCTCCTCCTCAATGCCTTTGATTAGAAGACCAAGACAAAATGCAAAGCAAAAACAAATCTAAATTTATGTTACAGCGTCCGCACAGAGCAGGCCTACAGCACAGAGCAGGCCTACTGTGACATGTGGTTGAATTTTGCCTAATAAAAGTGCACAAATGCATCTGTTTGTCACATGCATTTGGTAAATGTGCAGAGGCTGGTAAATACTACTGCAAAACCAGTAAGAGAATGTGACTCCAGGTAGGAAGTTGAAAAAACGGGTTAAGAAAATATAAAAAAATCAAAGAAGGGGTCCTCAAACTGTGGGTGAGGGTCCAGAAACGGGGAAGAGTGTTTAAGTGCAGTGAAAACTGCACTGTTTTATGAAAACGTATTTATGTGAGTCAGCCTTTTCCCACATGAAGATCATTAAGTACTGTTCCACCATGACTGATGATCATTTAGAAGTGTGCTTGAGTCTGTCAGCAGCTACTGTCCAGACTACACATCCCGAGCTGATTCCATCTAGTGCAAGTCACATTTTGTAAGAAGGTAGTGCAAAGTGGGATCATCAAGAGGGAAAAGGAATTTCCCCCCCCAAAATGGGTGGTTGACATCTTAGCTTTTATTGGCTGGAATGGCCCCAGATTGCATCATCTAGAGTTCAAAATTTTCCGGGGAACCATGCCCCCAGACCCCCCTAGCTTTTCAGTGACTTTCAGCTTTTTCCATTACTGGTCACTTTCATCCCTATTTATATTGATTTATACAGTTTTAAGTTAAGCAGGACAGATATTTCTTTTATTCTGTTAATTTTGTTATTTAGTATTAAAAAATAAATTGCTGATAATTATTTATTTTCAGGTTTGAGTCAAATAGTTAAAAAAATTACTTCACACATACAAAAAAGGGCTAAAAAGATTCACCACGAAGGGTGAAGGCAATCAGGTCGGCCGGTCCTGCCGATGAGGTGTCCCTTTTTTTTTTTTCAGGGAGTTGGCAACCCTAACCATGTGACATTAAAAACAACCACATGAACAAACAATCCCTTTGGTCCTCTACACTCCCCCTGTTTCTCTTGGCCCTTGTGCCCAGTGGTGTTCGTTCCCGTGCCCGCATCCCCCGATGTGTCTTCTGAGTGTTTTGTGGTGTTCAGTGTTTTGCGAATGTTATTGTGATGTTAAAATGTGTACCTTGTAATAATAAAAGATTTAAAAAAAAAAAACAATAGACAATGATTACAAACAATTTATTGACACTGTCAGAATGCATGTTTTTTAAGTATTTTTAAGCAATAAAACCACTTGTAATTGAATAAATGTAAGGTAGATCTGTTTAATGTTTTATTTTGGAACATTCTAAGCAGAGCAATGACATATCCATAGAAACACGAAGGTGATGGACCTCCAACTGAAAAGTTACACAGTGTACCTTTAAGTAGCCAAAATCTTAAGTTCAAAGTTGTATCTAAATAAGAAATTCTAAATAAGTGGGACGAGGGGGGTTAACTGTGCAGGGATAACCTAAAGGCTGGGCTAGTCTGGATTGCTGCCTCTGCCAGCGGACGGAGAGAATTGAAGAAAAAAATAATGTTTTTCCCTGACAGATTTGACAAATTCACAGGAAAGTGCTATCATTTGTAATCAGTGAGAGCGTCTGATGAGATTAAATATGAGGGTCTGGCGGTTACTTCATGTCTGCATACTAAGCAGCTCATACATAATGCTACATAAATCTGACAGCAGTTACAAGTGACTATGAAAGGGCATGGGACAATGGCCAAATTCTGAATGAGACTTAAATGTTAAAATTCCTCTCTCCCTGTATGCTTTATTGTGGACTTGAGCTCAAATGGCAGTGAGGTTTTGAAGAGGAGAGAACTGTACTGGTGTAATTGTGATAAACAGGGCTTATCTGCAGGTCCTGACTCTGTTTCCCTATGATTACATGAACAAGCAGGAAAATGGCAAGGCAATGAAACAACTGGAATTCCATAGAGCCTGGGCAGGCGGCTGATAAAGGCTCGACCTGGACCAAGGTACTCAAAATGATAGTGTGACGGAGGGGAAATAAAGTGAAAAATTTTCCAGTTTGTTGTTATGTGGAGGACGGCGCTCAAGAACAGGCATTTAGATACTTGAACTTCGCCCTCTGGTAAGACTGTTTATGTGTAGCGACTGCAGATTTATGGATGAGCACAGCCATGTGACCACATCATACTTTATTCATGTTTGGAGCTTTGTAGCTGAATATGCAATGTCAGTTTTGAGCTACTGCATTTGTTGTAACATGCATCAGCCATTCTCGTTGGACTCATTTATTCTTAATAAATATTTATTTATGTGTCTTGAACATAGCTTGTAGATAACATCTTTTGGATCTTTATTACACCACTCACAGTAAAATGTTGAGCATCAATTCCATTATTCATGTGTTCTTTTATTACAAATGCGTTAGTTGAAGACAAAATAAGAACCTTTAATTGGGGAAATTGCAGTGTTGCACCACACAGTTCAAAAACAGCAAGGAGAACAGAAATAGGCACTTAGAAATCAAGATAAATAACTATTAGAAACTAAAAAAATTAAATGTAACACAACACAGTATAATAATATATAACTTTTAAGGCTACAGCGCTATTATGTACAGTAAGGGTCTCTGATTATGATAATGTACAGAATTTAAATACAAAATGTTTAGATTAATTCAAACTTAGAACTAGCTAGGATCAAGATCAATCAATCAATTTTGGAATCAAATCATCAACACTGTGGCTGATGATTTGATTCCAAGCAAGTTAAAGCAGCTTAGGAAATAGGTTTCAGAATTGCCTTTTCATGTTAAATGTCAGTAGCCTATTAGATGATTCATCACAATGAATTTAGAGAATCAGATTAATTCACAATGTAGGAACATACTTTGGTGACATAAATTATATGATAATAGTGTATGCATGAAAGTGTAAAATACTTAAAGGAAAAGTAATGGTTTTTTTACAATCTGAGCCTTATTTCAGCAATAAAACAAGTAGTTTTACTCACCCATAGGAGTTTGGTGTCATTTTGAGCAGTTTCGTAGAAGTTATGTTGTAGCGTATCTGTTAACTTGAGTGCTCGGGGCATTACTTTGCGGTCTCCAAATAACACAAACTTTAGCACTTTTCAAATCATAGAAGCCCGATATCTTAATCTACGATTTCGTTTGAAGCAAAAGTGGCCTGTAATCCGAGATTTAGCCATAGTTTCGAGTAGATGAGGAGGCCAGTGCGCATGTGCGGACTGTGCTCTCAGCTCCCGGGACCCAAACATGAAACGCAAAGTTATAAACTATGGATAAATCTCGGATTACAGGCCACTTTTGCTTCAAACGAAATTGTAGACTAAGATATCCGGTTGGTTAGCTCAACTGGTAAGTCACTGACTTTCCCCCCGGGGGTTGTGGGTTCAAATCCCCCCCGGGCAATGAGCTAACCAGTGTGGGTCCTTGGGCAAGACCCTTCACGGTACTGCCCCCCGGGCGCCGAAAAAGATGGCTGCTCACTGCTCCTGAAAAGGATGGGTCAAATGCAGAAGTCAAATTTCTCCCGTGTGTCACTGTGTGTCATTGTGTGTGAGACAATAAAGGCTTAATCTATCTATTGGGCATCTATGATTTGAAAAGTGCTAAAGTTTGTGCTATTTGGAGCCCGCATGGGGCATATTACATGCTTGGGGAATATATTATATGCCCCGAGCTATGGCTAGAAGTTGCGCTAGGCTAACCGCAAATCTAAAACATCTCCGGAAGTGCTCCATATGACACCAAAGTGCTATGGGTGAGTAAAACAACTTGTTTTATTACCGAAAGAAGGCTCAGATTGTAAAAAAAAAACGTTACTTTTCCTTTAAAGGAGAATTAACGTTTTTTACAATCTGAGCCTTATTTCAGTAATAAAACAAGTTGCTTTACTCACCCATAGCACTTTGGTGTCATATGGAGCACTTCCAGAGATGTTTTAGATTAGCGATTAGCGATTAGCGATTAGCGATTAGCGTTTTCGGGGCATAGAGCATGTAATATATGCCCCGAGCGGTCTCCAAATAACACAAACTTTAGCACTTTTCAAATCATAGAAGCTCAATGTCTTAGTCTACGCTTTCGTTTGAGTCAAAAGTGGCCTGTAACCGGAGATTTATCCATAGTTTCGAGTAGATGAGGACGCCAGTGCTCATGTGCGGAGTCACAGTTTATTTCACTCTCAGCTCTCGGGACCCAAACATGAAACGCAAAGCTGTAAATTATGGATAGATCTCGGATTACAGGCCACTTTTGACTCAAACGAAGGCGTAGACTAAGACATTGAGCTTCTATGATTTGAAAAGTGCTCAAGTTTGTGTTATTTGGAGACCGCTCGGGGCATATATTACATGCTCTATGCCCCGAGAACGCTAATCGCTAATCGCTAATCTAAAACATCTCTGGAAGTGCTCCATATGACACCAAAGTGCTATGGGTGAGTAAAACTACTTGTTTTATTACCAAAATAAGGCTCAGATTGTAAAAAACATTAATTCTCCTTTAAAAGCTGCACAACAAAATAGAGTAGATTAGCTTGAGTTGAAAGGGACACTTTTGTACTGAGGGCAGCTACTGTATTATTTAATTAATGTATTTAATTGCTTGATGTACGGCGACCTTGAGAGCCTTGAAAGGCGCCTAACAAATAAAATGTATTATTATTATTATTATTATTATTACTCTCCTCAAACTGCCCTAACATAGGAGCTGATCAAATGTGAGCTGCACTGAGACTTTAGTGTGAGCTTATATTTTACTGCTTAATGTGCTTAAATTGCCTTCGGGGACAAATTGATTGATTGAACCTGAACCAACAATTAAACCTGGTTTACCACTCTGCTCTTGGGTCGAGAGTCTTAACCACTGCGCTACTGTCTTTTCTAAAACAGACACTGAAAATACCTTGAATGTTGTTGTTTTTTTTTACTTTTCATCCATTCCATTTTTTAATATATTTGATACAACTCTTTCTGTGTTTTCACTTGGCCTGCCACACCTGCTCTCACGTCTCTGTCTGTAAATCACATCCACCGCACAGCCCACGGGGGCAGATGGAAAAACTCCCAGCTCGCCCCATAAATCACCATTCACACAATCAAGCTAATCACTGTTTGAATAGCTGCTAACGAAGAGCTAATTGAACACGGTGACTGCTACGGTTAAATGCTGTGGCCTGTTAAGAGTAGAATGTAAGTGAGAGCTTTAAAATGGCGGCAGAAATGCATTGGTTTCTTTGAGTGAGTTTAGTTACAGTGGCAGCTCCCAGGGGCCCTTCTGGAGCGGGGACCTGAGTAACTGCAGGCCCCCAGTCTGAAACAGGCTGGAAATAAAGAGTGAGAGCAGAGGAGAAGCAGGTAGTGCCAGTCAAATATTCACACCACCAATGAATAGAACAGAGCTAGTTTCAGGATTTTAGCCACAGAATTCAACCTCCTTTTGCTATGTTTATCTTTAGCCAGCATATGAAATGAGTTGAAATTGTTGAAACAGCCCATATTATGTCATTTTCTGATCAATGTTATAATGTTGTTTCCTCATCAAAAACATATCTGTAGTTGTGTTTTGTTTCATTCACACATGTTTCACACATGTTTAACACGCACACATACATATACCTTGCATATTTAGGCTGAGTTCTTTTTTCAAACACTGTTCCACCTTGTGATGTCATGTGATCATAGAGGAAATGCTCCACTGTGTTCTTAAACTCCATAAAACTCTAGAATCATTTGGAGAATTTGACCCCTGGAATCAACCATCTCTGCTGAATTAAAGGAGAATTAACGTTTTTTACAACCTGAGCCTTATTTCGGTAATAAAACAAGTTGTTTTACTCACCCACAGCACTTTGGTGTCATATGGAGCACTTCCACAGATGTTTTAGATTTGCGATAGCCATAGCGCGAGTTCTCGGGGCATATAATATATGCCCCAAGCGGTCTCCAAATAACACAAACTTTAGCACTTTTCAAATCATAGAAGCTCGATGTCTTAGTCTACGCTTTCGTTTGAGTCAAAAGTGGCCTGTAATCCAAGATTTATCCATAGTTTCGAGTAGATGAGGACGCCAGTGCGCATGTGCGGAGTCACAGCTTATTTCACTCTCAGCTCCCGGGACCAAAACATGAAACGCAAAGCTCTAAATTATGGATAAATCTCAGATTACAGGCCACTTTTGACTCAAACGAAACTGTAGACTAAGACATTGAGCTTCTATGATTTGAAAAGTGCTAAAGTTTGTGTTATTTGGAGACCGCACGGGGCATATAACTCGCGCTACGGCTATTGCTAATTTAAAACATCTCTGGAAGTGCTCCATATGACACCAAAGTGCTATGGGTGAGTAAAACAACTTGTTTTATTACCGAAATAAGGCTCAGATTGTAAAAAAAATTTATTCTCCTTCAAAGGTAAAATGTAGCTGTTAACTTGAAAACTACCACTTCATGACATCACAAGGTGGAACAGAAGGATTTAGAGCATTGGAGATGTACACAGACTAATAATAAAGGATTATTTAAACATGTGAATGAAATGAAACACAGCACCGTGTATGTTTTTAAGGAGACAACAGCATTCTAACATGGCTTAAAGCTCACGAGCTCTCAGTTTTGTGTAATACAGGAACTTTAAACATTTTTAATAATAATTTATTAGCAGAAGCACATTATCTAATATTGGCATATAGAGCTATGCAACTAATGAAATTATAATTAAGACAGAGATTCCATCATTTTAAATCAATTATCTGATCAGGGCATTTTAATTTAATATCTATCGCCAGCTCTCAGTTCAGAATTTAGAGGGAGAAATGTGACTATTTTTGTGTTAAATGGTACTGATTAAAAGTATTTATTGTTTATAATTAGAAAGTGAATATTGAAAGGCATTTTTTTTATTTGTTCCAGAAAAATAAATAAATTAATTTAAATTTACACATACTCACACCAGTCAATAACATTTAATCATTGGTTGCCATTAGCCTAATCAATTATAATGTTTCAATATGCTTTTTTATGATGAGTGAAATTTTGGAAGTTGAAAACTTGCTGCCGGACATTGCAAATTCCATTTATTTTGGCCAGATGTAGTGAAAAGTGATGTTGATTTTTTTTTTTTTTTTACCTTTCCCTGGTCAAAAGGAAAGAAATCCGTCATGATGAGATTAGATCTACACAAAGCTGAAAGGCCATACTGGTCGCCGGTGCCATATTGTCTCATATATGTTCATTTTGGGAACTGTTTTTGTGTTCGAGGAAAGCAGTGGCACCAGGCAGTGGCTCCTAGGGGCCCAGGTCCTTATCACAGGAGTGAAAGGGACAGACAGAGGAAGAGGGGCCGCTGTGTGTGAGCTGTGTGTGAGCTGTGTGTGAGCTGTGTGTGAGTCGTGTATGAGCTGTGGGGTTTGTGTTCCCGGGGGGGTCCTGCTGTGCTCCACAGGCTGCTCTGGCCTGATATAAGCAACAACAGGACCAGGGGAAAAAACATTGTTTTTAACCACTAATTTCTCACTATACCATTTCCACAATTTTAATATAGATGTGTACTTTTAGGGTGCGGTATTAAACAATTATGAATTTGTCATATAGCAAGTAAAATAGTTTGATTCTAGTTTGCCTGTCTTCGGGCAAGACACTTCCCCCTCTGTGCTTCCAGTGTGTAACTATGCAGAGGGTAAGATAGATAAGATTTTATATATAGAAGAAGAAGAAGACGAAGAAGAAGAAGAAGACGAAGAAGAAGAAGAAGAAGAAGAAGAAGACGAAGAAGAAGAAGAAGAAGACGAAGACGAAGAAGAAGAAGACGAAAACGAAGAAGAAGAAGAAGACGAAGAAGAAGAAGAAGAAGATGATGATGATGATGACACGCTTTATTTATCCCCGTAGGGAAATTATTTCTCTGCATTTGACCCATCCTTCAGGAGCAGTGGGCAGCTCATCTTTCAGGCGCCTGGGGACCCATCTCCATGATCTTATTGCTCGGCTTGGTCAGGAGTCAGGACCTCAGCTGGAGGATTTTACCTGGAGCATGTTTTGGGTTGACGGGGGAAACCGGAGTGCCCGGAGGAAGCCCATCCAGACACAGGGAGAACATGCAAACTCCACACAGAAAGGCCCAGGTGACCCGGGTATTGAACCCGGAACCTTCTTGCTGTGAAGCATGAGCGCTAGCCACTCAGCCATATATACTTTATTGATACTTTATTGAACTCGAAGGAAATTCAAAGTTCGGCAGCAGCAACACAGAAACAAACATAGCAGCATAGCATTTCATCCTCTTGCATTCATCAGTTATAGGAATGTGTTGTACAGATGTATGGCCTGTGGGACAAATGACTTCCAGAGTCTGTTCATGGAGCAGCACAGGGTCAGGGGAGTTGTTCTTCAGTTTGTGAGTGAAAAAAACAACAAAAGTAAAACAGTTTGTTCAGTTACTCAGTACAAAACCCATTTAAATAGTCTTGTCTTTTTATTTTTTACATGTTTTGTGCACATTGATATCACAAATCCATGACTAATCAAAATATTATTCACATTATGATATATATTTTAAAAAAAATTATATTATTTAATATTGTTATTTAAGTTATTTATACCCTGTTTGCTAAAAGTCCACAGTTTCAAATGTATACACCTTGTTACAAATATTACTTACAGCTTACAGTAGATTTCAAGAGGACAGCAGATTTAGACTGACTCCAGTTGTTCACCAGAAAAGGCTATTTATTCTGCATTTTCCCATATACACCTATAGATAAAAATATATATACCATAGTACTTAAAAATTAATAATAATAATAATTAATAATAATAATAATAATAATAATTAATTGCATTTATATAGCGCCTTTCATGACACCCAAAGCGCTTTACAGTTCATTGTTCATTCACTCCACACTTAGTGGTGGTAAGCTACTTTCTGTAGCCACAGCTGCCCTGGGGCAGACTGACGGAAAGCAAGGCTGCCAATCTGCGCCATCAGCCCATCCGACCACCTCCAACACTCACACACACTCCACTTTCATCCTAGGCAATGTGGGTGAAGTGTCTTGCCTAAGGACACAACAACAGTTTTTTTGCAACTGGCGCCCCACTGTGGCACCTGGAATTCCCACTGGTCTCCCATCCAAGTACTAACCAGGCCCTGCCTTGCTTAGCTTCTGAGATCTGACGGGATCAGGCTTTGACAGGCAGGTATGGCCACATAAATTGGAAAAATATAAAATAAAATAAAATAAAAAATACCAAATCCAAAACTATTGCAATTAAAATTAGATTTGAATTTTAATCCTATGATTCTGTTCTGAGTTCACAGACCAAGTTTCCAGTCAGATCTGTAGAGAGGCAAGCTTACTCACAATCAATTATTATGATGTTATTGTGTATTAAGTATTTTCGAGCTATAAAACCACATGTAATTGAATAAATGTAAGGCAGATCTGTTTAATTGCATACTGTGGAATATTCAAGGCAAAGCAATGACATTTATAGATAAAAAGGTTACATAGTGTAGCTTTAAATTGCAGCTCTACAGCCTATATAAAGGGTTTAACATTTCCCCCATACAAAAAACACAACTCTCAGTATTGATTGCCTTCATAAAGCTGTACGGAGGCTCAGACTGGTACCAGCGCACTACGTCACAGCCACACACACTTGTATTGCACATGTTTACATACAAGCTTTCACTCACTCACTCCATAACTCTGCTCTACGCTGCAGCCTGTTGTAGAAGGGAGCGAGCAAGCAAGTGTGTCTGGCATGGCCCTGGTCTGTTCTCTGGCCCTGCTCCTGCGTATTTGTCTGGACACATATAACAAGACTCATCAATCTTTCTCAGGGGCCTGGATGAGAACCAGCTGGGCCCCTGGAGAGTGAAACTGGCTCCGGGCCTGTCAGAGTGGTCAGGGTAGAGCAGTAGACACAGATAAAGACGGTAGGCAGGGGGAATTGTCCGAAATATAATCCACTTGGAAAAAGCTCTCCATTTTAGACACCGACACATAACGAACGGGGTAGTTGGACACCTGCAGTCAAAAATACATATAATTGAAGCATTGAAGTTTAGCAGGCTAATTGTTCAGATAATTATGACAAACGACATGCCATTGACAGATTGAGTGGGTTGGACATTCTCAACTTCTGTTCCTTTTTATGTCATAAATAAAACGTTTTTGGAAATGTTTAGTTTCCCTTCTGTTAACAGATACTGAAAAAGCACTTTGAGCTCAGTACCCAATGAATTTATAAGCATTTTGACCATCTAACTGGTTTATCTTGACAGTACATGTAATCTGTGCTAATGCTAAAACTCGCTATTGGCTAATTGAAAGGAATTCCAAGCCAACTGCGTATTGTAAATAACCTACCCTTGCCTAAGCAATCTGACCTATAGATATTTTAAAGTGCCCATGTTACACTATTTTCTCTCAAACAGAAAACATCTGTTCCACCTTGTCATGTGGTAATACAGCTCCAGCAAGGCTCTCAAGTTTTGAGCGGGGTCGTGCGTGAGACTGCGTAATTTCCGAGGAATGAACAATTTTTCCCGAGGAGCGGGGGGGTGCTTGAATTGTGTGAGAAATGCCGTGTGAGCGTGTGAACGCGTCGAATTGTCTCTCTCAATGCGTGAGACTTAAGAGCCCTGATTGTCTAAAGAGCAAACTTAAACTACAAAGCAACTAATGAGAGTTATATAAATGAAGTTATTACCTGATGGTTCTCAGTTTGTTTTATCATCACCGCAGTGTGCGCTTAGCAGCTGAAACTACACTCTACAGTCTGCCCAACAACAGAACAATCTATTTTCTGATTTTTTGCTGATTTTTTTCCGGGGAGCGGAACGGGGAGGAGGGGGAGAGTTTTTTTCGCTGAAAACGCGCGGTGCCTGCATAAACTGAGCCACACAAACTGATTTTCTGGGCACAAAAAAAAAAAAAAATCACCGTGAGAAATGCCATGTGTGGCGTGTGAACACGTCGAATTGCGTGTGTCACACTCTCAATGGGTGAGACCAGTGTGTTTTTAAACTCCATACACCTTCACTCGAATCATTTGGATATTTGCAGCATTGGAAGTGCCAATCTGTACTGAACAAAAGGTAGCTGGTAGCTGTCGACTTGAAAACTACCATTATACGACGTCACAAGGCGTAACAGAGCATTTAGAGCTTTGGACATATAGACAGACTAATGAAAATGAATGAAAGTGAATGAAACAAAAACATAACTCCATGGTATTTCACGTTTTTGTCGTGATGGAGTAGTCCTGTCAGCCAGTGCGGGGAGGCCAAGGTGCTGACATGCATGCACGCGCACTTGTACCGGTGTTTCACTTACCGGGATAGCCGTTTACCGCTATCCCCGAGTTTTCCTCACATAGTCATGCCAGAGTCAGGAGTACACACTTGATTGCTGCTCAAACATTCCTCTCGCCATAGCCATCATTCCGCTTCCAAACTTTTCTTCTTGTCCCCTGAGTCCTCCTTGCGTGTGTCGTTATTATCCATGGGTATATTTTTCCTATCTATGCTTAGAGTCTATTATTAGCATATTTTTGTTGATGGTTATACTGTAATATCGCTTTATAGCTCCAGAGCTATCAAGGGATGCTGCAGACTGTAAATATTCTTCACTGCTTTGTGCACTTCTGGGAATTACATCACCAACACTATTTTTACTACCCCTTATCATTGATTTTTCTTCAATAAGAACACACAACATTTTTAATCTAGGATCTTTAACTAAATTATTCACAACTGGCCAGTTTGTGATGCCAAAGATGCTAATTTGAGTGTAGGCTCCTTTCATTAGGTAGGCCTACAAACTGCCTTTCTGCCTGTCCTCTGGACCGTGTAGAGGAGGTGGCTGAGAGGAGGGTACTGGCCAAATTCATGTCCATTAAGGACGACACCTCTCACCCTCTGCACCGGACTGTAGAGGAGCTGAGCAGCTCCTTTAGCAGCCGACTAAGACACCCCCAGTGCAAGAAGGAGCGCTACCGCAGATCCTTTATCCCCACCGCCATCAGACTGTATAATTCTAACATATAGGCCAGACGTGCAATATCCTCCTTTTTCATGTTGATGCCTGTTATTACTATTATCATTATTACTATTTCCCATTATTATTATTATTACGTATTACTATTTGTATTATTTATTACTTACTTTATCCCCTCCCTGCCTGCATGCATTTTTCCCTCTTGTCCAAATGTCCTGGAGCTACTGTGGCGAGTAAATTTCTCCTGTGTGAGATCAATAAAGGCTTATCTTATCTTCTATGTTTTGTAGGCCTAGATTTTGATTCCAACAAAATGTGAAAATCAATTATTTTAGACTATGTTATAATATATTTTATTTTTAACACATTTTGGCACAAATCACTGAACCTATTCTAGACATTTTTATATTTTTTTTAACAGTAAAATATATTTTTTTTATAAAATCCCTGCGGTGTTTTAATATTAAACTCATCTAAGTTTTTACATGTCATATAAGATTTCATCTGGGCTTGCTTGATTTGCCTCTCAGTGATATGAAAACACTAAGGAGGATATTGGCTTCCTCTGTGGTCTATATGTGCCTTCCCGTGGTTGGTTTTGGCAATGTGCTGAGCTAAGTCAACTACAGGAACAAGAGAGGTGAGAGCGGAGGGAGGCTAGAATGTGCCCATGATGAAGCAGGGCTGTGGGTCATAGATTCAAGGGCTACAGCTTTGTGACATGCTAAGAAGCTCTTATTAAATTGTATAAAGGGTTGTCATGTACTATATCTTGCTCATTAGTTGAAATTAAACAAATAAATAAATTGTAGCCTCATCACAATGTTGGATGGCTACACATTTTTATTTACAGTACTCATTTTTACACATGAACACGTTGAAGGTGCAATATGTTTTCAGGTGGACAGTCTGCCTCTTGCTTGTCTCTATGGAAGTGTTATTGCTTTGCCAGTACGGCAAACTTTCTATCTTGGAATACTTCTGCTACAGGTGTTTTTTTATTGCTAAAAAAAAAAACATGCATTCTTTCAATGAGTGGGCTCACCTGAAGCTATATAAATTAAATGTCATTTTGGGAAACATTCCAGCCAAAGCACCTGGTTAACCTTCCACTAGAAAAGTTACACAGCGCACCTTTAATAATATAAAAATAGTATAAAATATGAGTTTTAGAGAGGTAAATCTATTTTTGACTCATCTCATTTAAAGGTCCTATATTGCACAAATTGACACCAATAAGCTTTTAGCCATGTTATAATGCTATTACCACCTCAAAAACATACCCACAATTGTACTTTATTTTATTCAAACGTTTCAGGAGCCCTTTATTACTAACTAAGTAATAAACTAAGTTAACTGCTACCTTTTACCTTTTGTTCAGTAGAGATTGCCAATTCTAGGGCTTAAATCATCCAAATGATTCTAAATTCTAAATGATTGTTTAAAAACAGTTTAAAAACACAATGCAGCACTTCCTGTATTACCACATGACATCACAAGGTGGAACAGAGTGTTTTCTAGTCTGGTTAACACCTGACCATATCACAAGTGAGATATGGGTCTGGAAACTCGCTTCGAAAAATCCCGTAGCGGAGGTGTGGTTAGCGATTGCCAACGGCCGTTTATTGGGCGTTATGATTGTCTATCATTGAGCGTATACGTAAGTCCATAGCCAATCATGTCAGTTGTCAGTTCAAACTACAAGCTTCCGTTTGTCATGTAGTACGCGTCACCGTCTTGCCACACCTCCCCGCTCTCTGATTGGGGCCCTAAATCTGGGACTCTCGCTTGGACGAGTTTCCAGGCCGCCTTCCAGTTCGAAACGAACGGAAGCGGCCTGGGAATTCCCAGGCTAAGTGTTTTCATTTTGGGCGAATAATTCACTCTAAATATGCAGGGTTTGTGTGTTAAACATGTGAATGAAACACTACTCCAGGTATGTTTGTGATGTTGAAACATTATAACATAGATCAGAAAATGGTATAATATAGTCCATTTCAATAAAGCCTGTATTGCTCAGAGTACATCTATTGTTTGCTGAATAGAGTGAGATAATGCCTTAAAATACCTAATACCCCTAAGCAATGGGAGTATGACATCACATTGTAGGTCAGATATGAAAACAAATAATAGATCACCAAGTTGTCCACTTGGCTTAAAGTGGTGACACTTTCTATTGACATGTGCTTGAGTGACATGGTTCTCTGACCTGTCTCCTGTCCCCTGACCACTCTGCACCTATAGGCCCTGTCCAGCTGTATCAACACCCGGCAGTATGCAGCAAAAGGGGAAGGATAGAGCGAGAGAGAGGGGAACCAGCACCCATCATCACGAGCCCACTCACATGCAGGAATTCATGATGATTCCACTCTGTCCATGCCCCCCTCTGCAACCAGGCCCCAAGTCAACAAACATTTGGGGTCAGGGCCAAAGCAATCAGCGCTGAGAGGGCGTGAGGTGGGCCGCCGAGCTGACAGGTGGAAAGTGCAGTACAAAAATCCATAAAATATTCAATTATTTGTGCTCAGTTTATCTGTATTCAGATTCTTGTTTATAAGTGCAATTTGGAGGACATTTCATCATTGAGATGATTTAGAATATTTAACTGACAAGGTAATGGTGCTAATTTTAAATCACTTTGACACCCATACAGTATCTAAAATATCTGCAATGTTGCAAATTAGATTAGATTTCGATCGATCTATCTATTATTATTGAGATTTGCAAACTGCTTTTAAATGAATCTAATGTGCAGTTCCAAAATACAGTAAAAAGATTGAAAAGTTCACATACAGTCATGTCATATGACTATAATGCATGGAGTCTGTATAGATTTAATGATAGGTTTGGTTGACTGTGATGACAAAGATTGCTTAAAATCATATATTAATTTATTCATATATTCACCTAATTAATTTGACAAAGAGAAGAGAAAAATATATTGATCATTTGTGGACTACGTTCTTTCTTTTCTTGATAGACTAGTGTACATTGTAGTCTGCCTATATCTGGGTTGACGACACAGATGTTACACCACAAGTACGATTTTTGCAGCAAAGAAATTCATTCTTCTTTTATTTCAACCCAAAAATGGATTTTGGTTTCCCTGAGCTGTGACATAAAAGAGATATAAAAGAATGGGCCCCTATGCTAATCCTCTGAAGCACTAATATCATTACTGAGCAGCACTGGTCCTGCAGAGGGGGATGAATGGCCTCTTTGTTTTATTGGTATTATTTCTGGCAGGCTCAGCACACGCGTCTGCTCTGGGCTGACTAACTGAGGGGCTATACCCAGATGGCAACACTGCTACAACTTATTGTATAACAAACACATCTTTCAGTCTCCCAGCAGCCCACAGCGGTCGCGCTTTGGGCCGGGAGCGGGGCCAGGCCGTGCTTTAGCTCTCACCGCCTGACCTGCTCTGCCTCTGGGCTCATCTCAACAGGAGCATCCATCGGGACCAGCTGATTTAGAGTTTAAAGGGGATATGGTTTCCCGTACTACTGTAGCTCACATTTAATATTATTTGATAAAATATGAGTTTATATTTGTATGAATATAAAAAAGACTTAAGACCTGGCTTTTGAAGTAAAACCAATTTGCCAGAAGAGTTCTTCTTTTAAGTGAAATAACTGAAGGGTATTACAGGTACAGTATGTAACTTTCTGAAGGTACAATCCTGCATGATTTCATGCAAGTGAAAACCATACCTTGGTACAGTTTTATGCCATATTGTGGAAGATTAAGGCCAAAGGAACATCATTTCCAAGGAAACAACAGGAGGAGGCCTCTAGGCCAAGTAAGAGCCAGGTTTGTGGAGTCCGCTCAGATTTAGTTTTCAGTGCAATAAACACAATCAAATTGAAAAAAAACAGGCTTTTACTGAAGTCTGTTTATTAAAAAGTTGCATACTGTGGCTTTAAGTTTTTTTTGTTTTTTTTTTGAGGAATTGATGTGTTCTCAATTTTGGAAACACAATAAGACTTACTTTTTCGCTGACTTTTTCACTTGATATAAGTCAAAGCTACCCAAACCCAGATCAAATAAAAGAAGACAGCAGAGGGGAGCCAAAACTGTCACAGTATGATAAAACAGAGGTCTACTCATCAGCAAGAATAGTATAATTATAAGCACATTTTCATATAGAAGTGTCTATGTATATAGTCTTTGTGGAGTATGAGCTACTTTCTGACAGATTGTGGTACCAGGAATTCTTTGACTTTTTCTCCTATCCGTAGATTGAACAAAGCATTGCTGTAATAATCATTGAACTTTTTTTTATTATTATTATTGTTCCATACCATGATAATCTTATAGTTGTATTGCATCATAAAAGAAAACTGCCATGAATCTACAGATTGATTGTATAAATATATCCTGATGGGACAGTAAAACACAAGACAAAACCTTTATGATTAACAATATAACAGCTACATAGAATATTTTTTAAATTTGAAGATTACATAGACGGTATTTTGAGTTGATTAAATTAATCCTCTGTTATGTCCAGTTATCATGATACAACCTACAAAATACTATTGCTTACTACTGAAA
Organism: Paratrypauchen microcephalus; assembly: GCA_036785185.1. Lineage (NCBI taxonomy): Eukaryota > Metazoa > Chordata > Actinopteri > Gobiiformes > Gobiidae > Paratrypauchen > Paratrypauchen microcephalus. The sequence continues at coordinate 2,963,404 of JAVJIX010000021.1, read as the reverse complement.
TAAGCAGGAAGAGAAACCTTTTTATATGCCTGATGTAATGTTTGTAGTCATGCAGTATTTTACCACTTTACACACGTCGGGGTCCAGTGTGAACGCGAGCCGCTCCGACAGCAGATCCATCATATTTTAATTACCTCTCACTTGTTGCTTTCAGATGACTAACGACTATTTGGAGTTGAAAAGCCCTGGTGGTTCCCTGAGTGCTGGGGCGTGTGATTCTCTACAGGCTGGATGTGGACAGTTGGCACGGGGGAAAGTCGGGAGCGAAAAAGGTAAAAAAAACAGTCAATAACAGGAACTCAATCAGCCCGCCTGGTTTCCGGTAAGGCCTCGCTCTCCGGGACTGGTGGCTGTGACAGAAGCTGGCGCGCTGAGTGAAGCCTGGCTACACACAGTGACCCCCAGTCTGCTCTGCTCTATGAGTGTGCAGCACGGGGCCCATTTGTATCACACCGCAAAGAGAGAAAGAAGAGTGCCAAAGAAAGTAGAGAGAGAGGACGTGAAAGATATGGAGAGAGAGAGGGGAGAGAAGGAAAGAGGTAGAGACAGGAGAGAGAGGCTAGAGAGCGAAACAAAGCGAAGGAGAGAGAGAATGAGCGTGAGGTAGAAATGGAAGGAAAGAGAGGGGGGGAATAACAAAAGTGAGAGAGATATGGAGGCATAGAGAAAAGAGGAAAGGAAAAATAACAAGCGAGAACGAGCATGAGGTAGAAGTAGGAGCAAGAGAGAGGAGAGGGAGAAATGGAGAAGGAAGGAAAGAGAGAGGGAGAGACGGCGTGTGTGAGAAAGAAAGGGAGCCAAGGTAGGAGAGAGCGGAGGGAATAACGAAAGGGAGAGATAGAGAGGGATGGAGAGAGCGACAGAGATAAAGTGAAAGGGAAAATAACGAGAGAATGAGCATGAGGTAGAAACAGACGGAGCGAAAGGAGAAGAGGAGGAGACAGAACATGAGGAAGGAAGGAGAAAGATAAAGAGCAAGAATATGAGGGAGACATAGAAGGAAAAAGATAGAAGGGAGAGAGAGTAGAGAAGGAGAAAGAGCATGAGGTAGAAATAGAAAGACAAGGGGGGGTGGGAGACAAGGAGAGAGAGAGGGAGCATGAAGGAGAGAGAGAAAGACTGCGAGGAGGAAAGAAAGGAGAGAAAGAAGGAGAGAAGAAGAGAGTGAAAGAATATAAGGGGAGAGAGGAAGCCAGAGAGAGAGAGAAACACATGGTAAGAATAAAAGAATGAGAAAGAGAAGGAAAGCGACAGAGAAGTGAAGATGGAGAACGAATATGAGGGTTAAAGAAGGAAAGAGTGAATTTGAGAGAGAGAAAGAGAGAGAGAGAGGTAACCATAGGGCGAGAGTGAAAGAAGAAAAGAAAGTAAGAAAGAGAAGGAAATAGAGGCAGCCAGATGAAAAGAGAGGAAAAGAGTGAGGGAGACAGAAAAAGAAAAAGAAAGAGAGAGAGAGAGAGAGAGGACTTCATTCAAGTCAGTGTGGCCAGAGACCTGCGCTCATTCCTCAGCTCTCATAAAGTCATTAAAAAGATATGTTTTTTGGAAACCTAAGACTGAAAACAAATTGTAAAAATGAAAATTAAAACGATTTATTTATATAATTAATTTTGGGCAGCCCATTATATAATACAGTTTTTCTTAAACTGTGGGCCACTGATCTTGCAGTTTGAGTATTTTCTGTGTTGATCATTATTTAGAACTACTTTATTCATTATTTATTCAGATTTTAGACCGTATTTAGCTCTAAGTTAGACCTGATATAGTCTGGGTTTCGATCTGGTGGTACTAGGAAAGCCAAATATTATCCTAGGACCTATGTGGTACCGTATGAGAATAGGTTTAGAACCACTGCACTAGAACTAGAATGTGTACTCTAGGGTTTTATATGTACAATACACAAGACTTCATTCATATTTTGTTCAATTCAGAGATTATATTACAAAATTGCAGTTTCACGTCAACCGCGATTAATCTTGCAGTTGTAAATAACCAGCTGAGATCCTTTATCCCACCCTTTTAATGCCCTACCAGCGCCCTCTTCAGGCTACACCCACACACATCTCAATACAAAGCCAACGGTTCCCTTTAATCAGTCCCAGATGAAAGTTATTGCGCGGGCCGTTCCGTGTTAACAGATATCAGCCTCGGCCTTTACACTGCCCCCTGTGACTCCTCCGGTTCTCACACTCCTTTTGCCCCTCTACGTTCCCAGCCTCTTCCCCGACTAATTGAATAACTGGCGACCCCGTGGACTGCCTCTCTGTGGGATTAGGATATGATCTCCCAAAAACGCTCCTTGGAGGGTAAACACAGCCAATTTAGACCCATTTCATGCTTAGTGCTGTAGTGAACTACAGGCCACACAAAGAGAAAGTAATTCATGGATTCTTGCATTGGCCGTAGACTTCAAGATCTGCTATTTCTCCTATGAAATGTTCCTGTTTTTGTTCATTTTTTTCATTGGGTCATTTGCCTCCCACTGTGCAACGCTGCCATAAATTAGCAGAGAAATTAAGAGTAATTTGCTTTACACATCTGAACTCCACATGTGTATGGAACGGCATAAATTACACACAATTAACATACATTCATATTATGAAGATGTAAGTATTAGGTATGGAGTACAGAGTGACCCAACATTCACCTCTCAGTTTAAAGAGAAAGACTTGAAAGCAATCAGTGGTATAGTCATTCCGAATCAGGTATTGCCAAATAAAACAGTCTAAAAATAAAGCTGTAATTTGCACACATAGGATCATTAAGAAGTTACAGACAGTTAAAAGAATAACATGTTTGTTTGTTTTTTACAGAAACTCCCTTCTTTCGGGAGTGCATGAATAGCTATGGTACATGTCATTACTGTAATTCAACCATTTCATAGATTTTTATTTTTTTTTTCCTGTTTTGTTTTATTGACTGAACAGTCTACAAATAAATGGGGAGAGAGCTGGGAGAGACATTCGGAAAACAGCAAAGTGAACGTGCCGCAGCTTTACCAGTTGGCCACACAAATGCTCAAACTTACAGAAAATAACAGAAAATGTACTGAAAATATTTTGTCAATATATATACTTATAGCCAAAATGCTCAGTGTAAGATGCAAATTACCCACATAAATAAAATATAATTAAAGTGGTAATTATATACTAAGAAGATTTTATGTTGGATGGACCAATGGCGCAGATTGGCAACCTCACTTTCGTCAGTCCACCCCAGGACAGATGTGGCTACAAGAGTAACTTACCACCACCGAGTGTGGCGTGAATGAATAATGTACAAATGTAGCTTCTGGAAAAGTACTATATAAGACTAATGCATTTTCATTGTTATTACTAAAGGCGCATACTTAATCCTGCACTGCGCAACATTTCAGGCAATGCGTATCATCAGAGGAATTTACTGGAAATTCTTATATTTTATTACATGCTCAGTAACCCAATAAAAAGGAAGCATAGTATGTATATATAAAATAAAAACATGTCAGGATCACCTGTGGACATTTGGGTCTTTTAACCTTTACCATAAAACAAATCATATTGCCCTTATTACCTTATTTTTTAGATTTTGAATATAGAATTAAACCTTATATGCTTTCCTCCAGCTATCTATTTGAATTGTGGCTTCCCTTAATGGCGGTTAGGACTCCAGTAAAAGTAGCATGCTATTAGCTCTCCAGACCTGCCAGAGCTGCTGTCAAAATAGGAGCAGGAGAGATGTATTAGATACCCATTTATTTCCTGGTCCGACTGTGCGTTCCCTCTGGCACGTTTAGCACAGAGACAAAACCCAGATGACTGCTCCAGAATCTATCCAAACACACACTAAGTACACTGCTTTGGATGTGGATTCCCAAAGAAAATAATGAAAAAGCCACTGGTGGAAAAAGTTGTTTCGGTCAGGACAATTCAGTAGAGAGGAGGCACACGGAGCTGTTATGGCCAGACCATATTAAAGCCAATAGTTAAGACAGATAACGAAAAATAGGATATTAAAAGATAATGAATTATTTTGGATAAGAAATGTGGATATCGCTTAGTAACATATTGTATTTATTTTAATTTTTTTGATTTGTTTAATGTTGGAATGTGCATACCTTTTGGCCATATTTCACACCTCATGTAGTCCCATATCAAATAGAGATAGCCTAATTAGAGGTGGTAGAGCCTTGCCATAAATTTTACTCAAAATAATAAATTCAGAACATGTACAAAGAAGTAGTCCATTACTGAAGTAAGAGTAAAAAAGGATTTTTTGGGGGGGAAAAAGTAAGAGTCAGCATAGTATTTGTCAGTTGTAGACTTAAAAGAGTTACCAGAAAGAGTAGTTAGACTGTACTGTTCTACACAACTATACTATTACTCAAATCTTCTGCTTGTCTCCATGGAGATTCTATTGCTTTGTCTAGATTGGAATGTTCCACAGCATAGTATGTTATCTATCTTTTTTTTTGTTTTCAGTGCGAGAAATTATTGAGCAGGATCATCTCTTCACAGATCTGACCTGTAACTTGGCCTGGCAGTATCACTTTCTTGCTACCACAAAGACAGAAATGTTTAATGCCGTACTGTTTCAGTTCTATTTATTTTTGTATCACAACGGCAGTAAAACACTGAGGTGTATTTGTTATTGTTATTAGAAGAAGAAGACGACAGACTTTATTCATCCCCGTAGGGAAATTATTTCTCTGCATTTGACCCATCCTTCAGGAGCAGTTATTGTTATTGTATTGTTATTGTTTGGTAATGTCACACAGTGGCAAATTAGGTTATTTTTCCTCATTGTGCACTATGTGACTTTTTGTTGGGGGTCCATCACCAGCTTATTTCTAGTGCTGTCATTTCTCTGCCTGGAATATTGCACAATGTGACATTAAACAGCTCTACCTTACACTTATTTAATTACAGGTGGTTTTACATCTTAAAAATATCTAGAAAAACAGGCATTCAGCCTGTGAGTGGGGTTGTCTCTCCACAGATTTTATCTGTAACTTAGTTTGGTTTGGTCTCCATGAAGATAGAAAGGTTTAATGTCATATTCTGAAACATTCCAGACAAAGCAATAACATCTCCACGGAGAAAAACATCTGACAAACACTCCACCAGAAAAGTTACACAATGTACCTTTAACACAGTAATAAGTCAAGCAGCAAACAATTATCAGATCTAATACTACTTAAATATATATATAAAAAAAAAAAACAATCACATAAAAATCAACTGTAACTTTACCTCTCTCTCTCTGCTCTTTTTTCCAGCCTCTCCAGTCTGACAGCCGGACTTGCAAAATCCTCCTTGTGATTCCACCTCATCTGTCTTTATCACGAGAGACACTTGGAGCTGTGGATGGCGCAGTAGCCCATTTAGTGCCGAGTTTCACTCCTGAAGTTTGGCCCCGAGATTTGAGACACATTTTGTAAGTGGAGCCCATGCAGGTAAATCGCTTCTCCGCCTGTCATCACGAATATGCCACTATTATTGGAAACAGGCCCCGTGTATAACATGTGGATATTGGCTACAGTAGGTTCAGTCATGGTCCTCTTTGGGCACTGATGCATTCCACGTTTCTGTATGAATTATCCTTGCACCTCAGTCTGACAGATACGCAGGAGTTTCTATATTATTCACCATTACCTATTAGAGGTTTAATATTAAATGAGTACGGAGTGGTGTATTGTACATTTCCAAGAGCTGGCAGTTTGATTTCCACTACCTTGCCTGTATATGTTAGGCTAGTTTATTTGCTATTTGTAAAAAATAAATAAATTAAAAAATTAAAAAAAAACATGAAGAAAGTTCAAAGCTCATAATGCGTGGCAAGTCGTATGTTTGGCACCAATGTACCTGGAGGATGTGGAGGATATTTACGTATTCGGATTTCTGATAGCTGGACATCTGTTGATTGGCCTGGGATTGTCCATGATCTATCACAAAATTTGCAAGCTGGCAGCAAGTAAGGAGTCGCCCAAGCTGTCTCCAATAATCTCGCACCACAGTGGAGCCGTGGGGGATTTTGTGAAAGGAGTACATCAGAAAGGACCATTTAGAAGGGTTCCAACCGAAGGAAACATCTCGACGTTTGGATATCATCACGGGCATGCTGACAAAACTGTGTAGAAACAATGCAGCGCAGTCTGTGCGCCAAGAGGAACTGTTGAGGTCTTTCACAAATCTGCATAGTGACATGAAGATGGGGGTCTGGCAGAACCAGGGTTCCAGCTAAATTGCTTGCTCGCCTGGGTCTCTAAAATGTATTTCATTATGCTAAATTAATGCTCTGTAAAAATCTATCTCCTGTGAAAATCTGTACTCCGACGGGTTATCTGTGTTTTGACTTGGCTTCTTTGCATGAACACTGCCAAGGTCACAGATGTGGCTTGTTATCACGGCACTCTACAAAAACACTATTCGGACTCACTGACATGTATTTATGTAAACACATTGCCCTGGAATGTCTGCCTCTACTTCAGTTTTCACTCATTTTCATTGATTTCTGATCTGCTCCCTTGCCCCACCCTTCCCTTTCTCACCAAAGAAAAAAACACCGTACCTGTCCAGTTGTTTTCTGTCATAACATGTTGTGAATAATTGTCACTGATTGTAATTGCGTTTTTTCCACTCTGTATCTCCGAGTCGACGATGCGCACATGCGCGTGGCCCCTCCCCTAGCCGCTCTATCACTGTCCTGCCTGGTTAGTGGGGAAACAAAATTTCAAATTTACTCTATGTACATGTACATATGGTTTTTCGACAATAAAGCAAACTATGACTATGACTATGACTAACTGCAGACAATACTGAGTTTATCCCAAATGAAAAGCTTCATTGGGGACAACGTAATTTTGATTCTGATACAGATCAAATATTGCATATATATATATATATATATATATATATATATATATATATATATATATATATATATATATATATATATATATATATAAATGTGTGCTCCTCACCTTCCACAGTGGTCACTTTCACTCTCATCCAGCTCGGGTCCTCTACCAGAGGCCTGGGAGCTTGAGAGTTCTGTGCAGTATCTTTGCTGTTCCTCGTACTGCACTTTTCTGGACTGAGATGTCTGATGTATTTCCTGGGATCTGTTGTAACCACTCCTTCAGTTTGGGGGTTACAGCCCCGAGCGCTCCGATCACCATGGGCACCACTGATGCCTACACCTTCCAGGCCTTCTCCAGCTCTTCCTTGAGCCCCTGGTATTTCTCTAGTTTCTCGTGTTCCTTTTTCCTGATGTTACCATCACTTGGTATTGCAATGTCCACCACCACGGCTTTGTTCTGTTGCTTATCCACCATTGGTTCGCCATCACCATTCTGTCAGTCTGTATCTGGAAGTCCCACAGGATCTTGGCTCGGTCATTCTCCGCAATCTTTGGAGGTGTTTCCCACCTTGACCTTGGGGTCTCCAGCCCGTACTCTGCACAGATGTTTCTGTACACTATGCCTGCCACTTGATTGTGTCGCTCTATGTATGATGAGGGCCTCTGTGCTGTCCTTCAGACCAGCCCTCTCCAGCCATTGGTAGGATTTCTTGATATCAGCTACTTCAATTATGTTTCGGTGGTACGCCCCATGTAGGGGTTTGTCCTGCCATGATGGTGCACCTCTTCCTCTGCACTCCACTGTCTGAGGCATCTATATCTATATCTATCTATCTATCTATCTATCTATATATATATATAGATATATATAGATATATATATATATATATAATGTGTGTGTGTGTGTGTGTGTGTGTATACATCACATTGTTATCTTTAAAGGTGGACTATGCAAACTTTTTGGTAGGGGTCTGCTACCTGCGTGTATCTTGCTTTGCCTGGAATTTACCCCCTTGTGGTATCCCTAGCTTGTCTCCATGGAGAGAGATACATTTAATGCCATACTGTTGAACATTTCAGACAAAACAGTAACATCACCATGGAGACAGGTGGCAGACCAACAGCAAAGTTACATACTTTAAGGTAACACAAGGCTAATCATTTAAATACACTTTTATAATACATATTCAGTATACTATGCTGCATCCTCGTAGTCCTAGTAACACTGTGCTATCTATAGACTTTATTTGAACCACTGATACTATAAAGATCTATTTTTGTTTGGTATGTGAAAGCAATGTAATACTCACCAGTTACCCTTTTATTGTTGTAATCCGACCACACGTAGATCTAGTCCTTCTAATAAAAAGGTGACAACAGGAATGCATTATCACGTCGACAGTAACAAACACTCCCCATTGAAATAGTATTCTTATTGAGATCATGTTCGTTTTTGTGGTTTGAAAGCGTCTGGCACGTTTGGCCACTGTGAACTTTTGATCTGTCCGAAAAGTCCAAGAAGTTTATACATGGGACTAGGTCAACATACACTGTAAAACATAAGCATCTGGCAAATATTTACCATCGGCTAGCAAAACCTCTACACATTAATAGAGACATATCCAGGAAATATGGCGGTGTAGGAGAGATAGGGATTAGGTTGAATTCAAAATAAGCATTGTTAAGTCTAGCGCTATGGGGCAGGCATTTACTCTGCTGTTATGTTAGCTCGGAATCTACCGGTTTTAAATGGCTTTCCTCTCTCCTACTTGGAACTCTGCTGACTTACCGTTCTCACCCACCAGGCTATGCCACCTCCAAGCCAGTCCAGAATTCAGACCACCAAGGTCCTGGAACCTGCCCTCTTCCCATTGGCCCGCGCCCATAACCTGCCTCGCCATGGTAACCGCTCTGGAGTGGGTGGAGCAACCTGCTGACCAGAGGTAGGCTTGGACATTGAGAATAAATTGGGAATTTCTGGTGCGGTTTTGCGTAAGTCTCAAATAGATATTCTGCATTTTGGATTTTTACTACCATGAAACCATTAGAAGAAGGGATGTTCTAGTTGAGCTGAAAATATGAGCCGCTCCTACTTGCAGTTTCTATAGTTACATCTTAGTCCAATGTTGGCAGCAGTTTTCCATACCATCGAACTTAAATTTCCTCCCATTGCCGTGAAGGTAACTGGAGATGTTATTTTTGACACTCTGAGAAGCTGGAGGGAGTTCAACTTGGACTAATAATAATAGTGGCACTGGCAGGTCTTTTCCACAGCCTTGCCTGCACCCTGCTGGACAAAAGGAGAAGCGCGTCCCTCCTGTCATTTGATTTATGTAGCAGACCACAGAAGAAACCACAGTACGCTGAAATTTGACGTCTATATTCACATGGGTGGTCCCAGAGCTGAACTTAGGGACTGTGCATTTAAGGGTAAAAAAGGGGAATTTTGGGATTAAAAAAGAATTGTGCTTTTGTCAGTCTGTCAGAGAGCAGTCAAAACAAATTGTCCAGAGATGAAGAGTTTCTTTCTCTAAATTATTATTAGTACGGCCAATATTACCAGATTTATTCAGCTATTTTACTCAGATTGGTGCGCATAGGCTAGGGCAAAGGGTTTGGGTTTCCATGCTTCTCTCTTGGGGACATTACATTGACATTTCCTGGTGATTGAGCCTTCCTAACCTTAAAAGTTACTGCTCTCGAACCTCAACATTTTGAACCCATATCTTAACTGTAAATCATATTCTTTATTTAATAATAAAGGATTTACATCATGAGAACCTGTTTCATGTCGCCATAAGGGAGGCAGGCCGTCATAATGTGATAAAATATGTGTGTATACAGATTTTAATCCCCATTATGTGATCTCCATTATTATTGTTACTGATAACTAGTGTAAATTATGCAGTAAATTGCATATAGTCAATGATTATATAGAATTTTGAAGAGAGTATTAAGTAGGTCTCATGTATTCAAGGTTTCGCAGGTGTAGCCTGTAGCTCAAACACTGTTCACTCATTTCTGCTGAGCGGCTGGAAAGTGGCTGCTGCCTCGAAGTACAGTGGTGTATTTTCCCTATGTTAATGTCAGCAGGAGGTTAGGATGGTCTGTGCTCTCTGGTCAGTGAGAGTTGTAATTAGGGGTTGAGCCATATCATATTGCTTTTTCTTTATACCTTGATATTCATTTTATCCCGCAACACCATGCCCTTTTTGTAATTCACCACCACTTGTATTAAACAGTTTTAAGCCACCAGACATAACATATATATTCATTAATGCTTTTATAGTCCTATCTTTCTCTTATTACCTGGATAATTATATATTACTTAGCCTATTGAGTTACTGGACACAGTGTTATCTTTTCAAGTATTTAACACACAAGCACACACACACACATGCACACACACTAGGAAAATATATGATAAACCATAATATTTAAACTAATTTATCCCACTGACGCAATAACCCCATAAAACTATTGTAAATCTCTTGTATAAACAAAAAAATAACCAGAATTGTCCCAGTTATGCAGAAAATACACGATACACGATAGTCCCAAAAAATATTGTTCCAGCTTCCTATATCGAACGAAAAGTCGATATACTGTAGTAATTTTATCTTTACTTACTTACTTCCTGGGTAAACATTAATAATATGCTACTCAGATAAAAAGACATAGACATTTTCAGAATTCATGAATCTCGTTTAGTGTTATTTCACTGACTCAGACCAAATTAGTAATTTTCCCACGTCAGATTGTACTGTAAGATTCTCCAAAAGTCCCAAACTTAAACAAAAGCTGGAACAGTGATTTCTGTCGTAAAGAGCAGTGCATTGTGGGCCGGCACTGCAAGTGTTTGTGTAAGGCTTTTAAAAGGGTGACAGCTCAGGATACATGTGGACCATTGTTGTTTACTCCGAGTGGTACCTCACTGCTACAACTTCCTCCTCTCCCACCAACCCGCATGCCCACACACAGGCAGGCATGCACCAATATGGTCATAACATAAATGACCAGAATATAAGTTAAATCTGGTGTTATGAATGGAAAAATGACAACACAAAAGCTTGATTTTAGAAAGACAAATGTCAAAAGAGGAATTATTTTAAATGGGACATATGCAAAATCAACCTTTATGATGCTTTAGATATAAGTTCCACATTTTTTATCCGGAAGTCATTTGTTTCTTTTCTATTGCTAAGTTGTTTTGGATTAATTTGGCATTTTACAATAAACAAAATATAAAATAATGATGTTGTAGTTTATTACTAGTAAGTATTAGAATATAAAAACATAATATGACTGATAATTAAACATACTTTTACTTTTTTATACTAAAGAATGAACATTTAAATATTATGGAAACTCCTTTTTTCAATAGGGGAATTTATACTGAAACTGTATTACTGATACTGAATGAGAGACATAATTATTCTAAAATGAGAAAACAAAATTAATTTCATTTTGGCTATTGAAACAATTAAAAAACCATTAATTAAGCTATTGATATATTTGTACACAAAATCTCTCCACATCCGAACACACACAAAGGCAAACCTCTCATAAGTAAGAGTGATATTAAAGAGTAGACATGAGCTGCATGTACCTGGAGTATGTTTTACAGTGGTGTCATTAACCTGCCTGTCACAGTCTCGTTAATCGTGTTGTTTAGCAGCAGGAACACGGTCATCACCAGAAGCCTCCAAAACTCAGCCGTAAATCTGCTCCAGTCAAATGAGCGCTTTGTGTGGTCATGTCTTCCTGTTTCCCCTGTTTTATTATTCTGCCAAAAGGGTCAAAATAGGCCCAAAAGGCTAAACATGGGGTTTCAGTGTTTGTCAACTTTACTTAAATTTGTCAGATACGTTTTACAGAAAAATCACTCACATTCTAGTTAAATAATTAGATACATCTGTTACGTCCATTCATTCTGTTCTTGCATCAGTTTTCCTTGTATTAATTATCTATAGATTTTAGAATAATGATAGTAATTAAGAATCCAAAACAAAAACAAAAAAACTTCTTTTGAATGTGTGAAAATGGTGTCTATAAACAGGAATCCAAAACCCATGAATATGATGCATCACGCTGGTATTGTTGTCAGGTCGGCTTATATACAAATCTTTTTGACTCAGAATTATAAAATGTTTTAATAATGCTTATGTTAACATTGACAGTACCAATACTTCATTCCACAGTTTATAATATTTTTAGTCTTAAAGATGCACTATATAACTTTTCTGTTTGAGAGTCCTCCAATTGCCTGTTTCCATGGAGATATTATTGCATTGCCTGTAAATGCTCCACTGTATGGTATTAAACTCAAATTGAACTTTTTATTTTTATTGCTCATAATTACCTGTTAAAACATGCACACCTCTCCACAGAAGGGCTCGTAACTTGGTCTGGCGATGTCACATGGCTGTCTAATGCCATGCTGTGGGACATTCCAGGCAAAGCAATAACATCCATGGAGACAAGTGGCAGAATCTCCACCAGAAAAGTTTTACACAGTTTTAACCAAAGCCAGTATTTGATTTCTATGTAACTGTAATATTTAAGAAACCACATTTTTCACTACCCTGATGACAGTAATCCTCGTTTTTGAAGGAAATATGGTGCCTTGATGCCCCCTACAGGCCAAAGAGTTTAGTACTAAACATACTTGTTCAAATGCACAATACCTGTTGCCAATGTTACAAATATATCACTACCAGGCCTGGACTGGTAATTGGGCATACCGGGCATTTTCCCGGTGGGCCGACAGTCCTAGGGGCCGATGCCCTTCTTTTTTTCTTTTTTTTTAACTTAGAGACAGGCCCACAATTTAGGACTGAACCAGGACTAAACCAGGACTATACCAGGACTACATCAGGTCTGAACCAGGACTAAACCAGGCCTGAACCAGGACTGAACCAGGACAGGTCTGAACCAGGACTAAACCCCAGGACTAAATCAGGATTGAACCAGGACTAAACCAGGTTTGAACCAGGACTAAACCAGGACTAAATCAGGATTGAACCAGGACTAAACCAGGACTACATCAGGTCTGAACCAAGACTAAACCAGGTCTGAACCAGGACTAAACCAGGACTAAACCAGGTCTGAACCAGGACTAAACCAGGTCTGAACCAGGACTAAACCAGGACTAATCAGGTCTAAAACAGGATTGAACCAGGACTAATTATGAGGGGCTGGTCTAAGCCAAAAATGCCAGGGCCATTTTTTTGTCCCAGTCCAGACCTGATCACTACTGAATGTCAAGTATCTTTATTGTAGATAGAACTGTTATTTTAATTTTACAATAGTTTAACATAAAACAGGAAATAACAAAAACAATACAACTGTTGACTTTTAGACTAGACAAGTATCTTCATATCTACATAATCTCTCAGCCTGTTTCAGATCTGCACAGCACTTCTGTCCCATCCCCGCTGTTTGAGAATCTCCACTCCCACATACACCATGTTTTAAGTGCGTAAGACAGGTTCTGATGATTCTCTCATTTTGATTTAATTCAGTGGGATAATACCTGTTGTAAATATAAATTATTGTTTTACACCAATCAAGAAATATATATTTTTTGATACTTTAAGCATGTTTTCGGAAAAATAAAAGTGTTTTATTTTTATTTTATTTGTCAAACCATAATTTCTGTGTACATTAGATGAGTTTTGGCACATGGTTGCTAGGTAACAGTTATGGAATACCCTAGCATGATCGCAGTAAAATTTGAAACCGAAAAAAATGGTCAAAATGTAGAAGAAATTGTATTGTAATGAGTAGTTCAACCTGTCATAGGCACTTTAAACCCACGCTCTCCTCACTTTGTCTCAACCCTGCGTCCCCTCTCTTCTCCGATATCCTTGATCTGGTGGGAAAAGTCTCGCACTACAGCAAGGTGAATGTAAGGTCTGCCATTGGGTGCTGCGTTCTTGTGTTTTTATTGGCGCAATGACCTGTTTTTGGGGAGAGAGGCAGACATACGGAACATGCTAAAGGGTCTACTCCAGTGTTCGGTGGTCATCGATCACTCCTCATGGCACGGGAGGGACGCTCACAGTGGGTGGGAATGAGGAGTCGCACTGGAAGATGTACAGCGTGATGTTAAGAATGTGTCCAGCAGTGAAATATGGGTGTTATGCAAGCATCATTTTAACAGCCGAACTGACGGTTAATGTGTGTTATCTTTGTTAGGATTTAGGGTTCAGGCCAGAAACGTCACCGAACATGCATGGAGAAAATGTGGAATTAAAGTTATTAAAGGGCCCATATTAGTATTTTATAATCTATGTTATAATGTTGTTTCTTCCTCAAAAATATAGCTGAAGTTGTGTTTTGTTTCATTCACACATGTTTAACACACAAATCCTGCATGTTTAGGCTGATTTGTTCTCGCAAATCACCTTGTGATGCCACATGCTAATACAGGAAGTGCTCCACTATGTTTTTAAACTTTGTATACGCCATTTCAAGATTAATTTGGATCATTTCAACCCTGGAATGGCCAGTCTCTACTGAACTAAAGGTTAGCTGTTAACTTGAAAATTACCACTTCATGACATTGAAGGAAAAGAGCATTTTGAGCTTTAGATTTTAGACTAATAATAAAGGGTTACTCAAACATTTGTGAATGAAACACATCACAATGTTTTTTGAAACAACATTCTAACATGGCCTAACATTGTGTCAATATAGGACCATTATGTAAAAAGTACTACAATTTCTATTGAATGTTATCAGAATATTTATGTATTGTATTCTAAATTAATTTACTAAGAGCTGTACCCATTTATATAATAATGGCAAATTAGTTTTGCATCAGTTCAGATGTATGAAAAAGCAGGTCTTGGGATCAAAATTATGCATGTACTGTATGTACTGTCTGAATCTAGTTAGAAAGCGGTTTTATTACTTGAACCAGGAAGTAACGCTGGTGAATGCACTGTTAGCATGCTAGTTGTTGTTAGCATTACTGTGATGGCAAAACTGTGGCCTCTGAAAGCTGAGAAAAGTACTTATAAACTCATTGCGGTCAATTAGGATGCGAGGAATCTGTTAACACAGTAAAAATAACTTTGGCTCGCTACAAACCTTTTAAAGTGAGCTATTTTTTGTCACGTTAGAAGACATTAAAAATCAGGCCACGATTCATTCCCAATTCAGTTAAGTTCATACTGATGTTGTGTTCTTTGGCAAGACACCCACCTTGCAGCTACAGAAATTACTCATTATTTTCAGTGTGGGTAATGAATAATGACGTTTTGTTTTGATTAGACAAAATGATACAGTGTCGTATCAGTTCAGGACTCAAGTGCACAGTTTTATTGGTTTACATCCTCCAGTGGCAGTCTAACAGATGAACTGCTCTCTGTGTTTTTAAAGTGCAAACACCATGCCCGTTCTAATCAGTTTACTCTTGCTACCCAACTTCAAAGCTAAATTTTTATCTTTATTTAAAGGCCCCATATTATGCATACCTGGAGTTGTGTTTTATTTTAGTTACACATGTTTAACACAGAAATATTTTGGTTCTTCTTTCAAACGGAAGTGTTTTTAAACATCTTGTTTTTAAACTACACCTTCACTAGAATAATCTGGATGATTTCAGCCCTGGAACTGTCCATTTCTGACATGTGTAAATGAAACAAGACACAACAACATTCTAACATGTCTTAAAGCTCATAAGAGTCAATTTTGTGTAATAGGACCTTCACTTCACTACCTTTTCATCAGGTAGCTTATTGCATATATTAACCTGAGGTTATGTATCAGAATGCACTGATTGATGAAACAGAACAAGGGAACAATATCACACTATAATTGTATGTTTTGCAGAAATATTGACATAACTTATATTCCTCAAATTGTCACTGTGTCCACCTTTGTTTGCCTTGACCGTATCTTTTACCCCAGTGTTGTGTGTAAGGGTGAATGTGGGAGTAGTTTCAATAAACCATGACAAAGCACAAACTCAGGCTTAGGGTCAGGCTGGAGTTCATTTATTTGTCTGGTTGGTAAAGTGCCAAAATATGCGCCCATGTTAGCACACTGCTTAGCTCTGTTAAGTCACTCCAGTAAAGACTCCTAGACCTAGAGCATAAAACATCCACACACCCAGGTCTGATGGATGACTTCTATCCCAGCACAGGGGCCTCTCAGTGGGGAGGGCAGACGGAACAGAGACCCCCCCATGGTTCTCGGGGGTGAGCCAAAGGGATGGGTAAATACTGGAGGGGTGAAAGGCATAAGTGGGCCCAGCAGATGAGCTGACAGCGGGAGAACCTCCAGAATCGTTAAAGACTTCAATAGAGCCATTTGATCAGTGTCAGAAGAGCAGAGCACAAACACTGGACACAGCGTGGAGCTATGTTCTCCCCTCATCTGGAAATCAATCTGACGGGTGGGTGGGAAGAATTCATCTAAAATGTTCTGTTGTGTTAGTAATGTCAGTACAATTCTGTCTTTTGTAGGGACACCAGCAATGTGATAGACAAAAACATAGAAGTAAATAGCCTTTTTCTGTTCATTCTGATATGTTTAAAGGTGCAGTATGTAACTTTTCTGGTGGTGGGCCTGCCAGATGCTTGTCTCCATGTTATTGCTTTCCCTGTATATTAGATAGTGTTCCACAAGATCTCAATCTTGCTCAATCTTGTGACAAATTGTCACAAAATTGAGCACATATGAGGAAAATAATCTTGTTATCTTATCGGATTGTCTTATCTAAATTTTTTCCTCATGTGTTTGCATTTGGGTTGGACAAAAAAGAAAATTTCTTAAGAAACTGGTGTTTCTTAAGCGTTTCTTAACAGAGCTACAGTCACAGCAAAATTATTAAAATTAAATAAATAAAATGGTGAAGCCAAAATTCTGAACTGTTTTTATGGACCCAGTTTCATGTCACGTCTTGCGGGAATTGTGTCTTATCCCATCGCTACAGTTTGGCTTTAAACATATCTATCTTGCATGTATTTAATCACAGTGGTTTTATTGCTGAAGAAATACCTTGAAAAACATGAATTCTTACTATGAAATCTGACATGTAACTTAGCTTTGTAGTGTTCCCTGCTTGTCTCCACAGAGATAGTTTCCATTCTGTGGAACATATAGGCAAAGCATTAATATGTTTATAGAGACAAACAGTTAGTAATCCTTCCGTCATAAACCTTTTACACTATTAAGATAAAAATGTGTTTGTTAAATGACCCAAACTGAAACTCATACCTCAGTTTTATTGCACTTCTCTATTTTATTGCATGTCTAAATGGGCCTTGAAATAGTGTGTGTGTGTGTGTGTATATATATATATATATATATATATATATATATATATATATATATATATATATATATATATATATATATTATATAAAGGATAAACATTTCTTTCAAAATTATACAGGTTGATTGACTTTTACAATAGCTTTACTTGCATGATAAAAACTAGTCAAAGAGTCATTGTAATAGCCATATGTATTTAGACAAGCTTCTTTAGGCTTTATGCATTTTAATGATTGAACTAGCCGCCAAAGTATTATTGTGTAAATAAAAAATATGAAAACTCTTGCCCCACTAGATGTCACCAAATTGCCAATAGCCAATATTACCCTTAGCAGTTCCCCAGTTTGGCAGTAACCGATATGGAAGAAGGCGGTAAAACAATTATAGCTTCTTGTTGGTAGCATACATCTACATTGTTAAAAACAAATCATTCTCTCAGCATGCTGCCATCACTGGATATGTGTACCATGAACTGAACATAAAGTGCTCTTCTAAATCAGAACCACCTGCTCCAGCCCAGTTCCTCTGCTCTGTGGACCTCCCAGAGACAGAAAGTAAGAGCCTCCTGTTTGCACAAACCATCTCTGGACCTCTAACTTGAAACAGAAACATCATGAGCTTGGAGTCTAATATTTTTAATTAAGCACAGGAAACTCCACTTACAAAGAAGACTTTCTCAGAGGAACTGCAGGCAACTGTGAGAACTCTCCTCTCCTAACTGTGTTCTGTTCTAATGGAGCCTGTGGGTGGTAGCAGTATCAGCTAACACACTGCCAATCTGAAACTGGTCCACTTCTGACCTTCCCAAAATGGCACCTCAAACCAAAACAGAAACCATGTTACTAACTGGAGTCAGTGTCTTTTTGACTGAAAGACCAAAAAGTTCAAAGCCCTGTCTAGCCTTTTATTAGATTTTGCTAGTACGGGTGTCCAAAAGTATAGAAAACTCAATATATTGTGATACAACACTTGGTGATACAATATTGTGGGCTGCTGTATCAATGTATCACCAACAGTTTTTTTTTGTTTTTTGTTTTTTTTGGTATTTATAGGTAAGGAAACTTGATATATTTGCTGTTTTGGTGATTAAAGTTGATGTATTTCATACATCTACTGTTGAACCAAATACTGTTGCTTCTTAAAAAACAGTATACTATATATATATATATATATATATATATATATATATCGATTATCACAATAATATTGTATTATACAACATTAACTTGTAGGCTGTGCTTTTTTTTCTTGTTTAACTGGCGAGATAGTTCCTCCTACTTTTTCTTATAATGCAGAAGAGCACATCAGGCAACTATTCCAGTCACAGCCGATCAAAAATCATTCAGAACAGAATATAACTTATTTTACTAAATGAGCCTCTTACTTTGTACTGTAGAGGTAAAGGTAACAGACCAGAGACATTCTGATAGATAAGAATTAAAAATCATTTATTTCAAAAGGAGGATGCCTTGCCCATACTACAGTACAAAGTAAGGCATTGCATTGCTATATCTGCAAAACCCAGCACAAATTCGACAGAAATACCTACGTTTTCTTAGTTCACTTTAGTTTTTCTTAGCTTTATTTTTTACTCGTGAGCTGCCATTGGTCGTGAATGATCAACTGGTTGTCACGACCATCAGAACTTCATGTTTAGCATATACAGAAATTATTTTTAAGAATACAGACCAGGGATGAAAACAGCCCAGGTACTTACCAACTTGCTGCAGACTGCAGATACTTCCAGACTCTTATCTAACTCAACCCATGGGAACTTAACATGGAGTCCTTTCCTTGTGTCTCTTCAGGCAAATTTACATTAGTAAAGATGAAGATGTCAGTAGGCTTGTTTCCAGTTAGCGCCTTAGCTCTGGTGGTCTCTAACTGACAGGCCCTATTTGTTATCTTTAGGCTCAATAAGTCCATCTGGTTTTGGTTTGGCTCCTCCGTAGGCTCCCTGGAGAGATAGAGGTGCAGCAGGGGCTTTCTACTCTCTTTAATTGAATTTCTCACCCTCATAGCTCCACTCTGGGCCTGGGAGAAGTGAACAGAATATAGCTTCCATCCCTGAGGCTCTGCTAAAACGTTGAAAACTCAAATCAGCTGTTTAGGGAGAAAGGTAGCATGTTCGCTCTATTAGCATGTTTCCATTCATCTGTTTGGGATGGTGGAATGTCTGAACTCCACGTGAACCTCTGCACATATGAAACCTTTTTCTTGCATCTGATGAAATGATGTGTGAAAATAAACAAATAGCAGACTAAACCGAGCTGTCAGCCATGATCGGAAAATTCACACCGTTTAGGCCAGTGTTAAAATGTGCTTTGAAGGTTCTATTTTATCTTCAATGCATCTACAGCCCATTAAAATATATATAGGCCAATCTGATTTTTTTGTATTCGAATAATATATAAACAATACCAACACACATCATTTGTTAGATCCACAAGCTTTTGTGTGTATTGTAGTAAATTTACAATATGAATTATGGTCCAAAATGCATAAAAAGTACATCTTTTTACTTTTATTTATTTATTTATCTATCTATCTATTTATTTATATGTTTAAGATTTCATGACATCTTGGTTTTTATCACTGGTGGTTACGAAATTTTGAAGCACGATATAATGCTGAAGAAAATGTAGGCGATAAAGGATAATATTGAAACTAATTTATGCCACTGACACAATCACCCTAAAGCAGGATTATCATCAAAAAACTATTATAAATGTACAGTATGGTTAAAAAATAATAATAAATTAAATAGCAGAATCCACGATCCAATACTGAATCCCAAAAATGTTGTTTCTTCTAACAAGGATATAGTAATTATCACAACAGGTCTACTTATCTTGGTTATCTGATCTAGCTATTATTCTATTATACTTTTCTGCTCTTTCATATTTTCTTTTATTTTGGCTATTGACTGTTGCAAGAAGTACTGAATACTTTGCACTTATAGATCGTGCAATGTGGGTTTTTCCATGGACGATTCAGAGTACATAAGAATAGAATAGAATAGTCACATTTTGTGCAGTGCCTATGCCAAAATTGAAGACCGATACCTGATTTTTAAAAAAAATATTGATATATTAGTTGGCCGATCTACCTCTTAAATTTTCTTCTATCCTGTTTTTGTTTTGTTTGTTTTATAGAAAATAAATGAATTGGCAGGGGGGGGAAAACTATAGATGTTACAACAATCTAAGCATTACTGAGGTAATTAGTAGGCTAAGCTATTTTTATTGTCCCACAAAGGTGCCTCTATTTGAGAAGTAAAATAATAATATAAAGCTTAGGTCCACCATACACAAATTAGTTCTGACTTTTAAGATCCGTATTATTTTATTGAGATTTTGCAGCTACTGATTCTCTGCAATAGCTACTTACATGATAGTATTCCCCTCATCCATCTTTGCTGACAATGTTCACTACCACCATCATAAATCAAATTGAATTCAGTTTGGCCCATAATTGTAAATGATTCTGCCAGCCCATACAATTCCACATCTAACTACTACATGTAAATTACACGAAATACTAGGTTGTACTACATTCCTGGTATTTCCAAATCGAGTCTACACTTAGCCCTTACTAACCTCTGTGTTAAGTAAGACCTCATTGCCTGTATATGGGCAGTCCATTCACACAGCTAACTATACTTGTGGAAATGTTGCATAAAATGTTAGTCACAGGAAGCCTATGTGGTTTACAGTGGGGATTATTCTTCATTCTCGGTGCCCTTCACGTGACCTTGATAAAATCCCCTTAATTTCGGTGAACATCCCACACACAACGTTTATTTGGTCAGGTGGACAGACTGTATCGAGCTGGGCTCTCTTCGAAACGCCGCGCTCGCCTTTCATCTCCCTCTCACATGTGTTTGGAGGCCCAGGGTTAAACAGGGCCTATAGCTCTGGACAGCCTGGGATTCTCCAAGAAAATATTTGTGGACAATGTCTGGGAGCAGAGAGGCAGAGGCTTCCGTGCACTTTGGGACAATGTAATGACTTAACTTTGATGGTGGTCGAGGTTGGAGTTTTTTGTCAGTGGTTTTCAGTAACAATATAAGCTTTATATTCTTTTCCATATTTTTCATGTTTATATTTAGTTTACAAACAAAAACAACCTACAGCAGCATCAACCAGCTGTTACTGCTGCTGTAAAACTACCAGTAGAGGTGTAGACTATATGTGGAATTTAGTCTTACTGAATTCTATCACCAGGATACATTATATTGTTCAAATGAATGTCAAAGGTACACTGTGTAACTTTTTTGGTAAGAGTCCAGCACCTGGTTGTGTTTATGGGATAGAGAGATTGCTTTCTCTGAAATCTACCACAGTATACCATTAAACTTGCTTGTTATTTAATTATTCTGTGTTATGTGTTTTTTACAATAAAACAATAGCTTGAAAAATATACATTCTACTGTAAACGGGCCCACCTCTCCACAAATTGGACCTGTTAATTGGCTTGGTGCTTGTCTTCTTGAAAACAGATAAGTTAAAAATTCCAGGTAAAGCAACAATATCTCCATGGTGGCAGATCCTGCACTGGGAAAGTTACACTGTGCAGCTTTAATTGAACAATTCAGTATTATTTATTTTATTTATAAATACCACTAATACACTAGTGTTTCTGGGTAATATGTCATTTTTAGTTTGTGTTCGTGATGTTGCTTCTGTGAAAGAAAATCCTGAGAACATCCATATTTAAGACAATGTCACTTTATGTGAGTGTACACACTTCAAAGACACATGCTGACCGTGTTAACACAGTGAGAGCCCTGTATTCAACAGTATGTCATTTCTACATAGTGCTAACACAAGCACTCACTATTATTAGTATAGTATATCAGACAGGCTATAGGTAGTGAAGTACTTCTAGACCTTCACAGAAGGCACGTTTGTGGAAACAGCTTCTACAGTAACATAAATAATCAAACTTAAGTCCTAATGGAGCATACAGTACAGGTTTACAAAAGTTATAAAAGTGAATACTGTGTCACATTTCATTAAACATGCAGCTAGCAGGTATATGTGATAAGACATGTTTTTGAGAATGTACTTGCATTTGAAGACAACGCAGGACTACAGTAGCTGGACTGCATTCATTACAGAATCAATATAAAGTGCACATGCTACACTTATGACACCAACCACATAAATATAATTGTATTCTTTCCATACACATGAAGCAGGATGACGCTTACAATACTTCTACAACAGACCTTTACATGGGTTATCAGACAATCGCTTTATCTTGTTACAATTCTCACCACTTTTTAGCTTTCTTCTGGCTTCAGAGTTATCTTAGACCAAATGAACAGCCCATAGGGAGTACATACTTGGAGATTTATGCGAGCATGTTATTATAAAATGAATAGTAGCGTGCAAAGTAAAATGTAAGACCCCACACAAAAGCCATTTGCAGTGGATGATCAAATCTAATGTGTGATAGGTGAGCATGAACTAGGGGTCGGCAATTGAAGATTTACAAATAAAACATTAATTCTATATAAACATACATGTTAAATAGTATTAGCACATGTCACAGATGCACAGATTGAATTCTGGGTAATAAGGTGGACAGGAGGGTTGGTCCAAGCAGCCACAGTATGGTTCACACCAGTGTCAAGTTCTGAAATATAAAGAGCTCAGTTTAAAGTCTTATTTATAGTTTGGTCTATGTTGCCTCCTGGTGGCTGAAACAGTAATACCAACCTCAACTATTTGAATCGGGCACACAAGACGCCCGCCGCGATCTGCACATTTTTTTCTATGAAATAAATTAAATAAATACAACTTTATCATTAAAAAAGTGAATACAATTTATGGTAGTTGTAATAGATATACAGACCTTTGTATTTAGTTCATGGTGGAGCACTGGGTCAGATAGCCAGGGATGTCTCAAAGATTCGCCTGCTGACATTCTCCAACTACATCAGACAAAAGTTATATGAACATTTTCAGTATTAAAGGCCCTATATTACACAAAATTGACTATTGTGGCTTGTTAGAATGTTGCTACCTCCTCAAAAACATACTCAACTACTTGTGACTGTCATTTACAATCTTCGAGTAACCCTTTATTATTAGTCTGCCCACATCTCCAGAGCTCAAAATGCTCTGTTCCACCTTGTGATCTCATGAAGCAGTAGTTTTAAAGTTAACAGCTACCTTTTACTGTTTGTTTAGTAAAGATTGGAAATTCCAGGGCTGAAATTGACTAAATGATTGTGTATTTTCTGTTTGAGAGAACTCGGCCTAAATATACAGGATTTGTGTGTTAAACATGAGTGAATGAATCAGAAATATGCTATATGAAAACACAGATGTAGTACCTCTTGTTGACAATGAGCAGTCTGGAGATGAAATCTCTTGCTTGTGGTGATGTGTCTGTAAACTCCTGCTCCTCAAAGCTCCACTGACAGGCCAGAATGTTGTTCAGAGTCTCATTATCTGTGTCTCCCAGGAAGGGGCAGAGGCCGCTCAGACTGCAGGGACAAGTCCATAAACCATACTCTTTATTTATATAGATTATATAGATATATATTATACACTGCCAGTCAAAAGTCACACTATCTCATTCAATGTTTCTTTATGTTTACTATTTTCTACATTTTATGTACATACAGAAGAAATCAAATGTATGATACAAGATATATGGGATTATTAAGCGCAGAAAAAAGTATATAGTAAATAACTCAATATATTTTTATACTTTATATTCAGAGACTGGGGACATGGAGTCCGAGTGGACCGTGTTCTCCACCTCCATTGTCAATGCGGCTGCTCGTAGCTGTGGTCGCAAGGTCTCCGGTGCCTGTCATGGCGGTCCCTGGTCCCGGTGGTGGATGCCGGAAGTAAGGGATGCCCTCAGGCTGAAGAAGGAGTCCTATCGGGCCTTGTTGGCTTGTGGGATTCCTTAGGCAGCTGACAGGTACCAATAGGCAAGCCAAGCATGCGGCAGCTTGTGCAGCTGCAGAGGTAAAAACTCAGGTCTGGGAGGAGTTCAGAGAGGCCATGGACGAGGATTATCCATCGGCCTCAAAGAATTTCTGGCAAACTGTCTGGCACGTCAGGAGGGGGAAGCATTGCTTCACCAACACTGTTTACAGTGCAGGGGGAGAGCTATTGACCACGACTGGGGATGTTGTCAGATGGTGGAAGGAATACTTTGAGGATCTCTTCAATCCCACCATCACGTCTTCTGAGGAGGAAGCAGAGGCAGAGGACTCAGGGGTCACTGGCTGAGGTCACTGAGGTTGACAAGCTCCTCCATGGCAAAGCTCCAGAAGTGGATGAGATCCGTCTTGAGTATCTTAAGCCTCTGGATATTGTGGGGCTGTCTTGGCTGACACATCTCTGCAACATCGCGTGGCGGACTTGCAGACCAGGGTGGTGGTCCTTCTGTTTAATAAGGGGGAGTGGAGGGTGTGTTCCTACTACAGGGGGATCACACTCCTCAGCCTCACTGGTAATGTCTATTTCAGGGTGCTGGAGAGGAGAATCCGACCGATGATCGAACCTCGGATTCAGGAGGAGCAGAGTGGTTTTCGTCCCGGCCGCAGAACACTGGACCAGCTCTATACTCTCCATCGGGTGCTTGAGGGTTCATGGGGAGTTTGCCCAACCAGTCCTCATGTGTTTTGTAAATCTGGAGAAGGCATTCGACTGTGTCCCTTGTGGTATCCTCTGGGGGGTGCTCCAGGAATATGTACCCGGCTCCAGATAAAGTGGAAGAAAATGGATGGATGGACTTTAGAGTAATCCCTCGTTTATCGCGGGGTTTAGGTTCCAGAAATAACCCTCAATAAGAGAAATCCGTGAAGTAGGACAACTTTATATTTTACAATTATTCTACATGTTTTAAGGCTGTAAACGCCTCACCACACACATTATACACTTTTCTCAGACTGGAATTAACCTTTTCTCACATTTCTCTCGTTTAAACACTCAAACTTTCATAGATTTTCAACAAAATGTATTAATAGTGAAGCGTGGAGGGAGACACAGCTCCGGGAGCCCCACCGGACGCGCGAGGAGTGCGGAGACATGAATCACTGGCTCCGCAGGAAGCACCGCGCTCATCCAACGGCACTGCCATGTCCCGGGACGCGACGTGCACCAACCTCTTGGAGAAGTGCGCGACACGTGCACCCCTCATCGTGGTCAAATCCGTGACAGAGCAGCACGACCGGCGCGAGGCCACACGTACACCGGGGCTGCGAGCACGAGATCGAACCGCGGCGCCCGAGCAACAAACCAGCCGCACGAAACCAGCAAAGAGCGGCACGTGGTGGTTTAATCCTGGTTTAGTCCCGGTTTAGTCCAGGTCCAGTCCAGGTTTAGACCTGGTTTAGTTCTGGTCTAGACCTGGTTTAGTTCTGGTCTAGACCTGGTTTAGTCCACGTTTAGTCCTGGTCTAGTCCTGGTCTAGTCCTGGTCTAGTCCCAGTCTAGTCCCGGTCCCCCGCGTCCCCCATCTATCAATTGGCAAAGCTCTACAGTCTCTTAGCCAATCAGGATGCAGAACACAATGTTACACTACAAAAAAAACTGTTACACTATAAAAAAAAATTGAAAAAATAAAAATAAAAAATTGAATAAAAAAATCCGCGGAACAGCGAGGCCGCGAACAGTGAACCGCGTTAGAGCGAGGGACCACTGTATATTCAAATCTTCAAAGTAGCCACTCGCTTAGCGAATGTTAGCCAGCTTTGTTGACAGCACTGCAAACACTTGGCCTACTTGATGTAGTGTCCTGAAATGGTTTTCAGGTGTTCCTTGTAAGGTTCAAGAAATGTAATTTTTCTTTTCTTTTCTTTTTTTTTTTTAAATCTAAAACAAATTTTGAATTGAATTTGAGTTTATTTTTTGTTTATTTCATTCTATATGTGTCCATTCATAATTTTGATGCTTTCAGTTAGAATCAACAATGCAAATAATCATGGAAATAGAAGAAAAGTAAATGAAAAAGCATGTCCAAACTTTTGACTGGTAGTGTTCATGGATACTGTGTATGTAGGTGAACTCACAGCATGTAGGTGATGACGCCCAGGCTCCACATGTCCGTGTTGAATGACACAAAGTCGTAGTTGATCACTTCTGGAGCCAGAAACTCTGGGGTGCCAAAGTTCACTTGTAGTTTTTCCCTTGGTTTATATCTGTTTAGTGGTATCAAATGGAAAACTTTATATGTAGTTAGCAAAAAAAAAGTGTTAAAGGGATATGCCACCCCCAGGTCAAATTTGGGCATCTCCCCACAGTCCAGAGACTAAAATAAGTGGTGGAAAGCGTTTTCCTGCTCACCCAGCCATTGTCCGAGTCTGTCGCCACTGACCGCCGCGGTATCTGCAGCTCCTCCGCCTTAGACTGGAGTCTAACGTCGCCAGAGAAGGATTTCGGCCAAAAGCAATTAATTTGCTCGATGCGTTTCCCAATTACTTTATGTGTAGTGCGCATTCATATCGAGTGCAAATAAATGTGCAAATCAACACGGAGAGCTTGCCTTGGTCATTTTGGGTGGGAACTATTTTCCAGTGCGGAAGAATACAGTCGAATCACGCACCACGTTGTGCAACAGGGGAACTCCCTTCCCGGTGCGTAACTGGGATTCCCCTGGCAGCGTACTGCGTGATACGGCTGTATTCTTCCGCACTGGAAAATAGTTCCCACCCAAAATGACCAAGGCAAGCTCTCCGTGTTGATTTGCACATTTATTTGCACTCGATATGAATGCGCACTACACAGAAAGTTAATTGAGTTAATTGGGAAACGCATCGAGCAAATTAATTCCTTTTGGCCGAAATCTTTCTCTGGCGACGTTAGACTCCAGTCTAAGGCGGAGTAGCTGCAGATACCGCGGCGGTCAGTGGCGACAGACTCGGACAATGGCTGGGTGAGCAAGAAAACGCTTTCCACCACTTATTTTAGTCTCTGGACTGTGGGGAGATGCCCAAATTTGCCCTGGGGGTGGCATATCCCTTTAAGAAAGGTCTATTCCAGTTCTATTCCATGGCATGAAATTTTCACTTTCTGAGGTTTTTGAACGTTAATGTGAGCTCCCCCATGGTTAAAAGTTGTGAAATGTCTAAACTGAGCATTTGCGATCCTTTTTTGCGTTACAAAAAATCGGAGCTCAAACGGGCGATTTTGAACAAAGCACCTTATTGACGTCAGATCGAAAAAAGAAATGCAAATGCAGTTCCACCCCCGTCTGTCTGTACTCAGCGTCTCTGTAAATCACACCCAGAGAGTTTGGACCACGAATGCGCTAGACAATGCGAAATGCGTTTTTTTATTTGCCTGGAGGCACGTCCGAGTGTTTCTAGGCTCGGAAGTCCTTTATCTGAGCCTCTGGACCTTTGAACAGCAGTGGTTTAATTTTATTTTATGTGGAAATGTGTTTATTTTTCAATGGAACGCTTCAAATCTCTCCCCCCGTGCAAAAACACGGAAATGGATCAGCTGAGAGCTGAGAGCTCAGAGCCCAGAGCGGAAAGTTTGGCCATGCCCCCACCCTCTACTATAGGCCAGCTCTTTTCTCCTCATTTGCATTCAAGCAACATTAAATTCAATTATAGAGTGTTCAGAGAGAGAAAAAATACTCTTTCTCATCTTATCTCTGTTTCTCATGCACTGAGTGTTGATTTTGAAGAAGGATTCATTTACAGTATTAGGGAACCATTAAGGAGCCATATAAAAGCATCAAGAAGTACCATGTCATGGGATCTTTAAAAAGCATTATAAAATATATGGAAGTATCATTATTACTTACATCCTCGCCAGTCCAAAGTCAATTATTTTGACTTTATTTGTCACTCTGCTGACACAGAGGATGTTCTCTGGCTAAAATTCACAACAAAACCACCACATTAGCTCAAGTAGATGTTAAAGCGAGATTATCTCTACACTGACACTTTAAATAAGTTACCTTTAGATCCAGATGCAGGATGTACATCTTGTGCATGTGCTGCAGACCCTCACAGATCTGTCTGATGAAGACCACTGCGTCCAACTCTGTCAGTTTATAGTTCTCATCAATGATCCTGTCAAACAGCTCTCCTCCACCAACGCTGGAGAAATAAAACAAAAACAAAATCATCACATTAAACAAGCAAAAGTGTAATACATTTGGAATTCATTGTCAAAGTTAGATGATACCAGTAGCAGTAGCACTTACCAGTTTTTAGAATACAGGAAATCTTAGGTTAGATAGCAGTGCTTGTAAAATGTAAGTCTATTTAAATTGTACTGGCTAGAGCAAAAATATAAGAAAAAAATGTCTTTCCAGAATCAGTACAACATATTATCCTATTGTGTAATGTTCTCATTCAAATATATGGTACTTAAAAGTGCCAATGACAGGTTGGACTACTTATTTTACTAAAACACACTTAAGATCAATAATGACCACTTAAGGCGCTTTGTGTTACATTTTTGTATGAAAAGCGCTTTATAAATATTATTATAAATATTATTAAATATTAAAATCTTTTTATTTGACAAATACACATATAAGACAATAACCTTGTGTGATATAATTGTTTTACAACTCTCAACTTCCTGTAATTGTCAACATATTCAACTTTTCTGTGTGTAAAATATAATTTATATTTACAATAGGTATTATTCTAATTGGAGAATCATCAAAACCTGTCATATGCACTTTAACTGAAGTAGTAACAAAATAAACAGGTAAATGAAGTATGAAAAGGTGCATACTATTCAAGAACTAGGATGATGTCATTCCTTGACTCATAAGCTGCATAGAGCTGGATGAGGTTGGCATGGTCCAGATTATTCATGACCTGGATTTCATTCTTCACCACCTCCTACCAAAGACACACAAAGACAGATACACGCGCAGAGGGACAATAGAGGGGGACATGAGAGGGACGCACATATAAACAGAGGAACAGGCCAACACCAGACAGGTGTGGTGGACGAATATGGACGCACACCCACAAGACAAAAGGCAAGCACATGGGTCAGCTGACAATGCATCTGCAACTAGTTCAGACATTTGTCGCCTAGGTGACAAGTATTCATGCCCCTCTCTTGCTGGTCAGTGGCCTTGTAGTGGGCTATTATGTACTCTAGCAATTACTCCCTGCTTTTTATATCACGTGGCATGTCTCTCATTCAAATCGTATAAATAGGACGCGATGAAAATGCAGTACCTTTTCTTTCACGCTCCTGGCTTTGATGACCTTCGCTGCTAGAGTGAGTCCAGAGGAGTTTTCGACACATTTGTGCACCTGCCCAAAGCGACCCCTGAAAAGATCAATCAAATGGTTATTGGATTCTTCGAGAAAGACTCAGATTTGCATTCCTTAAAATTAATATTGTTGTCCTTATATTAGACATTTACTGTTCCTTGTCACACGGAATTGGCTAAATGTAATCATTAGTTCACAATGACTTAAGTTGCTTAGAGTAAGACTTGATGTTTAATAAAATATGTTTCCTGTATCCACATTCATTTGGAAAAAAAAAATCATTTTCAATGTTTGGAGTTGGGTAAAGCAGTCAAAAAGTGTACTCAAGTAAGAGTACCATTATTTTAAAATATTACTTAAGTAGAAGGACAAAAATAGTGGTCTGAGAAATTACTCAAGTAATAATAATAATAATAATACATTTTATTTATATCGCGCTTTTCAAGACACTCAAAGACGCTTCACAAATCATAAAAGAATAAAATATCACAGAATTTACAACATAAAATCAAACATTTAAAATATCACAAAATTTACAATATAAAATCAAACATTAAAAGCAATTTTAAACAGGTGGGTTTTGAGTTCTTGTAAGAGTAAAAAGTTAGAGAACCTGCTACTTAAGAGTACTGATTTATGATTTATGTAATTAGAAGAAAAAAAATATATATATAATGTAATGTATAAATGTAATTTTAAAGAGTAGACAACAAAAATTAGAAAAACAAAATTAATTGTATTGTATTGTAATATTTGCATTGTATCAGAATCAAAGACATTTATTGTGCAGCGTTCCTGTGCCTTTTAACCTTACAGTGTTGTGTTTTTTAGTTGATTGTACATACTGTATTTATTATTATTTATAATTTATTTATGAGTTGTGACACTGCAATTTCCCCATTGTGGGACAAATAAAGGATTATCTTATCTTATATTGTCAACAGAAAGAGTTTTGTTTTGTTTTGTTTTTTCTCAATTGGTTTGTCTCATAGGGGAAGAGTAGTACCCAGAACCTTTACTCAAGCAAGAGTTCTGTTACTCAACTACTAATCAAGTATTACTCAGAACTGAGTAAATTGAGTAAATGTATCTGAGTACTACCCACCTCTGTTAATTAGTCATACATCATAAATATTGTACATGTCCCCAGCGGCCATGTTTACAATGGAGCACATGCTCATTAACGACCCCGGGTCACCTCTCTCCTCAAAGTCCACAGCTGCCGTGAGTGGACAGGATTTTGATTGTTTATGTTTTTTCCCCATGGCGAATGATGAAGCATCTCTGTGAATCAGGGCACACGGCTCCCTGCTTAATCTATTATTTCATTAAATGTGAGCCGCCCCAGTGTCTCCTCTTTGAAGACGTGGATTAACACTTAGTGATTAGCTACCAGCTGGCACTATGGATACTGTTTCACATACCGCTCAAAAATAACCACTGTGACTCGAAAGTTATGAACTGAAGGAGAGAGGAGAGGAGGGGGTACAGGAGAGGGGAGGAGGGGGCTCATGCAATTAAACCTTCCGTGGAACTGACAAATATTTCAGCACTGCCTTTGATCTGGAGTCCATAAACAGGGGGACAGATATATGGTAGTATTTTATGTAACGCAGAACTTTGATGCATTCAAATTTTCTAGAATATGGTAGACCTTTCTAAATAAATGTCTTTGTAATATCATTTATCATAAACTGACAAAACAGTAGAATTCTAAGTGGCTCTTTGGATGTTCGGTGATTCAGTTTTGATTTTGATTCGAAAAGAATTTAATAATTACAAAATGTCTACATTTGTATAGTTCAATTTAGTATTATTATTTCCCTTCTGCTAAATTATTTCTTACAATTCCCTTTTATCTGGCAAGGTGACGGAAGTTTAAAATCACAATAGATTTTCCAAATTTTTTTCAACAATGCTCTATATTCAGGGGTTCTAACCTTTGTCACTACAAAGTAACATGGGGACAATTCACCTATTACTGTACATATATTATATATATATTTTATAAAACTCATATAATATATATGATAAAACGATAAACCTTGTCTCTATGGTTAAGATTACTATTTATATAGTGTTTGGTGTTTTAATTTTTTTTTTTTTTTAATACATTACAGTACAGTTATGCCATACGGCTATACAACACATGGCTATAAATTGAATTACTCTATTAGACTTTCGAAGTGGTGCATGTTAGGTCTCCTCCCTGATTGATTTACAACATGGATTTTCCACTTGTCATTTTTGCCTTGTACTAAAGTTTAAAATGGCCTGGTATGGTGACCTTCCAACAGGACAGTGGCCCCTGTCAGAGCAGCCCACAGGTGATGACAGTCTGTATACTGTCTCTATAGGGCTCTTGTTTACGAGCAACACTACCCACTACTTACCACAGCATTGTCTAAAATACACAGAGCGCCTCTCATTTGTCTGATTTATAGAGTGCTCACTGCTCACCCGCCCAGCACTTCCTGCCAGTTGATGGTGTAGAAGTTGATGATCTTGTTGGGCTTGGCTGACACAACACGGTGGTTGAACGGAGCAGCAGGAGGAGGAGTGGTGTCTGAAGAAGAGAAGATAGGCTTTCATATAGTACATGTATTGTTTTCTATTGGTCTGAAGTGTTATGTTGCTGATATGCAAATTTTGTGGGATGGTTGAAAAATGACATTGTCACTAATGTGAATGATAAATGTCAACAATTATTTTGTAAATTGACTAATATGAAGGATTGGACATTTGATTGTGAGAGGTGTGCAACTGCTTGCCTCAGGACATCTTGAAATTCTTGAATTTAAGAAGGAATTATGATAAAATTGTAACTGATTAACTTCCATTAATCTCATTGGTTATTGTTGTCCTAAAATGTTTAGGTTAAAGGTGTTATGCCCAAGTCAAACATGCCCAAATACTGATATATTGTAAGAGCTGGTCTTGGGATCAAAAATGAGATTGCTGTGGACTGTCTGCCTCTAATTCTAAAGTGTTTTTGTTCTCCATGAACCAGGAAGAAGTGCTGGCGTGCTGTTGGCATGCTAGTAGTTGTGAGCATTACCACAAAACTCTGCTCTGGACTGCTGCAAACAATTAACTATATTCAGTTATTCACATTTTTGAGACAGAAAAAATCAGATACAGCACCACTGTATCATATAATCAATTCCAAATGATTTCCTCTCCACAACTGAGAGTGGGATATGATCACATTTTATAAACAGATGAAGACCATCATTAGCCCTATAGTGGACAATTGAGAAGTTGTAGAAGTTGTTAATATTGTTAATATGTTAATATTCATATTTTAATGTGTAGTTAGATAAATATAGTGAGATCATACAAAACAGCCAGGAGCACAAACCGATAAAGAATCTCTCAGCGTGCTCATCTGGCACACACTGTTCTTCGAGATGGTTGAAGGAGCACCTCTCCTCCTCCACCCTCGGCTTCAGGTCCATAGTGATCTCTACCCCGTCTGCTCTGAAAACAGCCCAGCACTCAGTCGCCATGTTGTGCTCATGTCTCTCCTCTCTCTCCTCCTGCTGAATCTCTGCGTCCTCTGCTGACATCTGCTCCTCTGTGGAAATCTTCTGGTTAAACTCAGGTTCTTTGGGCTGTGGCAAACTTGTGTCGTGTGTGGAGCTGAAACAAGAAGTGTTTTAAACATTAACAATTTACCAACAGCACTGAGAGTGATGAGAATTTGGGACCGTTGCCATAGCAATTTGTATGCTATATTATGAATAGACAAAAATCTTGAAAATAGCTTCCATAACTGCAAACTAAAACACTTGAATATATAAGTCATACACATTAGCAGATCTTTCAACATTCAACATTTTTATGTTAAGATTATTGTGATTTTATGATCATTTTGATAACCAAACACTTTTTCAGGCTGTCATTCTGTAGTCCTATAGAATATGACAAATTTATGACAAAGTTATTGATAGGTGTGTTATTTGATACACTCCATCGACATAACTGCTACTTGTGAACCTAAACTTCCATTGACAATATTATGTATACAGAATATAATGTTGTTAGTCTACCTGGTAGATGGTTGTTCTTCAGTACACATTTGACTGGCCTCCTGCTCCTTAGATGCTCCCTCCTCCCCCCTCTCCTGCACAGGCTTCTCATTATGCTCATCTGGTCTCTCCTCTGGCTCTGGCTTCAGTTTGGAGTCATCGGGCAGATAGTAGACCACAGTGGTGACATCATCTACTGCTGGGGCTGGGCTTTCAGAGAGAGGCTGTGTACTCGACTTTTCACTGTTCTCTCGATTCAGTTTCTGTACTTCTTCTAACAGCAGAGCCTGTTTCTTTAAGGAAATGTCTGAGACAAGGCAAAAACACAATGATATTAGTATGCAAGTCTGATCACTTAGATAGTGATAGGAGAAGATGAAACACCTGTTTCTGGTGTCTTGGTTTTCTTCTGTGTTTTGGAGCTTTTGGGTGTCAGAGATGCTTTCTCTGTCCCTTCTTTGTTTTTGTGATCTTTTAGCTGAAAAATAAATATATATATATATAATAAGCAGAAATTAAAGTCTTGACATAGCTACAACTTTGTGTAACCTTAAATTACTGCTGTGGTTCTCAACCTTATTGGAGGAGGTCTCCATCATATGGGGATTTTTATTTATGTATTTATTTTTTTAATTGTTTCAGGCTAACAAAACATTTTTGTATCTTTGTACCTGACAAAAACAAGTTTCCAATCTTTATCAGTTCATGTTAATATTATTTGTTTCCAACCAAATGGCTAATTTAAATTATAATATTAATTATTGTATGTGTCATCAGCAGACACTGGTTTTAAAATTTTATAGGGGTAAAAAGTTTTGAAACAGTTGGATACTAAAAAGAGCTAGAGCACAAGAACAAGTGATCCCCACTTAAATCTATAAATCTAGTAACATCCCAACCCAATAGTTTGAATACAGATGAACATTTAAGTGACATATTGAGCCTGAAGCAGCATCAGATGCACACATAACATGGGTGTAGATGAAGTGGACACACGTACAAAGAATCCATATTTGCGCGAGGCGAGGAAATGCTTTGGTCCATGGAGATTTGTCTTGTCTGAGGCCTGTGCACCACTGCGCTCACATTTAGCATTTATGTCCTCTGTCTCTTTATTGGCTTTAATAGAGGTAGTTTTCTGTTACAGAGACAAGATGGCAACACGTAGTAGGGTTATGCACAGAGGATGACACAGGATGAAAAAAACACATGGATGACAATAAGATTAACATGGAAGGAAAATACAATAGATGATGGGATGCAGTAAAAACAATACTACTACTGATACTTTTACCTCTATAAACTTAAAACATTTCATAACTTACTTACTGGCTATGGTTATAAGCTCACCAAAATCTGATTAATATCTGATTTCTAGACCTTTAAAATTACATGTAAGGACATGTAAACTGCATCATTTGATGTCAGAGGGACCATGATCAGAAAGAAATGAGATGAGTTTGCTGTTTTAATAAACTTTTAGCTCCAAATATCAGATAATAATCAGATTTTGAGCGTGCATGTAACTGCAGCCAATGTGTGTAATGCAACTACATTTGGAGTAGTCAGAAAACAACAAAAGGAGAATAGAGAAGACTCACAGAAGGGAAAAAGATCACATATATGGTTGGTGAAAAAACATGAAATAGATGAGGACTCAATGCTAAATGCACAAGACATACATGCTTGGTAGAGCCAACATAATGGGAGACATGTTAGCATGTTAATTGCATGAGCAGACTGGCTGGTAGAATGGGCATGCCTTTAATCATTGGCTGTAGATGGACACACAGCAGCAGTGCTCATGAATTTATAGCTTATCGCTCTCCAGCCTGAGCTAAAGGAATGTACTTCTGACTCTGGGCGGAAAATATGACAGCCAAGTGGCCGCCTGTTGTTCAAATTTCTCCACAGGGCAACTCTGTCTAAAGATTGAGATCAAACGACTATGGAAAAAGTGTCTTGTCCAGTTGGGGGGCTGTTGTGAGGTAAACCGGAGGTTATTTTGGGTGCAGTGTTTCCCCAGTGACAACAGTGTGATTGGGACTTGGCACAGGAGCATCTTGCACCTCTAGAGGTGGTGCGGGCTGTGACGGCAGAGAGGGCACATTCCCTGTAATGTGAGGCACACACGACCCCCCCATATATGTGAGGCAAGTTGGCCAGTATTCAGATTTAAGCCAGGCATAAACTCCAGAGTGCAGAGAGGTGCAATTAAGACATAATGAGAATGGCTTTACGATTTAAAATTCTCATGATTAGAAAAATAAATGCACTTGATGCAATTTGCGCCAATTAGGGCTGTCAAGTCAAAAAGAAATAAGTGTCTCTAGGTCAGCTCTAAAATATTCAGAATATTTGGGGTGCACAGTGGCTGAGTGGCTAGCACTCCAAGCCTCAGGTTGCCCACCTGGTCTGGGTGGATTTCCTCCAAGCACTCCAGTTTCCTCATCAACCAAAAACACTGTGAAATTCTCCAGCTAAGGTAGTCCGGACCAAGCCTTGCAATAAGATCATGGAGATGGGTCCTTGAGCACTGTGCTGTGGTGCTCACTGCTCCTAAGGAGATGATCCAGCAGGTTGAATGATGGGTCAAATGCAGAGGACAAATTTCTGTATGGGGACAATAAAGTGTACCTGTAACCTTGGATTCAGTCAGGGACTAAACTTACTATAAACGAGATGAATGAACTACACTGTGTTTTGTGCTGCCTCAATGTTAAGCCTATGACTTACACAAGTAAGTTTATTATCATGACCTGGCTCCAGGGAGGGGTGCCCTACATTCAAGTGCCCACACCACAGTGCCTGATAACCACATCACATGACGTCACTGAGGTGGAGGTGTGCAGTGTGCCATTTTTCCTTACGCAACTTTGGAACTGTCTTTCGTTTCTCAGGCCAAGCCTCCTGTTTAAGCCAGGCCTGTTTAAGAACAGCACTAAAACATTCTCAGAAACTAGCAGAGAGGGAGGAATATAGCCATATCCCTAAAGCTAATTAAGACACATGGTGCCTCTTGGAATCGTATCATAATACATAAATAATATTTATGAGTTTGGGTGGGGGTCCATGATTTCTAAAGCTGTACACTTAGCGCAAGTTTTTATTAGGGGCTCTAAATCAAAGCTGCCCAGCCAGCATTGTCTGCAGGAGGTCCCAATAAAATTTATGCAGATCATTTTTTGCAGTGGTAAGTTTAGCTCCAAGGCTAAAAATGACAATGGCACGGAGAGAGGTCTATCTACAGTACAGGGCAAGAATTACCAGCAACTCCAAAGAAGTGCATCAGGTATTGAAAAAAAAAAAACATTTTCTCACTTATTTCAAACAAAAAGCAAAGAAACAAGGAGAGCTGAAATCACCCTTGTATACCGGATAACCTTATATTCTGTCAATTATCATATCATTGCTGCACTGTCTTTATTGTCTTTTGTATATAGCTGTGATTTTATATTTTTATTACTTATTTTTCTATTTTATTTTGACTTGCACATATGCACTTATTTAAGTATGCCTTATTTGACACTTGTTTCTTGCTATATTTTTTCTACTTATTTAGAATTTATTATTACCATTTATTTTTTACTCTTTGTTATTACATTATATTGTGATTAGTGAGCTGCTGTGTCCAAATAATTTCCCTTGTGGATCAATAAAGTTTGTCTAAGTCTAAGTCTAAATCATAACTCCTATGCACATTCTACTACACATGACCAAGTCACTGCTGTATCTTCCATTGCACATTTTTGATGCACACTGCACACTTTGGAAATCTGTATATAGTATAGTTTATTTATTATGTTGCACTGTTTTAAGATTTTAGATCGTAGACTTTAGTTTTAACTTTAGATCTCTGTCTTAGATAGTTTTTTGTTGTGTTTTGTCTTCATATTGTATTTTGTACACTGTCTTTTTGCACTACCTGGCCAGAGAAAAACAAAATTTCGATTCACTGTATGTTGAACACATATGGCAGAATTGACAATAAAGCTGACTTTGAACTTTGAACTTTGATTCTGGCCAGAGAGTGTGCACATTTTAAACCTGATGTTACATCATGGATTGTATTACTCCAGTCATATTAGGCTGAGCTGACTGATTGAGACCGGGAAAGCACCTGCTGTAAAATGTGCCAAATGAAATGCTGTAGCTTCCCCTTAACATCCGCTGTACATGTATAGGTCCCATATGAAGTGTCCACCGGAAGAGCTGAGATTCAGAACATGTAGATGAGTCAGTAAGAGTGGTAAAGATAGGACTGACTCAGCACATGAGAGACACCTGATGCTCAGCGCACAAGGGGTTAAAGCCTTTGAAACCACAAACAGTGTTGAGCCTGTGCCCAAAACAGCATTCTGTGGGACTGCTCTCCTTTCATCTGACCCCACACACTGGCCCTATTACTCTCTATGACTGTGGCTTATATCATGGCTTTTCTTGCCATCCGTTTATTATTATTCATAACAAATAAAATTCTCCTGGCATAATGCCAGCATGGAATAATCATGCTCCATTATCTAGCCCTAGGCCCTGATGTGGGGAATTTTACTCAGAAGCCAAAACACACTCAGAGAGGGTCTAGTGGTCATCTCGGTGCTATGATCATTTTCATGATCATGTGTGCTGCCAGGATCAACAGGATTCCAGTAAGTATTTAGGAAACCAGAAGTCCGCAGACGGAGCAGACACTGATACTGAGAGAGTGATGGATGAGCAGTCAAGTCTGGACCCTAACTGTAAACTTATAGATCCACCAACAACAGCTCCTTGTGCTGCATAGTGTACAGTATGAAAGTAACTGTTGCACAAACCAGCAAATGGCTTTGCCAGAGCCACACTGGCTCTTGGCCGCACCACAATAAAATAGTGGACTGACGCCCATTGACTGCAGACCACCCATTTTATTGCCAACTTGTGGGATAGTAAAAAAGTCTAGGTGAGTGTTACCATGCAATAGTGATAGCAGTGTGACCCAGTGATCATACAGTATTTTGAATAAAGTAATAATGCACTAACTTCCACGGACCATGCTGATGTCATTAACTTAAAGATATGGTTGCATCTGAATGGTCAAATATACTGTATATTTGACATGGCATACCTTAAGGACCAGATGTTGAGATATTTAAACAGTGTAAGATGTGTATCTGTGCACAAAGTGTGTGCTGCTTACTTACCTTGGCCTCAGGCTTTTTTGTTACATCTTCTATGGAGGTTTTCTTCTTGAGCACCTTGGCCTTATTGTCCTTGGGTTTGGGTCCTTTGCGAGTGGCTGGTCCTTTGAGCATCAGTTGCAAGACCCTGGAGCTCTTGACGGTTTCCCCAATGAAGCTGATGACCTGCTGCATGTTCAGCACCAGCTTCTCCATGCCCTCCAGCTTCTGGGCCTGCTGCTCCGAGCGCTGATTCACCACAGACACGATGGTGCTCAGCTCCTGGCAGATATCCCTCACCTCTCGCCCCATCAGTTGCTCCATCATTTTGGGCCCAGAACTGTTTTCCTCCTCTGCCTTCTCCGAGCTTTCCATGCTGTCCAACCTGTTCAGAACCTTCTCCTGAATGTTGATAAGTGTGTCCATCTTGGTGCTCAAAGACTCAATCCGGTTTTGGATGAGGTCGAAACTGATGTGGCCATCTTTAAGCCCACTCTGGTTAATTCCCATTGAACTCATGGCTTACCACGGAGTAAATATCACATTAAGACAGAGACAAATGTAGGACCAGTCGCGTCCCTGGAAAGAGGTTTGCACAAAGTAGCAGCCAGCTGTATCCCCAAGTGTTCCCAAAAGAAAATCAAGGTAGTCCAGTTGAGTAAAAGCTGAATAGGCTCAGTATCTGTGCCTATTATTAAGTGAGAAAACAATCGTACAGTCTGTACCTCAGCCAGCTTCTCGCCTCACTAGCAGTGGTATTAAGAGTGGAATGAGCCGGAGTCTCTAAATGTAAATGCACGGCCCACGTCAGCATGGGGTCAAGTGTTTGGGGGGGGGGGACTTGGCACTGGGCGGCCCACCAGACATTTGAGAGGTACAAGTGTTAAGCCCACCATCGTCACTGGGCTGTTGGCTGTCAGAATACTCACTGTACAAAGCTATTCTGTGGAGCTGAAGTTTATTGAATGAAAACAATAGCATTTAGTCTACTTAGAATTGTTATTTATTTTACTAGTTATGATGATTACTTATTGTATTTATTGTATTGTAATTTTTATTCTTGTTTTTAGGTGGACAGTATCTGCTGTCAAGGGACTACAGATGAAAATAGCCTTTGGCTAATTCTGGCATATTTACAGAAATGTTGATTAATATGCACTGTCCCTGAAATAAATAAATAAATAAATAAATAAATAAATAAATAAATATTGCTTATTTGATTATATGACACTGATATACAAAACAAGTACAATATGTAACTTTTCTGGTAGGGGGGTCCAACACAGTGCTTGCATCCCAAGATGTTGCTTTGCTTGTATTGTTTCACAGTATGGCAATAAACTTTTTTTTTTTAGGTATTCCATACCTAAAAGGTGTTTTTTTTGCCAAATAAGTGCCTTAAAAATATAGATTCTTAATGAGCAGGATTGCATCTGAGTCTCCACAGATCCCATTTGTCTCCAGTGCCATACTGTGGAACATACAAGGACAAATAATAACTTCTCCATGGAGACAACCAGGTGGAGGACTCTTCACTATAGAAAAGTTTCATTGCTTCTGAAATATAAGAAGTCCCTCTCCAGTATCTCTATAAAGAATAGAGCCATTCAGTATAGAGGCATTCATACAGTATGGCTAATGTGACTAGCATGTGTGCATGATGGTGCAAAAATGGAGCCGAGGCAGCGCGCGCCTTCTCTAGGGTCCAGGGGAAATCTGAAGAAACTCTTGGCAAAGGTGACGCAGCCAGACATTCATCAGCGGAAAGAGGAGAAGAGACACGGATGATTTACTACTGATAAAAAGAACTACAAATATCCCACTCCTTTCTAGTAAATTGTATAACCTATTTTCTTTGTAATAAACTTAGACTCTGAACAATGCAATACTGTACTTATAAATGCGCATAGGATTGGCTTAACTTAACTGGCTATATATAATAATACACACAAACTATAATATAAACTTACCTAAGTGAGAAAGAACTTAACATCTGCATGTGCATTTAAAGACCATATTATTACGTATATTAAAAGTTATTGAAAATCTCTTCATTCAGAATAGAATAAATAGTCAAGAAGTAAAAAGGTTTGAATACCTAGTTTTTTTTGGCTATTTTTGTTTTGAAATTTTTCAAAATTTTACAATGATTGTAAAAATTAAAAAAAGTTAAAATCTAAAAAGTATTTATAAATCAATTAGCTTAACAATGTTTACAACATCACACGAATGAGCAATGGAAAAATGCCACAACCTGTCACTGAAATGCGTGTGTAATTTCTCTGAATAATGTGCATCACTTGACGATTAATATTCTGCAGTAACCATAAGCATTTGCAGCAACAATGCACCCATGAATGTTTCCTCTGCCAAAATTTATACTTACAAACCACCATTAATTACTGTTGACAACAACCTGCAAACTGATCTTCCATGTCCTGAGCCAAACTCCCCTCACCCTCACCCCAGGCCCAATGCTGGGTTCACTGGTGCAATGAGCAGGGAAGGGTGACAAGTTGCCAGCCAGGGTGTGCACTGTCAGCTCATGTTTAAATACAAATCACTCCTCCAATGCAGTGGCACGCTACTTTACTTTACTTTACCACTCTGTGGAAAAAGCCATGGGTGCGCATGGCCTTTAATAGTGATACTAGTGGATCTATTAAACGCATGCTGGCACGCTTTCTACTATCAATATTACGCACAGGAGCTGCTGCTGTTACAGTGGAAAGAACAAGTTGACAAGGCTGGGACAGATGGGAGTGAGACACCCATCAATCACCACGCGGGGCCTGGGCGCACACCTGTTTTCGGATGCCAGCGGATGACAGACAACGGAGGTCATTTGCAGCTTGTTGTGTCAGTTTAACAGGGCGGGCAGAGGCACTTTTGTCCTGTCGTGTGGACGGGCGTCTGTGTTTTTAAAAGGGAGGAAGGATTATGAAACATGCTATTGTCGGTTAGTGATGAATTAGCGGCTTGTGTGTGCAGCTACTGATTGGAAGTAAATAGGAGGAATAGCTGCATGTGGGTTGGATATGTGAATGAAAAAAAATGAAATTAAGTTGTAAGTTTAAATTCTGTTTTGGAGGATGTGTGTTATATCTGAGTGACAATAATCCCTGTTAAAGTATAAATCATGTGTATCTTATCCAAGGGTTAATCTATCTATCTATCTATGGAGACAAGCAGGCAGTACCACCAGAGCAACGTTACAGATCAGATCTGTAGAGGGGCAAGTTGTTCACAGTAAGAATACATGTATTCAAGTTTGTTTGGGTTTTTTTTTTCAAGCTCTAAAATCAGTGGTTGAATATTTGCG
This sequence comes from Paratrypauchen microcephalus, assembly GCA_036785185.1. Lineage (NCBI taxonomy): Eukaryota > Metazoa > Chordata > Actinopteri > Gobiiformes > Gobiidae > Paratrypauchen > Paratrypauchen microcephalus. Next base: position 2,921,540 of record JAVJIX010000021.1, on the reverse strand, counting down.
AGATAAACAGCCTCTATGCATGGTTGCATTAAGAGGTGTTTTCTATGATGATGATGATGTAACAGAAATAGTTTATTTTCTTTCCAACTGTAATGTAAAAACAGCAGGGGCATTGATGTATTATTACCTGGTTATATGGTATAGCTGTACAAATAATATGGTTAAACTGCGTGGAAAAATCCCTCAGTCGTCCAGGTAGAATCCATATATAGTTGAGATAGTTTCAGAATAATTTCAGTATAGTTAGCTCCTCCCTGCAGCTAGATATAAGCAGTGTCTAACCAGCACTCTAACCAGAACTGACGAAGCCTCTCGGATGAGCGGCGAAACGTTTTCGACCAAATAAACTTTGTCCAGTTGACAAATTGAATTTCTCCTTTTATCAATATGGTTAAACGCTTAAAGAGTTCAATCATTTCCAAGCCAGGGAGGTTCTATAGAGAACCTGAAAAACAGATTTGTGGGAATGGTCAAGAATAGCATTTTACATTATTGTTTTCTGTTCAACTAACTTAGGAATCAAAATGAAATTACCCGTGAATTATATAAACTGTTTATGTGTTTCTCTAGTGGAATTTTCTACAAATAAACTGAAATCTGTATTTTTGAGTGTCCAAGTTTTCTAACTTCTTACTTAAAGGAAAAGTAACGTTTTTTACAATTTGAGCCTTATTTCGGTAATAAAACAAGTTGTTTTACTCACCCATATCACTTTGGTGTCATATGGAGCATTTCCGGAGATGTTTTAGATTAGCGTTAGGCTAACGCCGTTAGCCTAGCGCGACTTATAGCCATAGCTCGGGGCATTCCCCGAGCATGTAATATGCCCCGTGCGGGCTCCAAATAACACAAACTTTAGCACTTTTCAAATCATAGAAGCTCGATGTCTTTCGTCTACGATTTCGTTTGGTCAAAAGTGGCCTGTAATCCGAGATTTATCCATAGTTTCGAGTAGATGAGGACGCCAGTGCGCATGCGCGGAGTGTGCTCTCAGCTCCCGGGACCCAAACATGGAATGCATAGCTGTAAACTATGGATAAATCTCGGATTACAGTTTTTGAACAGCATTAACTGTAATGCCATGACAGTATACAATTGACCTGCTGGTATTTTGAAGGTTCAGTAATTTTGTTTTTAACAGAAGTCAAACTAAATTGCCACAGCATGTCTCATTGCAAAACAGCAGAGTCAAAACAAATGGTGTTATGAATTGCATGCGAGAGAAAGGAGTCATTAATGGTGGATGTCTCTTAAAGGTTAATAAGTATGCTGGAGTTATAATGAGAACCTTGGCCCTGGGGACATATGACTTAAAACTAATATTAGGTTTGTCTCACTGCCCAGTCCAAACAAAATTACCACAGCATGTCCAGTGCTTACACCTCCTCTGCCAACACCAGGCATCTCTGTAATGTCCAGCTCTGCGTGACAATAATACTACTTTAATGTGACAGCAAAATCTTCGGGATGTTTTGGGTTTATTACAAATATTTTGGGGGAGAATGTCATTTTAAAGTACGTGCTAGGGTTATACTGACCCCACCACAGTGTCACCATTAACAGTGGAAAATATTGAAATGCAAATTGATCCATGGGAAGAGCTGGGCTTCTTTAAATAGTGAAACTTTAACCTTGTAGGGTCACATTGTATCAACTGTAATTAGAAACGTGTATTTTAGGTCTATTTTGTCCCTGACATTTGGGTATAATTAGTTGACTTTGTGTGGTGAATAAATAAATAATTAAAGTTCAAGATTTTCGGTGGATCCATACATTGAAACTGTTTCAGTTCATAAACAATATAATGCAACATATAACATTTTATTTGACTAATATAGTGTACTGTGTATATGTCCAGTGTCATTTGTGCTTTTGTTTAATATGTGAGAAAATAAAAGCATGAAAAGATGCATACAGATCAACTGTGAGGTGTGCAACTGATCCCATTTTAACTGAGGTTGAGATTTAGTCATTTCTAATCATCAATTATATGGTTTTACAACTGAGAGGTCTACAACCTGCTTGTCTTCATGGAGATCGCTTTACTGAAATGGTGGAAACAAGCAGGTGCCATCACCACCCGGTCAAGCTACAGGTCAGATCTGTGGAGAGGCAATCCCACTCACAATAATAATGCAGGTTTTTCTTTTGTTTTTCAATAAAGCACCTTTAACTGAATAAACACAAGATAGACCATTTTAATGCCCAACTGTAAAACAAGTGACGGATCCTTTACCAGAAAAGAAGATATCCCATGTAAGTATTGTTGTTTTCTCCAGGACTCTTCTCCATGCCAGTCTGAGCTGAATGCCCAGGGCACATTAGAGGATGCAGATAAGGTAACTTGAATGCAAGCACAGAGTCACAGCATATGCTGTAAAAATATACATTGTTTAAAATGGAAAATTACCTTAATTTGCAATCAAATGTTTGTGTGTTTTTGTTTTTTGCACTACACATGCATTGCAGCCCCAGTGCATGTTTAGGCCTACTGTTCGTACAGCACCTGACTTGACCAGACTTTCAGACGCCTCCAAAACCATAGTGTTAATGTTTTGTACTTGCAGATGGAAAGCAAAATAGCGATCACACTTTTTTCTTTAGCTTGTGTCTGTGATCTGACTGGCCTTGTGTATTTGGCCGTCTGCCCTGGGGCGGGTGACACACAGAACACAATGTCCGTGAGAACTGTCATGGCTACTGTCCAGTCACCTCTCTCCCACATGGGCCATCACCTCGCCAACACCGTGCTCTGAAACCTTAACTCTGTCTGCCTGTGTCTGTAACATCCTCACAGCCACTGATACTTTTGGAATAACGTCTTCAGGGATGTAAACATATTCCACTATGGGCACTTAGGCATAATTTTCGAAGGACTGTTGGAACTGTTGCCATAGTGTTAAACAATTTTAAACCAAATAATAACTCTTTTGAATGGGATACCTTAATATTAGGATGTGATAATAAGTGGTAAGTGTATTCCTGTTAGTTTGAAACAGCATTATGCAACAGCAGCTGGTTGCAGTATTATATTTATATTAAATAAATATATGCATCGCCCAAATGCTGCCTGCAAACAGGAAACGGTGTGGCTTGATCTTTTGCCATGTGCATTCTAGCTATTTCTGTCCATCACTTAAAAAGAACACCCACAGCTACCCCTCCATGCTAATAAAAACTGGAAAAGCCATTTGAGGCTTGTAGTTAGCAATGACTAGAAAATGGTGTTGTGGCTATTAGCAGCTTCATTGCTATAAAGCAGACCTAAAAAGGACAAGTCCTATGAGCAAACTAAGTCCCACAAGCCATTAGGGGGTCCCAGAAAAAATATACTGTCATCTGACAACAGTTTAAGACGCATTTTAATTGGCCCTGTTCAGCAATTTAACTTCATATTATATTTTTGTAGTTAATGGTTCAATAGTCTCGCTCTTTGAGTCATCTCTCAAACTAATATGGGTCAGTTTGAAATAGTGTTGTCACAATACTAAAATTTCAAACTTAATTTCGATACTAAGGAATAGACTCAAATCCAATACCATGAAGATAATAATAATTTTAAAAAAACACACTCTTTATTTAGACAATGGACTGTCATTTTCAACATTAAATCACCGTACTTTCTTTTAAATTACTGTGAGGTCAGTGTAATTCCTTAATTTGTCCAAGTAGGTTCCATAGTGGTCCACAGTGTTGGGCAAGTTACTCAAAAACTGTAATGCACTACTTATTACTTATTACTGTCATTTTAAAGTAATGCCTTACATTACAATATTACTCTAAATAAAAAGTAAGGCATTATACAACTTTTGCATTACTTTAGTTACTCTTGCCAAAATGACTGGAAATAAGGATTTGGCAATCTACAGTGCAAATCTCTCATGTGTCATGACTTTCACCTGCCATCCAGGAGGTTTTGGGAGCCTGCAGACTGAAAACCAACATGTTCAGTAATTGCTTCTTACCCGCTTACAATACCAAAAGATAAATCGCCCTTTCCCTTCTTGCCACACCTTACCATGCACTCCAGCACCTGTTCACTGCCATCCTCGTCAATTCTGTAGCAAATGGCATTTTCACATTTGGTATACACGGCTGTGAATATAGCCCATATGTATTAAGATAGTTCCAGCTGTATTGCCCTCTAGGAGCTAGCACTATCCGATTCTTCTGGTTCTGTCATCCTTTGTCAGTCTGCCAGTTCGAGACGAAGTAAAAGGAAATGGAATGGTCTGCGCGGACTTTTATATCACTAGCTGATCTCGCGAAACTTTGTATGAAATGTAATGTTCTGCGCGGACTTATCAGATTCAGTAGCTGATCTTGCGTTGATCCGCAAACTTTGTATGAAGAAAACGCAAAACCCACAAAAACAAAGCAGGTTAAAAATGCATTGTAATGTGCATTACTGGCATTGTAACGAGTAATATATTACCGATTTTCTTCCCTGTAATGCGTTACATTACTGCGTTACACCAAAAAGTAATGCATTACAGTAATTAATTACTTTTGTAACGAGTTACTCCCAACACTGGTGGTCCATGGGCATATATGTGCTCTTATATAGTTCTTGTTCTGATACACCTCCAGATAATTCTAAAGCTATTCAGGACAGGTTAATTTCCGTCCTTTGAAAGTGATTTTTTTTTTTTTTTTGTATCGATACTTGCTCAAATGAGTATTCAGTTTTGATAGTATCTATAGTATCTGATTTTTAATACTTTTGACAACACTGATTATTGTTATTTTTGTTATATTCTGGTCATTTCCTTGCCCTGAGGGTTATGTGCGGATGTTCCCATGTGAACTATAATTATCCATAGGGAAACATAAGTAGGCTTTTACACCGGGGATGTCAATGTTTGGTGACTTTAGACTTTGCTATGTCTCTGCAGCTTAGAAACTCATATGTCAGTGCGGATCCCTCATATGCCACCACATGAAAGAGGAGAGGGTGAGAGAGCTCCAGCCTGTCTTCAAGGCATACCCACACTCCAGTTTGGATAGATAGAAAGAATGCAAGCCACTGTATTCAGTTCTATATATTAGTTTTATAGGTGCAAGTACATAAGATAAAAATAACCAGTTAACAAGGTGAAAAGTCTGGATGACATTGGATCTGTGCTTTTCCATAGGGTACAATTATCCTCACACATTTTGATAGCATTTGCAGCACATATTTACATTTTTAAAGGGAGTATAGTACAATGATGTAGATTGTTATGTAATAGGCCAGGGCTGAGAATCACAAGGTCCCTCATTATGCAATATGATACACAATACATGGCCCATGGTACAACAATATCCCCTACAAGTACAATAAAGTGTACCTTAAGCTTAAAAGTCCAGTTATACACACTATTCTCTGATCTATGGTATAATATTGTTTCCTCATCAAAAACATACCTGGAGTTGTGTTTTGTCTCATTGACACATGTTTAGCACACTCCATATTTTCCATGTTATTTTCTCAAACAGAAAACACTCCTTCCATCTTGTGTTGTCATGTGGTAATATAGGAAATTGAATACACCAATTTTAATCATCAAACTAGTGAATAAGCCATTACATAAATAAGATTCCTTTTTGCTAAACAAGCAACAAAATTGTAGCACTGTCACAAAATTATTTTGTAAAATTACCAAGAAATATAGATGTATAGATATTTGATGTATAGATACAGCAACATATCCATACTTTCATCAAATGTATCCTCACAATATATTAATATTATGATATTAATGATATATTATGATATTGCAACCTACTATACAGCTGAGTTAGTATGTCTGAAAATTAATATAGGCCTATACTGTACAATCTGATCTACTAAGGCCTACTACTAAAAACATTTTGCAAAAAAAAAAAAAAGTACAATTCCAGTTTATTATTCAATAGGAGAGCTGGAGATCCTTTGAGGTTCCGACTGACATATTAACATCTGTAGTTTCGTATTAGACCACTAGAGAGCAGTATAGGTTCATCCATAAACCAAACAACATGCTGTCATTCACAACATAATTGCACACGTATCAGAGTTACATAGTTTGGTACACTAGATCCTCCTCACTAGAACTCTCTGGATCACATTACTCTTGAAAGGATTATGTGTGGTACTCACAGCATTAAAGTGGTATCTATATGGAGAGCAACATAGGTTATATAACACAGTCATGCACTAATGAACAGTGCTGAAAGATGGAGTGCAACTGATCTGAAGGGTCACCTAAACTAAAGGGTTATGTTTTGAACATTGATAGTCACGTGGCGTGTGTACTACTTAGTTATTTATTTACAATTGTGATTACATAAGGATAATTGCAATGTATAAAGTATATGTTGAAACCATATTTAAAATATCAGTACTCATAAGGACTGTTATATAAGGACTTATCAGCTGCCTTCTGAGGTTCAGATCAAGGCTCCCCTTTTGTTTTATCAAGTTTATCATGAGGCATAGCTTAGAAAGGTGCATTAAGGGTTCTGGTCCTTGTGTCAAAGGAGATGTCATTGCTTTGCCTAGAATGTTCCACAGAATGGCATTAAGGGGACAAGCATTTGACAGCAACAGGCCAAGTTGCGGGCCAGATCTGTGGAGAGGCGAACCCATGCACAGCAGTAATAGTAATAGTTTTTCAAGGAATAAAAACATAAAATAGGAAATAAACTCATCTGTAACTAAGTAGATGCCAATATTTAAAATGCAGTGGATCTTTCCAAAGCTATAACGTTTCCATGGATCCTCCACCAGAAAGTTTACATAGTACACCTTAAAAGTTTAAAGGGTATTTATTGTAATTTGGTTTAAATAATAAATGTTATATAGTACATTTTTATAGTACAGTTTTGTTTTGTTGGATTTTTTTTTTCAATTAGCTTAGTTATGTATTTATTTATTTTTTTACAAATCACTCACTATTTCTCAATATCTAAAATACATTTCATTCATTTCATTCATTTTCTGGGTCGCAGGGGCAGCAGTCCAAGCAGTGTTCTGCTGCCCAGAACACAATGCACCAGCCCTCATGAATCCTCCCGCAGGTGGTGGGTCCACAGGAGGACGGCTCACGTCACAACAGGCCTTGATGTATCTTCTGCCATGGGGGCTACCAGTGTCCAGACACTGGGGGCAAGTTGGGGTTGTTGCCCAAGGACACAACAGCAGATTACATGCGGTCAACCTGTCAAGAGCGGGATTCGAACCGCCAACCCTGGGATCACTAGGCAAACGCTCTACCAATTGAGCTACTGCCGCCCCACATACAAAAATTATCCTGTGTTAATTTCACAAAGACTATACATATTATGAGAGTGTGCACATTATTGTAAAAAAGAGCACCCATGGTATGTGACACCTTAAGGAATGTAACATTGAACACTCCACGATCTACTCTAGGCCAACTACAACTTCTGTAAAAACAAAACCATTCAAAGCAGCCACCAACTCATTTATTAGTAATTATGTCAGATTGTGTTAGATTTCAACAGCTGATACCTTAATAGGAGGTGCTCTCAGCTTCTTCCTATGGCAAAGTAACTGTCCCAGCCTGCTCCAGATGTACGTGGCCACCAGACACATGCTGCTCACCAACCACACGTCCCAGCTCGAAGCCAAGCTCTCCACCATTTTCACGGGACTCTTCATGCTCTCTCTGTAGCCTCGGTAACACTTTATCTGTTACTGTGAAAAGTCTGCACCAAGTTTAAAGCCAGCAGCTCCACTAGAAGGTTAGAGGAGATGACAGACACCCAGATACGCCCAGCATGCAATCCTCTTCAGCTTCGGTTAGGACAGAGAGTGTATGACAAAGGACGGACAGGTGCCAAGCAAATGACAGATAAGTTAGCCTTACACTTTCTAATCCTAGGCTTAACTTGAAAGTTAATTAGAAAATATTATATTAATTGAAACATGTACACTACAGTCAATGTCTGGACACACCATCTCATTCAGTGATTTATTTTTTTTTATTTTTACTACATTCTACATTTTATATACAGAAGATATATGAAATAAGATATATGGGGAAAAAGTTAAATAACTCTAAGCCACCATTTGCTTTGTTGTAAGCTATTTAGTCTAGAAGTTATTTCACTTTTTATCTTTGCTACATAATTCTATATCAGCATCATTTACTGTATTCGATAGGGATGCACGATATATCGGTATTAACATCGGTATCGGCCGATATTGCCAATTTTTTTTTTTTTTTTTAACATATCGGTATCGGCCCGATGTGTAACGTTTTCTCACATTTCTCTCTCGTTTAAACACTAATAGTAAAGGGGGGGGGGGGGCACGAGACCTGTGCCCAAACCGTGCCTCCTCTAGACCAGGTCTAAACCAGGATTAAAGCACCGCGTGTGGCTCTTTGCTGTGCGGACGCGGTCTCAAGGAGGAGTCCGAAAAGAGCAAAGGCAAAGAGCACCGCACACGGTGGTTTAATCCTGGTTTAGTCCAGGTTTAGTCCTGGTCCAGTCCAGGTTTAGACCTTGTTTAGACCTGGTCTTGACTCAAGATTCAAGATTCAAGATTGTTTATTTGTCATATGCAGAATCAACACAAGGTCAACAATGCAATGAAATGCTTAGGATCAGTAGAACCGTTGACTCGCTAAGATAGTCAGAAGTACTAATAACATGCAATAATAGTACATGGTAAAAAAAAGTGTTGCAAAAGTGCAGGGGAAGAAGTAAACAATATAATAAACAATATAATAAACAATAAAATATGTAATAAAATGTAATAAAACGTAATAAAAAATACAAAGTACAATGTACAAGGTAGGATTAAATCAAAGATCAAATAAGGTGTAAGTATTTCACAGAGTGCACATAATATGGTGTGGTATAGGTGTTGCATGTGGATTTCGTATTGCACATAGTATGGTATAGACCTGGTTTAGTCCGCGTTTAGTCCTGGTCCCGGTCTGATCCTGGTCTGGTCCTGGTTTAGTTCTTTTTGCATTTTTTTTTTTTTTTTTTTTGCATCTAATTTTGCATTGATTTTCAGTGTGTATAAAATGTTATCTCAGAATTAAAAATAAATAAATATCGGTATCGGCTAATATCGGTACCGGCCGATATCAGCAACATTAATATCGGATATTGGTATCGGCTAAAATTTTCACATCGGTGCATCCCTAGTATTCGATGTCTTCCATATGTCCATATGTATCTAAAAGTAGTACAAATAAAGAAAAATACTACCTAATAATGAGAGGGTGTGTCCAAACTTTTGACTGGTAGTGTATAGTTAGGGCTGCAACTAACTTTATTTAGTTCTGTTTATTTATCAATCTATTTATTTTAATATGTGACTAGACTAGTATTTTTTTTAGTTGACTGGTCAAACAATGATTTCTATTCTACATTTAGATTTTTAAAATAAACTTATAACCAAATGTTAAAATATGATGACTGAAAGCTTCAAAATAGGACATTTACAAATAAGGTGTGATGAAAATTTGAAAATGGTTATTATTCTAGTTTGCCTTTAATAACACTGTCTTTGCATCTTTACATCTTTTTGCATGTGTTTTAAAATCTGTATAGTTCAGATAATGATTATAAGTATCAAAATACACTTTTGCTATTTGAAATCACAATGAATTGAATGGTCAACTACTTTTAATTATTCTGATTAATTGTTAGAGCCTTTTAAAGTGTTTAAAAATAACAAAATATCTTGAGGATATTTCGAGGAAGGGCTGTCCCTGGATTTTGGAAACACCATAAATAAGGTAGGCCTATAGAATTACAATCTGAAAATGTCACGCTGTCACGTGTGATTACTAGGCCACTGTCCAACTACTGAGTGTGGTATTGAGTTTGGCTTGTTTGTTATGTACTAATCTTAAACAACACAAATTTAAATAATAAATAATAACAAAACCCTTATAACTAAAGACTTGGAGTGCATTTTAAAAAGTATAATCTCTCTCTGGCAGTATAAATAGTGATGCTGCTTAACATTTCTGTGCCAAATTCAATAATGAGCTCATTTATGCCCTTGCTTTCAAGTGCATCAGCTGCCAAAGAGAGAACAGATTAGAAATGCCAGGCAATTGATACTCTGCAGTGACATCACGCTGGGAGGGTTCTACATGTATCTCTAATGGTGGAATGTGTAGGAGTTATCATGGTGACATGATGCATACATTAGCAAGCACTGACAAAAAAGTTTTTAAATTGTCTGAAAATTCAAGAAAAAATATATAAAATTGATCTAAACAACATATTTTCAGGAACCTGTGATCAATACAAGTTTTTATAGTCCTATTTAGGTGTTTTTCAACAAAAACATGAGAGTGACTAAATGAAATATTGTAGGGTAATGCTTGCTAGCTTTAATGTGTGAGAGACTAGTTTAACAGCATAAACCATCTCACCTGTTGTAGTTTACATCAGTTCTTTCTGGTCAGATTGTGTTAAAACAAAGATCATATTATAGTCTAATTTGATTAACAAAGCCTCAGACAGAGCAGTGCCTACAGTTAGCATCACACGCCCAGGGAGTTTTGATACTGCCCTGTCTATTTTTTAGGATGTCTGCCTCTACTTCCGTTTCCAATCAATTCCATTGATTTCTGATCTGCTCCCTTGCCCCACCCTTCCCTTTGTCGCCAAATAAAAAAAACACCGTATGTTACCTGTCCAGTGGGGCTTCCCCTGCTGCGGCTCCCCCCGTTGCGGCTCCCCCGGCCGCGGCGTCTAGGCCAGGCCCATCCATGTTGATTCTTGGCTCTTCCATGGTCCGGCACGTGCAAGTAAACAAAGGCCACACCTCCTGTCACCCAGGCGCTCTCGTGAAGGAAATCATAGACTCTGCCCCTACCACCCTGTGTGACCATCCCACAGTGTCAACGGTAGTTGTTCATATTGGAACAAATGATCTTAAAGTTTGTGGCAGTCAGAAACACTCAAGGACAACTTCAAAATCCTAATCTCTACAATCCACAGTTTAGACACACAGTGTGCTATCTCTGGACCATTTGTACCAGTATTGTATAGTAACGAAGTAATAATACTTCACTACTGTACTTAAGTACATTTTGGGAGACGTTGTACTTTACTTGAGTTTAAAAAAAAAAAAGATAACTTTTACTTTTACTTCACTACATTTCCGAATTTAATTGCATACTTTTACTCCAATACATTTTCAATGTGCCGTTTAGTTACTCGTTACAAAAAACCCTCTACTGATGCAAGGAAGTCAGGTCATGCCTGGGCTTGTTTGCTACTTGCGCATGACAATCAGCCTACAACTGTTGGTTTCATGCAGCTAGTTTAATCAAACAACATCCCTGATGGAATTACAAATAACGTATTTTGTGCCTGCATTTACTTGCTCATAGGACGGCGTTTCATGGATATCACCAAACCCAATATCTTCGACAGTGCTCCATATGACACAAAACTACCATGGGTGAGCCCAACATGGTGTTTTACAGTAGAATTAAGGGCCCAATTGCAAAAAACCCTCATCCTCCAAAAACACTCCTTCAATGGTGTTATGTATGCCTTATTTTTGGCACTGTTATTTAAAAAAAAAAAAAGGTTTTGGGGGGGGGGCATTAAAAAAGATTAAATTCAGACTGCCTTTGCGTGATACTTTTACTTGTACTTTTAGTTACATTACTTGAGTACATTTATTTTGGCATTACTTGTCATACTTAAGTACAAGAAGTTCCAGATACTTTAAGACTTTTACTCAAGTAACATTTCAGTCAGTGACTTCGACTTTTACCAAAGTCATTTTTGGGAGGGGTACCTATACTTTTACTTGAGTTTGATTTTCCAGTACTTTATACAACACTGATTTGTACCACCCTGTTTTGGAAGTGAGAACTTCAGCCGTTTAAGAGCTCTGCACATATGGCTCAAAGGATACTGCAGAGACAACAAAATCCCTTATGTTGACAGTTTCACCACATTTTAGAGACCTGAACGTTTCATAAAGGACCGCCTACACCCCGGATCCCGTCTCCTCTCAGACAATAAATCACTCTAGAAGTAAGACAAAATAACGAAGCACAGTTAATGACAGGGTTTCAAGGTCTCTATTAGTTTAATGATTTATGGGCCCATATTATGCTTTTTTATCTATGTTTTTTAATCTATGTTATAATGTTGTATTCTCATCTAAAACACGAGGTAACAGCATTATAACATGTATTAAATACGGAAGAGGATTTTTTTTTTTTCATTATTCTGAGAATAAATGTCAGAATTTCTGAAGCGAGGTGTGGTCACGTGACAAGAGGTCAAAAGTTTCGCGGGAGGAAACATGGCGGAAGAGGCGAGCCATGCCGCGGATTCTGCGCCAGATTCAGTGCAATGTCCTGTTTGTTTGAAAGATTTTAAGCAATCTACAATCAACAGGCACTTGGACGTTTGTTTACTCGGCGGTGCCGCAGATAGCAGCCCGATGACGGCGGACGAGAGCGCTCCTCCGGCGGTAAAGAAAGCGCGTACTGGGGAGAATGTCCTCCAGCCCAGTGCACCGCCCTCCTCCACCGCTGCTTCGACTTCTTCCACTCCGATGTTCGCTATGTTTCAGCCCAATAAGAATAAATCACCAGCACCCAATGAGCGACACAGAAAGCTTTTCAGTAAACAAAACTCTTGGATTATTATCGATAAAGGTATAAAACGTGGATTAGTGGAAGAACCTGAACAAGAGAGCACAAGTAAACAAATGAATGAGGCGTGCCAAACTAGTGCTTCTAACGGAGAAGTATCAAAAGATCTACTGAGACGGACACTGTTCACTATTGATAAGCCCCTGGCCGAAATTCTGCGTCCAAAATCACTGGAGGAGTATTTTGGTCAGAGTAAAATAGTTGGAGAGCATACATTACTCAGGTCACTTCTGGAGACACAAGAAATACCTTCTCTGATCCTCTGGGGACCTCCTGGTTGTGGGAAGGTGCGTAATGAGGCCCATGGCTTTATACACTTCATTCCTATAATAATATAATAATACTGGTTCCCCCAATTCACTCTCTTTGGTGATTTAGTAGTGGAGATGTGGAGTATGAAGACTTGTCCTCAGGAGTGGGTAATACTCATTCACGTTTACATGGGTAACTTTTAAAGAAATTGTAATTTTCTAGCAGGATACTTTTACTTAAATAATTTTTTTTTTTAAATCAAATAATAGTACTCTTACCCGAGTAAAAAGTGCCAGTGTTTGTGGAGGAAACTTGGTTAATAATAAACATTTCTGTTGTGTCTCTGCTCATTAATATTCATATGTCCATTGATATTATTTGCATTGATGGTGCTCCTGCTTTTATAGCTAACCACTTTTGTCTGAATCAGGTTACAGTGCTTGACAGTATAAAAAAAGAAGGGAAAAAATATATTTTTTTTTCAGAATTTTACATTTTCTCTGTTTTGGGGCCTGTACTTATCAGTACTCTGTGTTTACATACAAAGTAAGTATAGGTGATACCCAATTTGTTATTTTCTGGCAGTTTGCTCTTTGTCATACTCAGAGTAGGTATGATATGTCCAACAGGGCATTATAGGATAGACACTGTACACCTTTGTCCTTGTGTTTTTCCAGACGACTCTAGCTCACATAATCGCGTGCTCCAGCAAAAAGAAGGGGACATCGCGCTTCATCACTCTGTCTGCCACCAGCGCGTCCACGAACGAAGTCCGGGAGGTCATCAAACAGGCACACAATGAGCTCCGGCTGTGCAAGAGGAGGACCATCCTGTTCATCGACGAAATCCATCGCTTCAACAAGTCACAGCAGGTGCAGTATTCAGTCACTGACATGAAAACCAGCACAGCATTTCTCATCTTCAAATGCAGGAATTGACTCTTTATGAATGTTGATTTAATTTTACTGTTTATTTTTGATTTGTTTCATTTGTGTATTTTTATAAAACTATATTCATCAACAAAAAAAATGGAGGGAAAAAAAATGGAAATTCGAGGCAAGTTATTTTACCTGATGATAACTGAAATAACTTCATACTGTTGATAAAAAAAATTCATGACAAATAAAGCTAATGTCCAATTGAGCGACAAGTGTTTGGTTTTTTTGGTAATTTTAGCACATAACTAAGCACAGTATTATAAATACTGTACTTAAATATTGTTCTTTTGGCAGGACACGTTCCTCCCTCATGTGGAGAATGGGACTATAACCCTGATCGGGGCCACCACAGAAAACCCATCATTCCAGGTGAATGCTGCCCTGCTGAGCCGCTGCAGAGTACTGGTGCTGGAGAAGCTGTCTGTGGAGGCCATGGGCTCCATTCTGCAGAGGGCAGTAGAGAGTCTAGGCATTAGGGTGGTGGGAGCAGAACCAGAGAGGCTCAAACCTCCAGAAGAGTCAGATGGACAACAGTAAGTTATCCACACAGCCATGTTCTTGTAGTTTTGAACAACGCAAACACGCCGACATGGGTGGCTCTAAATATCTTAATGCTTGAAAAGTTACAATATTTTAATATATAATACTCACCATGTAAAACACAATGAGCTTTTTTACTATTTTAAATGTAAAATGTCTGTCTCCTATTCTCCTTTCTTTCAGGCCATTGATTTACATAGAGCAGCAAGCACTGGACACTATAGCGTATCTCTGTGATGGTGATGCCAGGACAGGTCTCAATAGTCTGCAGCTGGCAGTCCAAGCTCAGGTGAGCCTGGCTCAGAATAAAGCTTTACAAGGCGGAGCTGCTGTGGAGATGGTGGTGAAGGAGGCGCATGTCAAAGAGGGCCTTCAGCGAGCCCATATCCTCTATGATAAAGCTGGTGAGCTCAAATTCACTTGTTGATTGTTTTTTTTTACTGTACCAGTTACTATGTGATAACATATATTGGCAGGTTTGGCACTAGAGAGGTTGGATTTCTGACCATTACCTGTTGTTACATTGTACTTATCAAGTTGTTGTGTGATAACCTAAACCTGTTTTGAAATGCAGGAGAGGAGCATTATAACTGTATCTCTGCACTACACAAGTCTATGAGAGGCTCCCATGAGAACGCATCTCTGTACTGGCTGGGCCGTATGCTCGAGGGGGGAGAGGACCCCCTGTATGTGGCCCGCCGCCTGGTCCGCTTTGCCAGCGAGGATGTAGGTATGTGCAACTTCTTAAACATTGTTACAAACGATTGTAAGCCTTTTATTCTATCTGTAATAATTCCCAGCGTTTGTTTAATTTTTTTTACATTTAGCTCACCTGGCTTTATTACTTTTTTCATAGGTATGGCAGATCCGTTGGCTCTTCCACAAGCTGTCTCTGCTTTCCAAGCTTGTCACTTTATTGGGATGCCTGAATGTGAGGTATGTGTTTAAAGCTGCAGGATCTATTTCAAACCTGATTTTGAAAATGAGCACTCTCCTCTTTTCTTGTCTTTTCTTTCAGGTGATCCTGGCTCAGTGCGTCGTCTACCTAGCCCAAGCGCCTAAGTCAGTGGATGTGTACAAAGCCTATAACAATGTGAAAGCCTGTTTGAGGAACCACAAGGGCCCACTGCCCCCTGTGCCTCTTCACCTCCGAAACGCCCCCACTAAACTCATGAAACAGTTGGGCTATGCTAAAGGCTACAAGTACAATCCAGCCTTCAGTGAGCCTGTAGAGCAAGAGTACTTACCACAAGAACTAAAGGACATAGACTTCTTTACCTGGACTCCCTCGTGATGACATTTTTAGTTACAAAACTCATACTAAAAGGTACAAGAGGAAACACTTCAAATACAGTTTTGTAAATTGTGTAAATAATTAGACACGCGCATATTGAATAAAAGCACTCAAATCATTATGTATATATGAAAAGTTTTGAATATGTGATTAGATTGCAAAACCTTTTTTAATACAATCAACAATTATATATATATATATACTTTAAGTTGAATAAAACAAATCTATATATTAAAAATACATGTTAATTTTGTTTTAATCAAAACTTTATTTAGTGGTTTCTATGTTGTGTTCAGCTTTCAGTTCTTGCTCATAGTCTAAAGAAAAACAACATTATTATTATATATATTTTATTATAATAGACCCTTCTCATTAGATAACATTGTGTCTATCTTTACCTCACTAATCCAGGGAATGAAAGAAGCCACTCGGGTGAACATCGTTGGTTTCTTGTGGGTGTTGCAACCACTTCCATGCACAAAACTGGTCACTCCCTCCACGTACCATTTCCCATCTTTGCCTTTGCAGCTCAGTGGGCCTCCAGAGTCACCCTTAAAGACCAGTACATGTATTACTACCATTTCAGTGAGTATTTTATTACACAGTACAGTTACTTACATGACATGCGGACTTGCTGTCCCCTCCTGCACAGACCATAGTTGTTTTAGCAGAGCTGCCCCACCAATCACTCTGACTGCAGACTTTATACTCCACCACTGGGAGGAGAGCCTGCTGGAGCTTAGTGGCCTGAGGACCTTGTGCTAAACAAAAAAAATTAAAATAAAAACCATTTTGAAAAGACATATATATATATATATATATATATATATATATATATATATATGTATATATATATATATATGTATATATATATATATATATATGTATATATATATATATATATATATATGTATATGTATATGTATATATGTATATGTATATGTATATATATATATATATGTGTATATGTATATATATATATGTGTGTATATGTATATATATATATATATGTGTATATGTATATATATATATATATGTGTATATATATATATATATATATGTATATATATATATATATATATGTATATATATATATATATGTATATATATATATATATATATATATATATATATATGTCTTGTTACCATTTTAGTCATTATGTTTACATTTTATTTTGTTGTAGTCAACAAAAATATGACATTGAAAAAACTATGATGAAATCTTTTAGTCAATAAAAAGAATATGGACTTAGGAGGCTGAATCAAACTAAGATGTTAACTCACAGTAAAGACGCCCCCAGCCAGTGACGTAGCAGGGGTAGTTGTGAGAGAGAGTGCTCTCTTGTTTGGGAAGGCAGGCCAGCTGAACTTTGTCATTTAGAACAGCACTGGTCTGCAGTTTCAGCAGGGCGATGTCATTACTGTGATAATTGAACACATAGTGGCAAATTCTCACATTTCTTAATTTGCATTTGTCATGACACATTTGTTGAAAAGTTGCTTTTACTTACCCACAAGAAGGACAGTTTTTATTCCATTTTGGATGAATGATCATTTTTTCCACTCTAATCGTCTGTTCAGGACCCTCCACTTTATCCATGTCATGTTCTGCCAGGACCACATTATATGTGTGGAATCTAACCACCAGTTTTAGAAGGAAGATAAATTAGGACCGTTGCCATAGTGATTAGCAATTAAAAACAAAATATATCTTTTCAAAATGTTGGATATTGCTGGCTTTCTGATGGCATCATAACGTTCAACGTTCTATTGGTCAATAATAATACAGTTGGGGGCAGTTAATATTGAATTGTTAAAATTGTGATTTTGTTGTAATCTGGTAAGTTCCAGTGTCTAGTAACTTATAGAAATGATCCGGTTCAACATTTGTTAATTTTTATGAAAGATAAAAAGGTAAATTAAGTAAAACGTTGTTGAAAGAAGTGTCAATACCAGGAAGCTGAAAACCATGAAGTTAGATCACTATATCAAAAATCATTTAACTGTCTTAAAATTATTTGTAAATGTGCATTAACATTGTCTTACGTGATGCAGTGAGCAGCAGTCATGACCCAGTTGGGTGCTATGAGGGTCCCTCCACATGTGGGGAAGAAGGACTCAAGGGAAATTTGCCAGGGCCAACTGTACGGCCTGGCCTCCTCCCCATTCACAACCCGGTTTGTGTTGGGAGGATAGTTGGGCACACCACACCCGCACACTGAAGCAAAACAAACCCTATTTAGCAATCTAAACTGATATTAAATAGTTTAAAAATATGTATGTACCAGCTGTTACGCCCAGCAGGAGAACAAGTGCCAGCTCCATTTCTTATCCAACATGGGAAAAAATGTTCAAGTGGTTAATGCAGCAATATATAGCCAACTGTACAGACAGTCCCTGGGATTTTTCCTCCCCTTCAACAGCTGCAAGATTACTGTATACTCAAAAGCTAAAATGTCAGCACTGATATTAAGACAGAGAATCAGAACCCAGGAGAAAGGGTGTAACTATTCCTTACCTGGCTGGTGTTTCTGAAAAACTAAACTACAAACAGAAAACTAAACTACAGAGAATTTTCAGACACTATGAAATCCCAGTCTATTTCAAACCCACAAACACTTTAAGACAGAAACTGGTCCACCCAAAGGACAAAACACTGAGCCACAAACAAATCATTGTGGTCTACTCCATTCAGTGTAGTGAAGACTGCAGTGAGCGCTACATTGGAGAAACAAAACACCCACTTCACAAGAGGATGTACCAACACAGACGAGAGAGCCAGAGTGGTCCTCAGTCTGCTGTACATCTCCACCTAAAAGCCATGGGCCACTTACCTGGCCAGCCAAATGATATCTCTCTGTATTTGCTATACAGCGAGATACCATTTGGACACCCTCGCTCCACCCTCGCTCCCCCGGTTAACAACGGACTCCGCGATTCTGATTCGTTCAAAGATGGTGACGTCAGTGCACCCGCCTTTGCCCGCAATGTCACTCTTAGGCAGCGGAAGTTCCTCCTCAGTTTTGAATCAAGATGGCGCATCGGAGAACTGAACGTCCCTTCCATTCAGCTGTAAAATTGGTCTTAAATTACCTAAAAACATCGATTCCTTAAAACCACAGCAGCTGACAGCTCTAGAAGCCTTTCTTTTCTTTCTTTTCTTTTGTTTGATTGGTTCACGTCACTGTCTGTTAACTGTTCTGATTGGTTCACTTAGCTGTCTGTCTATGCGCAACGGCAGCGCATTCTGGACCAAGCATTACCAGACTCGCCGCTGGTACAGCGATGAGTCATGGATTCTTCCAGGCAAATGGGCCACTCCTTTGAGGACAGTGAGGTACAGATCCACTCCATATTGAATAGGCCTACCTAACTAACAGAAACTGAAAACAAATAGGTGTGGTAGTCTCAGAGTAATTTCATTGTAGTTGGCTCCTCCTTTCAGGCAGATATAAGGCAGTGTCCACCAGCGTGTGACCAGAACTGAAGAAGCAGTTTGGATGAGCTGCGAAACGTATTCAACCAAATGAACTTTTGTCCAGCTGACAAATTGAATTTCTCCTTTTGCCACTGATATTACTTTATTATCAAGGTAAACAAGACTGTTTGATTTCAGAGACACCTCTCAATCTCTCACCCTCTGCACCGGACTGTAGAGGAGCTGAGCAGCTCCTTCAGCAGCCGACTGAGGCACCCCCAGTGCAAGAAGGAGCACTACCACAGATCCTTCATCCCCACTGCCATCAGACTGTATAACTCTACTAAATACACTCAACAAAAATATAAACGCAACACTTTTGTTCCACTTCTGGAACGAATTAATTTCGTAAGGTGAGGTACCACTGTAGTTCTTTGTACCTCAAATTCTGAACATTTTTGCTAAATAACAAGCACTTTGATGTTACATAAATGTTTCAAGCTTTATTTTTTATTTTTTATTTTTTTTATCTTTTATGGCTCAGTGCAACATTTTGACCAATTCACTTCATTGACCTTTATCTATGGTTCTCTGCCCTGTCTCAGTCACCTTTCCATCTCAGTGAAAGGTCTCAGTGCTGTTTAACAGGAGGACTGGTCAGGTAGGGTCAGCAGATCCTGTGGTAGAGCCAAAAGTGTCCCTTCTCTGTGTCCTGCAGCATCACAGCAGTGTCCAGGGGATCCAGGCTAACACAACAGGAAAGGCCTCGCTCTCACTCTGCTCTGGTGTTTTGGCTGGCGATTAAAATGGTCAGTTCCCTCCAAGTGTTTAATCTGGAACATCTTTGACCCCTGATCCACATTTGCTGCCACATATAGTTCATACAGCTCATTTCACAAAATCCCTCTGTGAATGAGTTTGGACACCCGAATGGACTGTAAACTTGAGCACGTTTATTGACAAAACACCCAAACCAACAAGTGGCGCTGTTTATCGACATCACTTGAAAAATGTCGAAAAATCCATCACTTCCGCTTTTAGCCGTAGAAGAAGAATTTGTAGTTTAAAGATGGCGCTACCCGGTGTTTTACTCGTGCGGGCGAGAGCACTCTGCAGTCTGGGCAAATGTGTTCATTCAACAGCCAAATCTGCGACCAACTGGACCGAGGGGATGCGCTGGTATCGGACCAAACTCCGGAGTCACCAGGACCACGGGATAGACCACCATCAGGGTAAACAAGGTGAGGTTTAGCACCGGCTGCTAACGTGGCTAACTGTTGACAGATCAACGGTGTGCCGTGTACTTCAAGGGCATCCTCGTTTTGTAAAGATGCTGATCTGATATTCTTTATATAATTACCCTGACATTTTTGCATGCAATAAGCAGATGCTATTTGTAACCATTCTATATCCAGGAAACCTTAATCCAAGTCTTCTGAAGAAGTTTCCAGATGCCAAAGGTCTTCTGCACAATACAATCTCTCGTTCATTGGGCATTAGCGATACATCCAGACTAGTCCAGTACAGCTGCAATGAACATGACGGCGTCAAGGTTAGTCGTAGAAATGATCAAAAATACAGTGCTAAAGGGTATATATTTCACTATATGTATTCTTCTGAGCTTTAAGCCATATTAGAATGTTAGCTCATCAGAAACTTACCGAGTTGTGGTTTCTTTCATTCACTATGTTTGAGTAATCCTTTATTGTTAGTCTGTCTATATTTCCAAAGCTCTAAATCCTCTGTTCCACCTTGTGATGTCATAGTTTTCAGTTAACACTAACTTTTACCTTTTAGTTCAGAGGAGACTAGCAATGCCAGGACTGAAATCATCCAAAGAATTTTAGTGAAAGTGTATGGAGT
Source organism: Paratrypauchen microcephalus (assembly GCA_036785185.1). NCBI lineage: Eukaryota > Metazoa > Chordata > Actinopteri > Gobiiformes > Gobiidae > Paratrypauchen > Paratrypauchen microcephalus. The sequence continues at coordinate 2,900,591 of JAVJIX010000021.1, read as the reverse complement.
TTAAAAACATAGTGGAGCATATTATTACCACACATGACATCACAAGGTGGAACAGAGTGTTTTCAATTTTGGAGGTGTGTTAAACCTCTATGAATGAAACAAAACATAACTCCAGGTCCGTCTTTGATGAGGAAACATCATTATAATATAACAGAAACGGCGTAAGGGCCCTTCAGTAAACTAATATGTTAAATACATTTTGTCAACTATGTTTTGGGTATCTTTTGATTGTAGAAAGCAACAGTGACAGTGCTATGGCCTTGTAAAATCGAAGAGGAGGGATATGCATCCAAAAAGATTGATGCTGAACGGGCTGCTGCAGCTGCTGTGTGCCAAAAACTGAAGGTATGTTTGTCGATCCTTTTTTATACCACTCATTTTGGTTTAAAATGTACTTTTAGATTAGTTTGTCCCATACCCTGGCCATCCATGTTTGAGAGGTAATTGGTAGATGTTATTGAGACATTTGTCATATGACCAAAAGGTGGCAATTCCCCAACTGTCAATACACTGGCCAGTTGTTAATGAGCCATTGAGCAAGGCAATTCCCCTATACCATGTCTGTTTGATTGTATTTGTGTGTGCCTAGATGGTGCTCATATAAGGTAATTACTGTATCAAATGAAGGGAATTTTGATTATAATACATTGTTGTTATTCCTTTCAGGACATGGGCGTGATTGGTCCAAACAATCAGCTTCCCCAAAGAAGAGCGGGTAGAGGGAGAGGAGAGCTGCACCCACATCTCTTTGACAAAGATGAGGACTTTTGTGAAGATAATTTCCATGTGTCTAGATCAATATCAAATGGACAAAAGCAGATGCCTATTGAAGAAAATCCTGAAGTTTCTCAAGCGGTCTCACTTTTTCCACAACCAAAGTCTCTCCTCACAAGGGTTATTCAAGTTGCCACCTCATCCCAAGGAAAAAGGGTGTGTAGCATAAAGTCAAAAGTGAAATATATATACCATGTGATTTGATGTATGCATTGTATGTTTTTGTGTTTGTAGGCGCTTATCCAGTATAAAATTACTGGAGGAAAAATAAAGACTTGTGAGCTGACATTACAATGGCCTAAAGAGATGAAATTTTCAGCCACATCAAACAACCGAGCAACAGCAGAAAAGAGGGCCGCAGCTTTAGCATGTTTAAAACTCAAGGTATTAACCATTGTACTTTTTACTAGTGGTGCAAAGGGTACTATAATTTAAGTAGAAGTGCAGTTACATGGCCAAAAATGTAATGTATTAGACTTAGACAAACTTTATTGATCCACAAGGGACATTGTTTTGGGTACAGTAGCTCACTCATCAAATATAATATTATATAATGTATAACAGAGGGTAAAAAGAAAAAACCTGTCAGATGAGACATTATTTTTATGTATGTAATTAAGCTATACATGCATATTACATGCAATGCTACCAAAACTGTACTTGTATAAAAGTAAAAAGTAATTCTAGATCAATCTTTTGTACCAAACTTGAGCAGTACAACATTTTAACAGCGCAATCCACATTTTCTCTGAGCACTGGCCTATCAGAGCAGACGATGCAGCGCTGTTTTGTGTGTGTTAACCATGGATTGGGACAATTGGGACTTTTTTTTACTTTAAATGGCAGCTAATTGCAGGCATACAACTGCATGGTTATAATTGTACTTGGATTATACTGTTAAAAAGCAAGGGTAGAAAGTAACACATTTTAATGTGGTGAAGATGCAATGCATACATTTCATGTTTATAGGAACTTGAGCTGCTGGATGAAAACAACAACCCCCTGTCTCATGCAAACTACCACCGTGAGCTGGTGAAGGAGGCTGGAGCCAGGGACAGGCGGCCATTTCTGCTGGACGTTCCTGAATATCTGGAGGACAGTATCAAATCATATATTTCAGAGGTTGGTGTAGTAAATGTATGAAAAGCTGTTACACTGACATTTAAAAAAAAAAAAAAAGTTCCATGCACTGGCACTAAATGTTTCTTTTTTTCTTATTAGCAAAGAAACCCCTGTCATGTTTTTCCCATTAAAAAAAGTTTTCTCAGACATATTACAGTTTTTACAGCATATTTATTTTAGTACCTTTTTTTTGCGATTTAGTTAATTTCACTATTGTATATTGTGAAATGAACTGACTGACTTTTATGACTAAAATTTCTGTTCAGCAAGAAATATTTCATACTGTTTTATTTAGCTTACAATATTGTTTTCTTATATCAGTATCCAGTGGCAGCAGAGGTCCAGAAGCTGTGGGAGGAAGAGGAGCAGGCATCTCAACAGAAGGAGGAGGAGGAGGAGGAAGAAGAGGATGAAGAGCCTCTGACAGATGCCATCACGGGCCGACCGTACAGACCCCTGTCTTCCCAGCAGGCCCAGCATCTCAACTCCTACCTGCAGGGGGAGTGGGAGAGGGCAGACCCCAGCCTCTCTGTGGAGCTGCCCGTCGATGCCCACCGCCAGAGGGTGCTGTCTGCAGTCCAGTCCTCCAGGGTGGTGGTGATCGCCGGGGAGACGGGATGTGGAAAAACGACCAGGATTCCACGCTTTCTGCTGGAGGAGAGGGTCAGGGCAGGAGAAGGGGCAAACTGTAACATCCTGGTCACTCAGCCCAGAAGGATTAGTGCCGTGTCTGTAGCTCATCGAGTGGCTCAGGAGATGGGCCCGGCTCTCAAACACTCTGTGGGATATCAGGTACATGGAAGATGTATAATTACTGCTGCTATAAAGTGAAACAAACTGGTAATAAACTGGTTATAACACTAAAAGTGTAAATGAAGCACCAATTCAGAGGCCTACAAAATTACAATATTTTTAAACTTGAGCTATCCTAAATTGTATTAATTGGTGTGTAATTGGAATGTCAATTGTAATGACATTTTCTTTTTTTCTTGTTTGTTATTACTGCCAAAGATGGCCTAATTAATCATTGGGTTGTCATTACTTTTTCACACAGGGTCAGAGAGGTTTCAGTTTTACTTCCCAGTTTTAAAATATGAAATGATTTAAACATTGTAACTTAACTCGTGTTTATGAAATATGAAATTTGGCTTGATGAAATAATTGAGTAATTAAATATGAAAAAAAAAAACAGGAAGGATGCAAATTCTCTGTACTGTATATATTTATTAAATTTAGTTTTCCCTTAAAGGGATATGCCACCCCCAGGTCAAATTTGGGCATCTCCCCACAGTCCAGAGACTAAAACAAGTGATGAAAAGCGTTTTCCTGGTCACCCAGCCATTGTCCGAGTCTGTCAGCACTGACCGCCGCGCGAGCTGCTGCTCCTCTGCGTTAGACTGGAGTCTAACGGCGCCAGAGAAAGATTTCGGCCAAAAGGAATTAATTTGCTCGATGCTTTTCCCAATTACTTTCTGTGTAGTGCGCATTCATATCGAGTGCAAATAAATGTGCAAATCAACACGAAGAACTTGCCTTGGTCATTTTGGGTGGGAACTATTTTTCAGTGCGGAAAAATAAAGGCGAAGCACAAAGCACGCAGCGTAACGGGGGAACTCCCTTCCTGGTGCGTAAACAGGGATTCCCCTGTCCGCGTGGTGCGTGCTTCGTCTGTATTTTTCCGCACTGAAAAATAGTTCCCACCCAAAATGACCAAGGCAAGTTCTCCGTGTTGATTTGCACTCGATATGAATGCGCACTACACAGAAAGTAATTGGGAAAAGCATCGAGCAAATTAATTCAATTTGGCCGAAATCTTTCTCTGGCGCCGTTAGCCTCCAGTCTAACGCGGAGGAGCAGCAGCTCGCGCGGCGGTCAGTGCTGACAGACTCGGACAATGGCTGGGTGACCAGGAAAACGCTTTTCATCACTTGTTTTAGTCTCAGGACTGTGGGGAGATGCCCAAATTTGACCTGGGGGTGGCATATCCCTTTAAGCTTAAAGTGAATATGCAAGTTATTTGTCCTTATTTATTTATCAATATGATCCAGATCGGGGTGTTGACAATTATTTGGAAAAAGGAACAAAATAATACAAATAAGGTTATAAATAAGCATAAAAACAAAGGGGTAATGTTTATTTTCTAGCTACCCATTTTCATTTCTACCTTGTTCATAGGTGCGACTTGAGAGCCGCCCCCCAGAGCACAGCGGAGGAGCCTTACTCTTCCTGACTGTGGGTGTCCTCCTGAAGAAGCTCCAGTCGAACCCCTCCCTCAAAGGCGTCAGTCATGTCGTGGTGGACGAGGTTCACGAGAGGGACATAAACACAGACCTGCTGCTGGCTCTGCTGCGCACCGGCCTGGAGGAGAACCCTGACCTCCGGGTGGTGCTTATGAGCGCTACTGGAGACAACCACAGACTGTCCCACTATTTCGGAGGCTGCCCCATTGTGAAGGTGCCGGGCTTCATGCACCCGGTGAGGGACCGGTTTCTGGAGGACGTGCTAAGGGAGATGGGAAGACCACTGCTGTGTCAAGATGGAGAGGCGAGGGCTGAGGTAAGATGGCTGCTACCTTGTACAGAGTTTTTTTAAGGTGCACTGTACAACTTTTCTTAAAAAATAACAATCTACGGTTTCCTTCAAAGTTATTTACAGTTGCCGTCCCCTAAAAATGCGATCTATATTTGAATCATTTAATTTAATACAATTATTGGAGTTTAAGTATGGAGATAATTTTGTCTCATAAAGATTTGTATAAATAAAAAAAGATATATATAAATATAAATACATTTATAAATATTCAAACACAAAATACAAATACAAAAACGCGACATACAAATAAATGATAGAATGTATATAAATACACAGGCATTTGTAAATATATTTTGGAGATTTGTAAATATATTTTCGAGATTTATAAATATATTTTCGAGATTTGAAAACAAATGTAGTTGACTTTCTATGTGGAGTCTGCATTTGTGGATCCATTTTTTGCTTTCGTGTCGATGACGTAATTGTGAGACAGTCCTAGCGCAAACCATGATTTGTATAAATAAAAATATTTATAAATATTCAAATACAAATACAAAAACGCGACATACAAATAAATGATAGAATGTATATAAATACACAGGCATTTGTAAATATATTTTCGAGATTTGTAAATATATTTTCGAGATTTGAAAACAAATGTAGTTGATTTTGTATGTGGAGTCTGCATTTGTGGATCCATTTATTGCTTTCGTGTCGATGACGTAATTGTGAGACAGTTCTACCGCAAACCATGATTCGCAAATAAATGTCACCGGATTTGAATACAAATAGCCTTCACTGGACATCCAGCAGATGGCAGTGTTGAGCAGCTTGTCGGTAGTTGCTCTTTAGTAAATGAGACTACAGTCGCTCTATCGAGCGTGGGACCACATATCCATGTGCGAAAGTCGAGTAGAAAGCGACCTGGATATAATTTTGGGCAAAACTCAGGCCACCGCTAACAGTGCCGAACTGACTGACTACGTACAACGCCTCTGAGCACCAGCCTATAATAAATTCAATATCCTCAACATGGACGGGCCTGGCCCGGACGCCGCATGGCGGGGGGAGCCGGCGGGGGGAGCCGACGGGGGGAGGGGGGCACTCGCGCGCGGAGAGGGGAGTGGGTCTTCCCCGTCACGCCTAGCGGACGAACCCGACCCCGTCCTAGAGAGCTGTGGAGTATTGGCGACGCATTGATAGCCATGCCCCGAACTCCGGGGCGGACTGATTTTGGAGCCGGGGTGAAATGCAACAAACCCTTGTGAGCGCGGGTTAGTGGGGGAAAATCATCATGGTCCAGGATATTGAATTTATTTGGCAAAGCTACTGATCTGATCGGGGCTTTAGACCTAGCCCCTCGCTGAAGTGCTCGTACCTGGTCAGGTGGTGAGGGCTGGTGCTCAGAGGCGTTGTGCGTAGTCAGTCAGTTCGGCACTGTTACCGGTGGCCTGAGTTTTGCCCAAAATGATATCCAGGTCGCTTTCCACTCGACTTTCGCACATGGATATGTTGTTCCAAAACAACGCATATTCATGTTCGCGTTTCCGCGCGCCCACTGTAGTCTCATTTACTAAAGGGCAACTATGATAAAAGGAGAAATTCACTCATTCACGCATCTAAAGAGCAACTACAGACAAGCTGCTCAACACTGCCATCTGCTGGATGTCCAGTGAAGGCTATTTGTATTCAAATCCGGTGACATTTATTTGCGAATCATGGTTTGCGGTAGAACTGTCTCACAATTACGTCAACACGAAAGCAATAAATGGATCCACAAATGCAGACTCCAATACATTTGTTTTCAAATCTCGAAAATATATTTACAAATCTCGAAAATATATTTACAAATGCCTGTGTATTTATATACATTCTATCAATTATTTGTATGTCGCGTTTTTGTATTTGTATTTTGTGTTTGAATATTTATAAATGTATTTATATTTATATATATCTTTTTTATTTATACAAATCATGGTTTGCGCTAGGACTGTCTCACAATTACGTCATCGACACGAAAGCAAAAAATGGATCCACAAATGCAGACTCCACATAGAAAGTCAACTACATTTGTTTTCAAATCTCGAAAATATATTTACAAATCTCCAAAATATATTTCCAAATCTCCAAAATATATTTACAAATGCCTGTGTATTTATATACATTCTATCATTTATTTGTATGTCGCGTTTTTGTATTTGTATTTTGTGTTTGAATATTTATAAATGTATTTATATTTATATATATCTTTTCTTATTTATACAAATCTTTATGAGACAAAATTATCTCCATATTTAAGTGTCACTTATTGCTCCCGCTGATCAAAAAAGCACTGATGACATATTAAATATAGTTTCTTCTGTATGGTTTGACAACAGAAGCATAAAGTATTGTTTGTAACTCTTTTTTTTAGCTTGTTTTTAAACTATGGGGGCAACAATGATATTCCTATTTATGTACAAGTTGGGGCTAGGCATAACCATAATCTTTTTTTTTTCCTCATATTGACAATTTCAGTTTTTCATTTTCATTTTGGCTTATTGAAAACAAATAAAAATTGATTTTTGGTATACATTACAAAAACTTGACTTTTAATACAAAAAAATCAAATTTAGACCTTCAAAGTCTGAACTCTGCTCCAAACAACGAGGAATTGCTGTAGATTAACAAGACCCAAGTTGATTTTGGACAGTTAGTCAAATTTTAATCAAGATTTCTAATTGCACTGCCCTGTTCAAGTTATAAAATGTGAACTACTAGAGCAAGTATGAGTCTTTTGAAAATCCATTGTCACAAGATCCTTTGTGTGTGTTCTGATTTCAGGTGGAAAAAGATGATACAGCACTAGATTTGGATTTGGTAGCTGATGTAATTGAACATGTTGACAAACGTGGAGAGCCAGGTGAGGTGTTACTTTTGATTTCTTCTATATTTTAATTTCTTACATATACCTTATCATTATGCATTATTTTGATGTCTTTCCAGGGGCTATATTGTGTTTTCTTCCTGGTTGGCAAGACATCAAAATGGTTCAAGAGAAACTGTCAGTTAAGCGGCACTTTTCATCAGGCAAACAGATGATTCTGCCTTGTGAGTGACCTTCTAAATAAATGTTACCTAATGGACAGTAGTGTTGACATGATACTACTCAATACAGATTCCAATACCACAAGATTATTTAAAAATGCTCTTTATTTAACAGAATGTCATTATCAACATTAAAGGTCCCATGGCATGAAATTTTCACTTTCTGAGGTTTTTGAACGTTAATGTGAGCTCCCCTACCCTGTTTAGCCCCCCCCATGGCTAAAAGTTGAAATGTCTAAACTGAGCATTTGCGGTCCTTTTCTGCGTTAGAAAAAAACGCAGCTCAAACGGGCGATTCTCAACAAGGCACCTTATTGACGTCAGCTCGAAAAATGCAGCTTCACCCCCCGTCTGTGTCTACTCGGCGTCTCTGTAAATCACGCCCAGAGAGTTTGGACCGCGAATGCGCTAGGCAATGCAAAATGTGTTTTTTATTTGCCTGGAGGCACGTCCGAGTGTTTCTAGGCTCGGAAGTCCTTTTATCTGAGCCTCTGGACCTTTGAACAGCAGTGGTTTAATTTTATTTTCTGTGGAAATGTGTTTATTTTTCAATGGAACGCTTCTCATCTCTTCTCCGCGCAAAAACGCGGAAATGGATCAGAGAGCGCACAGCTGAGAGCGGAGAGTTTGGCCACGCCCCCACCCTCTATTATAGGCCATCTCTGTCCTCCTCATTTGCATTCAAGCAACAACTCTCTGAAGCAACAACTCTCTGAACAACCTGTTCAGAGAGAGAAAAATTACTCTTTCTCATCTTATCTCTGTTTCTCATGCACTGAGTGTTGATTTTGAAGAAGGATTCATTTACAGTATTAGGGAACCATTAAGGAGCCATATAAAAGCATCAAGAAGTACCATGTCATGGGACCTTTAAATTGTAGTGCTTTCTTTTATATTATATCTGGTTTTATCTGTGTACTTCCTCGGTTGTCCAGGTAGGTTCCCGAGTGGTCCATAGGCGTAAACTCGTCTATGTGCTCTTATACTTGTTCTGATACAGCTCAAGATCATTCTAAATCTCAAGGAAAGATTCATTTCTGTCCTGTGAATGTGACTTTATTAGTATCGATACTTCAGATGAGCATCTAGTTTATTTCTATAATAGTTTTAATATTTGACAAGTATTTGATTATCAATACTCTTGACCACCCTAATAGCCAATGTAGCAAAGACTCTCATTAAATGTAATATTTTCTTGTAGTGCACTCCAGTTTATCAGTGGCCGACCAGCAGACTGTGTTCCAGCACCCGCCTCCAGGCCAGAGGAAAATCGTTCTAACTACAAACATAGCGGAGACCTCCATCACAATAGATGACATTGTGCATGTGGTGGATACTGGAATGCACAAAGAGCAGAATTATGACCCAAGAACAAAGGTTGGTGCTGAAATGAAGTCAAACCATACTACACTATTTTCGGATCTGTTATAACGCTGTTTCCTCATCACAAACATACCTGGAGTTGTGTTTTGTTTCATTCACATGTTTAACACACAAACCCTGCATCACGTGGTAATACAGGAAGTGCTCAACGGTGTTTTTAAACTCCATTCACCTTCACTAGAATCATTTGGATCATTGCAACTAGGGGATTTCCAATCTCTACTGAACTAAATTTTAAAGATAGCTGTTAATTTGAAAACTACCACTTCATGATATCACGCGGTGGAACAGCAATTTAAACTTTGAGTAATCCTTTATAATTTGTCTCTCTACATCTCCAAACATTTGTGAATGAAACAAAACACACCTTCAGGTATGTTTTTTTTATGAGGTTACAGCATTCTAATATGGGTTAACGCTCACAAGAATCAATTTTGTGTAATATAGGATCTTTTAATTTATTTTTAGGTCTCCTGTCTGGACACAGTTTGGATTTCCCGCTCCAACGTCACCCAGAGAAAGGGCAGAGCAGGACGATGCCAGCCCGGACACTCGTACCATTTATTTTCAGAGACGCAACTGAAATCTATGACTCCTTTCCCCATTCCTGAGATCCTGCGCATACCTTTAGAGAATTTAGTTTTGCAAGCCAAGATTCACAGTCCTTCTCTCCAGGTACAGGCCAGTAACAAACATTAAGTGTTCTTATTTTGCTTTTTATTTAACTGAACTCCGTTGATTGTGTTGCAGGCTAAAGACTTTTTAGCACAAGTACTCGATAGTCCTGATAAAGGGGCAGTAAAAGATGCTGTACAAAATTTACAAGACATTGGTAAGCCTTTTGTCATTTGCAGCAAAATATGAATATGTATGCAATTTCTTTATGTTCATTTGATTTAGATGACATGACTACCAAATATTTTATTAGTTGTGTTTTGTTATTTTTATTTTAACCTAAATTTGAAATATGGTGACTATCTTGTGACAAGGTTGAGAATATTTACAAGTAGTGTTATTATTGATAAATGTCAGAAATTATTCTTTTAGTTTTAATAATCCACTGTCTTTTATAAACAATATTTTTACACAAACAATACTTCAAAGGACAATTACGCTTATTTTAATAGGTTACTATGATATTTCCTGTCATCGTCATCGCAGCCCTAATTTTCTGATGATAAATCTGGCCAGGTCATTTTAGTCTGTGTATACTCGTATATGTATTTGTGTGATACTTGCTTCTATTTCATTCTCCTTCTTGATGACTGTTTTTGCAGGAGTTCTGGACAAAACGGAGACCCTGACCCCTTTAGGGGAGCGTGTGTCCTACATGTCATGTGACCCTCGTCTGGGCAAAGTCCTCATTCTGGGAGCCTTGTTTCGCTGTGTGCTCCCTCTGCTGTCTGTGGCTGCCTGTCTCACCAGGGACCCTTTCCACAACAGCCTACAGAACCGGGCCCTCGTCAAAAAGGTTTGTTTTCAATATTTAGTCATCCAAGTTATCAATTATGTCTTTTTAAAGGTCCTGTATTACACAAAAATTACTCTTTAAGCCATGTTGGAATATACGAGGGTCATTCAATAAATAAGGTGAATTTTTCGGTATAAAGACTGCTAATACAGATAGAAGCTTACTTTTTTATTTTTTCAACGTAGTCTCCCAGCACTGTCACACACTTTTCCCATCTGTGCACAAGCTTCCGTATTCCCTCGGCATAAAAATCTTTGGACTGATGTCTTAGCCAGTCCCTCACAACACTTTTGACTTCGTCACTTTCAAACCAACAGATAAGCTCAAAGTCCTTGCAATGTCATCCACTGTCACCCTTCTGTCAGACTGAATGAGGTCATTGACTGATTTGATCACTTCAGGAGACCTCACTTCTGTAGGCCTCCCAGGCCTGTCTTCATCCTCAACACTGCTCCGTCTTTCTTTAAACAATTTAGCCCACTGGTAGACATTTTTTTGGCTGAAACATGTGGCACCATACACAGTCGACATTCTCCTATGAATTTCAACGGGTTTGCACCCTTCAGCGACCAAAAACTTGATAACTGACCGCTGTTCAATCCTGAAGCATGCTTCTTGGTCAGCCACCTTTGTTAATCGCCAAAACTCTCAAAGTTTTTTTAAATCTGCAAAAGAAATTAAATCCATGTGAAAAATAAGTAAAACAAAACAAAAAATAAAAAAAGTGAAGTAAGCTTCTATCTGTATTAGCAGTCCTTATACCGAAAAATTCACCTTATTTATTGAATGACCCTCGTATTTACCTGGAGTTGTGTTTTGTTTTATTCACACATTTTTACATCTCCAAAGCTCAAAATGCTCTGTTTGGCCTTGTGATGTCATGAAGTGGTAGTTTTCAAGTTAACTGCGTCTTTTACCTTTTGTTCAGTAGAGAATTCCAGGTCTGAAATGATCCAAATGATTCTAGTGAAGGTCTGTTGAGTTTAAAAACACAGTGGAGCACTTTCTGTATTACCACATGACATCACAAGGTGGAGAAGAATGTTTTCTGTTTGAGCGAACTCAGCACAACTCCAGGTATGTTTGTGATGAGGAAACATAACATACAGCATAGAGTTTTTCAGATTTTAAGATAAGATAAGATAATCCTTTATTTGTCCCACAATGGGGAAATTGCAGTGTCACAACGCAAGTTTCAGAAACAGTTGGAAAAAGAGCACTACTTATAGGTATGTGTTTGGGCAAAAGGAGCATTTTTGTTTGAGTCGATAAACTACTGACAACATTTCCCCCAAATTCCAAATAAAAATATTATCATTTAGAGCATTTATTTGCAGAAAATGACAAATGGTCAAAATAACAAAAAGATACATGTTTTCAGACCTCAAACAACGCAAAGAAACAAGATCAAATTCATTTTATTAAAACAACATAATACTAATGTTTACACTTAAAGCCCCAGTGTGTAGGATTCGTGGCGCATAGGTGGATGGTGCTATTGCACTTTCTGTTTTAGCTACGGCAGACCTCGAGGGACCCGCGCGCTGCGCGGTCCCGTTTTTTTTTTTTTTTTTTTCTCTCTTCTCTCATGAAAACACACATTCCCGATCATGTACCATGACACTCTACACATCAAATGAAACCTTACAGTCTCCTCTTTTTGACTATGCAATTCATTTCCCTGCAAAACAATCACTCCCCGAGCACATGGGGCTTTTATACGGAAAAGCACAAAACAAGGTTAGCTTACCTTAGAATGCTTTGCACAGGTCAAACTCTGTATTTCACCATAAACTTGCTCTCAATTTGTCCGTAAGGATCCAGCAAATAAAATCCAGTAAAACAATTTAGTCCAAAACACGTGTTAGATCCATTACGACATCTGATCCGGCAGCATGCTTGTGTTGTTTACCCAAAACCACGAGCCTTGCCGAAGCCGAAGGCGGAGCCCAAATGTCCTTCTGCGGCTCTCGTATTCAAAATGGCTGCCTCTGCATGGGGAAGATCCCCCTTTTATGTGACTATATCTAAGTCCAACAGAATACTTTGATTTCATGATGGAAGTGAAAAGGCTTGGAAAACAATGTATTTTTAAATGGGTATCTTCAATTTCAGTAATTAACGGGAAAAAATCTTACACACTGTCCCTTTAAAGAAGAATTAACGTTTTTTACAATCTGAGCCTTATTTCGGTAATAAAACAAGTTGTTTTACTCACCCATAGCACTTTGGTGTCATATGGAGCACTTCCAGAGTTGTTTTAGATAAGCGATAACCGTAACGCGAGTTCTCGAGGCATATAACATATGCCCTGAGCGGTCTCCAAATAACACAAACTTTAGCACTTTTCAAATCATAGAAGCTCAATGTCTTAGTCTACGCTTTCGTATGAGTCAAAAGTGGCCTGTAATCCCCCTAAACTTTCAGCTCATACAAGGAGAAGACTGATCAGAGATGCAGCCAAGAGGCCCATGATCACTCTGGATGAACTGCAGAGGTCTACAGCTGAGGTGGGAGAATCTGTCCATAGGACAACAATCAGTCGTATACTGCACAAATCTGGCCTTTATGGAAGAGTGGCAAGAAGGAAGCCATTTCTTAAAGATATCCATAAAAAGTGTCGTTTAAAGTTTGCCACAAGCCACCTGGGAGACACACCAAACATGTGGAAGAAGGTGCTCTGGTCAGATGAGACCAAAATCGAACTTTTTGGCAACAATGCAAGACGTTATGTTTGGCGTAAAAGCAGCACAGCTCATCACCCTCAACACACCATCCCCACTGTCAAACATGGTGGTGGCAGCATCATGGTTTGGGCCTGCTTTTCTTCAGCAGGGACAGGGAAGATGGTTAAAATTGATGGGAAGATGGATGGAGCCAAATACAGGACCATTCTGGAAGAAAACCTGATGGAGTCCGCAAAAGACCTGAGACTGGGACGGAGATTTGTCTTCCAACAAGACAATGATCCAGAACATAAAGCAAAAGCTACAATGGAATGGTTCACCAAAAAACATATCAAGGTGTTAGAATGGCCAAGTCAAAGTCCAGACCTCAATCCAATTGAGAATCTGTGGAAAGAACTGAAAACTGCTGTTCACAAACGCTCTCCATCCAACCTCACTGAGCTCGAGCTGTTTTGCAAGGAGGAATGGGCAAAAATATCAGTTTCTCGATGTGCAAAACTGATAGACATACCCCAAGCGACTTGCAGCTGTAATCGCAGCAAAAGGTGGCGCTACAAAGTATTAACTCAATGGGGCTGAATGATTTTGCACACCCAATTTTTCATTTTTTATTTGTTAAAAAAGTTAAAAAATATCCAATAAAGTGTGTTCCACTTCATGATTGTGTCCCACTTGTTGTTGATTCTTCACAAGAAATTACAGTTTTATATCTTTATGTTTGAAGCCTGAAATGTGGCAAAAGGTCACAAAGTTCAAGGGAGCCAAATAGTTTCGCAAGCCACTGTATGATTTGAAAAGTGCTAAAGTTTGTGTTATTTGGAAACCGCAAACATGTGCCCCGAGAACTCACATTACAGAGATCATAAATCTAAAACATCTCCGGAAGTGCTCCACCAAAGTGCTATGGGTGAGTAAAACAACTCGTTTTATTACCGAAATAAGGCTCAGATTGTAAAAAACGTAAATTCTCCTTTTAAGAGTTCAGAAATCAATATTCGGTACAATAAGCCTTATTTTTAATCACAGCTTTCATGCGTCTTGGCATGCTCTCCACAAGTCTTTCACATTGTTCTTGGGTGACTTTATACCACTCCTGATGCAAGAACTGAAGTAGCTCAGCTTTGTGTTTGTGTTAGAATTCAACAGACGCTGGAATGGAATGGCTGTAATACATGTAGAGATGCTAATTTCAGGAAAAAAAATGCAGTGGTCTCTTATTTTTTTCCAGAGCTGTAGATCAGAAAATAGCATTAATATAGTAATATGGGCCCTTTTTTAAATGTGTTAATAATGATTGTACTCTGTAGGCAAAGGAATCGTTGAGTCAGTCTAACTACAGTGACTACTTGGTGTTAAGTCAAGTAGTTTCAGGCTGGAGGAGGCTTCAGAGGGAGGGGGACAGAGAGGAGAGAGACGAATATCTGGATAAATACACTCTCTCCAGGACCAGTCTACGCTACATCAACGGTACGTCTCTTACATTTTACCTTCATTCAAAGTAGGGCTGTGTAATTAATCACATTTCAATCGAGATTCAGTAATTTCTAATTGTCAATGATCAGCTTGGGTGTTTTTAATGAACATTTGCAGTCTACAGCCAGTCCTGTCATTGGCTGCAGTTACAAGCATAGATTCATATCTAGACCTTTAAATTTACTTAAAGCACAATATGATGAGAATAATCAGAGGGATTTCTGTTTTCTAATCAGATGGTTTTGCAGTTTAAATTTCGTATTTTAGCTAAAAAAATCTGACAAGAGATTTTGAGTGTGCACGTAACTGTAGCCAATAAAAGCATGTGGTTTGGAGCAGAGTTCAGATTTTGGAGAAAGAAGTTACTATTGTTACTATTTTGTGGCAGTGTTCATGATTTAAAGTTTGTATTATTCACCTGTTTAAGACAAAATGAAAATAAATGTAATATCAAGATTGTTCAAATGAAAGGTCCATTATGTAACTTTTCTGGTGGAGGGGCCACATTTTGATTTGCTTTTCTCCATGTAAACATTGCTTTGTCTGGAATGTTTCACAGTATGGCATTAGACCTTTCTGTCTTCATGGAGACCAAACCAGATCAAGTTACGGGTCAGATCTGTGGAGAGGCAACCGCTCACAGTCAGAATGCCTGTTTTTCTAGGTATTTTTGAGTTTAAAAACCATCTGTCATTGAATAGATTTAAAGGTCCCATGACATGATACTTCTTGATGCTTTTATATGGCTCCTTAATGGTTCCCTAATACTGTAAATGAATCCTTCTTCAAAATCAAGACTCAGTGCATGAGAAACAGAGATAAGATGAGAGAGTCATAAATATCTCTCTGGAACACTCCATTATGGGCGTTGTTGCTTGAATGCAAATGAGGAGGACAGAGATGGGCCAGAGCAGCAGGTGGGGGCGTGGCCAAACTCTCCACTCTTTCCTCTCTAGCAGTGCGCTGTGCGCTGGCCCCACTTCCGTGTGTGTAAGCGCAAAGGAAGAAAGGAGAGCCGTTTCAATGAAAAAAACACATTTTCACAGAAAATAAAATTAAACCACTGCTGTTTCAGATGTCCAGAGGCTCGGATAAAGGACTTCCGAGCCTGGAAACACTCTAATGTGCCTCCAGGCAAATAAAAAACTGCATCTCGCATTGCGTAGCTCATTCGCGGTTCAAACTCTCTGGGTGTGATTTCCAGAGACGGTGGGTGGAACTGCATTTTCCGTGTGACGTCAGAAAGTTTCCTTGTTCAGAATCGCCCGTTTGAGCTGTGTTTTTTTCAAATGCAGAAAAGGACCGCAAATGCTCAGTTTACACATTTCGCAACTTTTAGCCATGGGGGGGGCCTAAGCAGGGTAGGAGAGCTCACATTAACGTTCACAAACCTCAGAAAGTGAAAATTTCATGCCATGGGACCTTTTAAGGTAGATACTGTATGTTTAATGTCCTACAGTGGAACATTCTAGGCAGAGCAATGACCTATCCATATCCTTTTAAGGAAAAATCTTTGCATATCACCTTGCCCAAATTCAAAGCGTAACTAAACAGAGCTGATGCATTGTTTTCCTGCAGGTCTCGTTTCTCAGTTCAGTGATAACCTGTTTGAAGCGGCGCTTGTGTCTCGGGCCAGTGAGTGTCAGAGACAGGCCTCAGTCTACAATGAGCACAATGCAGAGGAAGAGCTGCTCAAGGCTGTCCTGCTGGCAGGACTTTACCCAAACCTCATTCAGGTAGAGCTTTTTTTTTTTTTTTTTTTTAATCCCCAGCGTGTAACTATTTGGCCAAAAAATAAAAATTAAATTCAGCTTTTTAATGGCAGAATAATAAGAAAGAAGAAAGTATTCGACCAAATAAACTTTGGTCCAGTTGGCAAATTGAATTTCTCCTTTTGCCATGGATTCTACCTGGACGACTGAAGGATTTTACACACCCTGTTTTTTAATGTTTTTATTGCACTGAAACAAAAAACAAAACAAAACAAAAAATCTTCCTTAAAGTGGGCTTGAATCTCCATAAACCTGAACTCTTATGTGGTCTGGTGGAGGGCCTTCTACTTGTCTTCATGGAAATATTTCTATTTCCATGGAGTGCAACTTCAGAAAACCTATGTGGTGTGGCTTTATATGCCATGAAAACAGGCTTTTTTTTTTTTATTTGACAAAGGGTTTATTGCTATAAAGCTTTTTATGAGCTATCTAGATATTGAATTCTGTATACTATATTGTTTTTGTATGGTATTCTTATGGTTAGGTTTCTATATTACACTTAACCTTATGCTCTGTTAAGTTTGTATCCTGATGTTAATATATTTTCTCTTGCAGGTAAAAAAAGGTTTGGTAACCAAAGGAGGGCGCTTTCGACCCAGCACTTTGGCCTTTAGAACAAGAACAGGTCCAGTGATACTTCACCGCTCCACTGTCAACAGGTTTGGCTTTTACTTATTACCACAAATACAGTGGTACCTCACCTTACGAAACCACTTCTGGAACTAATTAATTTCGTAACGTGAATTTTTCGTAAGTTGAGTAGCTATTTCAATGGAAAAGGCCTGATTCATTCCAAGGTTTTTTTTTAATAGTGTAACATTGGTTCTGCGTCCTGATTGGCTAAGAGACTAGACCAGGACTAAACGTGGACTAAACCAGGTCTAGACCAGAACTAAACCAGGTCTAGACCAGGTCTAAACCTGGACTAAACCAGGACTAAACCAGGACTGGGCCAGGTCTAGACCTGGACTAAACCAGGATTAAACTGCCATGTGCCGCTCTTTGCTGGTTTCGTGCGGCTGGTTTGTGGCTCGGGCTCCAGAGGACGCGCCGCGGTCCGGGCGCCGCGGTTCTCTCGTGCTCGCAGCCCCGGTGCCGGTCGTGCAGACCAGGACTAGGGGTGCTCCTCGCGCGGTGCCGTGCTCCTCGCGCGGTGCCGTGCTCCTCGCACCTCGTGCGGTGCCGTGCTCCTTGCTCCTCGCGCAGTGCATGCTCCTCGCGCGGGCGGTGCGTTCATCTCTCCGCGCTGCTTCCGGAGTCGTGTCTCCCCCCACGCTTCACGATTTAATACATTTTGTTGAAAATCTTGCGTGTTCGGCGCTAGAGCTAAGAGGCCAAGAAAGGTGCTTTTTGAGCGGGGATAACAGCGGGGCGTGCATCTGTGCGCGTATTACTGTATTCGAATTTTTGAGATTTCGCGTTTTGTAACTTGAATTTTCTTTCGTATCTAGAGACCAAAATTTAACGTGAAGGCATTTCGTAACTTGGATTTTTCGTATGTAGGGTCTTTCGTAAGGTGAGGTACCACTGTATTGTGCAGAAACGTCTATCTGACAATGTAAGTTTTTTATATTTTCATTTTAGAGGAAAAGATGAGCTGCCCTGTCGCTGGCTCACATTCTTTAGTGCAGTCAAGTCCAATGATCAAGTTTTCATCAGGGACTCTTCAGCTGTGCACCCTCTGGCCCTGCTGCTGCTCACAGACTGCGACATCCATGAGAGAGGTCAGGCTTGTGTATTATTGAGTTTAATAAATGCTGGTGATGTACTATTTTGCATCTAATATGCATCTTTTGATTTTTATTTTTTTAAGCTATTTCATTAGAATTATTTTATTAACATTCTGAATTGGTTTTCTGAAAGAAGTTCATAATTAACGTTTTACAGCTTAAATTTCATCATAGTACAGAAACATAACCAAACTTTTTTCACTAGTACAAAGAAAAATGTCCCCACTATTAAAAAAATGACCCCCAAAAATGATTGTTCCAACATATATTGAATGATGAATCACTATAGTATTTATTATCACAAGCCTAAGTAATGGGTAGCTATGTATATCTATCGCTCCAGATCGAAATCACACACTCGTGGTTGTGGGTTTCTGATCCTTTATAGAGCGAGAGAGATAGAGAGAGAGAGATACTTTATTGATCTTGAGGGAAATTCAAGTTTTGCTTTAGCAACATTACACTGCACTTCTGTTCTCTCAGTAAAAGAACTTTAGAGCCCACTGGAGTTCAACTCCACAGTTTGGTACTGATTTCATTTCTGATTATTACGGTTTGTTTTGTTTTTTTGTGCCAGTGAGTGGAGACAGAGTGGAGGTGTCATTCCCTGGACACGCACTGGTGCGCTGTGAGATGGCGGCTGACACCTGGGAGTTGCTATGGGAACTCCGTACGTCTGTTCTCACAATGTTATACAGAAACCTTAGCGACCCCGAGAATATAACCGCCAACTCTGCACAGGATGGGAAACTTGTGTCTCTGCTGGTCCAACTGCTCAATAATACAGACTCAAATCCATACACCCAGAACAGTGATAGTGAGGTGGACTGAAAGGGTTAATGTTTTCCTTAAGTTAAGTTACTTCTTAAATGTCCAGTTCTTTTAATATTAACGTATTCTGTTAACCTTTGTGTCTTCTGGAAACTGGTTTTGTTTTTGTTGTGGTAAAATATAATCCATTTGTTTGGATTAAGGGTAATCTTTGCTTCATAGTAAGCAGAAATTTTACTTGCTCTTGTTGAGCATAAAGATCACTGTAGTGTTCAATGTAAGAAAAAGGTATCTGAATTTTCTTTTCTTATTTTTTACAAATGTATTAATTTATTCTTTACATTGGTATAAATGTAAAACTATGAGATGATGGAAAATAAATAAAGTTCTAGTTCAAGAAAACTCGTCCATAAACTGAGTGTGAAAGACGGTGAAGTGCGTTAGAAATTCCTCTATAGTGCTCCTTGTGGCCACAATGCAAAATCTGCAAAAGAGAAGTACAGTAATGCCATTTATTTACATATTTAGATAACAATATTTTACATGATATACCGGTAATTGTTTGTAGCATACCTTATGTGGTAGGTTCCGTCCTTCTGTCCGTGTTCACAGCCTGGGGTGATAAATAGACCAGATTCTTCTAGAAGTCTGAGGCAGTAAAATGTATCTGGCTCCATTCCCAGCTCCTAGGATCACAATGCATGATTTTCAGGTATCTTTGGTATTCCGGTTAAAAGGCCCATATTACACAGAATTGATTCCTGTGAGTTTTAACCAAGTTATAATGCTGTTATTGCCTCAAAAAATATACCCGGAGTTGTATTTATTTCATTCACACATGTTTGAGTAACCCTTTATTATTAGCCTGCCTACGTCTCCAAAGCTTAAAATGCTCTTTTGCACCTTGTGATGTCAGGAAGTTGTAGTTTTCAAGTTAACCGCTACCTTATTTGCCTTTTAGTTCAGTAGAGATTGGCAATTCCAGGGCTGAAATCATCCAATGTGTTTTAAAACACATTGGAGCACTTCCTGTACCACATGACATCACAAGGTGGGATAATTGTTTTCTGTTTAAGAACTCAGCCTAAATACGGAGGATTTGGGTATGTTTGTGTGAATGAAACAAAATAAAACACTAGGCATGTATTTGATAAAGAAATTACATTATAACATAGATCAGAGAGCAGTGCAACATGGGCCCTTTAATTTAGGCCTGTACATATCTGCCACACATATGTAGGAATTTATATTATAATATGCTAACCTTTGCTTTCTGAATTGCTTTGAGTGGAAGGTATATTCTTGGAAATGCAAAAGCTCCACCTTCCACTTGCTGGCAAGAGACACCGGGCAGGCTGTTCAAAACTTCATGCACTATTCTTACATTATCTTTGATCAAAGATTGCATTTGTTGTGTCTCCTACAACAATAAAATATACAGTTAAATTAAATGACATGACATTTAGCTCTCAAGAGGACCAGTAATACAATGTTATCATGCACTAACCATTCTATAGAGGGGGTAAGATGGGTCTCCTGGTTGTGGGGGACTTGCCATCACACTCAGGGCTATCTGACCTGGAGTGGGCGCATTGTCTTTGGAAAAAGTGGTGAATACGTGTTTCATAACTGCTGGGTCCATATTCACCAACTCCACGTAACCGCCTCGCAAGCCACACCTATAGGGAAACAATTATAACAATGATTTTAAACGGTGTAATTAGATACAGAATCACTAAAGGGAGCATGGTTCTGTATTTTATCCTGTCAGGGAAAATAAGGGTAAGCTGGAGACTTGAATACTCAACACTGTCACTTCATACTGGCTGTTCAAGACTGACTTTGATTCCACACAAGGGAGTTTAAATAGGACCTAAGGACAGATTAGAGACAAGCTGGCCGTGATAAAATAAGAAGAGCATAGCATATGATTCAGTGCTGAGAGATGAGATGACAACAGAAACTGAAAGTTAATGAGGGATAAATTCTGTAATAGCTGATGCCAATGATGCCAGCGTTAACCACAGAGAAATGTTAACAATGAACTGGAGTTATCCTTGCTAAGACTGGGGATGCAACATTCCACAGCACACATTATAGCATTAAACAAATCTACTTTTAGGCCCGAGCCCCTACAGGGCATAGGGTCTATTGCTTTCACAACATTGTCAGCTGTTTTACGACAGGAACTTCCAAGCAACCCATGCTGAAGTCATATTTGTTATTGTATATTTGTTATTGCTAACAAGTTATGGTCAACACTGAGTCAATGGGCAAAGCCCAAAGGCATCGGCCATCTTTATAACTGCTAAAAGCGAGTCGAAATCAATGGATGTCAATGAGTGACCCCAACTTGGTGGCGAATGCACTCTTCATTTGCCATTGACCCCACAGTGACATACAGTATATACTGTTTTTGCTTAATACATTATTTTAATTTTTATTTCTTATTCTGCTCTTTGAGCTATAATTTGATCTCTAAACATATTCAGCGACCCGGCGGCTCACACACTGGTATAAACTTATTTATAAGGGACTTGTTGGGCTGCTCCCTCAATACCTCAGTGTGTATCTTCAGCGGAGGCCTGATGGACCCCAGAATTTACGTTCTCAGGATGTTTTCATGTTGTTGGTTCCTACTGTGAGAACAGAGAAAGGAAAACTGTGTTTTCAGTATCGTGCTCCAGCAGACTGGAATTCTTTGCAGAGAGTTTTAAAACTTCAAACACTCGTACCTATGGCTTCTTTTAATACTCTTTTAAAGGACCTGGAAACGCAATCGATGATATGCCAATGTTCTTAAACTGTTTTTCATCATTTTATTTGTGTTGATTTTATATTTATTTGTTGTCTGGTGAGTCGTATTGTGTTTCTAATTGTTTTTCACATTTGATCTGTGTTGACCTTATATTTAATTGTCGTCTTGTGAGTTGTATTGTGTGGGCCTCTTGGCCAGGACTCCCTTGAAAAAGAGATCTTTGAATCTCAAAGGGACTTTTTTTTCCTGGTTAAATAAAGGAAGGTAAATAAATAAATAAAATTCAAAAACTCACCAAATTGTCAAAAAAACATGTAAAAAAATTCAACAAAATATGTGTTTCATAACTGGGCATAAAAAACTGTCCCAACATAGTTTGTCATAGAGCCACGAAATTCATTACACACGTTCATCATGTGAAGACAAACCAAAGATATTAGACTTAGACAAACTTTATTGATCCACAAGGGAAATTGTTTTAATTATTATTAAAATTATTATTATGGCCATGCCCCTGACAAACTCGAAGTCAGCCATCTTGGATTGAAATCTTCAAATTGCTGAGTCAGAATTTTCGCTCACATCTAGCGATGCAAATTATCGATTAATTCATTAATTGATAGTTGATTGACCTTATCGATCGATTAACGATTAATTGATAAGTGGCGTTTTTCACCTGAATTTTAGTGTTTCAATAGAGTCTTTAAGAATATAAGCTATAGTATACATAACACTGAGTCAAAAATATATCATAGTATTATTATATTGTATATTCCTCAATTAATTATTCCTTAGTAAAAAGCAGACAAATGTATTGATGCTGAATAACAAAATACAGTAATCCCTCGCTCTATCGCGGTTCGCGGATTTTTTTTAATTTATTTTTTTATAGTGTAACTTTTTTTTATAGTGTAACATTGTGTTCTGCATCCTGATGCAGACCTGAGACTAGACCAGGACTAAACCAGGTCTAGACCAGAACTAAACCAGGTCTAGACCAGAACTAAACCAGGTCTAGACCAGGTCTAAACAAGGTCTAAACCTGGACTGGGCCTGGACTAAACCAGGACCAGGTCTAGACCTGGACTAAACCAGGATTAAACCACCATGTGCCGCTGCTGGTTTCGTGCTGCTGGTTTGTGGCTTGGGCTGAGACTACGCATTCCGGGCGCCGCGGTTCAATCTTGTGCTCAGCAGCCCCGGTGTACGCGCAAGGCCCGCGCTTACACCGGGGCTGCTGAGCAGTGCCGTTGGCGCCTGCGGCCGGCTGTGAGTCGAGCTTGGCGCAGCGCGGTGCGCGGTTGCCTTGTTTCGTGACCACGTGGGTGCGCGTGTCCGCGATTAGCGATTAATTACAATTAATGCATTTTGTTCGACCAACGTCTTGATCGACAATTAATCGTAAGTCGATTAATCGATTAATTGTCAATTAATCGACAATTACGATTAATTGTTGACAATTACGATTAATTGTTGACATCCCTACTCACATCGCATTTTCATCAGCTCCTCTGAAGGCGCTTTACTGACAAGGCTGAAAATCACTGTACATCATCTACACAAATGGGCCATCAAAAATTAGCCAATTTATTTTGATAACTGTCACGTTTACGTGTGGCAAATCCGCAAATTTCATTGCAGCCCAAATAAGACATAAATAAATAAATAACACAGAGACAACCCTGAGGGAGTGGTGGGTTGGCCGAATGTAAAGCGCGGCCACTGAGGGCCGTTCAATGCCACTTGCGCCTTTAATTTTGTTTTGTTTTATGTTAAAATTACAGATGTTTTAGTGTGTGTTAACTGTAACTGGGGGTGGTTGTGCATAGATCTGACCCATAACTTGGTGGTGGAATCACCGTCTTGTCTCCATGGAGAATGATTAGTTTCATGCCATACTGTGGATGATTATAGGCAAAGCAATAACATCTAAATGGAAACAAGCATGGCTTGATCCTAACCACTTAATTAAGAATGCTTAGTCACTTTAACTGTAATTATTAATTAAGTTTTTGTCAATGCTTTCTATTTAAAGGGATATGCCACCCCCAGGTCAAATTTGGGCATCTCCCCACAGTCCAGAGACTAAAATAAGTGGTGGAAAGCGTTTTCCTGCTCACCCAGCCATTGTCCGAGTCTGTCGCCACTGACCGCCGCGGTATCTGGTGCTCCTCCGCCTTAGACTGGAGTCTAACGCCGCCAGAGAAAGATTTCGGCCAAAAGGAATCAATCCAATCAAAAAAATAGTTCCCACCCAAAATGACCAAGTCAAGCTCTCCGTGTTGATTTGCACATTTATTTGCACTCGATATGAATGCGCACTACACACAAAGTAATTGGGAAACGCATCGAGCAAATTAATTCCTTTTGGCCGAAATCTTTCTCTGGCGACGTTAGACTCCAGTCTAAGGCGGAGGAGCACCAGATACCGCGGCGGTCAGTGGCGACAGACTTGGACAATGGCTGGGTGAGCAGGAAAACGCTTTCCACCACTTATTTTAGTCTCTGGACTGTGGGGAGATGCCCAAATTTGACCTGGGGGTGGCATATCCCTTTAAGGATAATTAGGATGTAGCTTAGTTATTATAAAGTGGTACCTATCTAACCTATATGTTTGAAGTAAAATTATTAGAAAAAGTGTCATAGCCCATTGTCTTCCATTGCCCATTGTTTTGATGTATTGTATTTATTATAATGGTCTTTTAAAAAATAATTGGGCATTGCAACATACCTCGCACCAAAATAGGTAAATGATTCTGGAAACGGATATCGGCACCGGTACTGCTGGATCGGATATCAAATCGGTTCAAAATACTGGTTCAGCCAATATTCAGGTTGTACAAATAAACTGATGACTATTTAGTGGTCATAGTTTTTATTTACACAAAGCTGTACTTGAGAGATAAATAACAGCTACAGAACACATTTGGATCAGTTTTGCCTTATTTTACTTTAGTTTAAAAGAAATAAATATTTTCAATGTCTGCACTAGTTTCTGTTGATATCGGGTATCAGCAGATTAAAGCTACTGTATCGAAACTGGTATCGGAACCGAAAAAGCTGGATTGGTGCATCCCTAGATATGATAATGTTGTAATGTTAATATAGTTCACAGAATACCTACTCTCCCAGGAAGCCTTTAGATGCAGAGTGAAACGATGCTAGCTCCACTGTGTTAGAAAAAGGAGGTCCCATCTCAGCCAAAACCCTCTTATAGGACACAAATTCTATGTCGTCCTTGTAAATGTTGTCTTGATAAACCTGTCAATGAAATGAAAGTCCATGTAACAGTTTAGACTACTCATCTCTCTAAAACAGTTAAAGGTCCCATGGCAAGAAATTTTCACTTTCTGAGGTTTTTGAACGTTAATGTGAGCTCCCCTACCCTGTTTAGGCCCCCCCCCCCCCCCGGTTAAAAGTTGCGAAATGTCTAAACTGAGAATTTGCAATCCTTTTCTGCGTTACAAAAAATCAGAGCTCAAACGGGCGATTTTGAACAAGGCACCTTATTGACGTCAGATCGAAAAAAGAAATGCAAATGCAGTTCCACCCCCGTCTGTCTGTACTCAGCGTCTCTGTAAATCACGCCCAGAGAGTTTGGACTGCGGAGGAGCTACGCAATGCGAAATACGTTTTTTTATTTGCCTGGAGGAACTTGCGAGTGTTTCTAGGCTCGGAAGTCCTTTATCTGAGCCTGTGGATATCTGAAACAGCAGTGGTTTAATTTTATTTTCTGTGGAAATGTGTTTATTTTTCAATGGAAAGCTTCTCCCACCGTGCAAAAACATGGAAGTGGGTCACAGAGCGGAGCGGAGACCTTGGCCACACCCCCACCTCCTACTATAGGCCATCTCTGTCCTCCCCATTTGCATTAAAGCAACAATGCCTGTAATGGAGTGTTCCAGAGTGACATTTATGACTCTTTCTCATCTTATCTCTCTTTCTCATGCACTGAGTGTTGATTTTGAAGAAGGATTCATTTACAGTATTAGGGAACCATTAAGGAGCCATATAAAAGCATCAAGAAGTACCATGTCATGGGATCTTTAACATAATTATATTTAACACTTCACTGCATAGTCTTTTCTAATTTTGTCATGTTGGTGAAGATTATAATTTCATTTCCTGTTTAGAGAGCAGCGGATCTGACATACTTAGATGATTTTTAGGTATTTTTGAGCTATAAAACACCTGTAATTGACCAAATGGAAGAGAAATATGTTTAATACCCTACTGTGGGACATTCCAGGCAAAGAAATAACATTTCCAAGGAGACAAGCAAGTAGCGGACCCTCCACCTTAGACGTTATACAGTGCACCTTTAAACTGTCAGAAAAAAAACCTTCCTTGCGCCTAAATTGTCTCTGCATTTTGGATAGTTGATGACATAGATAAAGGTATTCCGCTTTTTGGAATTCAACGCAATTTCCTTTATTTTCCATCTTTTTGTTTTCTACTTTTCTTCACAAGCTGCCACTTAACTGATGTAATAATATGATGAATATATAGCCGACCAAACCAAGTCAAAATTAGAAATATATGAATCTGTTAAATGCATTCACTCACAGCAAGTGTCACAAATATATAAAAAATATTTAGACAAACCTCATCTGCCAGGAGGAAGAGCCTCTTCTCTGACGCAAACCGAATTACATCCTGAATAGATTTTCTACTTTGAACATGACCTGTAATGTAAAAATGTTTTTTCATTACAAAACTTATGTGTTATGTAGGCTTAAATCTGTTAATATGAGAATGATCTGACTTATTTTTTTCCTCAGTAGATAACCATTTTGGCATTTTGTGAAAGATAAAGATTTATTTCATCGCAATAACACAATTTCTAGTAGGGATGCATTGATATGATACTGGAATTGAATATTTGCGCCGATACTGATACTGGATCAGATATCAGTTCCATGATATTGGTTAAGACAGGTGTGATTAGTCCTTTAATTGCGTGTAATAAGATTATTTACAGGCTGATTCTGGTCTTATCTTTGTGGAGAGGTTATTGCTTTGTCTGGAATGTTTTTATCCATCTTGTATTGTTCGATTACAGATATTTTTGGGACTCAAAATACCTTGAAAAACACCTGTAACTGAATACACGCAAGATATGTTTAAGGCCATACTGTGGAACATTATAAGCAAAGCAAGGACATCTCCATGGAGACTAAAGAAGATTGACTTTGATCTCACACAGGAGAAATTGTCCTTTGCATTTGGCCCATCCTGTTATTAGGACTACATAGTGCACATTTAAAGTTTATTATATTCTAATCTTACCTGATGGATTTCCAGGATTGATGATATATAAAGCGACTGGATCACACTCTTGTTTTGCAGCTTCTAGTGCTCTGTTCAGCTCCTCCATCTGCACCTCCCAGCCCTGCTCCTCGGACAAGTGGTACGGCACAGACACCCCCCCCAGTCCCATCACAGACATCACGGAAACACTGTACGAGGGCAGCGGAGTCAGCACGGCCGATCTGACTGCACCATCACTGCCATGCACCAGCAAGCTTAAAATGTTCTAAAAATAAAGTACAAAACAGTTTGAAATAGGATGCAGTGAATTGGTTTGGTAAAATGGGCTGTCCGTCTCCTAATATCGGAAAGTCCAGGAAATGTTCCTTTCCAACAACACAATTGCACGTATGGATGGATGAATGAATGAATGAATGAATGAATTAACATAAATTGGTTGTGTTACTGACAGCAGTCATTTGAGAATATCAATAGAGAGCTCTGTTTATGCACTTTGTCAAACGTATTAGCAGACAAAATGTACCTGCAGAGCCCATTGAGAGCCTGGTGAAATGAAGATGCTTTGTGGGTCAGAGGGAACACCTCCATCTCGTCTCACAATGAACTCTGAAATCTGCCGAGCCACTTGTGGAATGCCGGGCAAGTCTGTGTATGAACCTGGAAGCCAAAAATAGATAAATACAATTCTATAAAATTATTTATAACTTATATAAGTGTATAACTTAAGGTACACTTTGTAACCTGCTTTCTTTATGGAGTCGTTATTGCTTTACACAATAATAATTTATTGGATTTATACAGTCCCTTTCAAGACACCCTTGGCACTTTACAGAGCATTATTCATTCACTCCACACTCGGTGGTGGTAAGCTACTACTGTAACAACAGCTGCTCTGGGGTAGATTTGCTGAAGCAAGGCTGCCAATCTGTGCCTATGGCCCCTCCATCCATAAACGCTCGCACACACCATATTACTATGCTATGTGGGTGAAGTGTCTTGCCTAAGGACACAACAACAATTTTTGCCACTGGTGCCCCACTCTGGCACCTGATATTCCCAGAAGTCTCCCATCAAAGTACTAACCAGGCCTGGCCTTGTTTAACTTCAGAGATCTGACGAGATCAGGCTACAACAAGTCAGTATCTCCACAACACCTATATATTTTGCATTTGTTCAATGACATGTATTTTTATTTTATTATCTTTGAAAGACATGCATTATTACTGTGGGTGTGCTTGCCTCTCCACAGATGCCATCTGTAACCGGCAAAAATACAAACATTATTTTCAATTTATTTTACCACAGCTATACACTTACCCACACTGCCCCCTTGACACTCACTGAGCAGCCCTTGAGCTCTCTGCCTCACATCTGCAGGGAGTGCGTCATTGTTCAAGAGCGCTGGGTACAGACATGCAGCCAGCACCTAAAACATGTGACACATCCTGAATATTAACCCCAAACAGGTGAAGCAAACAAGTGTAAACAGGAGTTACCTGTCGGGCAAATGTGAGAGGCTTCAAACCAGCTCTATGGGAGTCGCCCCATGCCAAGTTGATCAGTTTTCTATAGGGCTTTTTCACTCCCTGCACAAAAATACAAGAATATAAGACATATATGGTAACACATTTCTAAAGTAAATAGATTAATACCCCCTTATCAAGAGGGTAAATTTTTCTTTGATACTTCAAAAAAAAATTTAAAAATTAAAAATTAAATAATAATAAAGAATAATAAATACAACAAACTTGTCTGAGCTCCTCTGTGATCTGGTCTGCTCGTTGGGCCAGAGCTGTGTACTGCATGGGCTTAATGCTCTTCACATTAGGACTGATCTCCCGAAGAGCCACAGACATCCTCTCTAGTCACCTCTGCTTTATTCAGTGTGGAGCTCTGCCAAAACGACTTTATATAAAAAGTACAACATGAGCTTGGATAATCATCATAGAGGTGAATGTTTAACTCTACTCGAGGCCAAGTCTCTGTAGGATTGGTTTGTGCTCCTAAAGAGGCAGGCCTATTTGCAGGTTTCAACGTGTGGGCAAATAATCAAACTACATGTTTCTATAAAATGCGTGAAGAGTCCCTCAGTCATCCAGGTAGAATCCATGATAAAAGAAGAAATTCAATTTGTCAACTGGACAAAGTTTGTTTGGTTGAAAACGTTTCGCCGCTCATCCGAGAGGCTTCGTCAGTTCTGGTTCTAGTGCTGGTTAGACACTGCTTATATCTAGCTGCAGGGAGGAGCTCACTACACTGAAATTGTTCTGAAACTATCACAACTAATTTGTTTCTTTTGTTTTTCAAATTTCTCTGGCGTCTAGTTTAGCATACCTATTCAACCCTAACAACTGTCTCCACCCCTCTGGCCCTGACCTGTCTGCCCTATTGTTTCTTTTGTCTGTTTTGACTTCAGTTTGATAATGGAATTATAAATGGGAGAGAAATTATGTCTGACTCCCCCATTTCTGTTTAACGAAGGATTCTCTTTTTTGACAAAAATAGCCTTTTTAACTCCCCTCTCAAACCAGTTATTTTCCCTGGCTAAGATCTGAACCTCACTGTCCTCAAAAGAATGGCCCGTGGCCTCTAGGTGGAGATGTACGGCAGATGACGGTCCACTCTGGCACGCCCGTCTGTGTTGGCACATCCTCTTGTGAAGCGGCTGTTTGGTTTCCCCAATGTAGCGCTCATTGCAGTCTTCACTACACTGAATGGAGTAGACCACATTGCTTTGTTTGTGGCTCGGTGTTTTGTCCTTTGGGTGGACGAGTTTTTGTCTTTAAGTGTTTGTGGGTTTGAAATAAACTGGGATTTCATATTGTCTGAAAATCCTCTGTAGTTTTTCCGAAACGCCGGCCAGGTAAGGAATCGCTACCCCTTTCCTCGTGGGTTCGGGTTCTCTGTTGTCTTGTTTCTTGCCCTTGTCTCTCTTGGTTTTGTTGACAGCCCATTTAGGATATCCACAAACGGAGAGGGCTTCCTGCACATGTTGTTCTTCTTTCTCCTTACCCTCTGTGCTTGTGGGAACCACTTGGGCCCAGTCTCCTCCTATCGTTACTGCACAATCTAAGAACGCCAATGTGTTGTCCTTGGCATCTTCACGGGTGAATTTGATATTCGGATCTACAGAATTGATATGTGCAGTAAAAGGTTCCAAATCTTGATTTTTGAAAAATTATCATCAACATAACGATACCAGTGTGTGGGTGGAGTGCCTGGATATGAAGCTAAGGCACTCTGTTCAAATTGTTCCATGTATAAATTACCCATGATAGGGGAGACCGGTGAGCCCATTGCACAGCCATGGATTTGCCTTTAGAAGTTCCCTCTGAACTGGAAATAGATGGTATTCAGACAAATTTCCAGCAGTTGGCAGATTTGGTCAGGTGAAAGTTTGGTTCACTCTTCTAGCTTGGAATTCTGTAGTAATCTCCTTCTCGCTGCTTCAACCGCTACAGCTGTGGGGATAGTTGTGATAGTTTCAGAACAATTTCAGTGTAGTTAGCTCCTCCCTGCAGCTAGATATAAGCAGTGTCTAACCAGCACTATAACCAGAACTGACGAAGCCTCTCGGATGAGCGGTGAAACGTTTTCGACCAAACAAACTTTGTCCAGTTGACAAATTAAATTTCTTCTTTTATCATGTTTTTATAAACAAATATGGCAGAGGCAGAGTAGGCTAATATGTCTTTTTTCATCATTGGATTTGATGATTTGATTCTGACAATTTTATGATCACCATCAACTGTACACTATAGTCTATCTTTATTTTATCCAGAGGTTTGACAGGTTGGACATGGAATATTTTTAAACTTTAGTTCCTAGTCGGACATAAATAAAGAGCGTACAGTAGCACTTCCTGTTTTGTTTTTCGCTCTGTGTCTGCTCGGTTCGAGTAGACATGGGTCGCTTATCAGAACACAGTAAAGAGCGTACTGTGGACGTTGGACAAAACGTTCTGTTGACGGCCCGGAGGACCGTCTGAACCTTGGCCTTCAGCAGCGGCACCTGGTGCGGTTCGTCGCAGCGTCATGGCTCTGAGCTCGGGATGGGCTCCTCCAGCCCCGCTACCTGCCTCTCAGCAGGCTGTGTGCGGCGGCCCTGCCCCCGCCGCCTGCTGCAACACGGTACTCATGTCAGTCCGGGTTTCGGTGTGTCACTCCGGGATCCGGCCGCTGTGCCTTCCCGGGGCAGGGAGCGAGGCTCTCCGCCTGCAGCTCTCCATGGACCCGAGTCGCGCCGGAGAGTTCCGCCTGGCGCTGCGAGACACGAGCGGCAGCCGCAGCGTGGTGAGCTCCGCACGGATGTGTTTACTATGTGTTTGACAGGGCCGGGACATTCTGAATGAACCAGATAAAGCACGATGAGGTATCGGCCTATCTCGACATTTTACGGTGATCAAACATCACAAATACACAATGTGCCATCCACATCAATTACTGGTAACATCCCTAAAACTCAACTCTGAAGATCAGAACCACACTGGCCATGTTCAGTCATGTATTCACACAGGACTATGTTGATACGACTACAGTAAACTACTGCACCAAAACCAAAATCCAAGTTTACTATGATTATTTAGCTGCTAAGCTCATAGAATATTTTCATCTCCACAAACACAAGTCCAAAAGAACTGCCAAGATTTACAAGAAGAGAAACCGACCATCACTTGGTGGCCTAGAATTTCCAGTGAGAACATTTCCCCATCGCTGGTTGTGGCGCTTTCTATGACTTTATTCTTAATTATTCTGTTGGACCTAAATATCCATACTAATGCTAAACTGTTTTAAGGTAGACATTATTGTTTGTAGCGTACAAGGAACTTCAACCTATTATAGGGGGAACTGGAGAAAACTGACAACTCTGATTACCTTTAAGATCTGTATTTTTGTGCTTTCTGTCCTCAGTTCATCGCAGAGTTTGATCTGCGCTCGGTGCAGTATGAGGTGAAGTCCCCTCGCTGTCATGAGATGCGCCTGGCTGCTCCTCCACACGACTGCATCCGTTTTAACTTCCGCTGTGACCGGGAGGCTGAGGAGTGGGCCACTGTGGTCATGTCCTCACTGAGAGAGGCACATAGAGGTATGGACTTCGTCATCAGAGAATAAAGGAGAGAGTGGAAATACAGTGTACAAAAAATAGCAGATTAGAAATGACACAAATAAAACAAACTTACTGCTATCTTTCAAATGATTTTCCAGTTCACTCACAGAAGAAACCAAGGCATTTACAGGCACATTTTAGTACATTTAATGGAGACACGTTTATGCTAAATTAACCATTTTAAGGGATTAACCAAAAAACTGTATCAATCAAAATTTTGTTCAAGCAACCAAATTGATTCTGTATGTTTTTCAAGTTCCTCTGTTTGATTCTGGTAAATGCATCATCTCTGCATGGCTTAGTGGTGATGTTTAGTACTATATTTTGCATCATAGTTGACAATAGCCTTCCTGTTACCTATTGAAAATGTTTCTGTCCCCACTGTTACATGCAGGGGGAGCCCAAAATATAATCCTATATATAAAAAAAAAAAAAACTTGGCTGTTCTTTTTTGTTTAGTGTTGTAAAAATGTGTTTCAATGAGTTTACATTAAAAAGATGCCTTCATATTACTTCGCCTTTTTCAGTAATTGCACGTATAGCAAACATGATACAAATCACAAATGCATACTAAGTGTCTGTTTTCTGTTAGTTTCAAATATCAACCCGTGTGAATCGGACAGTATGCAGACAGCAGCAGAGGCGTTCAGCTCGGCCCCCTCTCTCCCTCACTCCGGTTGGTACTTTTTGTTACCAAGTTGTTTCTCTTTTTAAACATGCCACTGATGAACCATTGGTGCTTCTTTCAACTGCAGAGGAGCTATGTTTGGAGCTGGCCAAAGCGATAGAAGCTGGGGACAGTCAAGCAGCCTCCCAGCATGCCTCAGCCCTGGCTCGTCAGAAAGCAGCTCTCACCATCCAGCTAGCCCAAAACAACTACACAGAGGGGGAAATTAAGTAGGAGGGCAAGGGCACATGGGGCAAATAGCAGAAAGTTTTTTTTGTTTTGTTTTTAAGATTGTAATTTTGTTTTGTTTTTTCTTGTTTGTCTTCAGTTTATCAGTGGTAGTGGAGGATGTCTCATCGTCATGTTGTGTAACAGTTAAAGTTTTCCCCTACATGACAGTGGCTGCTTTAAAACAACAGGTCAGTTAAGGCACAGCCTCAGTGTTGATTTGCATATATCTTTTTTGCATTTGAAATGAGCTTGAATGTTTTTCACTTTTTTTTTCCCCCCACCCTTTTCTCTCATCATTTTTTCCTTTTCTGTATGTGGGTTTGATGTGATATGAACATGTATATGCTAATGGGGACTCAGATACATTGTCTTGTCTGCAACAAGACCATAAACATTATCAATGGTGATTTAACCCAAATGATGTGGATGTCTATAGAACATGTGTGAAGCTGCCTTGTATCTTCTACAGGTGTTTCTTGAGTATGGTTTTCATCCGCGGGTGCAGCGCTGGGTGATTGGCCAATGCCTGTGTACAGACCCCAGGTCTCTGGCTTCTTATGGGGTGCAGAAAGATGGGGACACGGCGTACTTGTACCTGATCTCTGCCCGCCAGGCACGCATCACCAGACAGCTGTTCCAGCAGGACCTGGAGAGTGCCCTCCTTGCCCCTCCTCCTCCTCCAGGGAACGGCCCCATATCCCAGGACCGCAGGGGCTACAGCACCCTGCCCACCAGGCTACACAACAATCAAGGTCTCAACGGCTACTAGGCTACTCTTCATATATACTCTGCATATTCTTATATTCATATTTCTGCATT
Source organism: Paratrypauchen microcephalus (assembly GCA_036785185.1). Lineage (NCBI taxonomy): Eukaryota > Metazoa > Chordata > Actinopteri > Gobiiformes > Gobiidae > Paratrypauchen > Paratrypauchen microcephalus. The sequence goes on along the minus strand of JAVJIX010000021.1, from coordinate 2,866,937 downwards.
TTTTTCAATATTTATTTAGTTCTGCAAAGCTGTAGTTAAGAGATGTACATTTACATAAAATGGTAAAAAGGAGAAATTCAATTTGTCAACTGGATAAAGTCGAAAACGTGATGAGCTGCGAAGCGTTTTAAACTTTTTAAAACTTTGTCCAGTTGACAAATTGAATTTCTCCTTTTACCATGGATTCTAGCTGGATGACTGAGGGATTCTTCACATTTACATACAATTTGCATTGTTTTCATGTGATACACTGGTTTGGTCTGCAGGAGGCTCGGGGTCAGCAGTTAACCTTAAGGACATCCTAGACTTTGAGAATCTACAAATAAATGACAAAACAAACAAAGCCAGTAAAACCCAAGTGAGTCATCTTTTTTAGTTCATTGTTATGAAAATATTTTAGTATTTTAATTTCCTTTTAAAATATAGACTGAAATAGCTGTCATTAACTTGCATGTTTTTCCACTTTTAGCAGACAGAATGGGCCTGTCCCTTGTGCACGTTCATCAATAAGCCATCTCGCCCCGGCTGCGAGATCTGTGCCACGGCCCGCCCCGACTCACACGCCCTACAGGTGCCCCTTAATACCCCATCAATGCCTCCAATTTACCAATAACTCCCTCCAGCTTTCATATTAACACTTGTTTTATTTGTACAGGACAAAGGAAGGCGAGAAGAGCGGGCAGATGTTGGTTTAAGCAGTAGCTGACTGTCTGGTGGAATGTTCATAAATGTGTACACGCTGACACAGAATGGAGGTTAACCAAACACTTTATTACACAGTCTATGGGGTTAACGTCTCACTATTTGACTCGAACTCACAAGGCTGCGTTCACTGTGTGCAAGATCTCCTACAACAGAAACTACTTGATTTGTTTCTGTATCCTAATTTGATTCATTACTAGAAATTACTCCCAACAGCTCACTACATTTTATTTAATTTTAACCACTAGTCCCATTTCTCATTATTTTCCTAATGTCCTAATCTCACAAATTACTATTTTGCTAGTGAGGAGCATGTCAAGACCAATTTCACTATTCTAACAAGATAAAAGGGAAAAAAGTCTCACAAATTTGAAGGTGCACTATGTAACTTTTCCAATGTTGTACTGCTGTTTGTCTCCATGGAGATGTTATTGCATTGGTTGGAGTGTTTCACAGTATGGAATTAAAACTAATGACCATGCCAAAATATCTTGAAAACTTGCATCCTAACTGTGAGTGGGGTCACCTCTCCACAGGTCTGACTTGTAACTTGACCTGGTGGTGTCATATGCTTGTCTCCCTGGAGATAGAGGAGTGTAATGTCATACCGCGAACCCTTCACCAGGAAAGTTACACATTGCACCTTTAAAATTACATGTAGACCCCACTTTGCACCATAGTGAACGCAGCCTGCCTATAGTTAATCGGACGTGCACTGAGGGTATGTGGGACACTGTAGCATGTAACCTGCAGCGTTCATAGCCACATCACATAGTCAAGGCAACCACCCCAATTTTAGCAAGACTATTTATTTTAGGCTTGTGCTATGGAGACAAAACAGACTGCTTTTTATTTATTTTAAAGGGGGTTCTAATGCGTGATCTTTTGGAGCTGGAGATTTCGTGGGACATTTTGTGATACGAGATGGTAATGATTAACTGAAAAAATAAGCCTTGTACCAAACTGTTTTAACTGCAGCTGGTGCCATTTAACCCTATTGGAAGTGACTGGGGAGAGAGGGGGAGAAGATATGTTGTGTTTACAGGGTTCGTTAAGTGCTTTTAATTTTTATAACATTGTATTATGTGTATTATTTTTAACTGAGATTGTGCAAAGGATGTACATTTTCATTGTTCATCTAATTTACTTGATTCTGTCTGAAAGGATGCATAATGCTGTACAAATTTAGCTGAATAAACACAATTCAACTATGACTGTCATGGTCAATTTTTTATCTTTTTTATAGTGGGTGTTGTTGATTTTGATACTAAGAAATAGACTCTATACTCAATACCAATAACATGATCACAAGACACTAAAGCTATTCAGGAAAGGTTCATTTCTGTCCTGTAAATGTGACTTTTTCTTGTATACTTCAAATTAGTTTATGTATTGATTAGTATCTGATCATCAGTACTTTTGAATATTAGTAATCAAAATAGTTCAGTTAGTGGTGATTATTTTTTCAACAAAATCAAAAAAAAAATTTTTCACATTTTATTTCAACAATATAAAAATGAGCCGCCACCTTAACGTGGTGGAGGGGTTTGAGTGCCCGAATGATCCCGGGGGCTATGTTGTCGGGGGCTTTATGCCCCTGGTAGGGTCACCCAAGGCAAACAGGTCCTGGGGGACGGGTCAGACTAAGAGCGGTTCAAAAGCCCATTATGATGAGTATTCAATCGAGGTCAGTTACGTCGCCCGGATTGGCGTCACCGGGGCCCCACCCTGGAGCCAGGCCTGGGGTGGGAGCTCGCGAACGAGCGCCTGGTGGTCGGGCCTTTCCCCATGGGGCCCGGCCGGGCTCAGCCCGAAGGAGCGACGTGGGGCCGTCCTCCCGTGGACCCACCACCCGCAGGAGGATCCATAAGGGCCGGGTGCAGAGAGATCTGGACGGCAGCCAAGGCAGGGGCCTCGGCGACCAGATCTCCGGACATGGAGACTAGCTCTGGGGACATGGAATGTCACCTCGCTGGGGGGGAAGGAGCCTGAGCTTGTGCGGGAGGTTGAGCGCTATCGACTAGATATAGTCGGCCTCACCTCCACGCACAGCCTGGGCTCTGGAACCCAACTCCTTGAAGGGGGCTGGACTCTCCATTTCTCTGGCGTTGCCCGTGGGGAACGGCGGCGGGCCGGTGTGGGCCTACTCATTGCCCCACGGCTCAGCCGCTGTGTGTTGGAGTTCACCCCGGTGAACGAGAGGGTCGCGTCCCTGCGCCTTCGGGTCAGGGACAGGTCTCTCACTGTTGTGTCGGCCTACGGGCCGAACAGCAGTGCAGAGTACCCGGCCTTCTTGGAGTGCCTGGGAGGGGTACTGGACAGTGCACCGACCGGGGACTCCGTTGTTCTCCTGGGGGACTTCAACGCCCACGTGGGCAACGACAGTGACACCTGGAGAGGGGTGATTGGGAGGAACGGCCTCCCTGATCTGAACCCGAGTGGTGTTCTGTTATTGGACTTCTGTGCTAGCCACAGTTTGTCCATAACGAACACCATGTTCAAGCACAAGGGTGTCCATCAGTGCACGTGGCACCAGGACACCCTAGGACGGAGGTCGATGATCGACTTTGTTGTCGTGTCATCTGACCTCCGACCGCGTGTCTTGGACACTCGGGTGAAGAGAGGGGCAGAGCTGTCAACCGATCACCACCTGGTGGTGAGTTGGGTCCGCTGGCAGGGGAGGAAGCCGGAAAGACCTGGCAGGCCCAAGCGGGTAGTGAAGGTCTGTTGGGAACGTCTGGCAGAGCCCTCTGTCAGGGGTACCTTCAACTCACACCTCCGGGAGAGCTTCTCCCAGATTCCGGGGGAGGCTGGGGACATAGAGTCCGAATGGGCTCTGTTCTCGGCCTCTATTGTCAATGCGGCCGCCCGTAGCTGTGGTCGTAAGGCCTGTGGTGCCTGTCGCGGCGGCAATCCCCGAACCCGGTGGTGGACACCGGAAGTAAGGGATGCCGTCAGGCTGAAGAAGGAGTCCTATCGGGCCTTGTTGGCTCGTGGGACTCCGGAGGCAGCCGACGGGTACCGGCGGGCTAAGCGTGCTGCAGCCCGGGCGGTGGCAGAGGCAAAAACTCGGAGTTGGGAGGAGTTGGGAGAGGCCATGGAGGAGGACTATCGGACGGCCTCAAAGAAATTCTGGCAAACCGTCCGGCGCCTCAGGAGGGGGAAGCAGTGCTTCACAAACACTGTTTACAGTGGGGGTGGGGAGCTGTTGACCTTGACTGGGGATGTTGTCGGATGGTGGAAGGAATACTTTGAGGATCTCCTCAATCCCACCGTCATGTCTTCCGAGGAGGAAGCAGAGGCTGGGGACTCGGGGTCGGACTCACTCATCACCCTGGCTGAAGTCACTGAGGTGGTTGGAAAGCTCCTCGGTGGCAAGGCCCCGGGGGTGGATGAGATCCGTCCTGAGTATCTCAAGTCGCTGGATGTTGTAGGGCTGTCTTGGCTGACACCTCTCTGCAACATCGCGTGGCGGTCGGGGACAGTACCTCTGGAATGGCAGACCGGGGTGGTGGTCCCTCTGTTTAAGAAGGGGGACCGGAGGGTGTGTTCCAACTATCGGGGAATCACACTCCTCAGCCTTCCCGGTAAGGTCTATTCCAGGGTGCTGGAGAGGAGAATTCGACCGACAGTCGAACCTCGGATTCAGGAGGAGCAGTGTGGTTTTCGTCCCGGCCGGGGAACACTGGACCAGCTCTATACTCTCCATCGGGTGCTCGAGGGTGCATGGGAGTTTGCCCAACCAGTCCACATGTGCTTTGTGGATCTGGAGAAGGCATTCGACCGTGTCCCTCGTGGGGTCCTGTGGAGGGTGCTCTGGGAGTACGGGGTTCGGGGCCCTTTGTTAAGGGCTGTTCGATCCCTGTATGACCGGAGCAGGAGCTGTGTTCGCATTGCCGGTAGTAAGTCGGACCTGTTTCCGGTGCATGTTGGACTCCGCCAGGGCTGCCCTTTGTCACCGGTTCTGTTCATTATATTTATGGACATAATTTCTAGGCGCAGTCAGGGGCCGGAGGGGATCCGGTTTGGGAACCACAGGATCTCATCTCTGCTGTTTGTGGATGATGTTGTCCTGATGGCTTCATCAAACCGGGACCTCCAATGTGCACTGGGGTGGTTCGCAGCCGAGTGTGAAGCGGCTGGGATGAAAATCAGCTCCTCCAAATCCGAGGCCATGGTTCTCGACCGGAAAAAGGTGGTTTGCCCTCTCTGGGTGGGTGGAGAGTCCTTGCCTCAAGTGGAGGAGTTCAAGTATCTTGGGGTCTTGTTCACGAGTGAGGGGAGGATGGAGCGTGAGATTGACAGGCGGATCGGTGCAGCGTCGGCAGTGATGCGGTCGTTGTACCGGACCGTTGTGGTGAAGAGGGAGCTGAGCCAAAAGGCGAAGCTCTCAATTTACCGGTCAATCTACGTTCCTACCCTCACCTATGGCCATGAGCTTTGGGTAATGACCGAAAGGACGAGATCGCGGATACAAGCGGGCGAAATGAGTTTCCTCCGCAGAGTGGCTGGGCGCACCCTTAGAGATAGGGTGAGGAGCTTGGCCACACGGGAGGAGCTCGGAGTAGAGCCGCTGCTTCTCCACGTGGAGAGGAGCCAGATGAGGTGGCTCGGGCATCTGTTCCGGATGCCTCCTGGACGCCTCCCTCGGGAGGTGTTCTGGGCATGTCCCACCGGGAGGAGGCCCCGGGGAAGACCCAGGACCCGCTGGAGGGACTATGTCTCCCGGCTGGCCTGGGAACGACTTGGGGTCCCCCCGGAGGAGCTGGAGGAAGTGTCCGGGGTGAAGGAAGTCTGGAGGTCCCTGCTTAGACTGTTGCCCCCGCGACCCGGCCCCGGATAAGTGGAAGAAAATGGATGGATGGATGGATGGGAAAAAAAACATGTAAAAGGCAGTCAAATCTAGTACCCTTTGTCATGATGGCTCAGACACAAACCTCCCATAACATACAAAACAGTGCAAAAAACATTTTTTTGTTTTACCATTTGCAAGTAGTTTAGTAATTTAGTTATTTCTGTAAGCATGTGTTACTGATTTACCTCTCTTGCTTTAAAATGGTAAATCAGTGTTCTAAGTTTTTGAAAAATAAGATTTCACAATTTGTTTATTTATTCTGTTTATTGACAGAATGTGAAGAAATAGTAAACTATTCCAACTGCAGATACTGTAGGTCTACTAAATACTGCCCTTAATAAATACTGCCCTAGTCTGCCCTTAACAATTTCGTGCAAAGATAAGTCAATGTCAATTTGATGACGTGTGTTGGATCAGTCTTGGCCCAAGGATCCCAGGGATACCAAGTTTTTGAAAATCGGACTTACGGTTCAAAGGTTACAAGCAGAAATCTCCCTCAGGTTTTATCAAAGATCAAAGATCTTTGATCTAGCCGAATCAATTAAGAGTAGGGCGTTGCCTAGCAACGCGCGTGAAAGGTCAGTATTGAGTGCATAGGCTTTCGGACAGACGCGTTTGATTGGCTGTCACGACAAAACGATAAGAGATATCAAAAATCCAGGCAAGTTTCTGATGAGGCTCAGTCCAAAGATGCTATGTACCAAATTTGAGCAAAAGTGGTCAAGAATTGAGGGAGGAGAAGCATTTTGAGTGTTTTTCATAATTGACCTGATGGTGGCGCTAGACGGTTTGAGCTGGGGACAGGTAATTTTTTTGTGGGGAATCCTGGGAAGGACGCTAACATCTGTGAAAAGTTTGAAAATAATCCTATGAAGGGTTCCCGAGATATGAGCTCACTTCCTGTTTGGCAACTTTTCGGATGCGTTTAATTGGCTGTCACGACAAAACGATAAGAGATATCAAAACGCCGGGCAAGTTTCTGATGAGGCTCAGTCCAAAGATGCTATGTACCAAATTTGAGCAAAATTGGTCCAAAATTGAGGGAGGAGAAGCATTTTGAGTGTTTGTCATAAAATTCAAAATGGCGGAAAATCTACCCCGGCCGAAAATGGCGTCATATGGTGCGTTGGATTCGGCTTGGTCCAAGGAGTCCAGGGATGCCAAGTTTTTGAAAATTAGACATACGGTTTAAAAGTTACATGCAGAAATGTACCTGAAAATTCCTGAAAATTTGACCTGCTGGTGGCGCTAGAGGGTTGGGGGTGGGGGCCTATAAATAGCTGTGGGTAATGAGGAGACTGGCTGGAATGTGCATGCAAAATTTCACAACTTTTTACCAGACGGTTCTAGGGGTTGCCATAGACTCCCATGGGTAGACTCCCCGGGTGAAAGTCAAGTGACTTACCAGTTGAGCTAGCCAGCTGGCTATTTTCTGCTTCCGCCAATAGGCTATGTTTGGATGAGTTGTCCTCAGATGGCACATCACAGTTGATGTATTATAGCAATAGGCAAATTGCCTATCACAAATCATACATCTAACCTTGTTTGGGGTTTCCAAATGGAAATGCACCCACGTAACAGAACGACGTCTCTTGCGTGATGGAGCTTCCATTTTTATCTAAAGCCGAGCCTAACCTAATCTAACCTGTATAAAGCCTACCTAATAAATGTAGCCTACCGCGTTATGCTTTGTGTCTATTTGAATGTTACTGTGCTAACTATGTGTCAGTGTACATTTACAGAACCTAAGTTGTATCAAACTCCTAACAAAATACCTGACCGACTAACTAACTACTAAATCAAAGATCACTGTCAAAATCACTATCAAACTCGCTGTCAAAATCACTAATATCTCTCGCCTCTCACAAACCCACAAGGATAGACGCACTGACTGCGCACATGGTAGGATTGGATTAGGATTGGTTTGGATTTCTCCCGTTACTCGGCGGGTGGTCTGTCGTCCAATCTGAGTGCACATGCATGTCGTGCAATCAGATTCAGGTCAGCGACCTGGTCCGCTCCGCAACGCTATGTGGCGCTGTAGTCCAACTACTTCTGGGAGATGACTGCTCAATATAAAAACACAATACGAGTGTCTGTGCGAGGAGTTTGACGGAGCAGCATTGGTGTACGTGTTGTGCATTTTGCAGAATTTGGTTGTTCGTATGAACGAAAAACCAGCGTTTTTGGTTTCGTTAATACGACACGAACTGTGTCGTCAGCGTTTGCTATTACAAGCAATCGAGGACAAGGAAAAATACGAGTATTGGGACCTTTCGGGCTCCTATACCGAACACCATTGTTTTAATCATGTTCTGCCTTTTTGTTTTTTGTTGCTTGCATCTTTTGTGCCACAAATAAAGGCATTCAATTTGTAGCTATGGGTTTATTGTTCATTTATGTAAGATCTGGGGTAGTGAAATTACACAACCACACTTTCATTTTGTATGTCTTTGTAATGCTTAGCTTAAATTCTGTAGTCTCTTCCACTCTCTGTTTTGTCCTGTCTGAGTGAACTTAAGTGAATTTCCACATTGTTTTTTTAATATTTACAAGTTATACAACAGTTAAAAAAAACACACTCTCTTCTTATACTACAATAGATAACTCAAAATGTTTGTAAACATGCCTTGTGCGTTATTTCAAAAGTTCAAAACTCCATGTACTGCTTCCAGGTGCTGGTAACAACAGGAACATTGAATAATTCCAGAAAAGACTAAATTTACCGCATACTCTTATGCCTTTATTTGGCTTAGAGCAAACAACGCGTTTCGATTTTACCTGATGACTCTGTGGAGGCGAAACGCGTTGTTTGCTCTAAGCCCAATAAAGGAATAAGAGTAAAGTCAAGCGAGTGTGCGGTACATTTCTTCTTTTCTGGAATTGCTCTGTGCGTTATATTCATAGTCCCAAAATGGTGGAAGATGGGACTCGCCGGTGCCGTGAAGGAAAGCTGTCCTGAGCCATCTGGTTGTGGGGTGGAGGACAGCTGTCGGATGTGGGAAGTGCTCTTCCAGTATCTCGTAATGCGGGCAAGTTGTACTGTCTTGACTGCTCTCCCGTTCTTCTTGGCTGTGGCATGCGCTGCCCTGGTGTTTTTCCATTTGATTTTGATTTGCTCAGGCATCCGAACAAACCCTGCTTGCTCCATCTTCAACGCTATCTTCTGACTAACGTTGTCCACCGTCCGTCCATAAATTTTAAAATGTTTAGCTCGCGCACCTGGTGCATGAACTCTGTTTCTTCATCTGTCCAGTAGTCTGAGCTTGTTGCTTTCTTCGCAGCCATGTTTTCGTCTGAAAGTCCGGCCACACGGACCAGGCACCTCCTACCACTCTTACCACTTCCGAGTGAAATCCCTGGCACATGCGCAGTACGCAAATCCGATCCGAAATCATGCACATGGCGACGCCAAGTGGTTTGTTATCGGCCTAAGCCAGGGGTTCCTGGGGAATTGGGGAAACCAATCCCAATCCAATCCGTTGCCTGTTTGCAATCGGTTTGGACTTTTCCATGTGCACGCAGTCACTAACTTCTATTTTAAACCTTTTGGGAGTGGGTTGAGACAGCTTGTGCTGCTCTGTGGTTCGTTGAAAACCCTGTCAATCAAACCCATGTTGAGCCGAAAGCCCCCTAGTGAAACACTCGCGAAACTACTGCGGTTCATGAACGTCTGAGTCACGTGACAAGCTTCATAAACCACCTACGTTACGTGACAAGCGCTTTGACTCGCGTTTTGGAGCAGTTTTGAAGCACATGTGCTTCGAGGCTTTGAAACTGTGCCGAAATGCCCATTTCATTTTGCCCATCACTACAATATAGTTATTTCGATTTTAATTGAGGCTTTTATTTCGGATTTATCTTTTATTAACCCTTGTATTATGTTATGGGTGAATTTGACCCATTTCAGTTTTCATGTTGATCAGTGTACTGGTTGTAAGGGTCAAGTTAGCTCTCCAAGGACGCTCAGAAGCGTGCACTCGCTGAATTGGGAAACAGCTGCAGTGCTCTGGAGCAGGAGCTGCAGAAAACTCTGGAAGAGTGCAACCTTCAGGAAACACGGTGTATGGCACTCGAACAGGACCTGAAGAGGTCAGAGGAACAGCGCACCCTTCAGGATAAGAGGAGTAGTGTCCTAGAGCAGGAGCTGAACATCCCTGAAGAACGCGACGCGCACCAACCCCTTGGAGAAGTGCGCAAACGGCACAAACGAAGCATAAACGTTTGACATAGTTTTTGTGTAGGTGTGCGTTTGATGGGGGGGCCAACTTCAGCAAGGTGCGCCCGGACCATGCCTCCCCCTCAGGACCGCGTCCTCGAGCCACAAACCGAACACGCACAAACGAACGCAAGAGCCGCACGAAAGAGCCACACGGGGTGATTTAATCCTGGTTTAGTTCTGGTCTAGACCTGGTTTATTCCACGTTTAGTCCTGGGTCTACAGTCTCTTAGCCAATCAGGACGCAGAACACTATAAAAAAAAATGTTACACTATAAAAAAAAACTTGGAACGAATCAGGAGTTTTCCATTTACATAACTACTCAACTTACGAAAAATTCACGTTACGAAACCACTTCTGGAACAAATTAATTTCGTAAGGTGATGTTCCACTGTACATTATAAGTGCATACATCATGTCTTAGAGGACGCTTATCCATGATTTTTTTTTTATTATTATGTATATAGCCCTACCTATAGAAGCAAAACAAAAATAAAAACAACTGAATATTCAAGATGGATATTAAGGACGACTGTTGCACTGTTGCACATTTACTTCTGGAATTTTACCACTGTTGTACTGTTGTTTTTACCTGGCCAGCCAAATGATATCTCTCTGTATTTCCTATACACCGCGATACCATTTGGACACTCTCCATCCACTCTCGCTCCTCCGGTTCCAAACCGACTCCGCGATTCTGATTCGTTCAAAGATGGTGACGTCAGTGCACCCGCCTTTGCCCGCAAAGTCACTCTTAGGCAGCGGAAGTTCCGCCTCAGTTTTGAATCAAGATGGCGCAATCTCTGATTGGTTCACTTAGCTGTCTGTCTAAGCGCAACCGCAGCGCATTCTGTGGATCAAACGTTACCAGACTCACTCGCTGGTACAGCGATGAGTCATGGATTCTTCCAGGCAACTGTTGTTTACTACTGCTGTACTGGAATTACTACTGCTGCACATTTATTTCATCTTTACTTTCAGTGCACATTCTATTGCACATTGCCATTTCACTGCTGCACATTTTTGATGCACACTGCACATTTTGGACATCTGTAAATAGGTATTTATTTATTCTTCTGCACTGCGTTTAGATTTTAGATTTGAGTTTTTTCTTAGTTTTTGTTTTGTTTTGTCTTTATATTGTATTTTGTACACTGTATTTTTGTACTACTTGGCCAGAGAGAAAGGAAATTTGATTCACTGTATCAAAGCTGATCTTGATCTTTGATCTTGATTTTTTTAAATCTTGCATTGATCTTGCTTTGATCTTGATCTTTGATCTTGATTTTTTTTTTATCTTGCATTGATCTTGCTTTGATCTTGATCTTTGGTCTTTGATCTTTGATCTTGATCTTTGATCTTGATTTTTTTTTTTTATCTTGCATTGATCTTGCTTTGATCTTGATCTTTGATCTTGATTTTTTTAATCTTGCATTGATCTTGCGTTGATCTTGATCTTTGATCTTGATTTTTTTTTATCTTGCATTGATCTTGCTTTGATCTTGATCTTTGGTCTTTGATCATTGATCTTGATCTTTGATCTTGATCTTTGATCTTGATTTTTTTTTTTTTTATCTTGCATTGATCTTGCTTTGATCGTTGATCTTGATCTTGGTCTTTGGTCTTTGATCTTTGATCTTGATCAGGATTTGGTTGAGGACATCACACGTGGCACAGGCCCTGTACAAACTCGTTTGAACTCAGCATCCGAACGAACGAACAACAGCGACTGAACTTGGAGACACAAACATGTCCAAAGACTGGACCGACTACACGTCTGAAGACAGCGAACACCCTGAGGAATTCAACCTGATGGAGGAGCTAGGAATAGCATCCACCAATCCTGACCAGACCTCTGAACCATCTCAACAGGAGCCCTGCACTTTTCTAACTCTTGAGGAGTTACAGAGGGAGCAGTTAGGGCCCCAAAACCATCAGGGGTCTAAGGAGGATGACGAGAAGGGCATGGCCTTGGTCATGTCACATCTAAAAAACGGCCTCTGAAGCTGCTCAGACCAAAACCAGAGAGGAACATCTGCTCAGACAAGTGGAAGACCTACAGAAGTTTAGAGAAAGAGACCACGACCAGCACGAGGAGTACAAGTTACATTTATTAAGGAAAGTAAAGATGATTATTGCAGCTCATCAGAAACAACTAGAGCAAAAGGACTCAGCCATAAGAGATCTCCAAACTGCACTGGAAACAGTGAAAGAGGAAAAAGAGGGTCTGATTAAACAGGTCACAGATGCTCAGGATTTGGTTGAGGAAATTACAGAACAGTCCTGCCAAAAATCTGAAGACTGGGAGCGTGAAAAACAGGGCCTCTGTCTGCAGCTGGAGGACTCTAAGAAACAAGTCCAAAAGTTGGAGAAAGCCCTGAACAAGTCCAACCAAAACCTGCAGCAGCTCAGAGGGACAAAGGAAGAGCGCGCCCTGTTGGAGGAAGAGCACTGTGTGCAAGAGCAGGTGCTGAGGAGAACGGAGAAACAGCGCACCCTACTGCTCCACAAGAACAGTGAACTGGAGCAGGAGGTGGAGCAACAGAAGCGACTCAGAGCTGAATTAGAGGAGGAGAAGGCCGCTATTTTGCAGAGCGATGAGACACTCAAAGAGCAGCTCATATCCACTCTTGAAGAGCGCACCCTGCTGGAGGAGACCAGCTGCGTACAGAAGCAACTGCTGATGAAAGCAGAGGCAGAGCGCACCCTACTGCTCAATAGAAACAGTGTTCTGGAGCAGGAGGTGCAGCAGGAGAAGGAGGGTCTGAGGTGCGCTCTGGAAAAGCAGACCCTGCTGGAGAAGACATGCGATGCGCTTCAAGAGGAGCTCTGGTATGTGGCACTTGTGCAGGAGCTGAGAACTTCAGGAGAACAGTGCACCCTGCAGAAAGAGACATACTAGCCGTTTCCCAATTCAGCGAGTGCACGGTTCGGAGTGTGGTCTCAGTCTGCAGTCGAGGTGGTGCATACTCGCTGAGCTGGAGAGGAAAAGGAGGAAGTGGTACAGGAGGTTCTTCCGCCACTAAGTCTGCTATCATCACCTGACTTCATTGTCATTATGAATAAAGCAAAAGCATAACAAAAACTGAATGTAGTATTTTGTATTTTGTTTTTTTTAACACTGTTTATTTTTAACATTTTATACAAATACAAAGTAAGGTAGCAGTCCCCAAAATAACAGTGTTACATCATTTCAACCAGGATATACAATCACATACAGTGGAACCTCACCTTACGAAAGACCCTACAAACGAATAATCCAAGTTACGAAACGCCTTCACGTTAAATTTTGGTCTCTAAATACGAAAGAAAATTCAAGTTACGAAACGCGAAATCTCAAAAATTCAAATAATGCGCACTCAGATTCGCGCCCCGAAATGTAAATACACTTTATTAACACACATGGGGGTTAGGTTCCAGAAATAACCCGCAATAAGAGAAATCCGCGAAGTAGGACAACTTTATATTTTACAATTTTTCTACATGTTTTCAGGCTGTAAACGCCTCACCACACACATTATACGCTATTCTCAGACTGGAATTAAACTTTTCTCACATTTCTCTCTCGTTTAAACACTCAAACTTTCATAGATTTTCAACAAAATGTATTAATAGTGAAGCGTGGGGAGACACGAGCACCGCCATGTCCCTGGACGCGACGCGCACCAACCCCTTGGAGAAGTGCGCAAACGGCACAAACAAAGCATAAAAAACATTTGACATAGTTTTTGTGTAGGTGTGCGTTTGATGGGGGGCCAACTTCAGCAAGGTGCGCCCGGACCATGCCTCCCCCTCGGGACCACGTCCTCGAGCCACAAACCGAACACGCACAAACGAACGCAAGACCCGCACGAAAGAGCCACACGGGGTGATTTAATCCTGGTTTAGTTCTGGTCTAGACCTGGTTTATTCCACGTTTAGTCCTGGGCCTACAGTCTCTTAGCCAATCAGGACGCAGAACACAATGTTACACTATAAAAAAAAAAAGTTACACTATTAAAAAAAACTTGGAACGAATCAGGAGTTTTCCATTTACATAACTAGGCCTAAAAAAAATAAATGTTGGTTTCCGATTTGTTGACAGTTCTAGACATGGGTAGGTAGGGAATTTATTTTATTTTTATTTTTTATTTTTTTTCCTGTGGGAATATGGACATTTTGAAATTTTATTTTATTTTATTTCCTTCCGCAGCAGTACTATTTCAGTAAAGACTATAATTGACATTGGCATAATTTCCCAAAGCTATCTCAATGCTAAGGGCATATTCTATACTTAAGTATAGTCGAACGAAGCTCCAACATGCCGTGTGAAACCAGGTCGTTGACTGTACCAGAGTACATGTAGAATATATCTTACAATGTTACAAAAATACATGCTGATTTTGTATTGTTTTTTCTGTTCTTCTTTCAAATGGCAGTCATTAAATTTAGAAGCAGTAAACAATTTTGAATACTACATTTATTTAACACGGTGTTGACATTGGTCAACTTAAAACTGGCACTGCATAATCTTAACAATTCACCGTGACCACGCATATGTCCAGCGACGCCGTCGCCATTGTTTTTATGGGTACAGACAGAGAATTTTACAGATCACAGAAAATCTGTGAAGCACATTACAGGGGGGTCCTCGGGTTACAATGTTGATTAGGGTGACCATATTGTATTTCACTGAAAAGAGGACACACTTCCAGCTCGCGCGCAAAATTTTTTTTTTTTTGAGTTTTTTCCCCCATTTTTAGGGGTTTTATGTGGGTCGGGGGCTTACTGTGCTTCTGAATTCTGAAAACACTTCCTGGATATACTGAAAAATAGCCCAAAACACTCACAAACAGTTGCTTTATAAATAATATATTTATTAATATAAGCAATCTTAAGGCTGACACTTACACCTTAGTTAAGAAAAAACAAAAATAAAAAGAGTTAGCCTATCCTTCAATGTTCAGTAAGCCCATTCTTCAAAATAATGTGTCTAATGGCTAATGAAAAAAAAAATACAAATAATAGAGCGCCCTCGCTTGCATTCACCATATCTTCATTTTTTCCAGGTCGCACAAAGTATGTCGTGAGTTTTGAACTCGAGCTCTCACCCTGCACAGCTATTTTGTGTTTTGTTGTGGCGATATGAGCTTTCAGATCGTTGGACCCCTTATTCGCATTCTGCCTCCCACTTGTCACGCCCCGGGCGAAAACAGGGGTACTTTTTTTGCAATTCATCCGTGAAACTGCATTTGCGTTTCGGCATTTTCTGTGTCTTCGCAGTGCGCCTACCTGCCTGTCAGCCTGCGTGTGCGTGTGTGTGTGTGTGTGTGTGAGTGAGTGAGCGAGCGTGTGTGTGTGCGTGTGTGTGTGTGTGTGTGTGTGTGTGTGTGTGGAGCGTGGCGTGGCGCGCTTGTTTGTGAATGAATGAATACATGTTCCGGGGTTCGACTCGAACTGGAGCGCGTTTCCAACGGAATCAAAAACCCGGACATTTGAAGGATTTTATAAACTCCGGCCGGACAGCCCGGACAGCCTCTGAAAAGAGGACATGTCCGGGCAAAAGAGGACGTATGGTCACCCTAAGTTGATCCGTTCTTAAGACTTCGCCCTACAACCACAACAAAGCGTATTCTTCCGCCGTGCGCCGTTCGCGTTTGTTTACGTTGCTTACCACGCTAAACCGCGTAAGACGGAATGACGCGTAATTTTTTTATTTATTTTTTTACCGTCGTAACCCGAGGACCCCCGTACACATTGCCCCGCGGAAATTGAAAAATACAGTAGGCTATTAGTTTTCTTTCTTTTTTAACCGAAGCTTGTAAAATTAATTTGAGTATCAAATTTATTTTATTTTATTAAGTCCAATAAAATAATTTGGGTCGCATGCAAATCAACAGGGTCGGTCGGCAACCGGAAACTTAGATTTATTTTTTTTAGGCCCTACTCAACTTACGAAAAATTCACGTTACGAAACCACTTCTGGAACGAATTAATTTCGTAAGGTGATGTTCCACTGTACATTATAAGTGCATACATCATGTCTTAGAGGACGCTTATGCATGATTTTTTTTTAATTATTATTATGTACAGTATATAGCCCTACCTATAGAAGCAAAACAAAAATAAAAACAACTGAATATTCAAGATGGATATTAAGGACGACTGTTGCACTGTTGCACATTTACTTCTGGAATTTTACCACTGTTGTACTGTTGTTTACTACTGCTGTACTGGAATTACTACTGCTGCACATTTATTTCATCTTTACTTTCAGTGCACATTCTATTGCACATTGCCATTTCACTGCTGCACATTTTTGATGCACACTGCACATTTTGGACATCTGTAAATAGGTATTTATTTATTCTTCTGCACTGCGTTTAGATTTTAGATTCTAGATTTTGAGTTTTTTCTTAGTTTTTGTTTTGTTTTGTCTTTATATTGTATTTTGTACACTGTATTTTTATACTACTTGGCCAGAGAGAAAGGAAATTTTGATTCACTGTATCAAAGCTGACTTTGATCTTTGATCTTGATTTTTTTTTTTATCTTGCATTGATCTTGCTTTGATCTTGGTCTTTGATCTTTGATCTTGATCTTTGATCTTTGATCTTTGATCTTTGATCTTCATTTTTTTTATATCTTGCATTGATCTTGCTTTGATCTTGATCTTTGGTCTTTGATCTTTGATCTTGATCAGGATTTGGTTGAGGACATCACACGTGGCACAGGCCCTGTACAAACTCGTTTGAACTCAGCATCCGAACGAACAACAGCAACTGAACTTGGAGACACAAACATGTCCAAAGACTGGACCGACTACACGTCTGAAGACAGCGAACACCCTGAGGAATTCAACCTGATGGAGGAGCTAGGAATAGCATCCACCAATCCTGACCAGACCTCTGAACCATCTCAACAGGAACCCTGCACTTTTCTAACTCTTGAGGAGTTACAGAGGGAGCAGTTAGGGCCCCAAAACCATCAGGGGTCTAAGGAGGATGACGAGAAGGGCATGGCCTTGGTCATGTCACATCTCCAAACGGCCTCTGAAGCTGCTCAGACCAAAACCAGAGAGGAACATCTGCTCAGACAAGTGGAAGACCTCCAGAAGCTTAGAGAAAGAGACCACGACCAGCACGAGGAGTACAAGTTACATTTATTAAGGAAAGTAAAGATGATTATTGCAGCTGATCAGAAACAACTAGAGCAAAAGGACTCAGCCATAAGAGATCTCCAAACTGCACTGGAAACAGTGAAAGAGGAAAAAGAGGGTCTGATTTTGCTTTGGTTTGATTTGGTTGAGGAAATTACAGAACAGTCCTGCCAAAAATCTGAAGACTGGGAGCATGAAAAACAGGGCCTCTGTCTGCAGCTGGAGGACTCTAAGAAACAAGTCCAAAAGTTGGAGAAAGCCCTGAACAAGTCCAACCAAAACCTGCAGCAGCTCAGAGAGCAGCTCAGAGGGACAAAGGAAGAGCGCGCCCTGTTGGAGGAAGAGCACTGTGTGCAAGAGCAGGTGCTGAGGAGAACGGAGAAACAGTGCACCCTACTGCTCCACAAGAACAGTGAACTGGAGCAGGAGGTGGAGCAACAGAAGCGACTCAGAGCTGAATTAGAGGAGGAGAAGGCCGCTATTTTGCAGAGCGATGAGACACTCAAAGAGCAGCTCATATCCACTCTTGAAGAGCGCACCCTGCTGGAGGAGACCAGCTGCGTACAGAAGCAACTGCTGATGAAAGCAGAGGCAGAGCGCACCCTACTGCTCAATAGAAACAGTGTTCTGGAGCAGGAGGTGCAGCAGGAGAAGGAGGGTCTGAGGTGCGCTCTGGAGCTCGCTGAGCTGGTGAGGAAAAGGAGGAAGTGGTACAGGAGGTTCTTCCGCCACTAAGTCTGCTCTCATCACCTGACTTCATTGTCATTATGAATAAAGCAAAAGCATAACAAAAACTGAATGTAGTATTTTGTGTTTTGTTTAGTTTTTTTGTTAACTCTGTTTATTGTATTTTTAACATTTTATACAAATACAAAGTAAGGTAGCAGTCCCCAAAATAACAGTGTTACATCATTTCAACCAGGATATACAATCACATACAGTGGAACCTCACCTTACGAAAGACCCTACAAACGAATAATCCAAGTTACGAAACGCCTTCATGTTAAATTTTGGTCTCTAAATACGAAAGAAAATTCAAGTTACGAAACGCGATATCTCAAAAATTCAAATAATGCGCACTCAGATTCGCGCCCCGAAATGTAAATACACTTTATTAACACACATGGGGGTTAGGTTCCAGAAATAACCCGCAATAAGAGAAATCCGCGAAGTAGGACAACTTTATATTTTACAATTTTTCTACATGTTTTAAGGCTGTAAACGCCTCACCACACACATTATACGCTATTCTCAGACTGGAATTAAACTTTTCTCACATTTCTCTCTCGTTTAAACACTCAAACTTTCATAGATTTTCAACAAAATGTATTAATAGTGAAGCGTGGGGAGACACGAGCACTGCCATGTCCCTGGACGCGACGCGCACCAACCCCTTGGAGAAGTGCGCAAACGGCACAAACAAAGCATAAAAAACGTTTGACATAGTTTTTGTGTAGGTGTGCGTTTGATGGGGGGCCAACTTCAGCAAGGTGCGCCCGGACCATGCCTCCCCCTCGGGACCACGTCCTCGAGCCACAAACCGAACACGCACAAACGAACGCAAGAGCCACACGGGGTGATTTAATCCTGGTTTAGTTCTGGTCTAGACCTGGTTTATTCCACGTTTAGTCCTGGGCCTACAGTCTCTTAGCCAATCAGGACGCAGAACACAATGTTACACTATAAAAAAAAAAAGTTACACTATTAAAAAAAACTTGGAACGAATCAGGAGTTTTCCATTTACATAACTACTCAACTTACGAAAAATTCACGTTACGAAACCACTTCTGGAACGAATTAATTTCGTAAGGTGATGTTCCACTGTACATTATAAGTGCATACATCATGTCTTAGAGGACGCTTATGCATGATTTTTTTATTATTATTATTATGTACAGTATATAGCCCTACCTATAGAAGCAAAACAAAAATAAAAACAACTGAATATTCAAGATGGATATTAAGGACGACTGTTGCACTGTTGCACATTTACTTCTGGAATTTTACCACTGTTGTACTGTTGTTTACTACTGTTGTACTGGAATTACTACTGCTGCACATTTATTTCATCTTTACTTTCAGTGCACATTCTATTGCACATTGCCATTTCACTGCTAAACATTTTTGATGCACACTGCACATTTTGGACATCTGTAAATAGGTATTTATTTATTCTTCTGCACTGCGTTTAGATTTTAGATTCTAGATTTTGAGTTTTTTCTTAGTTTTTGTTTTGTTTTTATATTGTATTTTGTACACTGTATTTTTATACTACTTGGCCAGAGAGAAAGGAAATTTTGATTCACTGTATCAAAGCTGACTTTGATCTTTGATCTTGATTTTTTTTTTTTATCTTGCATTGATCTTGCTTTGATCTTGGTCTTTGATCTTTGATCTTTGATCTTTGATCTTTGATCTTGATCTTTGATCTTGATCTTTGATCTTCATTTTTTTTTATATCTTGCATTGATCTTGCTTTGATCTTGATCTTTGGTCTTTGATCTTTGATCTTGATAACAAGATCAAACAGTGTAACAAACAGTGTTACATCATTTCAACCAGGATATACAATCACATACAGTGGAACCTCACCTTACGAAAGACCCTACAAACGAATAATCCAAGTTACGAAACGCCTTCATGTTAAATTTTGGTCTCTAAATACGAAAGAAAATTCAAGTTACGAAACGCGAAATCTCAAAAATTCAAATAATGCGCACTCAGATTCGCGCCCCGAAATGTAAATACACTTTATTAACACACATGGGGGTTAGGTTCCAGAAATAACCCGCAATAAGAGAAATCCGTGAAGTAGGACAACTTTATATTTTACAATTTTTCTACATGTTTTAAGGCTGTAAACGCCTCATCACACACATTATACGCTATTCTCAGACTGGAATTAAACTTTTCTCACATTTCTCTCTCGTTTAAACACTCAAACTTTCATAGATTTTCAACAAAATGTATTAATAGTGAAGCGTGGGGAGACACGAGCACCGCCATGTCCCGGGACGCGACGCGCACCAACCCCTTAGAGAAGTGCGCAAACGGCACAAACGAAAATTTTCTAAATACAAAAGAAAATTCAAGTTACGAAACGCAAAATCTAAAAAATTCAAATAATACGCGCTCAGATACGTAACGTAACGAAACGTAAATACACTTTATCAACATACGGTACATGACATTTGATAGAGAGGTTGCGCTTTTATTTTGGTGACTTCCTGTTTGGGCGGAAGTGACAGAAAAACGTGGGCTTGATATACGGAGGGACGAAAAGAAAAGACATGTCCACGGCAAAGGTGCATGTCGGTACCCGATGCACAAACTACACTCTTCCTCTCTTCCGGGTCTCCGATCGGCAGATAAGATCGCTACCTACAGGTTGGGAGACGTGAATTACACCTTCAAAGTTGGTCCAGGTCGTATCCTAGCGACCCCCGCTGAAAAACGTCTTTGACGTCTAGAGACGTCACGGCAGTCAACGTTTGGATTCGATATGACGTCAATAGACGTCACCGGCAGTCAATGAGGGTAAATAGTTCAAAAATAAACACTCTTTGATCTCTTTGATGTACATTTGTATTTTGATTGCCTCTGAATCTATTCAGACCCAGAGGCCCAGGTGGTGCGTGCAGGAGGAACTTGCACCAGTTTAGTTTTCTAAACTTCAACTCCAACACCTACCTTCAAAAATATCGAGGTTAAAACGAAGGATCCTTTAATGGTGAGTGTTGTTTCCGAGCAAATAGTTTCTCTGGAATAGTAGGGAATGTCCACACACCTTCATGGTCCCGCAGTTTTGTGCGAACTTTAGTGCTGCTTTCTTCTCACATGGAAACTCCACGTGAGTACGTAATACGGGTGCCCGCCTACCGTAAAGCCACAGTACCCATTTTATTAAATCAAATCAAGTTTATTTATAAAGCACATTTAGAACAGCAAAAGCTTAACAAAGCACTGAACTAAAAATATTTCATGTTTTGTGTAGAAACGGCTGACCACTGCTAGTTAAAATATAATAAAACAAATTCTAAAATGCAATATATCCTACCTTGTAGTTGGAATTGTGGTGGTAGTGGTTGCCCTCATTTTATTTGCCTAGCCTATTTCTTCTTACAGATTTTTGTATTTTATGACAATATAAGAATATATATACCCTTATTTTAGCAACTACATTTGTCCATCTTTTACATATTTTTATATTTGTTCTGTGTTCATTTTAAAATCAGTATCCTACTCACTGTTGTTTTTCTTTTACTTGCAGCGTTTGTCTTGGATTCATGCCCAGCTTGACACAATAATGTCTGACCTGGAGACCGCTGAGTTCATGGATTTTTCTTTGTTCCCAAGTCGCCTGCACTCATTTCGCGGGTCCCCTTTGGCAGAGCAGGTGCCTCCAGAGAGACTGGCTCGTGCTGGGTTCTACTTCATAGGGTCCGGCGACAAAGTTCAGTGCTTCAGCTGCAAGAAGACCCTGGACAACTGGAGCAAGGGAGACTTACCTGTGGAGAGACATAGAGCAGTACGTCCACAAACACAAAGAAATGTAGGGATATATGTGGGATTTTAGTTGATAATGGTGATTATTCAGGTGACACCATAATTTAAACAAAAAAGGATAATAATTTAGAAGCAGGCCTTGTGAGGCATTGACAAGCCTGTACTGTGCACTTCAAGTGAAAGGCTTTATAAAGATTATTTTCATTGGCAAATGTCAGAAATAATTTCCTATGATCACTTTTACTGGTGAGACATGTCTAGACGACAGCAAAATGTCAAGGCACACCCTGGTCATCCATCATTGTGGACACATGCAATTAATGTGTCCAGTATAACAATTTATATAGTCTAATATTAACAAATGAAAGTAGCAAAAACAATATTGTGTACTGTACAGTTGTTAATCACATTTGTTTGGTAGCTATTTTTTTTTCACCAGTGCCATTTTCCTATAAAATCTGAAATATTTTAAACCAAATTTTAACGATAAATTGCCTTATTTCTGCAGATTTCTCCAGGATGTACGTTCATTTGCTGCATCTACCCCGTCAGTTCCCCTCCACTCAATGGAGAGTACAATGAAGGAAAGGAGGACCTTGAGTATCGCTTGAGGACAGGGCAGGTGGTGGATCAGACCACTTACCCAAAAGTGCACCACATGAGGAGCGAAGAGGCCCGGCTCCAGACCTTCACACGGTGGCCCCCCAACTGCCCTGTCAGCCCCCCTGATCTGGCCCAAGCTGGTTTCTTCTATGTTATGAGGAATGATCACGTCCATTGCTTCTGCTGCGGTGGAATGATCGGTGGCTGGGAGCCTGGAGACACCGCATGGGGAGAGCATGAAAGGCATTACCCAAACTGCTGGTTCATCCTAGGGCATGACGTTGGCAACATGCCCCTCCAGGGTGGTTCTCAGGCGGAGAAGAGAGGCAGAAACCATGTCTTTATGGGCACGTTTGAGGAGAGGCTTAAGAGCTTTCAGGGCATCCAACATGTCATCAGCCCCGAGCGTCTGGCCCAGGCTGGCCTTTACAGCACAGGTATGACATGGGAAATGGTGTGAAGACTTGTCTGAATAAAACTGTGAAATATAACAATTATAAGTCAAATATAAATCAATATATCTGGTTCTCACTTATGGATGTCACAATAATTGTTAGACTACAATCAGGCATGAAAATCCCTCACCTTTCGGCGAAATTCGAAATTCGGGGGGTAAATACAGTAATCCCTCGTTTATCGCGGGGGTTAGGTTCCAGAAATAACCCGCAACAAGAGAAATCTGTGAAGTAGGAGAACTTTATATATTACATATATATATATGATTTTTTTTTTTTTTAATGAAAATATAATGTTGGTAAAATGTTGCAAAATGTTTGCAAATGACTGATTTAATTTAGGTGAATGTTGTTAAACCATTAATCTGAAAATATTTTCTTGTAGGCAGAGGAAACGATGTGATGTGTTTTTCCTGTAAAGGGGATCTGAGAGGATGGGAGCCTGAAGAAGACCCCTGGGAAGAGCATGCTAAACACTTTCCAGGGTAAAATTAAAATCTATCATATAACTACTGTCTTTAATATCTATGTCAATTACATTTTACTATTATTATTTCATACAGATGCTGCTTCTTGTTGACAGAAAAGGGCCAAGAATTTATCAACAGCATTCAGTTACGAGGCACAGCTGTAAGTTTAAAATATCAACTCTATGATATTATTTTACTAATACTTGAATAAAAGTATCAACAGTTTGAAAGCTCTATGTGGTACAATTCTGAGTTCCATAGACACAGACAGTAACAATGTTAATAACAAGGGCTTCAATCCCACGATAGTTAAGATTAGACTAATAAAAATAAATGGTAACCCCTCTATCTATCACAAATTGTGTTCCTTCCACATAAATTGTCCTTGCACTTTGGATGGAATTGTTGGTGTTGATAACATGGGTTGGGTAGAGCTATATTTCATTTTAGAGCTCGGTTCTTTCCTGGCTGTTCGTATTATGTAGTAATGCCCTCTTTTTTTTTTTTCTAGATGAGGACCCCCTGAAGAAGCTGGAGAAGCTGCAGAAGGAGAAACAGTGTAAGATCTGCATGGACCGGGACATTTGTATGCAGTGTTGCCAACTCCCCAGCATCGGAAGTAGCTATTGGCCCGCCCAGAAGTAGCTAAAAGTAGCTAGACGAGCGAGCGGTCCAATCCAAACGTGAGATTTTATTGGTGTCGTTATTACATATACTTGTTTGTTTTTTATTTTTTATTTGTTTTTTATTTTTTAGATATTTTTTTTGTAGCTGTAGTCCAACATCTATACATTGGTTTTTTATTTTGTGTTTTTTTTTTTTGTGTGCTGTAGTTTAACTAAAGCTTTTTTATTTTTTTTTATTTTTTTGTGCTAAAGAACTAGCTTTTTAAAACTTTTCTGTGCTGTACAACTAGCTTTTTCCCACTCCCGTCTGTACTTTTGTGTATACACTTGGTTGTGGCATTGCGATTGAATACAAGAGGAGAAAAAAGAAAAGCTCTAAAGAATGAGAGGGATATGCACGTGACGAGAGAAACTGAATGATAGAAACAGAGAGAGGAATGACCAGACTCCGAGGCGATCTGACGAGATGGGAGGGAGCAGAGGAGAGACTGGTGAGTGTCTCTTCCACTGCCCCTCTCTGTCCCTTTCTCTGAACGGGGAAAGAGAGAAAACGGCGCAATTATTTTCCCCCCTCCCGCGATCTTGGAGCCTCTGATCACCAGAAAAAGTCGCTAGATTTGACGCTAGTCGCTTTTGTCTAATTTTCTCGCTAGGGGGGTCCAGAAAGTAGCTAAAAATAGCGACAAAGTCGCTAAGTTGGCAACACTGTTTGTATGGTGTTCATCCCGTGTGGTCGCCTGCCAACAGTGCGCCAGAGCACTCAACAAGTGTCCCATCTGCTGCAGCGCCATTACACAAAAAGTCAAGACCTATATCGCTTAAAGAGTCCATACTACGCTATTTTCTGATCAATGTTATAATGTTGTTTCTCATCAAAAACATACCTGGAGTTTTGTTTCAACATTATAACATGGCTTTAAGCTCAAAAGAGCAAATAACAGTCCTTGCACTTTATTGCTGCTTTGTTATAATTTTAATAGGGGTATTATTTTTCCAAGTAATTTTGGATGGACTGTAATATATTTAAATATACTTACTTGGTGTAGAATAATCAGGTGTAAAAATAAGAAGAAACACTATTTTTACACTTTTTTTTTACACTATGTTAATTTTGAGTTAATGTAAATAGCAGAAGCCAATGATTGAGGTCTTTTATAACTGTAAATGTGCCCATGTCCCTTCTTTGTTCAGCAAGCAATAGGTGCCTTTGGTTTTTAATTAGCTCAATATAAATAATTTGAAATGTGAGTACATTCTATATATTCACCATTGTTTTTTGTTGAGTGTTTTTCCTTTTCTTCTGTGTTCATGAACATGTACTAATATAAATGGCTTAATCACTAATCAAAATCAAGGGACATTCCAGTTTACAAAGTGTGATTTTAACAGGTTATTAAAAGTAACTGTCATTAATTTATGTGTGAGAATGGTGTTATTTATTGTGTTAATTATGGTGTTAATTATTCACATAGACACATACTGTAGACATGATGAGCAGCCAAAGTAATTTTTATTATAAAATGCATCCATATTGATCTCAATCCATTTTGTTCTGCTAGTTTCAAGCTTTAAAAGTACAATTTAGTGGGCGGTCTGCTGGTTGCTTGATGCCATACTGTTGGTTCTTTGCCTGGAATGTTTTACAGTATTGCACTGAACTAATCTATCTTGTATTTGTTACATTACAGGTGTTTTATTGCTCATAAATACCTTGAAAAATATGCATTTTTACTGGGAGTGTGCTCAACTCTCTACAGATCTGACCTGTAATCTGGCTTAGTGGTGTCACCTGATTCTATGCAGAGCTACATATGAAAAATTCAGCATTTATACGGAATTATTTTGCACACTGATAGCTGTAGTTAGTTATTTTCCAACAGTTATCAATGCACTAAATAATTAAGAGCCATAATTGTCTTGTAGTTTGTCTTGGCTTCACTGTGTTGTTTATGTCTGTGCATCAGAGGGAGTTGCTAATTGTATTAAGATAAGACTTTATTGATCTCACACAGGAGAAATTTACTTGCCACAGTAGCTCCAGGATAGTTTGAAAAACAAGAAATTGTCATTGTCATTGTTCTCTCATTCAATGACAATAAAGGAATCAATCAATCAGTCAGATAGATAGAAGTTTAATGCCATACTGGGGATCATTCCAGACAAAGCAACATCTCCATGGAGCCAAGCAGGTGATTGAAAGTTGAAAGTTGCCATTTTGCATGTTGTCACATCAGCAGGCTGCAGTGTGAGTCAGAGGAGCTGAGTGGATCTTTTGGGTTCCGCTGTGGGGGCAGTATTCCCGGTGTAGTACTCAGATGTGTCCTGCAGGTGTCACATCCGCGGTGTTTGTGCTGATCTTGTCTTTCTGCTGCTGGCTGCCTATGGCTGGCCGCTAGGTGGTAGCTCTGCACCAGGATTATGTGATGGTAAAATGAAGCCCCATGAAGCACTGAAGCAATTCTTGAGCCGATGCTTCAAGGTGCTTCATTTGCTCCACTGCGCCATCAAGTGGCCAAAAAATGTATAACAGGCAGCGTGATAATGGTACAATCAACATGATCATCGTGGTTCTGATGGATTTATATTGAACAAATTAATTATTAAATATTAAGATTAAGATTAAGCCTTTATTGGTCTCACACACAATGACACACGGGAGAAATTTGACTTCTGCATTTGACCCATCCTTTTTTTTCAGGAGCAGTGAGCAGCCATCTTTTTCGGCGCCCGGGGGGCAGTACCGTGAAGGGTCTTGCCCAAGGACCCACACTGGTCAGCTCATTGCCGGGGGGGGATTTGAACCCACAACCCCCAGGTGGAAAGTCATTGACTTACCAGTTGAGCTAACCAGCCGGTATTTGAATGTTTGTGATATCAACATAAATTGTGAATTTATACTCTTTACCAGACGGTTCTAGGGGTTGCCATAGACTCCCATAGGCAGAAGAATATATAACTAATATAGCTGCAAGCAGCAATGTGGGGCCAAGCACCGAAGGTGCATGTAGGCAGCATGCAGGGTCTGACAGGGTCTAACAGAGTCTGACAGGGTCTAACAGGGTTTAACAGGGTCTAACAGAGTCTGACAGGGTCTGACAGGGTCTAACAGAGTCTGACAGGGTCTGACAGGGTCTAACAGAGTCTGACAGGGTCTAACAGGGTTTAACAGAGTTTAACAGGGTCTAACAGGGTCTGTTAGCCAGGCTTCCCAGGCTCCCAGACTTCCTATGACGGGTTCCCGATATGAGCTCACTTCGGCTAGATCAAAAACACATCAAAGACAGATCCAAAGGTTTATTTTATAAACGCAGAATTCCTGCAAATTCCTGCAAATTTGACCTGCTGGTTGCGCTAGAGGGTTGGGGCTGGGGGCCTATAAATTGCTGTGGGTAATGAGGAGACTGGCTTGAATGTGCATGCAAAATTTCAGACAACCGTCTGGTAAAACGTTGTTGTAGGGGTTGCCATAGACTCCCAGAGGCGGAAGAATAATAAGATAAGACTTTATTGATCTCACACAGGAGAAATAACAATAATAATAATAATAATAATAATAATAATAACAATAATAATAATAATAATAATAATCAGTAGAAACACTATGGGTGCCTTGCACCTTCGGTGCTTGGCCCCAATTATCATTTCAATAAATATACAGTGTTAAGCTGCAAATGCAACATAGAACCCCTCAAAAACATGGACTGCATTCCTGTGTAATCCCTCAGTTATTCAGGTAGGTTTCATAAAAAAAAAGAAAATTCAATTCTATCAAGTGGACAAAAGTTTTGTGAAGTGAAGAGTTCACACATATTGTAGTTCAATAGACCAAACTAATAAACTGTAAACTAGGGATGGGCATTCGGTGAAGTTTTCTTCGTCGATTATCGGGAGAATTAATGAGTAATAATCGGTTAATCGTTAACATATTTTGTATTAAAAAGACAACAACCATTCACTCATGTGTGTCCGCTTTTACTATGTCTGTCGAGGCTGTGGGAACAGGCGCTTCTCCACGGGAAAGTAAATCTGCAAATCAACATGCGTAGAGGTGGATTAAAGCGAGGCGACACGCATCCTGCAGCCTCTGCTAGCGCGCTCGGAGTTAGCCGCTTTGGGATCCAAGCTAACCGCTGCTAGCCCGCTGGCTCTGTCCTACCTCCTCCACACAACCCAGCCGTATCTGCAGCAATATATTAAGTCGTGAAAACCTTTGCCCTCCACGGCACTGATGGGCGCATGTCTGTTTTGATCATCTTCGCTATCAGTTCGGTGACCTTCTCTGCTCGTTGAGCACTGCAGCTCCTCCTGGTCCGTGCTAGCACAGAGTCCAGGCTAGCCTGTGAAAAAGATGATGAACCGTCGCCACCTTCTTTTACCAGACTTGGATGCGCGGTGTTCAAATGATAAATCATTTGTGTTGTCGATGAGGTATATTTGTATGCTGCATTGCAGTGCTTGCAGTGCGCTTCGTCATTTTCTAAATGAAAGTGGTCCCACACAACACTTCGCCGCGACCTCTTCATGTTTTGGCCATTGACCTACGGAAGCTCGCATATATCAACTGAGGCGCGCCAACTGAGGCGACTGTTTTTTTGTTTTTTGTTTTGTTTTTTTTAATCAGTTTGTCGACGAAAATGAACTTGCTCGGTGAAATTCTTAATGATCAATTATCGGTTAATCGATTAATTATGCCCATCCCTACTGTAAACAAATAGTTCTGTTAGTTTTAGTATAGACAGATATAAGACACTGTCCCACCAGTACTTGACCAGAACTGAAGAAGCTCCTTGGATGAGTCGCAAACATCTTCACTCTAAAACTTTTGTCCAGCTGAATTTTCAATTGCTATTCCATATTGCTGTAATTTCTTACAACGAGTCTTCCAAACAAAAAGCTCCTTACACTCCCAGGGCCCTCATTATCAGAAGAGCTTGCTATACTTTTGAATTAATATCTGCGTATACAGCACACTCCCTCATACTATTCATTGGCTCAAAGGTCATTTAAAGTCTTAATGACCCGACCTGCGAATAAGTTCATATCAAATTAAACTCTCATCAATGTAGACTCTAGTTCCAGAAAAGGATGTTCCAGAAAAGCAGCCAGCATGGGTAGACGAGCAGGGAAATGAGGGGGTAAACCAGAGATCCGTACAGGGAGTGGTCCAGAATTCCCTGAGATATGACAGACAGGAAGAGCATCCAACCCTCCTGGAAGCTCACGGGCATCTCCTGCAACTCCTGGAAGAAGAAGACGGAGAAAAGCAGGGTGCAGGCCGGGCTCAGGAGCACCAAGATGAAGGCTGACAGCACCCTAGGAGATAAATAAAATAATGAACTTCAAATTAATTTCATTTTTCTATATATATTTTTTTAAAGCAAGCTAATGTTGTAATTACAGTCATGCAATTTTGTTTATGTCTGTTCATTCACTGTCCAAATCAAAAGTCATTGAAGTATACAGCCTGCAGCCTGGCTTCATCATTTCTAATCATTCCAGCACCAGCACTGTAGTCAAATACAAGTCAGATCCGTGGAGAGACAACCCCAATCACACACAGAGAGTGCATATTTTCCAGGGTATTTTTGAGCTTTAAAAACATGAGTAATTTAATAATAATTTGCTCATTTTAAATTGCAATATTCATCTAAAATAACGTCAGCTGACTTAGAAAACTGTGGTGCCTGCTGGGAGCTGCTTTAAATGAAACTAAACCAGAAAACCAAATTCTGAAAGGATATGCTTATAGTGACACATTCATTTCTTACTTGGGGACATGTGGTGTGACAAAGGCTGCAATGGGCACTAGAGTGAGAGCCAGGATGAAGCCCAGAGAGAAGTTAATGAGAGCGGTGCAGCCCAACAGTACGGCCAGATACAGCACTGCCACAAGCTTCAGCACCCTCCAGCCCTGCTCCGTGCCCTCTCCAGACAGCAGCCTGTGACACAGAAACAGACAACACAGCATACTCAGACATGTGCTGAGAGGGGTCCTGCTATTTGGAACGCAGCAGAGGTTTGGATGCAGTTAAACAATATTAAGCAAGATATGTTAAGAGTTCAAATAGCATAGCAGTGATTTAGCAAAAATAAGAATTCATCCATTTTCCTAATATTGATTGATCTAGATTTTTGATTCAATTACTTAAAGGGACAGTGTGTAAGATTTTTACCCGTTAATTACAGAAATTGAAGATACCCATTCAAAAATACATTGTTTTCCAAGCCTTTTCACTTTCATCATGAAATCAAAGTATTCTTTTGGACTTAGATATAGTCACATAAAAGGGGGATTGACCCCATATACTGTAGAGGCAGCCATTTTAACTACGAGAGCCGCAGAAGGACATTTGGGCTCTGCCTTCGGCAAGACTCGTGGTTTTGGGTAAACAACGGCAAGCATGTTGCCGGATCACACGTCGTAATGGATCTAACACATGTTTTGGACTAAACTGTTTTACTGGATTTTATTCGCTGGATCCTTACGGACAGATTGAGACCAAGTTTATGGTGAAATACAGAGTTTGACCTGTGCAGAGCCTTCAAAGGTAAGCTAAGTAACAAACCTCGTTTTGTGCTTTTCCGTATAAAAGCCCCGTGTGCTCGGGGACTGACTGTTGTGCCGGGAAATGAATTGCATAGTCAAAAAGAGGAGACTGGAAGGTTTCATTTGATGTGTAGATTGTCATGGTACATGATCGGGAATGTGTGTTTTCATGGGGAAAAGAAAAAAAAAAACAGTGAACGGGACCGTGTTTTATTTATACAGTAGCGGCGCGTGGTTCGTGCGCGGGTATGCGAGCTGTCTGCATTACGGCGCGCCCAGGTGACCCTCGAGGTCTGCCGTAGCTAAAACAGGAAGTGCAATAGCCACTATCCACCTATGCGCCACGAATCCTATACACTGTACCTTTAAAAAAATAAAATAAAATAAAGATTTCAAAAATGACTTCATGAATATCAACAATACATACTTTTAATGCAGTGCAATTTTTTTTCCTTTAATCTGATCAATGATGTTTTCAAACAGCTGAATCTTGATCAAAATTCAATGACTGAACAGCCCTAAATACAACAAAGCTGGATTATTTGCTAAGTCTTTGTTAATGTTTAAAAATAACTCAGTGCTGCCATACTTAGCCATACTAAATGATGCAGGCAGTTACTCAAAAGAGTTATTGTCCCAAAAATGACATTCTGGGGATATTACAAACATGCATAAATACTAGTAATGCATATTTGTATTTTGTTATTATTAAATTCATTCAAACACACATTCAAAATACAGACCTGTTCAGTGAACTGTAAGGGCATAAACAAAAAGTATCATTTATTACATTTTATAAGATTTTTATTGAGTTTATGGATGAAACTGCAATCTTACCATCCAGTGCTGTGATGTACAATAGTATATTGCATTCACTTGAATATATATATATTTTTTTTAAATCTGATTTTATAAGAAAAACATTTCTGTTTTTATGAGAAAAGTTAATTATTAATTGTTAAAGACTCTACAGAAGACAATGTCCCAATGAGCAGCTAATGTATTGCATGTATTTTATCCCCTAAGGCCTGAGACGCTATAGAGACACAGTGAGGCTAATAATAATAGTTTGAAATTGTAAATTGTAAAAGATGCGCTGCCATATGACCCTTTTGACTCATTCTTTCTTTATTCTTCACTGTCTCAATAAATCCTACTTGGGTCAAAACTAAATAAATTAAAATTAAGAAATTTATGGGAGACAAAATAACTTTTATTTTAACACAAATTGCTAATAGTTTTGTACCTGTGTGTGTTGTGTGGTAGTGCCAGGCCAGCTGTGTAAACTGCAATAGCCGTCAGCACCACGGCCTCAGTCTCGGACACAGGGAAGTGCTCTACTGCCACCTCCTGGAAGTGGATGGGGAGTGCATACAGCGCTACTCCGGTCACATGACTGATCACCAGAGGGGTCAGCACTGACAGGACCCCTGTACTGGACTGTACAAAGCAAAACAATAGTTATTATCACATGTTTAAAAAAAAAAGTATATATGTTTATTAAATATAAAGAAAATGTTCCTGACTTGTTTAATGGGAGCAACGCCATCTTCTGGTGGTGGTGGAGCCGTCAGTTGAACCCAAAGATCTAAGGACTATTTCATTGTTAAGGGCAGTAACTAGGGATGCACGATCCACATTTTTCCACTTCCGATCCGATACCTGAATTTGGATATCCGCCGATACGATACTATTCTGATACTGTTTGTTTTCCATATTATCATCATTATTGTTTAACTGCTTATAACGGTACCCATAATGATAAAACACCTGCAATTCAACATAATAAAGAAAATACTTAAATAACCCCCCCCCATATGGTATGACTTAATTAACTAAGAGACTTAAAGGGATATGCCACCCCCAGGTCAAATTTGGGCATCTCCCCACAGTCCAGAGACTAAAATAAGTGGTGGAAAGCGTTTTCCTGCTCACCCAGCCATTGTCCGAGTCTGTCGCCACTGACCGCCGCGGTATCTGGTGCTCCTCCGCCTTAGACTGGAGTCTAACGTAGCCAGAGAAAGATTTCGGCCAAAAGGAATTAATTTGCTCGATGCGTTTCCCAATTACTTTGTGTGTAGTGCGCATTCATATCGAGTGCAAATAAATGTGCAAATCAACACGGAGAGCTTGCCTTGGTCATTTTGGGTGGGAACTATTTTCCAGTGCGTAAGAATACAGCCGTATCACGCAGCACGCTACCAGGGGAATCCCAGTTACGCACCGGGAAGGGAGTTCCCCTGTTGCACAACGTGGTGCGTGATACGGCTGTATTCTTACGCACTGGAAAATAGTAATTGGGAAACGCATCGAGCAAATTAATTCCTTTTGGCCGAAATCTTTCTCTGGCTACGTTAGACTCCAGTCTAAGGCGGAGGAGCACCAGATACCGCGGCGGTCAGTGGCGACAGACTCGGACAATGGCTGGGTGAGCAGGAAAACGCTTTCCACCACTTATTTTAGTCTCTGGACTGTGGGGAGATGCCCAAATTTGACCTGGGGGTGGCATATCCCTTTAAAGGAAAAGTAACGTTTTTTTTACAATCTGAGCCTTCTTTCGGCAATAAAACAAGTAGTTTTACTCACCCATAGCAGTTTGGTGTCAATTGGAGTGGTATCGCAGAAGTTATGTTGAAGCCGTTCTGTTCTACTCATGATCCCGTATCCATTAACATGGTGCTCGGGGCATTACTTTGCGGTGTCCAAATAACACAAACTTTAGCTCTTTTCAAATCACAGAAGATCGCTGTGTCAGGGTAGACTTTTAGTGGATCCCAAAACGGCCTGAAACCCGATATCCAGCTATAGTTTCATTTGATGACGTCATCGGAGAGGACAGTGCGCATGCGTGAACTCAGCTGTTTTGTAAACACCGCTAGTCCGAAAGAAGCTAACACCGCTCTGAACTTTACTTTTCTGTTGTGATATCGGGTTTCAGGCCGTTTTGGAATCTACTAAAAGTCTACCCTGACACAGCGATCTTCTGTGATTTGAAAAGTGCTTAAGTTTGTGTTATTTGGAGACCGCAAATCAGTGCCCCGAGCACTCACGCTAACGGATACGGGATCATTAGTAGAACAGAACAGCTACAACATAACTTCTTCAAAACTGCTCCAATTGACACCAAACTGCTATGAGTGAGTAAAACTACTTGTTTTATTGCCGAAAGAAGGCTCAGATTGTAAAAAAAAACGTTACTTTTCCTTTAAGAAAACAAAATAAACCCACAAAAAATACATTCCAGGGAATCACTCGTAGAGTCATTTCAGCAGATAATGTGTACAGTGAACCCTCGCTGTATCGCGGTTCACTCTTCGCGGCCTCGCTGTTTCGCGGATTTTTTTTACAGTGTAACATTCTGTCCTGCGCCCTGATTAGCTAAGAGACTAGACCAGGACTAAACCAGGTCTAAAGCAGGTCTAAACCAGGACTAAACCAGGTCTAAACCAGGACTAAAGCAGGTCTAGACCAGGGATGGTAGGGACAGAGTCTCAGATGTTCTTCACGAGAGCGCCTGGGTGACAGGAGGTGTGGCCTTTGTTTACTTGCACGAGCCATGGAAGAGACTGAGTGCGAGCCGGACAAATGGAAGAGCCAAGAATCAACATGGACGGGCCTGGCGCCTGGCCGCGCGGCGTCCGGGGGAGCCGCAGCGGGGGGAGGACACTCGCGCGCACAGAGGAGACAGTGGGTCTTTTCCCCTCACGAACCTGACCCCGTCCTAGAGAGCTGTGGAGTATTGGCGACGCATTGATAGCGGTCTGATTTTGGAGCCGGGGTGAAATGCAACCAACTCTTATGAGCGCAGGTTAGTGTTATCTGGTCTTGTGGTGAGGACTGGTGCTCGGTTTGGCACTGTTAGCAGTGGCTTGAGTCTTGCACAAAATGATATCCAGGTCGCTTTCCACTCGACTTTCGCACATGGCATGGATATGTGGTACCAAAACAAACACACGTGTCCGCGCGCACGTGTCCGCGCACACGTGTCCGCGTGTCACGTGCCCCCCCCCCCACTATTAATATATTTTAATGAAAATCTACAAAAGTTTGAGTGTTTAAACAAGAGAAAAATGTTAATACCAGTCTCAGAAAGGTGTATAATGTGTCTGGTGAAGCGTTTTCAGCCTTAAAACATGTAGAATAATTGTAAAATATAAAATTGTCCTACTTCGCGGATTTCACTTATTGCGGGCTATTTCTGGAACCTAACCCCCGCGATAAACGAGGGTTCACTGTATATACAGACATGGCACATGGAACGGAAATTTTCGCAGGTTGGATCGGAATTTCCGATCCATGAATTACGTTGATATCGGATCGGCCCCATCCGTAGCAGTAACCATTCCGCCATTCCAGTAACCACCAGTAACCAAGTTTTAAAAAAACTGTATTGATGCATGTGAAATATGATTTTCAAAAGTTACCTAGGTACCATATAATGTAGTGTTTCAAAATTTAGAAATATATTGTCTGGCTGCTGTAAATATATATTGTCATGAACTTTTTTTTTTTGGAAACTTTTCACAAAATTAAGAGGTGTCCGCACTACAGTTGGGATATTCATTGTATTGATGTGCAAAATACTGTTATAAAAATGTATTTGTTCCCTTTAAAACATACAGTAGCTATACCTTTACTATTGTTTACTATTCCTGGTACTACTGCATGTTGTTCAATTCACATTCATGTATTTCGATTGAACCAGCTTAAAGGATACACGCATGAAGAGGATGGCGGCCAGCAGACCAAAGGCAGGCATGTAGTATCCAATGGAGACAAAATGAGACAGTGAAGGCATGAGGTAGAAGAAGTAGGACTGGTGAAGACGCTCCAGGAGATTGTTCAGCTTACGGTACATTCCTTCAAGGAGTCTAAAAGATACACCCAAAGATACAAGAAAATGTAGTATTAAAAGGTGCCCTATGTAGTTTTTCTGGTAAAGGGTCAGTCATTTACTTGTTTCCATGAAGATGTTGCCTAGAATCCTCCACACTATGGCATTTAACTTTATTGTTTTTATTGTGTTTATTGTTTTTAAATATATAGATATTCTCACAGAGAATAGGGTTTGGTCCGAGCACGCAGTTGCAACTTTTTTGGATGTGCATGTCTCTATCTACCAGTATTATCTCTTCACAAATCGGATCTGTAACTTGGTCTAGTGGTGTCACTTGCTTGCATCCAAGGTGATTCCCCTTTCCAAATTTATTTATATAAATGTACACTGACCTGCCAATAGTGGTAACGTCAGTCTTGTATTGTCTGAAGCTGTTGATTCCTTTGATGGTGGCTGCTTCGATGTGGTAGCGCAGAAACAAGCCGTGATCTCCCCATGGTCGACCGCTGGCCTGCTTCATCACCATCAGCATCATCGTCTGGACAGCATGACTATAGCCCGAAACACTGTCCCAATCGTTCCTCTGTAACTAAAGACACATACATTTTATAATATAATATAGTATAATAAATATAATATAATATAATATAATATAATATAATATAATATAATATAGTATAATAAATATAATATAATATAATATAATATATTATAACATCTGCAGATGTTTGTTATAATACAGCGAGTATAATATAATAGGTTAGAGTACTCATTTCAATAAAGCATAGTTTAGCATTTTGTCTATTTTGCTATTGTTGTTCAGCTGTTCTTTTAGTGAAATTTCTATTTTTCCTGGTTCCTGGTTGGACACGGACATCAGATATGACATAGGAGGTAATTCCATAATTGTTACCTAGCAACCATAATGTTAACAAAATGTGTTTAAATTACACAAAAGTTATGGTTAGACAAATTAAAATAAATGACAGCATCTTTATTTTGATAAATGAAGGTTTCAGAAAAATGTCTTCCTTGCGTGTAAATTGTCCCTGAATTTTGGATGACATCTTGGTTGTTGATGACATAGGTAGAGGTATTCATATTGGAACTCAACAATGCTTCCTGTATTTATATACCTTTCCATTGAGCTTTTTGCTTTCCACAAACTGCCATGTAAAACTATGATAAATATTTACCACAGGATCTATTCCAACAAACCAAGTCATAATTTGAAACACATGAAAATCTGCTGTATGCTAATGATGTGTTTATTGTACCTTTCCTTGAATGGTGCAGAGAACTCCAATCTTCTGGCAAAATGCATAGAAAAGGTTTGCCAAGTCCAGGTTGGGAAGCTGCCCATTTAGGCCTTCCAAAACAAGATCTAAACTGGTCACAACATCACTACTTAGTTCTATTGACAAGGCCGCTTGGATTGAACCGCCACGACCCTGCAGAGGAGACCAATCCATGCCTAAAAAAAGCAGAGATTTTTATATTATGGTTAAATATAAACGTGTTCCAGAGTCTGGCATATACACGGTAAATAATATATAAAGTATGAAGTATTTATAGATTGCATACCTGTCGTGTTGGTGTGATGGTAGCCCTCCAGCCAAGCCTGCATGCCAATCAGATCATGTTCATTCACCAGGAATATGATGTCCTTAGCCCAGTAAATTTGATCTGTGTCATGAAAAACAGTTATTTATAATATTATTTTATTTTATTTTTTATTATTATTATTATTATTATTATTATTATTATATTATTTATAATAATTTGCACCCAACATTTAAAAGAACAAAAAGTACACACGAAAGAAAAAGAAAATAAAAGAACAACGGAGGAAAGGTAAAAAAAAAAAAAAACTTAAGCTTATGAGCAATGTTCCCCCTAATTTTTCATGTGTCTGAGCAAACACACTAACTCCCTGAGCATTCCTTGGACCCCCGTGAGCGACATCCGACACGCACACTGTGGCCACACCAGTATCACACCTGAGATCATTGCAAGTTATGAATCAAATTACTGCAGTGATTTCCGTTAGATTACTTTTAAGACAAAAATCTGTTCATGAGCTTTGTACATGCTGTATGTCAGTGAAACACTGAACATTACAATATTTGAAAAATAACCTCATACATACATACATAAAATTAAATTATAGTGTATAAACCTGTAAAACCACATGAAGAGAGATTTTTTCAGCTTGATAAATATAGCCTGCATATAGCTGCAGATTTTTTCAGGGATTTTAGGACCTATAGGCCACTATAAGATGAGTCTTTCCCAAAATAAGTATACATTTTTATCAGTTTATATCTTGCTTTTTAATCATCAGCCTATTTAAGTAATTTTGTGTCAGAGCTCTGTGGAATAATGCTCTGGGGAGAGAATTCACACTTTGAGAAAGTCCCGTTTTTTTTGGCTCACAAAAAACTATGACTGGGACAGAAAAAAGAAAACAGCCGAGGATGACATTATGGCTCTACCTGTCTCCTCTTCTGTTCTTCCCTACGTCGAGTGTGTGCGGTAGCGCTCCAGTCGGCTGGTGCGGACCTGCTGCTGCTCAGAGATGTGCAGGACAACTACGGTAAAACTGACAGAAGCGAGCAAAATGCGGTCAAAATGTGTCTGTTTGTAATTGGCTTGTCCCTAACGCGTGTCACATTCACATGTCCAAACTGAATCTATCAGACTGGATTCCGTGTGTCAAACCAGCGCTGAGTTCAAGTTAGATTTGATTTTATGCGCTGAAAAGAATTTGATGTGCGCACTGAACGTCTGGGCAGTGCGCAATTGCGCATGCGTGCACCTTAGAGGGAACATTGCTTATGAGTGACCCTATTCTTAAAATAATTTAAATTAAAAGGCGAAACAAACAACCCCTCCCCACCCCACCCCCAGGCATTAAACACACACATGCATCAGCTCACACACAAACACACATTCCAACTCACACACTGAGTGTATGAGTATTATGTACTCATACATAAGTACATAATAGAAACAATGAATAAAAAAATATAAGACCATGTTTACACACAAGGACATGGGTACTATATGGTTAAAGGACTGAAGTCTACAAGATATTTTTTTAACTTGATTTTAAAAGTATTTAAACTAAAACATGTTTCAGTAAGATAATAAATGTCATTCCACAGTACTGCAGCTTTGTGTCGTAAAAGAAAATTTTGCAACAGACGTCCTACAGAAAGGAACCTTAAACAATGTTTTTTTCTTCTAAAATGAGTATGATAGTAAGAATTAGACTGAAAATAACTTTGATCATAAACAAGAAGAGATGAAGGAAGACAACTGACTTTAAACATAAGTACTCCACTTTGGTACTTGTTCACTTCATATATTGTGAGCAGATGCAGTTGAGAAAATAAAGGTTTGCCTGAGGAATTAGTAGCAATTCTTACAAAAGATTTCTGAATTCTACGGTTGGAAGTGCTGGCCCAAATTATATTACAGTAGGATATATAAGGATAAATAAGACTATAATATAAAGTTAATAGAGTGCTAGTTTTTAGATTGGGTATTATAAAAAGGGTTAAACCCTGAGATTTTGAAACCTTTTTAGAAAAAAATTCGCAATGCTTTTTAAAACATAGCTTATCATCAAGAATGACACCTAAAATCTTTGTCGACGAAACTTGTGAAAGTTCCTTGCCTTCGATGTAGACTTTGAATTTGTCTAAACTACAATTTTTGTTATTCCTAAAAACAATAAAATTGGATTTATTTACATTGACTGATAACCTATTTAGCTGAAACCAATAACCCCATGATGAGCTTTATCAATGATTGAATCTAAATTCTTATCCCTGACAAAGAGATTTGTGTCGTCAGCGAAGAGTACAGGTGTACAGGTGTAGTTGTTGCTTTTGCAAGGTCATTTACATATATTAAGAACAACAAGGGACCTAATATGGACCCTTGAGGAACCCCATATCTAAGCTCAGCTAGCTGTGAACAAGTTCCATTAAAAACAACAAATTGTTCCCGGTTGCTTAGGTGCTTAGGTAATTTTCTAACCATTTTAAAACCTGTTTTTTAAAAACCATAACATGACATTTTTGATAACAGGATTTCATGATTTACTGTATCAAAAGCTTTAGATAAGTCTAAAAAATGCCTAAGGTATATTCATTATTATCCAGAGCAGCTATATTTTTTTCTCTAAAATGCAAAAGAGCCATATATGTAGAATTTTTTTTTCTAAAACCATATTGGTGTTCAAATAAAATATTGTTGGCATCTAGATTTTTCAAAATTCTTTTGTATACCAGCTTCTCAAGAATTTTTGAGAAACAGGGTAATAAAGATATGGGATGGTAATTTGAAAATAAATAAATAGAGGAATGACCTTGGTAACTTTAAAGGCAGCTGTAATAGTGTAATAGGGATGCAATCAGTTTGATAAGAGAGGCAGGGATTTCATCAGGGCCTGGAGAAGAATTTTTAAGGTTTGCAATAATGTCAAGGACTTCGGAAGTCTTTACAGGCTCAAAAACATTTAAAGGAGCATACTCTTCATGTATATAATCACATTAGTTATACATAAACAACTTAATATTTAAATATTAATATGATAATTAGTTTGGTAACTAGCAAAATCTCAAACAGTTATTTATTTTGAGTTAAATATTTTTAGTGTATTTTTTAACCCCATAGGAGCATCTTGTGGTGGATAAGCAAAGTGCAGTTTTTCACAATACACACAATAAAAGTTCTTTTAAGGATGTTTTTGCAATTGTTGTTATTTTGTCACTAATGCGCCCATTTTTGACCTGATGTGGACTTGGTTCTAACCTTGTGTTTAGTTCTGGTCCATGTATACAGTAGTTTTGCGTTTAGTTCTGGTTTTGTCTCGGGTTTTGTCCCAATTTCATTATGGTGAATGTGCAAGTGTGACATTAATTTGGTCCAATTTAATTGTAACAGATATATGGTCCAATTAAATTTGTAAGAAGATATTAAATGGATGCTGCACAATTACAAAGTATTATAAAAGATTAAAATTTTGTTTTGCATTACCATACTACTGTGCATTTTGTACATTACTTACTTCTAAAGTATTGTGCCAGTCCAAGAAGCAACCCCACAGCCTGGTTGTTGTCATCTCCTGAACTGCACGGAGCACTCAGCACCAGGGCCTCTGTCCGTGGAGCTCTGGGGGCTCGGAGGATTCCATATACATTTGTGCCTTGTACCATCTGCATTCAAAAGTTCAATTCATATTTATAATTAAGTATACATTTTTGTCTATTGTGTATATAGCACACAGCTGTCAAATGAACTCACATATCTCTCTTTGTTTTCATCTGGGAAAGGAAGGGTGCGAGAGAAACGTTGGGTGAAAACTTCCAGCCCACGAGCCTTCATGGCCTTCACCAGCCAATCCACTGGCATACGACTGAAAAAGACAAATTAGAACACACATAGAACTGCCATTTATCAATTAGAAGATAGATTTTTTCCAACAAAAAATATGAAAAATAATTATTACTCATCCGGTAAAATAAATAGAATATTGTTCAGTTTGTGTAAGTAAGTGGTGAGGCTTAATTATGATATATAACCTGTTGTAAATTGATTAGTTCTAGTTATCGTACAAGTACAATGCAATTACAATACAATCATTCAGCACCATTGAATTCTGAACTGATCTCACCAAAATGTTGTGTGAGGGTTGTACATTAAACCAAATATGGAATTGCCTTGCATAATGTAATGTAATGTAATGTAATGTAATGTATAGATAGATAGATAGATAGATAATAGATAGATAGATAATAGATAGATATTCTTTCCTCACCCAGCTTTCCTCTTGTGTGCTCCAAACTCTCTGCCTGTGGCCAGAGCCCTCTCTCCAGCCGGGAAACGCTCCTCTACCATAGTGGAGCCCATGGCGTTCTCTGACATGTACGTCCGCAGAGTGAAGGGCTCAAAAGCAAGCCCCATGAACCAGGCCACACCCGCCATGTAGCAGACCACACTGAAGGCAGCATGTGAAAGAGGATCAGAATCACTGAATCCTGGCTGCATGTTGGAGCACAATGTAACTACTGAGGACCTACCATATCGGAGCATTGAGACGGGTGAGAAGAGTGATCAAAGCCCTTCTCCTGTTTGGGTCAGACAGGAGCCCCATATTCTATCTCAAAGATCAAAGAAGTCAGCTTTATTGTTAATTCTGCCATATGTGTTCAACATACAGTGAATCAAAATTTCGTTTCTCTCTGGCCAGGTAGTGCAAAAAAGACAGTGTACAAAATACAATATAAAGACAAAACACAACAAAAACTATCTAAGACAGAGATCTAAAGTTAAACTAAAGTCTAATATCTAAAATCTTAAAGCAGTGCAACATAATAAATAAATACCTATATACAGATGTCCAAAAGTGTGCAGTGTGCATCAAAAATGTGCAATGGAAGATACAGCAGTGAAATGGTATTGTGCAATAGAATGTGCATTGAAGTTAATCTGGTATACAAAATACAAATAAAATTCGACTCAGCATTGCACAATATTTGCTTCTGATTTACTGTCTTAAAATATACACAGTATGTCATAATCTTATCAAACCAAGTGTGATTTTAGTACCATTGCTCTACAGTGTAATAGCCTCTGTGCTACCATTCATTTACACACTGTCTCTTGCAGGCGTCGGCCTCAATTACACTTTAAAACACTATACTATTTGTGAAACTGATCATTTATCTCTTAAATTATTAATTTAATTGAAATATAAATGAAGACATACCTATTTACACCTTACAGAGGGTGACATCCAGCTATAAAAGATGAAGATTTTTCCTAAGCCAGATGCTGCTCGGGCTACTGCGCAGCTACTTCCTTGTTTCCGAGGGGCAGAAAACCTGACGGACGGGAAACTGCTCGGACCACAACATGGGACCGAAGATAAATAACAGTTTAAAAATGTCTCGAATCCAAACGCTGAGAGCTTTGGTGAATTAGCGTCTGATTGCGGCTGCTGAAGAGATATTTGGGCTGTTTGAAAAGAGCACAGCGGAGTATGAGGAACTGTGTCACTACAAACAGGAAAACCAGAGGAGAGCTTGTGGACTCTAGCGGCTCCTGGAGGTCTTCGTTGTGTCCCGGTAAACTGCAGATGTTTGTTATAATACAGCGAGTTCTGTTAGTCAGTAAAATGATTAGGTTCAACATTTGTGCATTTATCTGTTAGATATTTCACGGAAAGGTTCAGTAAAGCTATATGACATAATTTCATTGTTCAGGTGTTCTAAACAGTCGCAATTTCCACCGGTCAGCAGAACTAAATGGAGACTTTTGGCTTAACGACTTGAGGTTTTGATATTTGGGGAAAATTATTTTCAATAAGACATGACAAGTATATTTTTAAGTTTTGACATGGTTGTGATCTTTGCATTTTTTAAAATACAATTTTAATATTTATTTTTGCAGATTGATTCAATTTAATAAAAATATTGATAAATGAAACCATGTTCTTATGTGTACTATTTAAAATGATTCACAGCAATAAGAGTACTTGGTCTAGTCACATTTATTGAAAAACAAACAAGTATAGTTATAGGAATGCACTGACGTATTTACACTTGAACTTCTTTGTGTCCATTTCAACGCTTTTTAATCCATTTTGATAAAGATGTGGCATAGGTGACCAGTGACACAACTGTGTTGTAATTCAGATGAAGTCCACATTCTCCTGACAGCTGTAGCCCTTCAGTCTCTACTGAGCGCTGAAGCTTCTTGCAGATGCTGTCGCACGACCTCATCCAGCACCTTGCTCACACCTTTACAGGCAGTCATTGCAGCCTCGATCATTTTTTCCAGATGATCTTGATGTAATCTGGCATCCATCTGGAGTAGTGCGATTTGCCCACTGCGGGGCAGCAATGCTAATGCCAGTGAGCTGACCCCTCCGTTTTCTTCTGTGTAGCACAGGTCAGCCAGCGGCGTCTCATCCACAAAACCCACGGTGCAAGCGCAAACATAGTCCCTCATTGGGATCCCCGCATCAATCACTGCCAAAGTTGCAGCATTTACACACACACTGTAGTTTCCCCCATCTGCCTGTAGGATCTGGAGAAAGAAACAAGTTTAAAAATATGTTCTTCCATCTTTAGTTTATTTAGTTCTATTATGATGCAATCTGTAATGCTGCATAGACTGTACAAGGGCTGAGATTTAATGTGTCTGGTGTGTCTGATTTAAGAATATTACCAGTCAGTCACCCAAAAGTATTAAAATGTTATGTTTTATAGCTAACATAAATAGCAGGAATAAATCTCAGGAATAGAACATTGTTTATCCTGCCTATTGTAGGACTATAGAATTATATAAACTATATATTAAAAGACGGTGTACACTGTAGACTTGAAGCTTACAAGTTATTCTAAGAAAGGTCGCATCTGACTCACCAAGCCCAATCAAATCCATGACCGGTCCCACTTTAAAGGGATATGCCACCCCCAGGTAAAATTTGGGCATCTCCCCACAGTCCAGAGACTAAAATAAGTGGTGGAAAGCGTTTTCCTGCTCACCCAGCCATTGTCCGAGTCGGTCGCCA
Source organism: Paratrypauchen microcephalus (assembly GCA_036785185.1). NCBI lineage: Eukaryota > Metazoa > Chordata > Actinopteri > Gobiiformes > Gobiidae > Paratrypauchen > Paratrypauchen microcephalus. The sequence goes on along the minus strand of JAVJIX010000021.1, from coordinate 2,823,388 downwards.
CTGACCGCCGCGGTATCTGGTGCTCCTCCGCCTTAGACTGGAGTCTAACGTCGCCAGAGAAAGATTTCGGCCAAAAGGAATTAATTTGCTCGATGCGTTTCCCAATTACTTTGTGTGTAGTGCGCATTCATATCGAGTGCAAATAAATGTGCAAATCAACACGGAGAGCTTGCCTTGGTCATTTTGGGTGGGAACTATTTTCCAGTGCGCAAGAATACAGCCGTATCACGCAGCACGCTGCCAGGGGAATCCCAGTTACGCACCTGGAAGGGAGTTCCCCTGTTGCACAACGTGGTGCGTGATACGGCTGTATTCTTACGCACTGGAAAATAGTTCCCACCCAAAATGACCAAGGCAAGCTCTCCGTGTTGATTTGCACATTTATTTGCACTCGATATGAATGCGCACTACACAGAAAGTAATTGGGAAACGCATCGAGCAAATTAATTCCTTTTGGCCGAAATCTTTCTCTGGCAACGTTAGACTCCAGTCTAAGGCGGAGGAGCACCAGATACCGCGGCGGTCAGTGGCGACAGACTCGGACAATGGCTGGGTGAGCAGGAAAACGCTTTCCACCACTTATTTTAGTCTCTGGACTGTGGGGAGATGCCCAAATTTGACCTGGGGGTGGCATATCCCTATCATTTTTGAGGTGACTCTACGATTGCAGGACTACCCCATGTCTGACCTTGACAAAGATGTCTATCTGGGAGCGTGGGTAGAGCTGGGTCAGGATCGCTGCCTCAAAGGTCTGTTTTAGATGGAGGCTCATCTCTGTGGACTTCTTGTCTCCGTGAGGTCTCCTTTTTCTCTCTGCTGTGCTGAATGTTGCCATGCTGTACTGACAGTTGATAACAGCACGATCATGAAGAGTACGGCTGCGGGATCCTCTCATCTGGGATATAAGAAAAGGAAGGGGAAAAGCAGGAAATATCATAGATTGTATCAGTTTGTTTACTCTTTACTTGTTGCTCTAAGAGTAGCAACGCACAGGGAACCACTCAGCTTAACAAATAAAGTATAGACAGTATATAATGTGCAAGTGCACAGTTACGTCTGTGTTTTTGACCAAATCTGCAGTAATAAGCTTTGAGCTGGTGTATTCTTGCACAATACAAGCTAATTGATTCCGTTTTACCCATTTTGACCAAATGTTTATATCATAATACTAGTATAATAATAAGAATAGTACTTGAAATAAGCAACTTTTACTTGTATGGAGTAATTTTGTAACTGGTTGTACAGTGGTACGCCTCCTAACGCTAATTTAGTACAATTTTTAACATTTGAGACCAGCATAATCATTACAGGACTTAAAAGATGCAATTGATGAAAACAAAACTAAATTCTTTCTGACATGTTCTGTGTGCAAAAGCAGTAGGAGTAGCTGTGCGGCTAAGCTAACTTGGTGCTACTTACTTCATGTGGACCGTAAACGACAGCCAGAGCTTTGGTGTTGCCCTGCTCGATATAAGCCGACCCGTCCGCCTGAGCGAACACTCCCATCCGGGCCTGGACTTTCCGCAGCTCGTTGGCTTTTCTTCCATCCAAACGATATCCCTGGTCCGACAGCAGCTCCAGACCCGCCATGTTTCCGAATTCCCACGTGGGCTGCTAAACTACATTACCCAGAAATCTCTTCGTAACGACTAGATTCACAACCCCTGTATTTTTGTTTTGTTTTTAGTAATACTTAACAATTTACTTACATGCTATGCAAAAACTTTGAATTATTTTAAGTTTTTCACTTTTGTTTCAACCCTCCCAATCCACAACATAGACATAATTAAACACTTTTAAAAATAAAATTTATTAGCATCTCTAATGTGTATAAATAAAAACATATGAAACAATGCTTATACGTATAATGTAATGAGCTTAACAATGACAGGGTTACATGTGATACAAAGGAGCAATCCTCACTTTATTCAGCCAGTGTATGGTATGAAAAAGTGTGGAATAAAACCAAACCTTCAAACATGAATACCTTAGGGTTGACATTCTTTAGATGAGAATAAAATCTGTTGGTGGGTGATAAAAAGGGACATCATAAATATATTTCTTCCCATTTATTTAATTTTTTTTCCACATCTTTAATTATATTATAAACTCTGCCTTAATGTTTAAAGTTTCTTTAACAATGTCCAGGCACAAAGCCAAAACATTTACATTACTCCAATAAAGGGATTTCATTCTTTTCCACTGAGTCAATATGGTTCCAAATGTAACAACGGTCTTCAGAAGCAGACCTGAAATACTGGACCAATATGACAAGGCAGGGCTGCACTGTACCATTGTGGACATGCCTACATATTCATACCACTGAAGATGCACTGAACTCTCTTTACATTTGCTACAGTTGCCTGCCCATGGCTGATGTGGCATAGGCTACTTGCTGTTTGAAGGTTTACACACCAAACACACAGCTTAATAACTTGCGCAAAAAAACAGTTCAATATTATAAAACTAGACTTTTATAATCACAATCTTTAATGATACTGAATATGACCATGTGCTCCAGATACAGTGCAGCTCTACTACTAGCCTATATAAGGTTAGTCACAGCAACAAAAAGTAGATACAAACATGAACATTTTAACTAGCAGACCCAGAAGGATCAAAAAAATAGACTTCATGTGTTTTTTCACTGATGTAACAGTTTGTCATTGACTATAATGGCTTGCTGTGCCTAGGTCCAAACACCAAGAAGACAGATGCTTCTTTGGATCTGACCGTTGGGCTCTCTAAGGCAAAAGCAAAGAAAGGAACAAAACCTCTCTTCTGGTGTCTTCCGATGAACTAGATTTGGTCATGATTTCAAAAAACACTCAATGTGTTCAATAATGTTTTACACAACTGACATGATATGCACATATGACAATACTAGCTCTGAAAGCGGGCCATTGTAACAGACCACCTGACATAGACTTAAACCTGCATATCAAACCTCCACACAACTTCAGTTACTGTGCATGGGCTATCATTGGCCTTTGTCTCAGTTTTTTCTCAAACTGAAAAAAAATCTCACATTTCAAAAGGGGTATACAACATCCAAGACTAACTGCTTGAAAGTAAAAAACAGTGAAGGTAAAAAAGTAAAAGTGGTGTGTCTGCTGTTAAAGCAGGTGACAGTGAAGATTATCGGCACCAGAGGATCATGTAGAGCTGTATGGAATGAAGGACTATGGTGTAGATCTGAAAAGAAGAAAACCAATGGTCTCTGCTCCATCCCAAAGTCTTTTGAAGAGTGCAAAGATCCCCTTATTTCCCTGATATATCCACGGTCACTCATCTTAAAACTCTGCAAACTCCTTGGCGCATTTTTCTGTTACAGACACGCGGATCTCCTCCTCTTCATAGTCGTCGAAGTTGCTGGTGTCCCCTGGACCTCTGCACTTTGGTATGAATGGGGCTTCCACCTTGAAAAGACAAAATACAAATGTATATGTTAAAAAGCTGCCAAGTAGATATTTAAAAGACACTGTATCTGATTTTTAGGGTCTTAAAATGTGCAGAACAGAACTAGTTCATTTTGAATCATGTGCAGTAGTTCAGAATTATTCCTCACATCCTAATTATTCACAGCAATGAGTTTACAGTGAACCCTTGTTTATCGCGGGGGTTAGGTTCCAGAAATAGCCCGCAATAAGTGAAATCCGCGAAGTAGAACAATTTTATATTTTACAATTATTCTACATGTTTTAAGGCTGAAAACGCTTCACCAGACACATTATACACCTTTCTGAGACTGGTATTAACATTTTTCTCTTGTTTAAACACTCAAACTTTTGTAGATTTTCATTAAAATATATTAATAGTGGGGGGGGGGGGGGGGGGGGGGGGACGTGACATGCGGACACGTGCGCGCGGACACGTGTGCGCAGACACGTGCGCGCGGACACGTGTGTTTGTTTTGGTACCACATATCCATGCCATGTGCGAAAGTCGAGTGGAAAGCGACCTGGATATCATTTTGGGCAAGACTCAAGCCAATGCCAACAGTGCCAAACCGCTAACAGACGCCTCTGAGCACCAGTCCTCACCACAAGACCAGGTAAGACTAACCTGCGCTCACAAGAGTTGGTTGCATTTCACCCCGGCTCCAAAATCAGACCGCTATCAATGCGTCGCCAATACTCCACAGTTCTCTAGGACGGGGTCGGGTTCGTTCTCTCAGCGTGACGGGGAAGAGCCACTGTCTCCTCTGTGCGCGCGAGTGTCCTCCCCCCGCTGCGGGCTCCCTCGAATGTGGCTCTCCCCGCTGCGGCTCCCCCGGACGCCGCGCGGCCAGGCGCCAGGCCCGTCCATGTTGATTCTTGGCTCTTCCATTTGTCCGGCTCGCACTCAGTCTCTTCCATGGCTCGTGCAAGTAAACAAAGGCCACACCTCCTGTCACCCAGGCGCTCTCGTGAAGGACATCTGAGACTCTGTCCCTACCATCCCTGGTCTAGACCTGGTTTAGTCCTGGTTTAGTCCTGGTTTAGACCTGGTTTAGACCTGGTTTAGTCCTGCTTTAGACCTGGTTTAGTCCTGGTCTAGTCTCTTAGCTAATCAGGGCGCAGGACAGAATGTTACACTGTAAAAAAAAGTTACACTATAAAAAAAATTGGAAAAAAAAAAAAAAAAAAATTGGAAAAAAAAATCCGCGAAACAGCGAGGCCGCGAAGAGTGAACCGCGATACAGCGAGGGTTCACTGTATAAGTGCTTTACAGTGCTTTCAGAGACCAGAGCAGAGTTTTATCGTCATGGTAAATCAATAACAACTAGCAGGATAAACACTTACTACCTGATTATTAGACAATAAACAGACTTATTTTGACCTTAAGAGCTACTTGTACAATATATCCGTACTGGGGCAAGACAAATAGTAGTAAACCCTCCCCAGAGTACACAAGACTTATCATACAGGCAGACATGAAACAAATACATCTTTAGATAGTAGAAAGTAAAAAGTCAAAGTAGCATTCCCTCTCTGAAATTCAATTGATCTGAAAGGAACCGAACACAAAACAAAAGTTGACCCACTATGATACTGTGCGAGGTGTTACATCCACTATCCCTCATTTACTGTATTTATCAGTGTTTAGGCTTACTCTGAAGTCAATGATAAAACAAGAAATATATGGGACAAGCTGAGAGCAAAACTAAAGGATATTAGATTTACTATCTTCTCTTATTGATGATGACGCACTTCATTTAGCCTACTCACTCCACATTGAGAAAAGTGAGTTTGAAATGAGGATAAATATCTTGAATCAAAACAAAAAAAAATCTGTAAGATAGACAAATATTATGGCCCACAACTAGGCCTTTGGTCATTTAGTTAATTAATCCTGTATTAGGTGACTCATTAGTTTATTTAGATTAAGAATTTATATGGGACAACAGCAGAAAGCAGAATTTAGTGAATGAGCTAGCTAACTGAAGATTTTTTTTACATATCCATCCATCAAAATTTTAAAAGAGTCTACTTTTCCTTTCAACTAATTCAAATTTTGGTCAACTTGGGCACCACAGACCAACTACACGACTAATGGCCTACAACCCTAGATGCCACACATTAAAAGGGATAGTGTGTGTTTTTTATGTTAATCTGTATGGGTTTCCTTCTAAAAGTTACATGTGTTGACACTGGCTTACCTCTGACAGTTTCTACTCAGCCCGGTTCGGCTCGCGTTCTGGAGCCCACGTAATTAGGTCCGGTAACTTTGCGGGGATATGAAATTATGCTTGTTTTCCTTCTCAAAACAAAACATTTGTCTGAAAGGTGATATATTTGCGTCCGAAACAGTTTACAAGTTAACATGGGTGTAGTGATACGAGTCGAGAGAGACAATACACGAATGCGAAATACGCTGCTGGATTTTTCGTGGACAACTGTTTCGGACACAAATATATCACCTTTCGGACAAATGTTTTGTTTTAAGATAAGATAAGATATGCCTTTATTAGTCCCTCAGTGGGGAAATTCCAGCGTTGCACAGCACAAAAAAGTAACGTCCGCCTCTGCGCGTCCTTCGTAGCAGCTCCTCCGGCGCACAACTGCGCCGCGCAGCGCACATAGCAACGCACATAGCAACGGTGAAAAAGTCAAAATCCAAAAACAAGCTTTATTTCATATCCCCGCAAAGTTACCGGACCTAATTGCGTGGGCTCCAGAACACAAGCCGAACCAGGCTGAGCGGAAACTGTCAGAGGTAAGCCAGTGTCAACACAACAACTTTTAGAAGGAAACCCATACAGATTAACAAAAAAAAAAAAAAAAAAAAAAACACACACACACACTATCCCTTTAAAGGTGCACTATGTAATTTTTCTGGTGAAGGATCCGCTACTCAATTGTCTGCATTAAGATGTTCTCGTTTTGCCTTGAATGTTCCACAAAATGTAATTTAAACTTAAAGGTCCCATGACATGGTACTTCTTGATGCTTTTATATGGTGCCTTAATGGTTCCCTAATACTGTAAATGAATCCTTCTTCAAAATCAACACTCAGTGTATGAGAAAGACACATGTACACAGTCAGAGTCAGAATCTCTCTGTCTGAACGACTCATTCTGGGCCTTGTTGGTTGAATGCAAATGAGAAGGACACAGATAGGGTTAGAGGAGCGGGTGGGGGGGGCCAAATGCACCGCTGGGGCGCTGCTCTGTGCACTGTCTCCCACTTCCGCGTTTTAAGCGTAAAGGAAGAAAGGAGAGGCATTTCAATGAAAAAAACACATTTTCACAGAAAATAAAATTAAACCACTGCTGTTTCAGAGGTCCAGAGGGTCGGGTAAAGGACTTCCGAGCCTAGAAACACTCGCACGTGCCTCCAGGCAAATTTTAAAAAACGCATTTCGCATTGCGTAGCTCCTTCGCGGTCCAAACTCTCTGGGTGTGATTTCCAGAGACAGGGGGTGGACATCCAGATGGTGGTGGAACTGCATTTGCATTTCTTTTTTCGATGTTACGTAAGCTGTGCAGAAAAGGATCGCAAATGCTCAGTTTTACACATTTCGCAACTTTGGGGTGGGGGGGGGGAGGGAACATTAACGTTCAAAAACCTCAGAAAGTGAAAATTTCATGCCATGGGGCCTTTAACTTCCATACATTTAATTACAGGCGTTTTTATTGTTCCAAAATACCTTAAAAACCATGACCAAGACAAGCAAGGTGAAGACCCTCCACCAGAAGTCACATGGTGTACCTCTAAAGCAGTCACTAAACATCACAACACTTCACACAACAAACATCACAAGCATCAACAAAAAACATACAAGAAGCTTGCCAGCATCTAATTTAATCTGATGACAGGTCAATGCCATGCAATCCAGATCCAGCATAACGACAACTATTTCGATTAATCAAAGCCGCCCATTATGAGTCTTCCAGGCTAAATAGATGGTGGTTCTCGTCATTTGGACGCTCACTGGCACCATGACTGCCGTGTGAAATCAGCTAAGCTCATAAGCAAACAAAACTCTCCATGTTCCCTATTCACAAGAACATAATCACCATAGATAACCATAAAGCATTAAGATAACTCATATTTGCCTATTAGTCATAAGTCATATTTGTGTATAGTTGAACTTTTTTGCAGCATCACAGTAACTAGTATGCAACTAGTTCAAAATCTATAAATCAATATCTAATTAACTTTGTTTTTACAGGGGCAACAGTGTAGTGATCTTGCCTTTCGTTCGTAGATGGCGATCCAGTCCGTTGTGGCGAACCATTTGTGTCCTTTGATGTCGCTGACGCCATTTTTCAGGTTGCCATAACGTTTGGTGAGATCGACCTGCAGTAGGTTTCTCAGGAGATCCTTTAAGTCTGAGCTGAAGTGAGAGGGGAACCGTACCTACACACAAAAATAAATAAAAAATAGTAATAGCAATTCAGGTTCAGAGTTTTTGATGCAAATAGAGTGAATGAATGCCTTTAAAATACCTTTCCAGACACAATTTTCTCATAGATCTGAATGGGCTGATCTGCAAAGAATGGAGGATAGCCTGCTGCCATTTCATAGATGAGGACTCCCAGGGCCCACCAGTCTACAGCCTTGTTGTAGCCCTGCAAAGGACAAGCTTATTACTATTTTACAATGGTTTATTTCAGGTCTCTATACTCCACGCAGGGGCTCAGAAAAAAAATCATGTCTTACTCTATAAACCAAAAGATAGAAATATTATTTACTTTATACCTTCCATATTTGTTATTCAAAAGATGCAAATGTATGCCCATTTAATATAGGTTGTACCTCGTAATAATGGTAAAAAAGTCCAGTTCTTTCAAATGTTATCCAATGTTTGTCTATTCAGTGTCATTTGATAGTTGTTGAAAGTTAGATGTTTTCTAACTTTCAACAATTAACAACAACTTTCAACCAAGACTGAGCAAAAGAACAAACAAACAAAAAATCTTTCAAGTTGATCAAATTTTGATGATTTTAGTTTTTGATAAGAAAATCTAAACTTCTTTCAATATTAATTTCTACAACATTAACAATACAGATTACTACCTCAAAACGTCTGAACTCTGCTTCAAACTGCATAATTTTACCGACAGAGAAATTGACTATGGACCTCGGTTAAAAAACGTCCTAGTTGATCATTGACAATTTGAAATGACTGAATCTCAATCATGATTAAAATAAAAAAATATATATGATTGAATCCACAACCCCATTTTCAGCTTACTTACTGTAAGGACAATAACATTCAAAGTGAAATACAGGAAATGGACACTGTATACTGTATTACTGTAGCAGTAATTCTATATCCGTACTTTGCTCAGGATGATTTCTGGTGCGAGGTACTCCGGTGTCCCACACAACGTCCAGGTCCGACCTTTTACCCTCTTGGCAAAGCCGAAGTCTGTCACCTGCTCAAACAAGCACATTTCACATTTTTGAGAGTTCAACTTTTATAATAATCTAATGATATGATTTGCTCACCTGAATGTAGCCATGGTGGTCGATGAGGAGATTCTCAGGTTTCAGATCTCTGTATATGAGATCTAGTGAATGGAGGTACTCAAATGTCAGCACTATCTGGGCAGCATAAAATCTTGCATGTGGTTCACTGGAAGAATCAAAGAATTTTAGAAAAAGCCAATGTCCAATGTTAAAATGTGCATTATATAACTTTTCTGGTAAATGGTCTGCCACCTTCTGTGTCCATGGAGATGACACTTTGAATGGAATGTTCCAGCATTTTATTGCCCAAAAACATCCACTCTTGGTGTGAGCAGGTCACCTCTTCACAGACCTGACATGTAACTTGTGGAGACAAGCAGGTGACGCCACTAGGTCAGATCTGTGTAGAGGTGACAATACTCTAGACTCATTTCCATAGGAGCGTTACAGGGCAGACCCAGAGTGTTCCGACTGCGTAAAGTAATCTGTACTGAGGTTCCAAAAGCACCGCTGGAGGTACTACTTTCCAAGAGGGTCTGGTGTGGGTTGTGCAGTGTTGTATAGTAACGAAGTATTAATACTTCACTACTGTACTTAAGTACATTTTGGGAGACTTTGTACTTTACTTGAGTTTTAAAAAAAATTACAACTTTTACTTTTACTTCACTACATTTCCGAATTTAATTGTGTACTTTTACTCCGATACATTTTCAATGTGCCGTTTAGTTACTCGTTACAAAAAAACCCTCTACTGACAGCATAACATAGCATAGAAATTAACTTTGTGTGACATTTTTTCGGTTACACAAAGCGTATTTGACGATGTTGGAGCTAACAGGCTACCTAGCTTTTTCGGCTCAAGGGAAGGCATAGCTGTAGGCTAAGTGTAACGAATGAGAAAGGCGTTTCATGGATATCACCAAACCCAATATCTTTGACAGTGCTCCATATGACACAAAACTACCATGGGTGAGCCGAACATGGTTGCCTGGAAGAATCCATGACTCATCGCTGTACCAGCGAGTGAGTCTGGTAACGCTTGGTCCAAAATGCGCTGCGGTTGCACGTAGACAGACAGCTAAGTGAACCAATCAGAGATTGCGCCATCTTGATTCAAAACTGAGGCGGAACTTCCGCTGCCTAAGAGTGACTTTGCGGGCAAAGGCGGGGGCACTGACGTCACCATCTTTGAACGAATCAGAATCGCGAAGTCCGTTTGGAACCGGAGGAGCGAGGGTGGATGGAGGGTGTCCAAATGGTATCGCGGTGTATAGGAAATACAGAGAGATATCATTTGGCTGGCCAGGTAACGAACATGGTGCTTTACAGTAGAATTAAGGGCCCAATTGCAAAAAAAACCCCTCTTCCTCCAAAAACACTCCTTCAATGGTGTTATGTATGCCTTATTTTCAGCACTGTTATTTTAAAAAAAACAAAGGTTTATTAAATTGAGACTGCCTTTGCTTGATACTTTTACTTGTACTTTTAATTACATTACTTGAGTACATTTATTTTTATATTACTTGTCATACTTGAGTAAAAGTCTTAAAGTATCTGGAACTTCTTGTACTTAAGTAACATTTCAGTCAGTGACTTCGACTTTTACCAAAGTCATTTTTGGGAGGGGTACCTATACTTTTACTTGAGTTTGATTTTCCAGTACTTTATACAACACTGGGGTTGTGTTTGGGTGATGTCAGTTGCTCATGCAGCAAAGCCCTGCCCCTGAACCTGTAGCTGTGTCCAGCGCATGGAAACGCAAAGTAAACCAGTGGAAGAGAGGCATTTGGCAATAAAATGACCTGTAGTTGTTATACAGTGGAACATTTGAGGCAAAGCAACATTATCTCAATGCACACAAGCAGGTGGCGAACCCCACACTAGAAAGTAATGACTATTCATTATTTTTCCATACCTAAACCTGCCAATTCGTCTTAGGTGTGAAAACATCTCCCCACCAGGAACATACTCCATCACCATGTACAAGTTGGAGTTGTCCTAAAAAAGAAAAAAAAGAAAAGAAAACCTCTTAGAACACAGTACTTAGAAATAGTAGAAATATGCCACAATTCATTTTCAAAGAAGATAAGTTTACCTTAAAGGCATACTCGAGTTTGACAAGAAAGGGGAAGCTCACGGCCTGTAATATCCTCTTCTCATTTAGCGTGTGTTCTATTTGCTTGAGTTTCACCACCTGACAGAACAAGAGAACATGACCTCAAAGTGTGATGGACCAACAGCACAATGGAAAAAGGAGTAGGTCATCTCCGAGTTTGAACTAAAAACTTTGGCATCTGATAAACTCTACCCTACAAAAAGATGGCAGTTTGAAAGAGGTATTTTTTAAAACTACTACTATAGACTTAGACAAACTTTATTGATCCACAATGGAAATTGTTTTACCATGTTCAAATTCACTCAGTAATTCCTTGTGATTTACCTATTTCATCAACACTGCTTAGTATATCACAATTGAATTTAAAGGTCCTATATTACACACTTTTGATTTTTTTGTGAGCTTTAAGCCATATTCTAATGATGTTGCCTCCTCAAAAACATACCTGAAGTTGTGCGTTTTATTTTTATTTTTTTTCCACACATGTTTGAGTAATCCTGGTTTATTAGTCTGTCTACATCTCCAAAGATCAAAATGCTTTGTTTAGTGGAAATTCCTGGGCTAAAATGATCCAACTGATTCTAGTGAAGGTGTGTGGAATTTAAAAACACAGTGGAGCACTTCCTGTATTACCACATGGCATCACAAGTTGGAACATAGTGTGTTCCATTTGAGAGAAGGATTTGCGTGTTAAACTTGTGTGAATTAAACAAAACACAACTCCAGGTATAGTTTTGATGAGAAAAGAGCATTATAACAAAAACGCGTAATATGGGCCTTTTAAGTTGGAGAAATTATCAAATGGCAAAGGCTGTATACATCAAGATATTAAAATGTCCTGTAATAGTTCAGACCTGTACAAACAGGCCTTGAGATACATGAGATTCTTGTATTAGTTTATCAGTTCATATTTCAGCCTTCTCTCAAATGTTAATCCTCCTGGAGATGTGTACACTGTGTACTTTGAACAAAATTATACTTTCTAAGCATATTGCAAATCTAATACCAATAATACAGAACATTGCAATTGTTTTTTCCCAAAGTTGTGCAGCCCTGATTGCACTATGTTGATCAATTCTCAGGCGAGCCAAAAAAAATCTATTTATTTTGTTGTAAAATGAGTCTAGCTCACTTTCACCTCAATTTGCAATGATATAATCCCAGAAACATGGTCTGTATGTAATGCACTGTTTTTGTTTAACTCTAGGAAACAATTTGTATATTTTTCAGTTTTTCAGTGCTGGAATTTTGTTACAGAATTAGGATTAGAGCTGACCTGGCAAACCAGTCTGTCTATCTGCTTTGTTTTTGTATAGATCTTTTTTTTTTTTTTTTTTGCTAAGCATTTTATTTAGATTATACGCATTTATAAAGGGACATCATAAAAGAGAAGTTAGTGAGTGAGAGTTATGTGAAGATTTGGTATTTAATTGTAAAAAGGCAGATTAAAACAAATGATTCGCAAATGTAATGCTTAATCATTCTTTATATAAATACATTGTTTCGTGGTACTTTTTCTTCCTCAATTGTTGTTTTTGCATGAACTCCTGTGCAGGTGTAGTCTTCTGAGTGTAGTTTGGGTCAGATACATGGCTAGAGCTTCTGCCACACCCCCTTTTTAGTCAAATAATTCAATAGTAGGACAAGTCTTCAGTTGACCAAGCATTTCTTTAGTCGATTACAGCCCTATATTAGAAAATAAAATGTAGACACTTTACCTTCTGCTTGTCCAAGATTTTCATGGCGTAGTATTGCTCTGTTCCTTTGTGTTTGACGAGCATGACTCTGCCGAAGGAGCCGGTGCCCAGGGTTTTTATTCTGTCAAAGTCATCTAGGCACGTTGTGCTCTGTGGAGGCAATACAACACGTCACACTGTTGACAAAAGTAAGCGCTCTTTTTAAACAGTGGTTCCCCAGTGGTAGTTGAGCGGGTAATTATGGGCCATAGAATTAATTTGATTCAATCACCAAATTTAAATGTACAAGTGAATAGGCCTGTTACGATAATTATAATATCAATGCACAATATATTTTGGGGTTAAATATGTATATGCGTATACAACTTCTTTGCAATAATGGGGAGATTTTAACAATTCTTCTGTACTATAAGATCTGAGCTGTACAGATTTGAATAAATAACCTCTATGGCTAATTTTTGGTTCATTCTGCTATTTATTTGCTACAGCGTTGGCTTATTAATGATATTGTATATTTAAACATTTATTGGGATTATCTTGCTTTGTGTCTATGGCATAAAATGGTTTAAATATTATAGTTTATCGCAATATTTCTATGTAGCAATATATTCAGGTTCAGAGTTTTTTATTGTCAGGCTTACAAATAAATAGGCTGGTGACATTCACTTGTTCAGCTCATTTACTTGTTTTTAACATTTTTATTTTTAAACATGCTAGGCGATGTATTGTTCTTTAAAAACCCCGTATTTAACATTAGAACAAAAAATACATTGATCTAAACTAATGGAATTAAGATCGAATCGAATGAGAAAAGGTAGATCCCCCAAAAAAGAACAAGAATATAATTAAAAACCACTGAAACACAGATTCTTCTTACCTGTGGTGGGCATTCCCATTTGCGTAAGAAGTCTTCTTTGGCTTTGGCTAGAAACTCTTTCACTACAATTAGACAGAAAGCACAGTTAGGGAAGGGAAGTGTCCTAAAATGTTTGTAATTTGAGAGAAAATTTGCAAATTGCTGACTGTCAGTTGGGAAAAGGAGAGTTTAGGATGTTTGAACAATGCTGAAGAGGAAAGGTGACAGGAAATTCAACTCTCATCTGGATATACATTAAAATTATACAGAAGGTAGCATTATTCTGATCCAAAAAGGTCACAAAACAAGACAAAACACAAAACATTCAAGTAGAGTGACCACCTCAAATATAGTAATTATTGTGACCTATATCAGCTTTCAATATATTGTAGATACCTTTTGTTATTATTTGTCTTATAGAATGTTATCTTATAGAAGTTTTATGCCACTTTATGTGAACCCCTTTTGTTTTTGTTTACATTGTCTTACTAACTGGTTCAGACATCACAGCATGTTTTTTTTAATTATTATTTCTGTATTGTTTGAGATAAGCACTGCACATTTTGAACATTTTAAGGTGTGTCTCAGTCAAGTTATTATCAGTTATTATTATTATCATCATCATTATCATGATCATTATCATTACAGCTATTATTGTTATTATTATTAAAAGGCCCTGTACTTGCTGCCTGCACCTCACTAAAGTGTTTAACTGTCAGACAGTCAAGCAGTGCACGTCAGCATGCTAGTTGCCGTTATATTTATCATCATGGGGACTCTGGTCTGGTCTCTAGGAGTAGTGAAAAGCTCTTATAAACTCACTGAGGCAAACAGTTACAATGCTGGTAATGCATAAGATAAGTGAGGAATAATTTTAGACCACGGAAAATCGTTTAAAATTAACTAGTTCTGTTTTTCACGTTTTAAGGCAGTAAATATAAAGGACATCGCCTTTAATTTACCTTTCATTGGAATTTCTTTTCAAGAAATATTGTCACTACATGGTTTATAGTCCCACATATTACATTTTGAAAAGAGTTCACAGATATTACAAAATTTCTCCCGTCCAACAGCAAGACAGGTGGTCACTCTACATTGAAGACAGGCATACAGGTGATGCAGGCCAAGATACTCTGATTTGGAGCAGTTAGTCTGAAACCAAACAACACTTGTATTATTATTAGAATTATTATTGTTATTTATTATTATAATTATTACACGGATGCTGGGCCAGAGCTTCAGCTGCATCACACATCACAACAGGGAAGCCTATAGGAGAACATACAGCCAGAAACAAGCAGACAAACCAATGTATGGGCAACACAGCAGACAGCAGATATCCAGATTGAGAGAATAGAGATAAAAACAAGGACGCATTATCAAAAGGCATGCAGAAGAGAAATACAAGGCAGACACACAGCTAGCAAGATGTCACAGCAATGCCAACAATGCTAATCTGACCATCTCTTTTGTTCTGAAGCGTACCAAATGTCTCTATAGTTCACCATAGTTTTGCAGGAACAATCACCCACACGGATGGGATGAAGAAAAGACAGGAGAGAGATAGTATACAAGTATAAGACAACAACATACATTAATGCAACATGGTGTAAAATGTAGTGAACGCAATGAGAAGTTGACAGTACAGTACTAGGCCTGTCACGATAACAAATTTTGAAAAGGTGTATTGTGTAGCTTTTTGGTAGGGGGTCCATCACCTGCTTCTTTCTATGGATATGTCATTGCTCTGACTGGAATGTTCCACAGTATGACATTAAACAGCTCTACCTTATTTTTATTAAATAACAAGTGGGTTTATACCTCAAATGTATGTAGGAAAAACAACATTCTGATTGTGAGCGGGGTTGCCTCTCCACAGATCTGAATTGTGACTTAGTCTGGTTTAGTCTCCATGAAGATAGAAAAGTTTAATGCCATACTGTGAAACATTCCAGACAAAGCAATAACATCTCCATGGAGAAAGGCATGTGACGGACCCTCCACCAGAAAGGTTTCATAATGCAGCTTTAATGAGGAAAATATAGACAATAAACATATTGGAAGTAATTTATGACACTAATGCAAGCATCCTAAAGCAGGATTACCCCCAAAAAACTATTTTGAATATTACGGTCATTGTATTGTTTAAAAAAAAAAAAAAAAAAAAAAAATCACTGCAACAGCAGCATGAAACACGTTAGTACTTAGTCTGCATCTGTAATAAGTCATAGAAGTTATTTTTTCAATCTTTTATGGCTTAAAGGTGCATTGTGTCACTTTATAAAACCAGCTGTAATTCAATAAATGCGTTTAATGTCATACTGTGGAACATTCCAAGCAGAGCAATGACATTTCCATAGAAACAAGAAGGTGACGGACCCTCCACCTTAAAAGTTACACAATGCACCTTTAAATCTTATTGTATAGCCAAAAAATAACCAAAAATGTCCCTGTAGTACAAAGAAAATGTACACACAATGAATATTAAACCTCCAAATATTCGTACAATGAATGATAAGTTGTTATCGCAATTATCGTGACAGGCCGACATAACACGCTGTGGAATTTCGATCGCCCTGGCAACGGTGGTTTTCGGAGAACAGGTGCGCTCAGAGTGACACGAGCTGCACATTTGTTCATGCATAGTAAGCCCAGATATAAAGATAAGCTGGAATACTGAGAATGCGATGTAATGCAGTACTGTTTGAATACTTGTAGAGTGATGCGATGGACATTTATAGTTGGAGTATGGTTTATGTACA
The DNA here is from genome assembly GCA_036785185.1 of Paratrypauchen microcephalus. NCBI lineage: Eukaryota > Metazoa > Chordata > Actinopteri > Gobiiformes > Gobiidae > Paratrypauchen > Paratrypauchen microcephalus. Next base: position 2,807,057 of record JAVJIX010000021.1, on the reverse strand, counting down.
CACAGTTGAGTACACTCTCCACTTGGACTTTGTTTGGAGTGGACACTGTTTATGTCACAGCGGGTTTGCTTGGGTGAGGGAGAACCATGGGAGGTGAACATCTGCGGACTGACAAGGACTAAATCAACAACATGGCTGGATACAAATACGCAAAACTAAGTACAGAAGTAAGTAAGAGGTGTTGAAATGTAATGAAGTAAAAGTAATAAAGTCATGTGATTAAGTATACATTTTAGGTATCCATACTTAAGTGGCTAATTTTAACTTTTACTTCACTAAATTTGAGGACAGGAATCTGTACCACTACAGGTAGACTGAAAAGTTAAAGTACTGTTTTATTATTGTTTGAGACCTGCTGGGATTTTCAACAATTTTGTTCTTTAACCAAACAAAAATAAGCAAATAAAAGCAGCTACAAAATATTATCAATTCAGTCGTAGGGACTTTAATACTTTTTTAATACTTTTACTGAAAGGAAAAGTAACGTTATTTTACAATCTGAGCCTTCTTTCGGTAATAAAACAAGTCGTTTGACTCACCCATAGCACGTTAGTGTCATTTGGAGCCGTTTGGTGAAAGTTATGTTGTAGCATATCCGTTAACATGAGTATTCGGGGCATTACTTTGCGGTCTCCAAATAACACAAACTTTAGCACTTTTCAAATCATAGAAGCCCGATGCCTTAATCTACGATTTCGTTTGAAGCAAAAGTGGCCTGTAATCCGAGATTTAGCCATAGTTTTCAGCTTTGCGTTTCATGTTTGGGTCCCGGGAGCTGATAGCACAGTCCGCGCATGCGCACTGGCGTCCTCATCTACTCGAAACTATGGCTAAATCACGGATTACAGGCCACTTTTGCTTCAAACGAAATCGTAGATTAAGACATCGGGCTTCTATGATTTGAAAAGTGCTAAAGTTTGTGTTATTTGGAGACCGCAAAGTAATGCCCCGAATACTCATGTTAACGGATACGCTACAACATAACTTTCACCAAACAGCTCCAAATGACACCAACGTGCTATGGGTGAGTAAAACGACTTGTTTTATTACCGAAAGAACGCTCAGATTGTAAAATAACGTTACTTTTCCTTTAAGTAGATTTTTTCATGTGATACTTTTACTTGTGTATTTTTTGCTCCGATATCTGTACTTTTACTTAAAAAAACAATTAAAAAATTGAGTACTTCTCCCACTACTGTAGAGAAGCAGCAATAGCTCACAGTACAATATCAAAGTACAAAAAAATAATGATTGCAATACTTTCAAGAGGTTGTGGTAAAATTGCATCTTATCATCTGATATTTCCCTTCCCTTATAAGCTTGAACAATGCACTTTGAATTTTGATGTAGCTTTTTAATATTTTAGCTCCTCAATCTTTGTATCATGTTTATTTCCAATGTGGTTTTTAACTACAAATAAACTAAGCTAACCTAACCTACAATTCTTCGTGTTACACCTTTTTAATCCCTTCATTATAGTATCCATTAATTATGACTAGTAGGAATGGATGATTTGGTCATTTCAAGTAACTTTCTCGTTCTAATCTAAAATATATTTTCTGTCACAGTGAAACATTAAAAGGTAAAACAGAACTACAGACCATTACTGCTATAGGTTCTAGGCATGGTGTATACAGTATTCTCAAAGAGCTGCCCACAACACAGTAGGGCAGCAAGCTATAATCTTGCACTAATAACTATTGTTCTTTGTGAATTTCATTATGCTTTGTGATTTAAAGTATAGAATCTTTTGAGCATTAGTGGAGCCGTTTTGTTTTTCTTAAGTTTTGAGTACATGATTCTGGTTTAGTGTTACAAACCTATATTATTATATATCTATGTTAATGTTAATGTTTCTAATGTTGTTTATAATAATGCTCAGTTCTTCTCTTAAACAAACAATGCTCTCTTCTACCTTGTGTGGTAAAACAGAAAGTGCTCCTCTGTGTTTTTAAACTCAATATATCTTCACTAGAATCATTTGGATGATTTCAGCCCAGGAATTGCCAATCTCTACTGAACTAAAAGGCAAATAAGGTAGCTTATTAATTAAATACCACTACATGACATCACACTGTGGAACAGAACATTTTAAGCTTTGGAGCTGTAGACAGACTAATACATATAAAGGATTACTCAAACATGTGTGAATGAAACAAAACACAACTCCAGGTATGTTTTTGAGGAGGTAAGAGCCAAGTCTTAAAGGTCCAATATTACACAATTTGAGAGTACAGTTTGACTGCAAAGGTTTGAACATCTTCTAATTTGTAACTTGTACATACATACATAATTCATACAGACACAAATACAAAACTGTATTTATAACATGATTTCACCAGATTTAATTGGATCTTTAGTACATTGTGTACTACCATTATGCATCCAGCCTCTGAAATAGTCCTTGATTGACTCCGCAGGTGTCTTTCCATCCCTTTGCACCACTGTGGCCGACTTGAAATGGAAAAAAGTGAGCTGAAGGGCTGTGAGCCGAGGCCACTCAGGCATAACATAGCAGGGTTATGTGATTCTCTGGCCTGGTGTGTAAGTACCGGTGCCAGACCCTATACTGTGTGAAATTGAAGAGGTGTCAGGATAATGGCAACTGCTTAATGCTATGCTAAACAACAAAGTAATGTTCTTTTATATTTAGAGAAAGAGTGGAAGAGAGGGAAGGAGGGAGGGTGGACTCTAGGTAACCGGGTCGCTCTGCAAATCTGCTATTCGGGCCATAGTGTCAAGTCTAAATGGTTTTAGCGGTTAGCCGGTCAGGATCTAGGGATCACAGCCAAGAAGAAACGCAATCTTCAACTCCTGCCCGAAGTCACTGCTTGGCAATGCCTCTTGGACGCCTTACTGCTTGGGTTGTCTTAAGTTAACTGGCTAGTAAACCTCTTTGGAATGTAGACAGTTTGTAAAAGAAAATCAAGAATTACCTATGAACTTTTTAGTACATTATCAACAATTCCATGTTATGCAATTCTTGGTACAATGCACAACTAATCAAATCATCCATTACATTCCTAATTGTTAACAGTAAAATTTATTATTGCTTTTGCTAGTTTTATCTCATGGGGTGCTCATTCTAGTACATACAAGCAGAGTAACACAGTCCCAGGGCCCAGTTGCATCAGATGTTCAAAGCTTGTAATACCCCTTATCCTCTGACGAAGGTCTGATGACAAGCTGCTTGAGTCAGTGACAACTGAGTCCTCTACCACAGTCAGATTAGAGGAAAATAGCCCCAACCGGGCACAAGGTATCCACTTTTGGCTGCACTGTCTGTGCTTACCTGTGCAAATGCCAAGAAGAGCCAATACAAGTAGTAGGACTTAAAGGTGCACTATGTAGCTTTTCTGGTACAAGTCAGGACCTGCTTTTGTCCATGCTAGGAATGTACCAATTATTAAGCAAACTTATGCCATACTTATTAATTATAGGTGTTTTTACAGTAAAACCATACTTTGAAAAATATGTATTCTACCGTAAGCGGGCCCACCTCTCTACTAATCGGACCTGTAAACTGGCTTAGTGCTTGGAAAAAGAAGTTTAATATTATACTGTGAAAGAAATTCAGGCAAAAAATGATGATGTTCATGAAGATGTTCTCCATGTTGACAGATCCTGCACCCGGAAAGTTACACAATGCACCTTTAAAGCTTGTGTGACTTGCTGATGCCGGGTCTGTCACCTGTGATGTCCCCCGAAGCTTCCCCAGTATGGCCACAATGGTATGAATCTCCATGAGATTTGCCAGCCAAATTACAGGTTAGATTTGGGGAGAGGCGACCCCATTCACAGCAAGAAGTATATTTTTAAGATATTTTTGTGCAAGTTGAATTTAAACCAAAGCATTAACATCTCTATGGAAACAAACAGGCTACAGAACATCTCCATAAAAGTTACACAGTGCACCTTTAAGCTTTTATGAATGGAAACATCAGCATTTGTCATTTGTTCACCATACTTGGGCATGATGGTGCAGCACTGGGAGGATTGGTTTGTTTATGTAACAGAGAATAAAATGTGTCAAGGGAGCACGAGGAGGAGGGGAAATGCAGCACAATACTTTCTAGTAAATGTATGTGCTATTTTTAGGCTAACCGCTGCAAATGTGTGCGTGATGTTTAATATGGACAGCCTTCGTGTGTGTGTGTGATAGCTACTGCAACCATTAAGCACAGACCTAACGCTACAGGGTTTAATTACTGATATGGGCACGTTTAGGACAAGATAAGTCATGATGGGGATGTAAGAATTTGAGGCATTTCCTTCGCATATGGACAGTGCACGCTTGCATCGCCATGGCTAACTCTGAGCAATAAAGGCCTGAACTGCTACTACTACCATTAAGAGGCAGAGGGATGAGGGGCCTTGTACGGCTAATCCCCCAACCCACAGCTAAAGTTAGCAGGCTAAGTGACCACTACCAAGATTATCACTACCATTATCGTGTAATAAGTGTAATAAGAAAAGCCAAAAAAGAGAGACAGATGTGTTACAGCGTTAAGCGTGTTTTACGCGGTGTAACAGGCGAAAATGGTACCCAGTCTTGCGACCACCTACCCCACCCCCTTAAAGTGAAGATAATAACAACACAAACGGGTCTTTCTGGCTACAAGCTAACGACCAGTAGGCCCCTTTTGCTACGTTTATCTTTCGAAAACCACCGTGCGTAAAAACCGCGAGCAAAAACCAACAACTTTGTGCGTAAAAGATGTTTAATACGCGATGGACGTGTGCGCCCGACCCTCCCTTTTACTGTGCTGTACTGTACCGAGTTTGGGCAGTGTTGTAACAGCAAAACCTGCTAATTTACCAGAGGTTACCGAACGCCCCGTAGCCTGAAGCACCGCCGAAGCATCATCATAACAACATCCCCGCAAAAACTCACCGCTCTCTAGCTCGTTGCCCTTCTTGGCGGTGGCAGCGTTCCCCATGGTGTGCTGGAAGACACGGCGAAAGCTCCGACGCAGCAGAGGATATGGCGGAGGCTAAGGGCTAACCTGTTACCACTACTGATATTCTCTGCACCCCCTCTGCCCTTAAAATAAACCGAAACAAAGACTCATCCGTGGGGGAAAAAAAAATACGGCCCGGCGCCCTTTCCAGAAACCTTCCCTCGGCTTTCTGGTATGTTTTCCCCCCAGTAAAGACGCCTTCTCGCCTCTCGGGCTTTTCCTCCTAAGCCTGTTGGGTTGTCATGAAGCTACAGCGGTCACTTGTGTTGCTTTGCTCCTCTGCTGCCTTCTCCCCCCTCCAGTCCCCCTCACTCAGCTGCATTCACGTTGTGGCTCTTTGGATTGGACAAAGATGCCAGTGGAGATATAGCAAACCTGACCTGCTTCCGCGTTTGAGACCATCACGGTTGCATTCACAGGTATGTCCGTGCGATGACTTTGGCCTCTTCAGCAATGGAAGAACCAGATAAATCTTTTTTTGTGCCCAGGCGTCAGAAAGATGCGTGGGCAGCCGTAATGGATGATGCAACAGTTTGATTTGGTATAGATTTTTTTTTTTTTTTTTGCAACGAATTTTGCGCTATTGCACACAGATTTAGACTGATTTATGATTATGTTTTATTATTAATAATATTATATAATTTTGATACATTTGTTACTCAAATTTAGTTTGAGGACAGGTTCATTCAAATAAATTTGGTACGTAAATACACTACAGTAAGCTAGTAAAAACAAAAACACTACTACTAGGCTACAACTCCTAGACAAATACAGCATTCCTATCCTAAATTTTATTCAGTAAAAAAATAATAAAAAATAACACCAATTATTTTAGTATTTAGAAATATTTTTAATAGTAGGCTACAGTATGTAACTTTCATGGAGGTGTCATGATTCCATAGAAATAGATAGTTAAAACTATACTTAGACATACTTCAGAACAGTCTCCATGGAGATAGATACATTTTATGCCATAGACTGAAATGTTATAGCCAAAGGAATGGCAAAGGCCCATGGGGAAAAGCAGGAAGAGGCCAGGTTTGTGGAGATGCAAGCATGTCAGAGTTGTCCAATACAATAAGCACAAGCAAAATGAAAAAAAAAAAAAAATATATATATATATATATATATATATATATATATATATATATATATATATATATATATCCCATTAAAATGTGTATTGTGGCTTTAAAGGGACAGTGTGTAAGATTTTTACCCGTTAATTACTGAAATTGAAGATACCCATTCAAAAATACAGTGTTTTCCAAGCCTTTTCACTTCCATCATGAAATCAAAGTATTCTGTTGGACTTAGATATAGTCGCATAAAAGGGGGATCTTCCCCATATAGAGGCAGCTATTTTGATTACGAGAGCCGCAGAAGGACAATTGGGCTCCGCCTTCGCCGTTTTTCTTTATACAGTAGTTGTCAAAGGGCTCGTGGTTTTCACACGAGATAGTACGCGTTTGGATAAACAACGACAAGCATGTTGCCGGATCACACTTACTCCGCACATACATCGCAGGAGCAAGCACCTTCATCTAAGAGGAAAAGAAGAAGGACATAGTACCTACCGCGGCTGGGGCTTTATTGCAGCGCGGGCCCATACCCCGGGTTCAGACCGACCTCCACCCTCCGCGATCTGGTTCCCGATTCCCCCCACCCGCGCACAGCGCCGGGTGCGCTTCACATGTGCCTCCTCCGGGTACGCCGAGCTGTCCGCGTTACAGCGCACCCGGGTGACCCTCGAGGTCTGCCGTAGCTAGAACAGGAATTGCATTACCCACCATCCACCAATGCGCCACCAATCCTACACACTGTCCCTTTAAGTCAACACAATGTCACATATAACATTGAGTTGAAACCCACGCATATCCAGTGCCATTTTATGCATTTGGGTGTTTTTAATGTTTTTATTTGGTTCATCCAGTTCATATCAAACAATGCACTAGTTTTCATGGTTTTCAGCTTCCTGTTATATGCAACATGTTGGATACCTTAAAGGGCCCTTATTATGCTCTTTTTTGATCTATGTTGTTTTCTCATCAACAACACACCTGGAGTTTTGTTTTGTTTCATTCACACGTGTTTAACACACAAACCCGAAATTTAGGCTGAGTTCTTCTCACAAACAAAAAACACTCTGTTCCATCTTGTGATGTCATGTGGTAATACAGGAAGTGCTCCACTGGGTTTTTAAAACTCCATACACCTTCACTAGAATCATTTGGTTGATTTTAGTCCTGGAATTGTTCTCTACTGAATAGAAAGTAAAATGTAGCTGTTAACTATGTGACATCATATGGTGGAACAGAGCATTTTGAGCTTTGGAGATGTAGACAGACTAATAAACCAGATTTACTCGAACATGTGTGGAAAAAAAATACAAATCTGGATATGTTTTAAGGAGGTAACATTCTAACATGGCTTAAAACTCACAAGAGTCAATTTTGTGCATTATAAGCCTTTCACATACAGTATGTTGCAAATTATTAATTGCTATGGCATTACTAATTTCTCACCACTCTGAAACCTGTATGTAGCCATTAACTAATTCAGATAATAATTGTACATAATACATATTAAAACCCAAACCAAACCAAGTGAGCACAGTTCAAACTCACTGAGTGTTGTAATGCAGAGTGAACTAGTCGAGAGTGATGGATTCGCAGCTCAGTGCAGATATCAGGCTGTAATTATCACCAACATGTGTAATGGGAGGTACCAGTGACTCTGCCAACTGTCATACAGACCCTTTGATAAGCCCCACAGTCGCAGCATGTTCCCATATACATTGCATTACTTCAGTCATCATCACTGGTGGAAGGTAACAAATTAAAAATAGTAAAGTACTGTACTTAAAGGTGCACTGTGTAACATTTCCAATGCTCTCCTCCATAGAGATATTATTACTTTGTCTGGAATGTTTCACAGTATGATATTAAAACTTTTAATCTTTATGGAGACCAAACCAAGTTGTAGGCTAGATCTGTGGAAAGGCAACCCTCACAGTCAGAATGTCTGTTTCTCTAGGTATTTTTGAGCTATAAAACCACCTCTAATTTAATGTTAATTTAAGATAGAGCTGTTTAATGTCAGACTTTAGGACAATGGATGGAAATTAGTCTGCCTGTAATCCAGTGTGTTTACATTAATGTTGTATCATGTCTGTCCATTCACATGCTCTGTCCCAATCAAATAAATAAATTCCAGGCAGAGCAATGACAAACCAAAAAGTTACATAGTGCACCCTTAAGTAGAATTCATATTTTTTATTGTTACTTCACTACTATCTGTACTTTCTACTCCACTACATTTTTGAACAGGACAGATATATATAAAAAAAAAAAAAAAAAAAAGTGCTCCTCACCTTCCACGGTGGTTGGTCTCTCTCTCTCTCTCTCATCCAGTATATATATATATATATATATATATATATATATATATATATATATATATATATATATATATATATATATATATATGCCACATCAAGATGCCAATCCGACATCATGACCAGTGCACAGGTGTGCCCCAGACTATCTATCTATATACAAAAGGCTGTGTCCCACCATAGTGGGGGTAGCCTAGACAGGGCATACATTTTTGTTCCTTTCCCTCCTTCCTTCCTTTCCCCAAACCCTCCTTCCGTGACTTTTTTTATTTTATTTTATTTTTTATTTTTTATTTTTTTTTATTTTATTTATTTATTTATTTTAAATTTTTTTTTTTCCCCTCGTTTGTACCAGCATCCTTTCCTCATCACCATCACCACTCTCTTCCCACACTGGCGTCCACCCACCCCCCCTCCATGCACTGGACATCCGAGAAGGCAGCCAGCGAACCCGAGTGGAAAAACCCCCAGGACCCGCCCCAGGCGGCACAAAGGGATGACCGGCCAGACCCAGAGCGCAAACCGGACCACCGCCAGCACCCAGGAATCCTCCAGAGGACCACACAGGGACAGCACCTAGAGAGGGACGAGCACCCAAGCACACCTTCCGTCCATCACCATCACCGCTGTCGCCCCACTTTAAAATCCACTTCTCCCCCCTCTCCAAACATTTCTTCATATCCTATGTTGCCCTATATTGTGTATAATGTGTATGCTATTTATATTGTGTCTAAATGCATTAAAAGAAGGAGGACATTGTCCTGCAAACCTAAGTGTAAGTGTTCAGCCCTCACTAAGAAATGATGCATTAAAAGAAGGAGGACATTGTCCTGCAGCCTAGGTGTAGGTATTCAGCTTGCCCTGACTAAGAAATGATGCATTAAAAACAATCCAAAACATTGGGAGAGGGTCCAGGTCCAGACCATCCGCAATCATCCCACTACAACAGCAGTAACAGTAATAACTAAAGGTGCACCTAGATAACATCGCCCCCCTCCAGGTGCCCCCGTCCACCATACAAAACCCCAAAGAACCCCGGATCCAGGCGGCCATCCGGACCACACCCTTAAGCACCAGCCAGCCGCCCCCTCGGCACCCCGAAACCAGACCTGGTGATACCACCCAAGCCCGCCAGCAACCCCCCAAACAACCCAGCACTCAGAACAAACCAGCACTCAGACGCCAGCACCACCCAAACGTCACCGGAGATGCATGATGATGTTGGGGAAAAGGACACCTTGGTTTAAGGTCTAAGGACCGATCTAAACCACACCACACTGCACCAGGGTCAGCTGCACAGCCCAGTGTGGGCACTTCCACAGCAGGGCCTCAGCCAAAGCTGGTTTCCCCCTGCCGCTTCATATCAAGACCCGTCCTCTACCACACCCATCCATTCATTCATACACAAACTCTCTCCATTCATCCCTGTCCTGAGCAGCCTCTCTCCCTTGCACCACAGTCATCCCTCTTGCATTCAACGCTCTTCTTACACCCATTCGCGGTCTTCCTCTCATTCTCACTCCACTAACATCAGATTCATACACCTTTTTCACCAATCGCTCCCTTTCCATCCTCTCAACATGTCCAAACCATCCCAATGCCTTTTGCTCTGCTCTCTCAGCCAACTCTCGCAACACACCAGTTCTCTCTCGGATATCTTCATTTCTCACACGATCCATGCGCGTCACACCACGCATACTCCTCAGACATCTCATCTCAACTACATTCAACTTCCTCTTCTCCGCAACTTTCAAACTCCACGTTTCAGCCCCATACAACGCAGCAGGCACCACCACACCCTCATACAATCTCCTTTTCGCAACCATTCCCAGTGACCTACATTCAAACACTCTCTTCATTCCCCCCCATATCTTACGTACTTCATTCATTCTAAACTCTACCTCACCCCCTATTCCACCATCCACACCAACATGGGCCCCCAAATACTGAAAACACTCTACCTCTTCCAACAACTCCCCATTTAATGCCACATTCAATCTACGTTCATCCTTTGACCTCGTGCACCTCATCACCTTACTCTTATTCACATTCACTCTCAGCTTCCTTCTGTCACACACCCTTCCAAACTCCTCAACCAAACGTGCCAAGCTCTCCTCTGAATCAGCCACTAGTGCAGTATCATCTGCAAACAACAACTGATTCATGCTCCATTCGCTGCCATCAACATTCACCATGCTCACACCCTTACCTGACACTCTTGCATTCACCTCTTTTACCACACCATCCATATACACATTAAACAACCACGGAGACATCACACATCCCTGACGCAAACCAACCCTCACAGGAAACCACTCACTCGTGCTATTTCCCACTCTCACACACGCTCTACTGTTTCTATAAAAACTCTTCACACCTTCCAACAATCTACCATCGATACCATACAAACTCAACACGACCCACAACGCCTCTCTATCAATCCTATCATACGCCTTCTCTAAATCCATAAACGCCCAAAACACCTCCCTCCCCTTAGCCAAATACTTTTCACACACCTGTCTCACAGCAAACACCTGGTCCACACATCCTCTACCTCTCCTGAAACCACACTGCTCTTCACCAATCATACACTCAGTCCCCTCCACTACCCTGTTAATCAGCACTCTTCCATACACCTTGCCTACAACACTCAACAGGCTAATACCCCTATAACTACTACATTCATACTTATCACCCTTACCCTTGTACAGTGGAACCACACACGCACTCGTCCAGTCAAGTGGCACCTGCCCACTTACAAAACACGCATTCAACAATCTCACACACCACTCGGTGACACTCGCTCCACCACACTTCAAACATTCCACAGTACACCCATCCACACCTGCAGCCTTTCCTGCTTTCAACTTTCCCACAGCTTGCTCAACTTCCTCTCTCGTAATCAACGCTTCATTCAACTCTCCCAGTACATTCAATCTGCTTTCCCTTCCATCCATCACAATCACAGCATCCCGATCTTCCTCCACATTCAACAGCCTCTCAAAATATTCCGCCCACCTCTTTCTTACAGCATTCCCCTCATTCAGCATCCTTCCATCCTCTGTTTTCACTTTCTCCTCCCTCCCAGACACTTCCTTTCGCACTCTTTTCACCTCCTTCCAAAACATTTTCTTGTTATATATATATATATATATATATGCCACATCAAGATGCCAATCCGACATCATGACCAGTGCACAGGTGTGCCCCAGACTGCCCACAATAAAAGGCCACCCCGAAATGTGCATTTTATTATTTTTTTTTTTTGGCTTTATTGAGGGTCTGGGGACTCAGAACCAGTCAGTATCTGGTGTGACCATTTGCCTCATGCAGTGCAACACATCTTCTTCGCATAGAGTTTATCAGATTGTCAATTGTGGCCTGTGGAATGTTGGTCCACTCCTCTTCAAAGGCTGTTATGGATGAAGAACACAGGTGCATTTTATTGATGACATTTTGAATGCACAGAGATACCGTGATGAGATCCTGAGGCCCATTGTTGTTCCATACATCCATGAACATCACCTCATGTTTCAGCAAGATAATGCACGGCCCCATGTTGCAAGGATCTGTACACAATTCTTGGAAGCTGAAAATGTCCCAGTTCTTGCATGACCAGCATACTCACCGGACATGTCACCCATTGAGTATGTTTGGGATGTGCTTGACCGGCGTATACGACAGCGTGTACCAGCTCCCACTAATATCCAGCAACTTCGCACAGCCATTGAAGAGGAGTGGACCAACATTCCACAGGCCACAATTGACAATCTGATAAACTCTATGCGAAGAAAATGTGTTGCACTGCATGAGGCAAATGGTGGTCACACCAGATACTGACTGGTTCTGAGTCCCCAGACCCCCAATAAAGCAAAAAAAAAAAATGCACATTTCGGGGTGGCCTTTTATTGTGGGCAGTCTGGGGTGCACCTGTGCACTGGTCATGATGTCGGATCAGCATCTTGATGTGGCGCACCTGTGAGGTGGGGTGGATTGTCTCGGCGGGGCAGAGGTGCTCGCTGTCACACATTTGGACAGATTTGTGAACAATGTTTGAGAGAAATGGTAGTGTTGTGTATCTGGAGTGAATTTTGGATCTTTGGGTCCATCTCAGGAAAAATGGGAGCAAAAACAAAAGTGTTGCGTTTATATTTTTGTTGAGTATATGTATGTGTATATGTGTATATATATATATATATATATATATATATATATATATATATATATATATATATACACTGTATATATACTGTATATACACTATATATATATATATATATATATACACTGTATATATACTGTATATACACTATATATATATATACTGTATATACACTATATATATACTGTATATAATAATAATAATAATTATTATTATTATTATTATTATTGTTTGAGATCTGCTGCAAAGGCTAACGGTTTGTTTTAACATATAAATTGAGCAAACAAAAACATTCAAATAAAGCTATAGGAAAAAAAAGAATGATTCAGTTGTTTCTGTTGAATAAAATTCAGCACAAATCTGTATCAAAATCACTACATTTGAACCCTTACAAAATCTGTGCAAAATGCTTTTACTTTTTATTCTCAAACTACATTTTTAAACAGCTTTAATACTTAAGTAGACTTCATGTGATAATTTTACTCACACATGTATAACCTTTTGAATTAGCAACAAGGTCTTAAAGGTACAATGTGTAACTTTCCTGTTTGCCAGCTGTTTGTTTCCATGAAGATGTTTGCGTTTTCCCTGGAATTTTCTATAGCACAGCATTAAACACATCCATTTCCAAAGAAATGAGCAACTGAAGCTACAAGGCCATGTTACAGGTCAGATCTGTGGAGAAGTGACTATGCTGACAAAGTGAATGCATGTTTTTAAGAGAATGCATGTTTGAGCAATTAAAAAAATTGATATTGCTTAATTCCATACCGTGGAACAATCTAGACAAAGCAGTAACATCTCAATTGAAAAAAAATCAGTAGGGGACCCTCTACATGAAAAGTTGCATATTGCACCAGAAATTAGTAATATTTGGACATGTAATTTATTTATTTATTTATTTATTTATTTGACAAACCTCTGAATGAACCACAAAGATTGCATGCCCGAATAGGAGTGGAATTATGATTAGTATATAATTATTCTGAACCAGTTAGTCTCATGAGCTGAAATGGTTTGATCTACCTAAAGATTAGCAAAAGAGGACCGCTATTTGGAGCTCAACAGTGACCATCCATTCTGGTTCTAGAAGTAAATTTCCCATTCATTTTTCCCATAGACTATAAATTCTAAAGGCATCGTGTAGGCTAACCTGCTACATGCTATCTAATACCCATAACACGGTTGTATCCAAAAAGCACATTTAAAACTTAAGAATTTCCTAAATGCTTTAATAACTTTCAGAAACATATTTTATATAAATTTTTTGTGGTCATTAGTTACAATGTGGCTGATTAGCCCTGAGCAAGCTATCAAACTTATTTATTTATTTATTTGGATTCGGAAAGTCCATGAGAAAAATAAATTCGATTTTTACTGCTTTAGCTCCAAAAAGAACTGTCAGTTTTGACTCTGACTCTCAAAGTTCACTTCGCTCATTCGTACAAGTTGGATTGTTGTCTCAAGATAATATCAATTGTCTATCATTTATAACAATATTTTTAGTTTGGATAAAAAGCATCATTGTCCATCTTAATTAAGTACAGGGAGCAATTTGGTTATTCCTGTAACCAGTGGTGGAATGTAACAAAGTAAAAGTAGTAAAGTACTGTACTTAATTACACTGTAAATTTTAGGTATCTGTACTTAACTTAAGTAAATTTGAAAATGAATACTTTTTACTTTTACTTCACTACATGTGAAAGCAGGTATCTACTTTCTACACCACTTTTTTTCCTTTTTCCGTTTAGAGCAAGGGTGTCAAACATACGGCCCAGGGGCCGGATCCGGCCCTCTAAGACCTTTAATCTGGCCCTCAGCTGATTTTCTATTAAAATATTTCAATTATATTAAAATTTTCTATTAAAAAATTGGTAATTTTGTGAGCCTCTTTTCTGCGCAGTTTAGCATAGCTAAGTTTAGCATAGCAGCGCAGTTTAGCATAGCAGCGTGGCCCCTCCCACCAGAGCAGCACAAATGAAGACTCGCCTCTTTCCAAGTCCTTTAAAGGACCATCGTTTTGACTGTTGACCGTGACACCCTCATCAGCAAAATGTCAAAAATGAGAAGAGTGGACGCAGAGTGCAGGATTTGTTCACAGAGGTGAATGGGAAACCTGTACGCTCGGTGTGTTTGCAACAAGTGGCGGTGCTCAAGGAAAATAATCTTAAACGCCACTACGAGACACTGATACTGATGTACTAAAAATGCAGCTTGATGCAGCTAAAAGATGCCAACTTTTAGGAGCTAGCACTCATGCTTCACAGCTAGAAGGTTCTGGGTTCGATCCCCTGGTTGCCCAGGCCTTTCTGTGTGTGTTCTGTGTGGAGTTTGCATGGTCTGGGTTCGATCCCCGGGTCCACTTTGTGGAGTTTGCATGTTCTCCCCGTGTCTGGATGGGTTTCCTCCGGGCACTCCGGTTTCCCCCATCAACCCAAAACATGCTCCAGGTAAAATCCTCCAGCTTAGGTCCTGACCAAGCCGAGCAATAAGATCATGGAGATGGGTCCCCGGGCGCCTGAAAGACGAGCTGCCCACTGCTCCTGAAGGATGGGTCAAATGCAGAGAAATAATTTCCCCACGGGGATGAATAAAAGAAATCATGACTAAATTCTGTGAAATTCACACAAGTTAATGTTAAAACATTTTGTTGAAATTGCATTTTTCTTAAAGTTTCAGGTTGTTCATAATATTATAATATTTTGTAAAAGAAAAAGTTCATTAAATAAAAAAGACTTTTGTAATAGATTTGCATTTCTCTGGACAAATATTTGGACTTATTGCTATTTTTGGGGTATATCTGCCATGAGTTTTCTGATTCGGCCCCTTTGGGATCAAAGTCGGTTGGAAACGGCCCCCGGACCAAAATGAGTTTGACATCCCTGGTTTAGAGTATTTTTTTAATGATTGTCCGAGACCTGCTGAAAAGGCATAGGGTTTATTTTCAACATTTAGTAGATTGAGCAAAAAAAATATATATTTTATTTGTATTTATTTATTTATTTAACCTTTATTTAACCAGGAAAAAAGACTCATTGAGATTAAAAATCTCTTTTACAAGAGCGTCCTGGCCAAGACAGGCAGCAGTTCAGTTACATGTCGGTTACAGGTCACTTTCAAAACACAACACACACACACACAATTGATAAAATCCAACTAAGGGGAAAAATATCCGTGCAATTCTTTATCAAAATTGTTTTTAGACAGGTACATTAATACTTTTATTTAATTTTTTCAGTTAATACTTCAGGTGTTTTATGTTTATGCTTTACATAGATTATTAGAAAATAAGATCCTTCTTTAGATCTGCAAATTTACATAAAGACAGTAGGTGGCACCAGATCTCTACTACATCCTGTAAGAAAGCAGCCATTTCCCCCTTTGTGAGCTGAGACGTGTAAAGTCACTTTATTCAATTACTCTTTTTTAGCCTATACTGTCGTCACATCTCCTCTCACCCAGACAGTCCTCTTAATTACATTACTCAGTGCAAACAAGTGCAGCTGTGTGCTTTCCAAATCAAATGTACAGACCTTTACATCATTTTAAGTTGTCAACAAAATAATTAGCTGGTGTCTACGTGTTAAAACATTTTCACAAACAGGCCATGCAGGTGTGCTACTGGGTTGTAATAGGATTTAAAGGTCCTATATTACACCAAATGGATTCTTGTGAGCTTTAAATTGCGTTATAAAGTTCTTACCACCTCAAAACATACCTGAAGTTGTGTTTTGTTTGATTCAAGCACGTAAGTAATCCTTTATTCTTAGTTTGTCTACATCTCCAAAACTTAAAATGGTCTGTTCCACCTTGTGATGTCATGAAGCTGTAGTTTTCAAATTAGCAGCTACCTTTTACCTTTAGTAGAAATGATATAAAATGATTCTAGTGAAGGTGTTTAAAAATAAAGAGGAGCACTTACTGTTTTACTTTACCACATGACATCACAAGGAATGTTTTCTATCTGAGGGAAGAACTCAGCCTATGCAGGTTTTGTGCGTTAAACATGTGTGAATGAAACAAAACACAACTCCAAAACTGGGGCATATTTAAAAATGTTTATTGCAGCGTGGTCAGTAGTTTCACACATACTCGTTTTGGCCCTTGGGCTTTGTGAGGGTATAATTTCAAATATATTTCTTATGATTTGCAATGAATGTAATGGAGATTGTATAAATAGATTAGTGATTCATGATTTGCCCATTAAATTCTCTATTATATTATACCACTTTCACTAGAGATGCTACAATTAATACTATTGGTATGCTATGCTTTTTTGCCTATGCAGCTTCCTTCACTATAGCTACTGCAAATGTTAAAACAAGAACAACACGTACTGATACAGGAACTGATTTTGAGGGGAAAAAATCTGCGATTTTTCAGATACAATTACAATTACATCTGCAATATACGGTGTCTTTAAAACGTAGGATTCTGTTCAGAGTGTGCTGCAAAAGTTATTTAAAACAACAAGATTTTTTGCGAGATTAGGATGCAATATATGTTTTAAAAATAGGGTTCTGTTCAGACGACTACATGTTATAAACAACTCCAGGATAATTGTGATAATTGTGGCAGCTCAAATTGCGATCTTTCAACTCTAATATGATTAATTATGCAGCCCAAACTACTAATAATATTTGAATTCTACCATTTATGGTAGAATTTAAATTTAAATTCTTTCCTGAATGCCAATGGTAGTCTATAAACAATATGTTACTTCTACTTCCGTCAGCTACTAGTATGACTACTTGGAGTGCACATTATGTTTATATTTTCATGTTATTTTTCTAAATGTTACTTTGTTTCGTGGGATATTGTCTGTGGTAAATATTTATCATAGTTTTTCACCCGTCAAGCAGCAGGTAATGAAGAAAAGTTGCAAATTAATGTTGAAAATCATCCAAAAAATAAAAGGTTTACCCAAAAGTAAGAAGCACAGGCAAACATTAATTTAAGAAGATAAAGTTTTCATTTTCTAGCTGTAAAATAAAAACTAATGAGCCAATATTTTGTCCTTGTTTATACCATGGTTGGTAAGTACAGTAATGAAATTATCTCTACATATGTCACATCTGCTGCTGTGTTCAACCATAAAGTAAAATTGTACAGAAACTCAAGGGAAAACTAGGTCGGATTTTCAGTTGAATCTTAAATATAATTACATTTGTAGAGAAAACTGTTCTGTAACTTGAAATGTGCACTTTAATCTCCAACTGTAAATACTACAAAGAAAAGCCTATTTATAGATGTCAATAATTAATGGAGGAAACTGGAAGCAAAAGTGAAATGTGATTGTGATGTGATTTCAATGGAAAAACTGGGATTAGTCACAGAATATAACAAAATATCAAAATACAAATGAAAATGAAAACCTCTTTGATACATATGAGTGATATTAGAGCTTGGTTTAAAAACATTTACAACTGAGTTTTACATGATTTGTTGACTTAATAAGAGACTATGATTAAACCTAGCATTTATGACAAAGGAAAATGACAGATTTGGGGGTTTTACTGGACAAATGCAAATATGTTGAGGCTATCTCACATTCATTTACTGATATATTACACATTTTGCCATAAATGACTTTTTGTGGAGCTCAAATACAATTTTGAAGTTAGAAAATTGTATTTTTTCCATCCTTCTTAAAGGGATATGCCACCAGGGATTCCCCTGTCAGCGTGGTGCGTGCTTCGTCTGTCTTTGTCCGCACTGAAAAATAGTTCCCACCCAAAATGACCAAGTCAAGCTCTCCGTGTTGATTTGCACATTTATTTGCACTCGATATGAATGCGCACTACACAGAAAGTAATTGGGAAACGCATCGAGCAAATGAATTCCTTTTGGCCGAAATCTTTCTCTGACGACGTTAGACTCCAGTCTAACGCGGAGTAGCTGCAGATACCGCGGCGGTCAGTGCTGACAGACCTGGACAATGGCTGCGTCACCAGAAAAACGCTTTCCACCACTTATTTTAGTCTCTGGACTGTGGGGAGATGCCCAAGTTTGACCTGGGGGTGGCATATCCCAAATGAACTAATATTTGTGCCTACAGCTGTTAATCAGTTGATCAAAACTACATTATCACTCATTATTCACTTTGGCTAGTTGCCATTCCAGCATGAACATTTTGATGACATAGGATTTTAAAGGGTTTATATGCAACCCTTGTAAATACAGCTCAAGCATAGAAGTGAGATACTGTATGACCAGTGGTGAAGCGTAGCGAAGTAAAAGTAAAGTATTGCACTTAAATATAAATTTTAGCTATCTGTGTTTTATTTAAGTCTATTTTTTAATGGATACTTTTACTTTACTGCATTTGACAGCAGGTATCTGAACTCTCTACTTTTCTTTAAAAAAAAAAAAAAAAGTATAAACAAATGTATACAAATAAAAACAGATCAAAATAAAGTTCAGCCCAAATCTTTATCAAAATCACTACATTTGAAGTTTTATTAGATTTACATTTGACTCTTTAAGTACATTTTTTAATGGGCACTTTAATCCTTTTTCTTTAGTAGATTTTTCCATGTGATATTTTTACTCAAGCATTTGTTTTTGCTCCGGTATCTGTACTTTCACTTAAGTAACAACATTGCGTACTTCTTCCACCACTGGATATGACTTTTTAAAAACTACTTCCAAACAAGCATTTCTTCAAAACTTTCTTTCCACTTTTCTTTTCCATGTCAGTCAATTTGTGTGAAACGTTTGAAATTGTAGCTCATGATTTCAGTCCGAAAACGTACAACTGACCCAGATGGCCGCAGTGTGATTCTCATTTGTCAGAATCTTTTATCCGTATTGGTTCAAATTGTATCATGTTCTGAACCAGCTGCACTTCGTATCGGCGTTTCTGATGTTTCTTCTCCAAAACACCCTCTGCACTTTTTCAAAGAGACTCACCGAGAATGAACGTTTTACTGTGTCTTTCATGTGTCCACATTTGTTCACTTAACTGCGGACATAAATACAAAGTTAATAGTAGAGGAGTCAAAGTGCAAAAGAATCCGTTGCTTCGAAATATGTTGTAATTTCAGGTTGCATTCACTGTGTGTTGGTCCTGATTTGAGTCCAGTTGTAATCCTGGTTTAGTCCAGGTTTTGGACTGTGTTTAGTCCTAAGTGAAAATGCAGATTTGTTCACTTAACATAAATACAAAGTGAATAATAGAGGAATCAAAGTTTAAAAGTAAGAAATCAGTCGCTTCGATGTAGTCCTTTAGACTTGGTTTGGTTCTGTTGTAGTCCTGGTTTAGTTCAAGTCTAGTCCAGGTTTAGTTCTGTGTTTAGTTTTATGTGAGAATACAGATTTGTTCACTGAGTTGCAGACATAAATACAGTTAATAGTAGAGAAGTGAAAGGAATCACACTGGAAAAAGGAATAGGTAATTTAAAAATGACTTAAATTAAGAACATTTACTTACTTATTTTTGAATAGATTCAACTTTGCAAGTAAAATTATCTACCAATGGAATAAGTGTGTTTTTCCTTAATTCAAGCAACATTTGATTTTTATTTCTTATTTTAACTGCAAATATGTACTGTATTGTTTTTCTTATTGTATGTACAGTATACAGCCTTGTTGGTAGATCATTTTAGTTACCAACTTAGCTAGATTTTAGCTTTTGCAGTGCAGTGGGTTCGAAATATATTTTAATTTCAGGGTGCGCTCGCTGTGTGTTGGTCTAGGTTTGAGTCCAGTTTAGTCTAGACGTGGTTTGGCTCTGTTGTAGTCTTGGTTGAGTCCAAGTTTTGTCCAGGTTTAGTTTTGTGTTTAGTCCTAGTGAAATCATGCCCTGAAGATATATTAAAATAATAAAACAGCAATTTTGTGTATTTCCAAGTAATACTATTAAAGCAACATAGTCAAAAATGTTGATTATTGCTTGGGGGAAAAATTGCGAGAAGAAAATAATCAATGGAAACCTACAGTATGCAATAAATTGTAGAGTTAGTTGCCATAAAATATTTACAAACTAAAGTAAAAACTGCATTTAAATCCCTGTATCCCAACTTTTTCCCCATGGAGTTGAGCAAAATGTGTCTTACCGATATACTGAGGTCAACATATGTCCGCCACGTGCAGTCTGCATCTAATTATGAAGTGTTTTATTGTTCGATCATCAGGAAGTTCACATTATCATGTTAGTTATTGTTAGCTTTGATGGCAAAACTCCGCTCTGGTCTCTACAAACTGTGAAAATATTTAAAATCTCATCGCGGTGAATAATTAGAATGTTTGGAATGCTGAAGTAAAGTGAGTAATAATGCCTTCAAATGATCTTTTTTTTAATGTTGATGTTTTTGTTGACGTTTTGTTTTTCATGTTTTTATAATAGTAAAAATTAGCAATGCACCGATACAGTACTGGTATAAGATAATGGCAGTGATACTGAAATTTTTTTCTGGATCAGATAAATAGATGTAATAAATAGATAAATAGATGTAATAAGTCAGAAAAACTCATAGTGTTTGAATTTCTTTGAATAAATAACAGCTACATTCGGCTCCGTTTTGCCTTATGTTATTTTTGTTTATAGGGAATAAATGCTATTTTCAGCCTCTGCACTGGTATTGGCAGATCGTATTAGAATCAGTATTGGAACTGAAAAGCTGGATCAGTGTAATTCTATACTAAAAATTACTCACAGCACCTTAAATGTAAGAAAAATGGACTCAAGCAGAGAAATTCAACTAAATAAAACATTCCTTGATTTGGCCTAAACTATTGTATTTCCGTATTTCACTTTGTTTGTCAGAGTACCGGTCCCTGCAGCTCGTCTCCATGGCTCTGAGTGGACGTATAGACTCACGGCTGCCTGTGATATCTGCTGAGCGGGTGCTTCTGGGTGTCACCCGATCTCTAAACCCCTCCTCGGGCTCCGGCTCCCTTCAGCCGACTGTCAACTCCAATGACAAGTAATGAGTTTGGGACTCGCTTAGTTTGGGGAGAAGACATACCGGCCGGTCATAAAATGTGGATATGTGAGATAATTCATGCTAGTCAAAACAAGAGTGAAATAAATAATGTCAGTGGTGATATAGGACAAACGTGTGTGTTCGATCCTTAGGAAGATTTATTGTTTGCAAAATAAATAACTAAAATTTTAACAATTCAGTAGGTTATATAGATCTAAATCAATACAATTAATTTAAATACACGAGTGATCTTTATGTTATAATTTGTTAATCTGGTTTATTTAACAGGGAATATCTATGCTTGGATAGGCTTGTGAAGATTTATTGTTTGTGAAATAAACAACAGTTCAGTATATTGTAAATCTGGGTCAATAGATAAATACAATTCATTGAAATAAATGAGTAAATGTTAAGTTATAATTGATTAATTTGGTTTATTTAGCAGTGGCAGTGTATGCTTGGATATGTTTGAAAAGTTGTATTTTGTGCAAAATTAAATGACTACTAAATAAATAAATGTGTAATTAATAAAAAAAAAATTAAAAAGTAAAATATATTGAATAAATAAGAAAAAAGAAGATTTGACACAGTTACTTTTGGTAGGTGCCACTCATTTATTTATTTAAAAAATTGTTTATGCCTAAAGTAGCACCGTGTCATTTTCAGTAGCATGTTTAGTTTAGTTTAGTTTAGTTTAGTCTTTATTTGAAGGGACAATGTACAGAGACATTATGTACAAAGACAGAGATGTTCTGCACCAGAGTATAGCTACACAGCTAATTTCCATCCGCATGTCACCTGCATGGTTCCATAGAAAGTTAAAACTGTACTTCGGAACATTCCCCATGGAGACAGGTATGTTTTATGCAACACTCTGGAATACTACAACTATAGAAACGACATTTATATGGAAACAAGCAGGAGGCTCTCGTTTGAAAGTGAATTGTATGTGTAGTGAGTGTGCTGGTGTGTGATTGTTGCTGTACTTTTCCCTGTCTTGTAGATTTGACTCTTTAGCCAAGTTGGTTATAATCTTAACATATTTACATTTTAAAGGTAGGCTAATTATTATGTGCTGTTCCTTTGCAAATAGATAAAATAAGGATGCATGCATTCTATTTTTTTTAGGTGCAGTAAAAACATCCAAAATGAAAAAAAAAAGAAAAAAAAAAAGACCTATATATGATTTGTTTTTTGTTTTATTTAGCCTTTCTTCTATTTATCTCTGGAATATTATAACCAAAGATGGAAGATGGAGACAAGCAGGAGGTTAAGAGGCAGGTTTACGGAGATGCAAGCATACTCACTGTAAGAACATGTTTTTTCTGTTTTTCAGTGCAGTAAAAACACCCAAAATGAAAATAAATAAATTAATAAATAATAACTAAAATGTAATATATATTTTATTATATTTATGGCCTAATTATTTAGCTTATTTTGTGTCCTGTCAAGTCTACCAAAGCACTTCATATAGGACCCCACTAAAACGCCGTCCCCTTCCTTTAATAGCTCTTATAGACTGTAGCTAATCCACGCTAAAGTGCCACCGATATCAAGTGTTGCGTGTGATTATCAGCAGCGGACAGACGCGGGCGATCGCGCTATCTCCCCCTTATCGCTCTCCAGCTCCTATTAGGATACTGCCTGTGGTTGGAGGGCATTACCCATTTCCTCGTCTGTATTTCAAAGCGGGTCCCCTCCTCCTCCTCCTCCTCCTCTCTTTCTCCTCCTCTTTCCTTCGTCTCTGTACCCTAATTCACTCCAGATGATCACAATAGGACATTTGATTTAGAGTCGAACAGAAACATGTAGGAATATGCAATGCAGCTGCTGACTCTAACAGCTGTAGGACTTTTAATCACAAATTTGTTTATGTAATTAAGATGACACGGGCTGGGGAGATATTTTCATGGTGTGGATGGCTTATTTTGGTGTAATGTAAAGTAATGGTATGCAGGTGATGTAAATCGATTTGAGCATAGGCCAGGGGAGGCCAGTTTTGGACATAGTGAACTCGCCCTGTGTTGTTTGACCTTTTTTAAGTAACGGCACACATTTTTGGGCAACTACCTACTAAAAAATAAAAATCACTAAAACAAAAGCAGTACCGTATTGGCCCGAATATAAGACGACCCTGATTATAAGACGACCCCCTCTTTTTCAAGACTCAAGTTTGAAAAAAGACTTTTTGAACACCAAATTAAATTTTTATACAGAAAATAATTACAGTACATCTGAAACAAATGATTATAACAATATATTCAAGAGAAAAAGCATGTTATTTTGCCCCATTCAAATCATGCAAAAACTGTCTATCACATCTTAATATCTGAACATTTAAATATGTAAACTAAAGTGCAATCACATTTGTAAATGAATGGCTTCTGGTTTTTGAAATGTAAATAAACCAATCTACTGTGATAAAACAACAAAATTGCAATAACTGCATTAACCATCAAAGTGAAGTCTAACTGTAACTGTAGTCTTGAAACAAATCTGAATAAGGAAAAACATTGCAATAAAATAATGCAAACTGGTTTAAACTTGAGAGTAGCTGAGCTCTGTCATGTCAGAACATTACTCCTCACAAACATCCTCTGCCTCTGAAGACAACAGCTTCTCTCCAAAGTCAGAGGGCAGGCGCTGGGCTAGACTTGTTCTGCGTCGCAGCGTTAGTCCGTTACGCTGCATCATTCTTTTACACCAGCCGAGGCTTGCTTTGAAGTCAGCGGTGGGTGTGTTTAGCATTCACTTTAAAGATATCTGGCGCCATCTAGCGTTGTGAATGGGTATAATGTCTAGACCGCGAATGTAAGACGACCCCCAGTTTTTCAGTCTTATTTCAATGCAAAAAACATCGTCTTATATTCGGGCCAATACGGTATATGTTGCCACAATTGTCTATGCTGTTCTGGTTCTATATTACACAAAATTGGCTTTTCTGAGGTTTAAGCCATGTTATAATACTGTTACCTCCTCACAAACATACCTGGAGTTGTGTTTTGTGTTTGAGTAATACTGTAATAATACTTTATTATAAGTCTATCTACATCTCCAAAGCTCAAAATGCTCTATTCCACCTTGTGATGTAATGAAGCGATAGTTTTCAAGTTAAAATCTTGGTAAAAAAAAAAAAAAAAAGGTACAGTAAAAGTTACCAACTTTTACCTTTAGTTCAGTAAAATAGGCAATTCCAGGACTGAAATCATCCAAATGATTTCAGTGAAGGTGTACGGAGTTTAAAATAGATCAGAAAATAGCATAATATGGGACCTTTAAATGCATCAGTGTGACTGGTTTGTGTTAGTTTCTGGACCAGAAGTTTGCTCAGGATCACACCAGGTCACACAGCTCAGTCAGTCGTCTTTATGTGTTTTTGAGAGTGTCTGTGAAAATGATTTCCACCTCTGGGACATTAAAGGTCTAAGTATATCTTAACTATAGGCTTGCACAGTTTATCTGAATCAAATCAAAATCGCACTTTGAGTCTGAGAAAATATCAAATCACAAAGGCTGCAATTATCTATGCTCACAGAATTCCCTCTGCAAAGAACAATCTGTTGTCAGTTTAGCGGTCCTATATTACTTACATTTTTGTGAGCTTTAAGATGTGTTATAATGTTGTGTTATAACCTCCTCAAAAACATCCCTGATGTGTTTTGCTTCATTCACACATGTGTGAGCATTCCTTTATTTTTAGTCTTTCTACATCTCCAAAGCTCAAAATGTTTTGTTCCACCTTGTGATAAAGCAGTAGTTTTTAAGTTAACAGCTGCTTTTTACCTTATGTTCAGTAGAGAGAGGTAATTCCAGGACTGAAATCATCCAAATGATTGTAGTAAAAGTGTATGGAGTTTAAAGGGATAGTTTTTTTTTTTTTAATCTGAATCTGTATGGCATCCCCTTCAGCAGTGTCGTGCATTAACACTGGCTTACCCCTGACAGTGTCCTCTGAGCTGAGTTTTGCCCCAGTTCTGGCGCTGACGAAAGTAGGTCCGGCCTGTTAGCCAGGACATTTAATAAAGCTTGTTTTTCTTCTCAAAACAATATTTGTCCAAAAAGTGATATATTTTCATCACAAAACAGTTGTCCACGAAAAAGTCAGAAGTCATAATCGCTTGGTGCTATTTTCTCTCGAGTCGTATCACTGCGCGCTGCTCCCAGCTGGACAGCCGTACCTGTTTGTGTTTTAATAAGGGCTGTCAGTTTAACGCGTTAATTAGATTAATTATTTACACTGCTAATTAACGCGTTATAAAAATTAACGCAATTAATTATGAGCGGCAATTCAATGCGCACGCTAGTAGTAGTAGTAGTAGTAATTTATTTCGAGCATATGATACTTGTAGTGCACAGAAAATGTACAGTGTCATACAATTTAAATAAACAGCAAAAAAGAACAGAAAAAAAGAAAGAATATATAGACACAAATACGTTTTTTTTTTTTGCATATATGTACATGCCCGAAAAGGAGTGGGTAGAAGTAAAACTTATTAAATCCCACCCCTTCTCCCAAAGTTAACGCATTTTAAATTTGGCATACGGGGCCTTTGAACGGCAAGCTTATTTATAAAAATGTGAGCGTTGTCCCCGGGGAGAGCACGTGAAGATGCACACACCCGTTTCCTTATCTGCTGCACTCCGCGTGCCGAACAGTTTCATTATCAACCATAAACTAATTCCCCATAACCTCGCCAGTGTGTTCTGTCGCGACTAAGGGTGCACACTTAGAAGCGCTAAACCTGCGCGCGGCCGCCTTCTCCCTCCTCCCGTGGTGCCATCTGGTGCGATCTTAAATCCTCCAGTTTTGCGCGTTCCGGTGGTCATGTGAGCCATGAGTAATTTGCATGGGCAATTATTTCGGGCAATTATTTGTATTCTCTGTATATTTGAAGCTGTGTATATTATTTATTGACGTTGCATGAAAGCTACTGTACATGCTCACCTTTTGGCACTAGAAATATTCGCCATTTAGTAGTGGAATGGTGTAAATGAGCATTCGAATGAATGTTATGTAATGTGGGAGGGGGAATGGGGGTATATAGGTGCACTCTGCAGGTCTGCCAGCAGTCTTGTCTTGGTTACAGTGGAGGTAACATGCACGGAGAGAAAGAGAGTGAGCGAAAGATTGAAAGACTTAAAGGTCCCATGACATGGTACTTCTTGATGCTTTTATATGGGTCCTTAATGGTTCACTAATACTGTAAATGAATCCTTCTTCAAAATCAACACTCACTGCATGAGATATGACTCTGACAGTCTTCATGAGGCTAGATATGTGTCTAAAATGCTTTATTGTGGGTGTTGCTGCTTCACTGCAAATGAGAAGGACAGAGAGATTGGCTAAGGAGCGGGGGGGCGGGTTTCCCCCGCAGCTCGGCGCAGCTCGGCTCCGCTCTGTCTCCTCTCTTCCGTGTACAGATGGGAGACTTTGCAATGAAAAAAAGCATATTTACACTAGGGTTGGGCGGTAATACGGTAATACGGTATACTGCGGTATCTAAAAATAGCAACGGTGTCAGATTCATTACCGTCATTAAAAAAAAAAATCTTGCCCTAATATAATATTAACTATAATTAATTTAATGCCTAAATAAAGAGTGTTTGTCCAGCACTTATGTATGTGTGGTTGTGTTTGTTAATTTAATACTATTACAGTTTAAAACTAATATTACTATCGGAGAGATGACGTTCGATGAAGTTCCTGGATGTTGCGTCGTCACGTGACATTACCGCTCAGAAGGAGGAGGAGAAAAACAAGACAACATGGCAGGCCGCGCTAAGTTGGTCCCAAAGTAAAACACAACGTCTGCAATTTGGCAGCATTTCGGATTTCGGCCAAATGACAAGGGAGAGTGTGAGAAGTTTTCGGGTTTCTTATTTCAAACGCAACTTCCACACGAGGCTGTTATTCTGGGAGATGAAGACCCCCTTCTTTGGTGGAACGAAGGTTGCCCGAAAATACCTGTGCTCTCAGAACAGGTCTTCAGCACCGCGGGCAAAGTTGTCAATCCACAACGTGCCTTACTCAAGCCGGAAAAAGTGAACATGCTGGTTTTGCATTCAATAGCTTAATATTTTTTATTTTCAATAAGGAGTAGCTTTTTCTGACGGACGAAAACGGTCCGGGATGTTGTATAGTTGTACGTTTAATTTATTTGATTCATGTTAATAGATTTTAAAAATATACAAACGAGCAGTATTTTCCACTGCGTTCTCAGGACAGGGTTATATATGCACATTTTCGGTTATGTCTTGTTATTTATTGTTCAGATTTTCTTATTTGATAAGATCAAGTATTTTATTTATTTGATTCCTGTTGGTTTGTTAGCTTTAGCCCACAGACAATTTGTTATTTCGTCCCGTCGGTTGGCTGCTGTATTTGCACTTTAAACATTTGTTAATAAAAGTTACTAATTTTGTACATGTTTTGTTATGTTTTCAGTATCATTAGGCCTATGTAATGCTTGCTATTCTGTTTCTGAACGGTATAGGTGCACGCTGCCATTTGGCGAGGCGACTCCACGGTAGTGCTATGAAGTGTTTTTTTTTTAAGCCTTAGCAACGGTAATACCGTATACCCTGGGAAAATGTGGAGACGGTTTAACGGTATCAAAATTTGGATACCGCCCAACTCTAATTTACACAGAAAATAAAATTAAACCACTGGTATTTCAGAGGTCCAGAGGGTCGGGTAAGGGACTTAAGAGCCTAGAAACACTCGGACGTGCCTCCAGGCAAATAAAAAAACGCATTTCGCATTGCCTAGCGCATTCACAGTCCAAACTCTATGGGCGGGATATACAGGGACGCTGAGCGGAGACAGAGGGAGGGGCTGGAGCTGCATTTGCCGATCTGACGTCAAAAAGGGTGCCTTGTCCGAACTCGCCCGTTTCAACACTGGTATTGTGTAACGCAGAAAAGGACCGCAAATGCTCAGTTTAGACATTTCGCAACTTTTAGCCATGGCGGGGGGGGGCGGGGCTAAACAGGGTAGGGGAGCTCACATTAACGTTCAAAAACCTCAGAAAGTGAAAATTTCATGCCATGGGACCTTTAAAGACTTATAGGGGAAGTCTGCAGTCTTTTCACTGTACCACTGTAAATATTTTTTTCACGCACGTTTGACACCTTTTTTGCATTGTGGGAGATCACAATAAACCACAATAAATGTATTAAAATGCAATAAATTAGATTAATTAATTACAAATCCTGTAATTAATTTGATTTTTTTTTTTAATTGCCTGACAGCACTAGTTTTAATACTCGGGAAGTAAAATGTCTGACTACGACACCGACGAGGAGGACATTAGCTTCAGCAAAGAGCCAGAGGGTTACCTGTATGAACCTGTATATACAGATGTAGAAATTAGGCAGAGGGAGTTGGAACGGGAAGGGAGAGAGAGGAGGGACAGAGAAGTGTTTGAGGCTGGAGCCACTGCGGAAGCCGCGAGAGACCGCCTGACGGATAAGTGGTGGTGCGTTTGTACCAACTGTCATTTGATGCGAGTAGGATCTGATGCCAGAGATGCAGAAAAGTGATGTGAAAAAATGTGTTAATGTGAGGCTGTCCAGCTGGGAGCAGCGCGCAGTGATACGACTCGAGAGAAAATAGCACCAAGCGATTATGACTTCTGACTTTTTCGTGGACAACTGTTTTGTGATGCAAATATATCACTTTTTGGACAAATATTGTTTTGAGAAGAAAAACAAGCTTTATTAAATGTCCTGGCTAACTTGCCGGACCTACTTCGTCAGCGCCAGAACCGGGGCAGATCTCGGCTCAGAGGACACTGTCAGGGGTAAGTATTAATGCACGACACTGCTGAAGGGGATGCCATATAGATTCACAACCTGAAAAACCTGAACTATCCCTTTAAAAACACAGTGGTGCACTTCCTGTATTACGACATCACAAGGTGGAACAGAGTGTTTTCTGTTTGAGAAAAGAACTCAGGATTTGCATATGCAGGATTTGTGTGTTAAACATGTGTGAATGAAACAAAACACAACTCCATGTATGTTTTTGATGAGGAAACAACATTATAACATAGATCAGAAAATAGCACAGTATGGGCCCTTTAAGAAAAATCTTACATGTTTAGACCTCTAAAACATGTTCTGAAATACATGTGATTCTTGTATTAGTTTAACAGCTCATATTTCAGTCTTCTTTCAAACGTTAATACTCCAGGAGTGGTTTACAAGGTGCACTCTGACATGAATCTTACTTTTCAAGTTCTTGACAGAAAAGTTTGTTTATATGACTGATAAAATATAAGTGCATAAATGCCATTTTTACTCATGTTGTATATTGTAATGTAGATCATATTAAGGGGTCCATATCACGCTATTTTCTGATCTTTCTGATATTTTATTGCTGTTTCCTTATCAGAAACAAACCTGGAGTTGTGTTTTGTTTCACTCACATATGTTTAACACACAAACCCTGCATATTTAGGCTCCGCTGTGTTTTTAAAATCCATACACCTCCATATAATTTCAGCCCTGGAACTACCAGTTGCTGCTGAACAAAAGGTGAAATGTAGCTATTAACTTAAAAACTACCACTTCATAACATCACAAGGTTGAACAAAGCATTTTGAGCTTTGGAGATGACGACAACCTAATAATGCAATGTTACTAAAACATGTGTGAATGGAACAAAACAGAACTCCAGATACGTTTTTAATGAGTTCACAACAGTCTAACATGACCAGAAGCTCACAGGAGTCAACTTTGCGTAACACAGGACCTTTGAATTGCATAAATAAAATGACATTATTGGCTTTGGTGAAAAGTTAAACCAATTTTTCTATTAGACTTAAATATTGGCTGAACACTACTGTTGTCCTTACTTCAGTAGAATGTAATGGCATGCAGGCGATATAAATCTAGTGTGAAGACTGTGGCCTCGTCCAAAGATGTGTCAGCACATATAAAGAGCCTCCCTCAATATATTTCTGGCGAATATGGTTTTTGGACACCGGACAAGTTGCTCAAATGATGTGTTACGAAAGGCCTCGACTTTGTAAGGAACACCTAGTTGGGTTTTATCACTCCCTAACAGCAGGATAGCTTACTTCTAGTCTAAGTTTACATGCACAGGAAAGAATCAAACTACAGTGATATACTTTGTGTTATATCCATAAAATGCCACTTTTATGTAATGTTAAAGGACAAGTATTTTATGTGCTGTTAAAGAAATCTGTTTCTGAAAGGTTCTACATAACACAAAATTGACTTTTAACCTTGTTAGAATGTCATTACCAAATCAAAAACAGACCTAAAGTTGTGTTTTGTTTCATTCATGCATGTTTGACTAATTCTGTCCACATCTCCAAACCGGAAAATGCTCTGTTCCACCTTATGATGTCATGCAGTGGTAGTTTTCAAGTGAACAGATCCTTTTAGCGTTTTTCAGGGCTCAAATTATCCAATGATTCTAGTGAAGGTGCATGGACTTTAAAAACACAGTGGAGCACACTAACCCTGTATTACCACATGACATCACAAGGTGGAACGAGTGTTTTCTGTTTGAGAGAACTCAGCCTAAATATACACCATTTCCCTCTCTCCCTCAGTAACCAACCTGGGGGTCAAAATTGATCCTCAGCTCACATTCAATAACCACATAAATCAGATTTCCAAAACCTCCTTTTTTCACCTCCGCAATATTTCCAAATTACGCCCCTCCCTCTCTCTCCCAGCTGCAGAGAAGCTCGTCCATGCCTTTGTCTCCTCCAGGTTGGACTACTGTAATGCACTCCTCATCGGGATCTCTGGCAGGAGCCTTCAAAAGCTCCAATACATCCAAAACAGCGCTGCCAGGGTCCTGATGAGGGTGCGGAAACACGAGCACATCACCCCCATCCTTCACACCCTGCACTGGCTTCCCGTTCACCTCCGTATTGAATACAAGATCCTCCTGCACACCCATCACTGTCTACACGGTGCGGCCCCCACCTACCTCACCGAACTACTCACACCTCAGACCTCTACCAGGACCCGGTCAGGCCAGCAGCACCGTCTGATTCCACCCAGGACACGGCTAAAGATCATGGGTGACAGGGCCTTTCAAGCCGCAGCCCCCCGTCTGTGGAATACCCTTCCCGACCACCTTAGGGCCCCACAGTCGGTGGATGCTTTTAAAAGTGCACTAAAAACTCACTTGTTCACAAGAGCCTATGGCTAATTGGCCCATAATATGTTGTGTTTTTATATTGCTATGTTTGTATCTATTCTGTCTGTGTTTTTACCCTGTTTTTAAATGCTCTGTCTGTGTTTTTATCCTGTTTTTAAATTCTCTGTAGCACTTTGAGATTGTTTTTCAATGTAAAGTGCTTTATAAATAAAATCTATTATTATTATTATTATATGCAGGGTTTGTGTGTTAAACATGCGAATGAAAACATCAACAAAAACACAACTCCAGGTATGTTTTTGAGGAGCAAACAACGTTATAACATAGATCAGAAAATAGCGTAATATAGGTCCTTTAATGTATTAACATGTGACTCAGAATAAAATAAATAATAATATAAATATAAAAGAAAATGTTTCCCCAAAATGAAGTACGACATACCCAGTTTATTTCTTTAATTATGGCTAGATCTCAAACTCCCTCTGTACCTGCGTTTACTACAGTGTCACTCCCAATACAGAAGTAGTGTAATGTCTCACTTTTGCTACTTGTAGTTTTTTGTTGGATAAACTATTAATGCTCCCAGCCTGTGCCCCTTTTGAGTGCATTTCTCGTGCTGCTCTGGGCATAAAGACATATCATATACAGCATATAAACGCCTGTCTGGGAATGTTGAGCTGAAAAACATAAGGCTTCTCTTGAGTCTGTTTCAGTGGACTCATGCAAGGCCTTTCCAAGGTTTTTTCGAGTCCTTTGGCAGAGTGGGTTGTGGGTAGTAGTCCACTATACATGTAAAATGCCAGCAATTCCGGCACACACATTCCAATTGTCGAATATATTTTCGCTGAAAGAATGATAAGTAGACAGTTGTACAGGCTGCTAAATTTGGGCAGATTTTCACTTTGAAGTTGTGCCGAATGAGAAATGCATGGCTAGAAACAGCAGCTTGTTTGGTGAAGTTGCAGAAGTGAAATTTTGCCTGGGTTCCAGCATACACACTTCTCAAATACTTTTATGCATATAAAAGAAACTCGCCAGGCAAAAATAAATAGTGATTCTAGTGAAATAGTGATCTAATGTGCTTTAAAGGCCATACAATGTGCAGTGTAGTAAAATTTGTGTCAGAAATATATAAAATTATTAAACAGCAAAATTAAAATTGCAAAATTAAATAGCAAAATTAAATTCCAATCATATTCAAGCATTCAGAGATTTTAGACTACTGGCAAAGCACTGGCTATTTCTTAAAATTCTTAAAATGTATTTTACAAATCCCTTGGTCACTCTTTTACACATTTTTTTTTTAAAAAGTGCTTTTACCTTTCTCACATCAGATTGATATGTGTGTCACTCTACATTGAGTTCTACACATTATCAATCTGGAACGATTCTCACTGAAAGTATTCGGAAAACAGAGACCATCATGATGAATATGAACTCACAAATATCACAAAGATTCATCTTGCTGCGCAATGTTAAAACTGCTTACCCTTAGATTTCAAATGAAATTCCCTGTTTAGCAGTATTTAGTATTTACAACAAAAATAAAAGCTAAAATCGTGTTGTATTTGTCGGAACAGTGATTGTTTAAAAGTACTTTAGCACAGTTGATATACTATAAATGACATACACGTGTGGACAAGCTGAGGATTAGCATACTGGCAGTGACAAAAGACGTGAAACCACTTCAAATAAGACACAACATCAAAATTTCCCAAGTTGGAGAAAATATTTCTCCAAGTGCCTATTGTTCAGTCATTATTTCCAAACGGTTTGAATCTGCAATTTGTCAATATGTCAAGTATATTACATTTTGGTCATGATGTCAACACGCAAGCGGCCTATTTTCAGTGGAGCAGTGCATTGTGGGTCAGGAGAATGTGCTTTTCAGTGCCAAAATGCATGCCATTAAAACCCTCGGGCCTTTAAGTCAATATATTATCTTTAAAAGGGTGGGACAAAATGGAGGTCTTTAAAATAAATCAGATAATTCTTATAATGTATTGTAATGGAGCATGTTTTGAGCTTGTCACACTAAAGATTTACTCTAATGTGATTCTGGATAACAAGCTAGCTGTTCTCGACATCTGGTTCCACTTTCGATGTTGCAATTGAGGTATAAAACAACAGAGTTAGATTAATAAACATAAACCCTGGACAAATGATATACACTGAATCAATGCCTAAATAGTAGCACCATTAAATCAAACTTCAACATTTATTAGCTACTCATTTGTATGTATATTCATGTTTCTGTATATGATAGGGTGAGGGGGGAATGGATGGAACTTTTCTGGTGGAAAATCTGCAGCCAATTTATGTATTGGAATGTTCCACAGTATGGCATTATGTACCTACATGCAGATGACACCACTGTCAAGTGAGAGGTCAGACCTGTGGAGAATAAGAATGCATGTTTTTCTAGGTGTATTACATTCCAATTAGAGTAATGACATTTCCATGGAAACAAGCATTTGGTGGGCCATGAACAAGAAAAGTTACCGTGAGTGCAGCTTTAATGATGAATGAAAGATTATAGAGTATATTAAGCCAACTTGTTATAGGCCTAAGACATTAAATTATGCTTTTTCAGCCCCCTTGACATTATCATTTTTATTTATTATATTTTTCAATACAGGCGGACCATGAATGTCCCTGACTGGCTAAAAACAAAGAGATTCACCAATGACCAGGCTCACATCTTTGTAAAATATTAAAGAAGTGTGTATTTTGGATCTGATTCAATCATTTTACCATTGCTTTATAACCATTTTACCATTGTGTCGCATCAGCTGCAGAGTTCAAGTAGGATTTCGAGGGCTATAAAATGATCCACACTGCTACAAAAGATAAACAGGATCAAGTTTAGCTTAAGATGAAGTTTCTGAAGTTTTCCAGAGTTGTGTTGAATATAAAGACCTTGGCAAACTCATCTCCACCATAAATCATTAACTTTGGCACCGCATACCATAAATATTTCCCTCATTCTTATTCACAGATAAGGTGATTCTTTCATGGAGGGGGAGAAGGGAGCTTGGTGGGGTTGGGAGAGGGCACCCTGAGACACAAGCACCCCGAGTCAATGTCCCCTTCACCGCGCGATGGCAGAGGAGATTATAGGGGAAGGATAATATGGTGCACAAAACCAGATCAAAGCCCTGACACAATCAAAGCCAGAGTGAGAGCTACAGCACTAAGCTCTTTTAAATGTCTGCTGTCTGGCTCCGACCAAGCTACTGCGTCTGCAACTCCTCCCATCCCTCACCTCTCCACTTCTCCTTCCCACAGAAACCTCTTATGAACAGAGAATAGAATGTATAGACAGAGCATAAGTCGGCAAACAATCATAGTTGGGAGCATAAGGTCACACATGGATGAAAACTCTGTTAAAGGTTCAGTGTGCAACTATTCTGCTGGCGGGTCTGCCAACTGCTTTTCTCTATGGAGATGTTATTACTTTGTCCAGAATACTTCATGGTATTTGACCTTTCGATCTTCAAGGAGACCAAACCAGGCCAAGTTACAGGTCAGATCTGTGGAGAGGCAACCCCACTCACAGTCAGAATGCTTGTTTTTCTAGGTATTTTGAGCTATAAAACCAACTGTAATTGAAATGTAAGGTAGTTACAGGTAGCTTAATATCATACCGTGGCACATTCCAGGCAGAAAAATGAAATATCCATAGAAACAAGCAGGTGATTCAATCAAAAAGTTACACAGTGTACCTTTAATTCTATGGTTGCCACAACTTTTTCCCTCTTTTAAAGCATTTCTTGGTGGATTCTGTGTAAAATTCATTCATTTTAACAGCGGTCCAAAGTTATTTTTCACTTACCTTATGCTTCTGAGCATCCTAATTATTCACTGTGATGAGTTTATAAGCACTTTTCAACACTTTCAGAGGTCAGAGCTTAGTGCGCTATCAAGGTAATGATGACAACTAGCGTAACATGCTCTTCCTGGTTGGGAAAACGCTTTATAAATAGATGCAGATTGTACAAAACTGACTTGCCCTTGGGAACTGCCTAAACAACATATCTACTGGGGCAATACAAATTCTGCTCAAATACATGGGAAATACATTGAGTTGAGTCATAATTGACCTTTAACAGATGTTAAACAGAAGTTGACGTAGTGTTGTAAACGTATTTGTTATGTGTCTCAGTGGAATGGGGAGGCTTTTTTATTGGTGTGTGTATATTTTTGCTGTGGAGTTTTCAGTGATGACCTACAGTATAACCCCAATGCACATGACACTTTTTGGACAATGAGTGACCCTGACCAATTAACACACCTGGAGCAGGGCGGCAGAAAACCGGAAACAAAAGGGAGAAGCCAGACGAGAGAGAGTCTGGACTTGGAAGCATACCGCTGCAGAGAAGCCACCAACAAAGGCCAGATCACGAGCCGGAACCAAGTGCCATGACGCCTAATCTACGCAGAGGCGGAGTGAGAAACTCAGCCTTGTGTGCAAGTGTTAACACTTTTTAGTGGTGCTCCAGTTCGACAGCCTTTGGCTGTAGGCTATGTTCTCTGTTGTGCTGGGCGCTCCCTGTTGTGTATTGCACTCAGGATGCAGCGGTGGTGGTAGTGTGATCCAATCGAGAGAATTTAAAGAAGGACACCACGACTCTGAATGAACACAATGGCGGAGTGAGGAGCAGACCCTGAAGCTGCTGCCAGGCGCTGCCACTTGCACCATTTAGAGTCACTATTAGCTGAACTATATTTATCAGAGCACAACGCACAGTCAAGCGCAAAGTTTACGCTAAAGCCCTGCAGACCCGCAGGACCTGACGCAAAACAGTGCGGCATGAAACACATTTTGAAAGGTCGTTGTGGGCGTGAGCGGGCCAGCACAATGCGGGAGCGGGTGGGTCGGATGATAAACTGCAGTCCCGCAAACTAAATATGAGTGTAAAGTAAAATGTACTAATGATTAATTTATGACTATCATACATAATTTGTGCTTCTTATTTTATTTGGCATTAATAAAAAAAACATTTTAAGCAGACTAACCTTGCAGAAGTGGTCTAATCTCTTGCACATTTAAGATAATATCTTTCCGCTTCTCTGTGTTTCTCGAGCTTTGAAGACATGGCAGAAGAACAGAACACCTTCTCTCAGTGCTTCAGAAGTAAGTTCTTCTTTAAAGAGTGGTACATTCATTGTAAAAAATTTTTTTTTTAAATCAAGAAACGTGAAATCAGACATTTGGAAGTCTTTTTTGCATGTGTATGACAGAGGGAAATCAGCTGCTCTTTGCATGTTGTGATAAGTGCCAAAAGGTTCTGACATACAACGGCACATCAGGCCTGAATTGCCATGCATGTACTGTCGAAAGGACAAGTGTTAGAGTTCAGAGGAAATGGCACAAAACAGACAGACGCTCTAAGGCAAAGACCGTGGAGAAATGTGTTGATATTGTTGCTGCGGACCTCCATCCGTATGACAGCGTCGCTAGTCGGGGATTAATTCAATTGGCCCAATACTTACTGGAGCCAACTGCACACACGGCAGAACACCGGAGCAGCCACAATAGGCAACTTCAATGTGAAAGAGATTCTGCCCCATTCAACAACTGTGTCATGTTATGTAGATGCACTCAAATTTAGGGCTATTTAATTTTTTGTTTGTTTGTTTGTTTATTTGTTTTTGTTTTTTTCCAAGCCAATGAAAAGACCTTTTATGAAAAAGAACGCGAACGTCCTCATCTTGCAGGATTTGCGGGCGGGAGTGGGACAAAATACAGTGGTCCCTCGCTCTATCGTGGTTCACTGTTCGCGGCCTCGCTGTTTCGCAGATTTTTTTTATTATTATTTTTTATACATATAGTGTAACATTGTGTTCTGTGTCCTGATTGGCTAAGAGACTGTAGACCTTTGCCGATTGATAGATGAGGGATGCAGGGGGGACCGGGACTAGACCAGGACTAGACGAGGACTAGACCAGGACTAGACCAGGACTAAATGTGGACTAAACCAGGTCTAGACCAGAACTAAACCAGGTCTAAACCTGGACTGGTCCTGGACTAAACCTGGACTGGTCCTGGACTAAACCAGGACTGGATCAGGTCTAGACCTGGATTAAACCGGGACTAGACCAGGTCTAAACCAGGATTAAATCACCCTCACAAATCTTTCGTTTGTGCGTGTTCGGTTTGTGGCTCGGGCTGCGAGTAGGGGGAGGGGGAGGCATGGTCCGGGCGCCGTGGTTTGATCTCGTGCTCGCAACCCCGGCCTTGCGCCGGGCTTGCTGCTCTGTCACGGATTTGACTACGTGGACTTCTCCAAGGGGTTGGTGGTGGTGTCCTGGGATGTGGCAGTGCCGCTGGATGAGGGCGGTGCTTCCTGCGGATCCAGTGACTCACGTCTCCGCTCCCGGCGGGGCTCCCGGCGGGGCTCCCGGCGGGGCTCCCGGCGGAGCCCCCACGCTTCACTATTAATACATTTTGTTGAAAATCTACGAAAGTTTGAGTGTTTAAACGAGAGAGAAATGTGACAAAACGTTAATTCCAGTGTTTTAAGGCGTTTACAGCCTTAAAACATGTATTATAATTGTAAAATATAAAGTTGTCCTACTTCGCGGATTTCACTCATTACAGGTTATTTCTGGAACCTAACCCCCGCGATAAACGAGGGACCACTGTATAGCAGATGCGGACGGGAATGAAAATTGTGTTAATCCCACTTCCCACTTAAACCTGAAAGTTCCACCAGTCCATATTAGGAATAGTGCACCAGTTGGTCTTAAGCCCTCTGTGCACTACGCTAGGTCAAACAAACCACCCAGAAATGAGCAGACAGAGGCAGATAGAGCAACGAGCGAGTGCCCCAGCTCCGGCATCGGATGCTGCGGGTCCTGGTGTCAGGTCTGTCCACTGCTTTGAGTTTCTCCTCGCTCTCTTCTGTGTGGAGGTTTAGGCCAAAGTACCGTATTAGCCTACATTGTTTCACATCTTTTGGAAATGGCCTATTTGTATGTGTAACCAATACACTGCATATTCAGATCGTGAACATGGACTATAGGCATGAAATGACAGCTTCAGCCATTTGCCGAATGCAGCAGCCGTTTAGGTTTTGGTTGAGCCAGCAAGCCGGCCAATAACTCCATCAGCCATTACCTTTCTTCGATATTTGTACAAATTTGCGCTGTTTGCACTGCCTTTTTCTTCTCCATGTCTTCATGTTTGAATTTGGCACACTCTTAAAGTCCATGTTTGCTCTCGCAATTATTAAACAGTAAATGATAGAGCAGCTCTTTTCCATTAAAATTAATAGTTTATCCTTTATAGGATCCAAAACCTTTGGATCCGTTCATTAAAAAGACTGGCGCTATTTATTTTTATTTACATGACAACTCATTTTAACAGCAAACTAATCACAGAGAGAAATCACCAAAGTCCAGATCTATTTAAAATGGTTCAAACTGTGAGTTTGATGCATAATCTGAATAAAACACATTTTTGATTGTTGACTTTTGTGTTGGCTCAGCGTTAATTAGTGTAAAATACCTAAAAAATATAAAGAAAAAGACTAGCTTCTTCTAAAAGAGATTTGATTCTTTTAAAAGAGGTTCAGTTCTAACCATTCATGTTAAGCATTCAAGAGAGCTGTTTCATTCGCGAACAACTCAATTTCACAACTAAATTTCACAATGTTTTATGTTCAAAACACTGATGTACATTTGTGATTGCACGCTACCACTCCCATCTTCATCTCCAACTTATCCAACCAACATAACCCCAGCTCACACAAATGGATGTGGAATATGGCAAATGCATAAATCCATCAAAAGCAATGCAAACAGAGCAGTCAGTGATGTATGCCAAAGGTAAATCTGAGCCCCCAATGGTAAAGCCTCTGTAATACCAATGCTGACAATACATGACACTGAATTTAATGCATAGTTCACACCAGCAGGTTAAGCTTCAACCAATGACTGTATAAAGAAGTGGACTAAGGGAGTGTGACATCTCCCATAGTGTTATGTCCAGTGTTGCATAAAGTACTGGAAAATCAAACTCAAGTATAAGTATAGGTACCCCTCCCAAAAATGACTTTGGTAAAAGTCGAAGTCACTGAGTGAAATGTTACTTGAGTAAAAGTCTTAAAGTATCTGGAACTTCTTGTACTTAAGTATGACAAGTAATGTAAAGTAATGTAATTAAAAGTACAAGTAAAAGTATCAAGCAAAGGCAGTCTGAATTTAATATTTTTTAATGCCCCCCTCCCCCCCATCCCTCCCCAAACCTTAGCCTACAGCTATGCCTTCCCTTGAGCCGAAAAAGCTAGGTAGCCTGTTAGCTCCAACATCGTCAAATACGCTTTGTGTAACTGAAACAATGTCACACAAAGTTAATTTCTACATGTTATGCTCAAGGTTTCACAATGGTGTCTAGAATGTCCATGCTATGGTTACTGAAATTGGAATATAGACGCTAACAATTTCATTAATCTAGAACAGGGGTCGGCAACCCACGGCTCCGGAGCCGCATGCGGCTCTTTGATCCCTCTGATGCGGCTCAGTACAGCGGTCCCTCGTTTATCATGGGGGTTACGTTGTAGAAATAACCCAATGATAGACAAAATCCGTGAAGTAGTCAGTTTTATATTGCGTGTATAAATATGTGTGTATTTCACAGTTCCTCACAGGCGCCTGGCACTGCTGCGCTGTTGCGGGTTTTGTTGGGGAGAAATCTTGCAAACATACAGCACTTCAGAGCAGTGACGGACTGGGATCATCGGCCCTGGCAATTTACACCTACAAGCGGCCCCGTAGTCTGTGGAACGGGGGGGAGAGGTTCTACAGCTCTGCACCAAACACAGAACTGTAGTGAGAATACATCCGTGCGCTCTCAGGACTGGTTCAGCCGCCTGGACTCCAGGTTCCACCAGTTCGTTATGCGCAAACACTGCCGCTACTTCCCGATGCGCTTTGACCACCCAGAGAAGTGTGCGCGCGGTCAAATCCATAAAAGAGCATGGCCTCGGCTCTTCTGGCATGTGTTCAAATGCCAGACCGCTCAGTCTTCAGAGTCACACTGCTCGTGATCGAACATTTAAATAAATTTGGCAAACTGACCGCATTCTGTACAGGAGACACGGAGGAGAATGACTGACAAAGACAAAGGTCTACAGTCCTTTAGCCAATCAGGATGCAGAACACAATACGCGTTGATACACTATTAAAAAAATCAGCGAAACAGCGAGGGACCACTGTATTTAATTAAAATGTATTTTATTTTAGTTCGTTCATATTCAAAATGTAATTCTATGTCACAAAGGTAAAAAAAAAAAAAAAAAAAAAGCCATTATATGCAGTGTTATTTCATTTTAAATTTCAAAAGGGTTTTGCGGCTCCCAGTGTTTTCTTTACTGTGTGAAACGGGTCCAAATGGCTCTTTGAGTGGTAAAGGTTGCCGACCCCTGATCTAGAACTTACCTTGATTTGTTTCTTGAGGTTGGACGGGGAGTTTCTGTAAGATAGTATTTCCACGTTTCTTGGAAGGCACAAGAGGCACTTCATTCGGTAGGACGAATCCTTCATATCAGCGTAAGAGAACATTGTGTTTAAGTACGGCCAGGGATGCTCATCGTCAGGTCCCCCTTCATTTGTAGCCGACGTGGATGCTGTCTCCTCTTCCATCAGGGATGTTGATTGATTAAACTAGCTGCATGAAACCAACAGGTGTAGGCTGATTGTCATGCGCAAGTAGTGAACAAGCCCAGGCACGTCCTGACTTCCTTGCAGTCAGTAGAGGGTTTTTTTGTAACGAGTAACTAAACGGCACATTGAAAATGTATTGGAGTAAAAGTATGCAATTAAATTCGGAAATGTAGTGAAGTAAAAGTAAAAGTTATCTTTTTTTTTTAAACTCAAGTAAAGTACAAAGTCTCCTAAAATGTACTTAAGTACAGTAGTGAAGTATTATTACTTCGTCACTATACAACACTGGTTAAGGTCCAATGAAATGATGCTGACCATGCTAGCAATGATAGTGCCGAATTTGCCAAGTTTCATATTAGGAATAGGAATTTATTTATGGACAAAATAGTGGAATAAACAACACCAGGATCACCTAGGGCAGGTTAATATGAACGTTTTAAGACCAAAATGACAAGGCTCACAGGAGCGGTTAGAGAGTGAGAGTGACAATTTTTTTTAAATACAAAGTCAATTGGAGCCAGAGTCGATGGAGCTAGAAGCCACATGGAATGCCACGGCTAGGTTAGTTATGCCTATATACACTCTGTTGCTCCAACATTTCACTGTGAGGGATAGCAAATAAAGTGTGCACCAGAGGTGGGTAGAGTAGCCACAAATTGTACAAGAAATATGACTTCAAAATGTTTCTTCAAAATAATATTACAGAATATCTATAATATAATAAGTACAAAGTAGTGGTCCAAGCAAGTTGCAAGACAAGTACGGTAAATGTAACTAGCTTGGTTGGCTCATTATTTTGAGGTATTAAACTTAACAACATAACTTCCTCAAAGATGCTATACCTGATTTTATAGTCTTCAAAATCAAAACATGAAAAACAGAACTAGTTTATTTTACTCTAAATATTTTGCACTGTTCAAATTTATTTCTCAGTTTCCTAACACATTTGTAGCATCCTAATTATTCACTGCCATGAGTTCATAAATGCTTTTTGCAACTTTCAGAAGCCAAATCTAAAAGCTGTGAAAAGCATTCACAACTAATGCTAACAACAACTAGCACAGTTCCTGTTTTTTGAGAATAAAATGCTTTGTAATTAGATACAGGCAGCACATAGCAGTCATATTTCAACCCAGAAAGGTGCTTTTTACAATATATCTGTACTAAGGCAGAACTACATTAAAAAATCAGGTGCAGGCAGACACTTTAACTTATATTTTATATTCATTTGAAGCTTTGGCCTAAACAGAAATAGGTGCATGCAACAAGCTGTGGCTGGGTGACGATTGGGTCAAGAAAAAACACTGGGCTGTGGGTCATATGTTGGTTTGGTTTAGTATAAAGTAGGCCTACATCTCCAGTCCTCTATGAGAATGATACTTCTTATGTAATGTTACATGTAATGTTATTTGGTAAGATATGAATTGATTTTTGATAATGAACACTGAATAAGATAGCTACCACAAACCTGTGTTGCATAGTAAATAAATGCGATTCACTTATTTCAATGATTTTTTGTGATCTCCCTTCTGTGTAAAAAAAGGATTTGATTTTCTAGCTTTATGTTGGTTAAATCAACAATTTAGTTAAGGCAGGCGAAGCGATTAATGTTGTGAGTTTGGGCTTTGCTAAAATAAAATAAATTGACTAATAAAAAGAGAAACACATCTACGTTTTGTCTGAACTGCAGAACAAATCAATATTGGAAATGTTTTGCAGTAAATGAATGAGGATTTTCAAAACTATTGGACTTTGCTGATACTCAAATGAATTCTGACACAGTTAACCCACTACTTTTTTTTAGACATTTAAAAAAAAAAAATTATACATTAAAAATACTTACAACAAAGATGGTGGATTTTGCCAATAACATTTGATTTTCACATCCAATATCAGGTACATTTTTTTTTTTTTAAATGCCGCTTTGAAGAGGTAGGGCTTCTTAGTTCTGCAGTTTTGAGCAGAAAGTCAATGCACCTATATCCATTATCAAGCTGTTTTAGATCAATACTGCAGTTTACAATGAAGAAAATGTGAAATGATGTTCTATGTATGCTGTAGTTTAAAGGTCCTATATTACCCAAAATTGATTTGTGAGCTTTAAGCCTTGTTACAATGTTATTACCTCCTCAAATACATACCTGGAGCTTTGGTGTGTTTTTTTTCATTCACACATGTTTGAGTAACCCTGCATTGTTATGCTCTCTACATCTTCAAAACTCACAATGTCCTTGTGATATCATCAAGTGGTAGTTTTGAAGTTAACAGCTACCTTTTACCTTTTGCTCTGTAGTGATTGGCAATTCCAGATCTGAAATCATCCAAATGATTTTAGTGAAGGTGTAAGGAGCTTAAAAACACAGTGGAGCACTTCCTATATTACCACATGACATCACAAAGTAGAAGTGTAGTGTTTTCTGTTTGAGAGAAGAAACAAAGCACCACTAAAGCTATGTTTTTGATTAGGAAACCGCATTATAAGAGATCAGAAAACGGGGGATGGGGGGTGGGGAAAGGGGATATATAGCTGATTCAGTGTTATAAAATGTCCCCAGTTACATGATTTCTCTAGCATTTTGTCTTCCCAATTGATTCTAGCGCAAATCAAGCTATTTTGACATTAATGCACACTGCTGACAACACTCCCTTCTCCGTCCACTCCTGGGAATCGCACACAAACCTCGACTTTGCACGAACTAGACATGGGAGTATGGCTAGAGCTAAATCCGTCAAAAGCAATGCAAACAGAGCAGTCAGTGATGTATAATAACTGTAAACCTGAGCAGGCCCAATAGTAAAGCCTGCGTAATACCAAAGCTGATAAGACATGACACCCTACATAATAGTTTACACCGCTGGGTTAAGTCCACGTAAAGATGGCTGTGACAAATGACGTGTCGTGACTTTTGTGTGGTTTTTACATCAAAGAACCCACCACCGCGGAAGTTATGACCTAGTTTTCCACACACAACGAACTAATAGGTAAAAAACCCTCAAACATCCATCAAAACAGTCAAGACGCAATGACTTTCTGACCTCTGACCTTTGCCCAACTGACTCCGAAGCACATGTTTTCAGATTGATGAATGCAGTTTTTCAGACCCCCAGACAGCTACTGGTTTTCGTTTATGGGGGATATGAATGGGAATCAACATCAGATGCCGTAGCGCACCCCAAAACGTAATGATTCAAACTGGAGCCTGTGTCAACTTTACACAACCTGATTGTTTGGCTAGCAGTTAAAACGTTAGCTTTAACTGATTACTAGGTGTGTACGTCGTCCCCTGACTGGTTTAGAGGGTAAACAGAAACTTTTGA
Source organism: Paratrypauchen microcephalus (assembly GCA_036785185.1). NCBI lineage: Eukaryota > Metazoa > Chordata > Actinopteri > Gobiiformes > Gobiidae > Paratrypauchen > Paratrypauchen microcephalus. The sequence continues at coordinate 2,762,479 of JAVJIX010000021.1, read as the reverse complement.
AATGATTTAGAGGCATGCCTCATTTACGCCATAATTCTTAAGCTTGAGTAGTTAAATACGTGAAACAAAAGACCAATGTTGTAGTGCTCTAAATTATGTTGTTTTAGGATTCAGATTGAGACGTATTTTTTTCATAGTATCAATTAAAGACGCTGTGGGCTGTCTCTTTGATTTTAAACAGTTTGCAGAGCGGAATTTGACCTTCCCAATGCCGACCTTCTAACAACAGCTAACAGCATTACTTCCCGGTTCACAGGGGATAAAAATGCAAATGCAAAATGCAGTTGGGTCCCCATTTGCTCAACTACAATGGAAAAGAAAATGCCATCCATCTTCAAGGGCCCATATTATGCTATTTTCTATCTATGTTAAAATGTTTCCTCATCACAAACATTTCTGGAGATGTGTTTTATTTCATTCACACATGTTTAAAGGAGAATTAACTTTTTTTTACAATCTGAGCTGACAAGTTGTTTTACTCACCCATAGCACTTTGGTGTCATATGGAGCACTTCCGGAGATATTTTAGATTAGCGATAGCTGTAGCGCCCCGAGCATGTAATATGTGCCCCGAGCGGTCTCCAAATAACAAAAACTTTAGCACTTTTCAAATCATAGAAGCTCGATGTCTTAGTCTACGCTTTCTTTTGAGTCAAAAGTGGCCTGTAATCCGAGATTCATCCATAGTTTACAGCTTTGCGTTTCATGTTTGGGTCCCGCGAGCTGAGAGCGAAATAAACTGTGACTCCGCACATGCGCACTGGCGTCCTCATCTACTATGGATAAATCTCGGATTACAGGCCACTTTTGACACAAACGAAAGCGTAGACTAAGACATCGAGCTTCTATGATTTCTAAAGTGCTAAAGTGCTAAAGTTTGTGTTATTTGGAGACCGCTCAGGGCATATATTACATGCTCGGGGCATATATTAGCGCTACGGCTATCGCTAATCTAAAATATCTCCGGAAGTGCTCTATATGACACCAAAGTGCTATGAGTGAGTAAAACAACTTGTTTTATTACCGAAATAAGGCTCAGATTGTAAAAAATGTTAATTCTCCTTTAAGAAGAGTTCACCACACAAACGAAAAGAAAAAAAAATCTGTTCCATCAGGAAATTCTCCACTGTGTTTCCATACATCATTTACTAGAATCATTTGGATAATTTCAGCTCTGGAATTGCCAATCTCTACTGAACTAAAAGTATAAGGTAGCTAACTTGAAAACTACCACTACATGACAATTTAGAACAGAGCATTTTGAGCTTTAGACATACAGACAGTCTAATAATAAAGGATTATTCAAACGTGTGAATGAAACAAAACACAACTCCAAGTGTGTTTTTGAGAAGGTAACAACATAGGAACTTTAAATCTCAAAATAAAAAAGTAATTGCACACTCAACATCTCATGTGCTGCTTTGGGGGGGCCCCCTAGTGAATGTGGGGCCCTCAGCATGTGTACAGTTTGCTTTTAACTAGAAGCGCGAAAGCTTTTAGTCTGTAATAGCGACTAATTTTGCTATTCTGTCTGTATAAAAAGCATCTGACAGCTTTTCATTGTCTCACTATGTCAATGAAGACCCAATCTAAAGGTACAATTCAATTAGACCAAACTGTGGGTTAAGTGGTTTCCTGGCTTCTTGTACTCTCCAGAGAACCATCTAATTAAAACAGCATTACAGTTGATATTTAGTCCATCAACCACTGTCATTCTTGCAGTAATTTTCATAACACTGGATGTATACAACGCATTCTTTCCAATGGAACAGAAGAGATTTTCATTTTTGTAGAGTTGTACTTTTCCACTCCATTGTTTTTGGGGAAAATTGAAACGATGTCTTTTCTGGCACGGACGCAGCAGGCTGTGGTTGTGCAAATAAAACGGCGGGCTGCTTGTGCTCTAAATATTTAGCCCCAGTGCTGTTCATGCATTGTGTCTGCTGTAATAGGATGTGACGGTGTCTGGATCGAAACGCCACTCACATCATTATAAGTTTGAAAAAGGGCCTCCGAATGAAGACGCAGAACTGGCTAGGAGTTGATTATGCAGTGGGGGATGGCTGAGTAAATAGCTTTAAAGTTATGCTACGTAATGTATTTATTAGCCTTGTCACTCACACCTCCACTCAAGAAATATTGGCGTTTTTCAATCACACAGACTAAACGCCACAGCGGGATACCAGTATATAACTCCACACTCCACACTACACTTTATTGTTATTTTTCTACTCTCGCCAGGTTTGATTCAGAGACTGTCAGTGAGGGCTTTGCATGTTCTCATTCAGTTTGAATGGGTTTTCTCCAGGTTTTTTGGTATCTGGGCCAGGGCCGTCGGGGGGTAAAGTGTGCTGTTTACTATTTACCCAGGGGCGCAGTGCAAAGAGGGGGCCCTCTCTAAAATGCATTTTTCATTAGACTACATGGATTGTGCAGTACAGTAATGAAGGTATGAATGTATGAAGGCTTAGTTTGGCTTAGTTTGTGTGCGGGCTTACTGTATATGAGCCTCTATAATGAGCGCAGTGTATGGCTGATGATGAATAGGGAAATTGAAGCGAGCATTAAAAAATGAGGAGCCTTGCATCAGGGTGTTCTAGAAATTCCACTCCTTGTTATTTAAAGGGACAGTGTGTAAGATTTTTACCCGTTAATTACTGAAATTGAAGATACCCATTCAAAAATACATTGTTTTCCAAGCCTTTTCACTTCCATCATGAAATCAAAGTATTCTTTTGGAGTTAGATATAGTCACATAAAAGGGGGATCTTCCCCATGCAGAGGCAGCCATTTTGAATACGAGAGCCGCAGAAGGACATTTGGGCTCCGCCTTTGCCTTCGGCAAGGCTCGTGGTTTTGGGTAAACAACACAAGCATGCTGCTGGATCAAACGTCGTAATGGATCTAACACGTGTTTTGGACTAAATTGTTTTACTGGATTTTATTCGCTGGATCCTTATGGACAAATTGAGAGCAAGTTTATGGTGAAATACAGAGTTTGACCTGTGCAAAGCATTCTAAGGTAAGCTAACCTCGTTTTGTGCTTTTCCGTATAAAAGCCCCATGTGCTCAGGGAGTGATTATTGTGCAGGGAAATGAATTGCATAGTCAAAAAGAGGAGACTGTAAGGTTTCATTTGATGTGTAGAGTGTCATGGTACATGATCGGGAATGTGTGTTTTCATGAGAAAAGAAAAAAAAAAAAAAAAAACGGGACCGCGTTTTATTTATACAGTAGCGGCGCGCGGCTCGTGCGCGCGCCCGGGTGACTCTTGAGGTCTGCCGTAGCTAAAACAGAAAGTGCAATAGCACCATCCACCTATGCGCCACGAATCCTACACACTGGGGCTTTAAGTGGAGTTAATTTGATTGACTGAGATTCAGGAGCAGAACCACGCCTCAACCTCCCCCTGCTCCACTCCAGCCAACCACAGCACAGCTCAACCACGCCTCCAATTACCCAGAAGCCCTATTTATATTTATACAGGTGTCTCTTGTTCATCCCTCAGCCTGAAGACATTATCTACAAAGGACGGATCTTGCCATCATCAATAAATATCATTATTGTATTCCACTGTTGTGACGTGGTCCTAGCTAGTGAATGCTTACTTAATACACAGCAGATAGCCACTGGAATTCTCTCTGATCGTGGTATCAATCGTTTTAAGTAATTGAAGGAAAAGCTATAGGCACACATCGTATTCTGTAGGCCTGTGTTTGGGTACAGAGCAGAAACAGCACAGTCCTTTTGTTCCAAAGCTAAACTCTCATTTACATTTGACAGATGTGGTAGGAAGGCTCAGTTCTAATCTGTAACACGCCCCCAAAAAGCACATATTTTTTCAGTTTGCACCTGGCTTAATAAATATACTCCACAAAGGTCCTGTATTACACAAAATTGGCTCTTGTATGTTTTAAGCCAAGGTAGAATGTTGTTACCTCATTAAAACACCTGGAGTTGTGTTTTGTTTCATTCACACATCTTTGAGTAATCCTTTATTATTAATCTGTCTACATTTCCAAAGCTCAAAAAGTTCTGTTCCACATTGTGATGTCATGTAGTGGTAGTTTTCAAGTGGTAGTTAACAGCTACCTTTTACCTTTAGTTCAGTAGAGATAGGCCATTCCAGGGCTAAAATGATCAAAATAATTCTAGTGAAGATGTATGGAGTTTAAAAATATAGTGGACCACTTCCTGTATTACCACATGACATCACAAAGTGGTTTCTGTTTGAGAGAAGAATTCAGCCTACATGAAACAAAACACAACTATTGGTATGTTTTTGATGAAGAAACATAATAGATCAGAAAATAGTGTAATGTGGACTCTTTAAAGGGACAGTGTGTAAGATTTTTACCCGTTAATTACTGAAATTGAAGATACCCATTCAAAAATACATTGTTTTCCAAGACTTTTCACTTCCATCATGAAATCAAAGTATTCTTTTGGACTTAGATATAGTCACATAAAAGGGGGATCTTCCCCATGCAGAGGCAGCCATTTTGAATACGAGAGCCGCAGAAGGACATTTGGGCTCCGCCTTCGCCTTCGGCAAGGCTCGTGGTTTTGGGTAAACAACACAAGCATGTCCCGGATCACACGTCGTAATGGATCTAACACGTGTTTTGGACTAAATTGTTTTACTGGATTTTATTCACTGGATCCTTACGGACAAATTGAGAGCAAGTTTATGGTGAAATACAGAGTTTGACCTGTGCAAAGCATTCTAAGGTAAGCTAACCTTGTTTTGTGCTTTTCCGTATAAAAGCCCCATGTGCTCGGGGAGTGATTGTTTTGCAGGGAAATGAATTGCATAGTCAAAAAGAGGAGACTGTAAGGTTTCATTTGATGTGTAGAGTGTCATGGTACATGATCAGGAATGTGTGTTTTCATGAGAAAAAAAAAAAACGGGACCGCGTTTTATTTATACAGTAGCGGCGTGCGGCTCGTGCGCGGGTGACCCTCGAGGTCTGCTGTAGCTAAAACAGAAAGTGCAATAGCACCATCCACCTATGCGCCACGAATCCTACACACTGGGGCTTTAATGTTTTATAAAGATTTTTCACAGATTAAATTTTTCACAGATTAAATTCCTTTTGCATTTTTTTCTTAATACTTTTTGAAGACTTCTGCTTGACGTTCCCTTAATACATTTATGAGCAGGCTCATTTTCAGCTTGTATCCCTTTTAGAATCTCCAGATAGCAGTATTTCCTCCTGTTCAACAGTCTGGGCCTTGTGATGCTGCCCTTATAATTAAGACTGGGAGTTATCAGTCCAGAATTAGATGAAAGACTCATAAAGCAGTGCCGAATCAGCTTATATGCCACGGGCCAGCGTGCATACACACTTCATCCATATTCCCTTTGTTCCCTCTGCGAAGCCAGTCCCACGCAGAGGATCAGGCTTGGAGCTGGAGTGGCTGCTACTAGAGTGACAATATAACAGGTATCAAACACACACCGTTTCCACAGTCGCCATGTGGTAAGTGATGGCTTCAAAGTGCCAACAATCTGCTGCAAAATCAAAGCACGCATCAGTCTCCACTCAAAATATGGGACATTTTTTCATACAGACAGACATTCAGCAAACTGCGGAGCCAACTCAAACGCCTGGTAGTGAAGCAGATGAGTTTATTTTCTACCACAAATGCAATGCTCTCCCAGTTAGATTGTTTGGACCAAATGGTTAAATGGGAAAGGCAGCTGTGGAGTGAAATTGGGAAAGAGGACATTCAATGAATTCATGAAGTTGAGACTAGTAGCACCTGGTTAATATATTTAAAGGCCCTATACTGTGTTGTGTTTTGTTTCATTCACACATGTTTGATATATCCTATATATAGTCTGTCTACATCTCCAAAACTCAAAAAGCGCTTGTGATGTCATGAAGTGGTAGTTTTCAAGTGAACAGCTCCCCGTTGCCTATAGCTCAGTAGAGATCGGCAATTCCAAGGCTGAAATCATTCAAATTACTCTAGTGAAAAACATAGTGAAGCACTTCCTGTATTACCACATGGTGTTTTAGTTTGAGAGAAAAACTCTAACTAAATGTGGGGGGTTTGTGTGTTAAACATGCGTGAATGAAACAAAATACATACATTCAACTTTGAGGAAACAACCTTATAGCATAGATCAGAAAATAGCATAATATAGGCCCTTCGAAACTGGACTACTGACTTTTTATTCTTGAATAGAGTAAATTCTGTGGTTTCTCCCCAAAAGCATGCTGTAAAAGCAGAACTTAATGACTAACTGAGACCTCTCCACACTGTCATCAGCTAATAATAAAGTATTTTTCTTTGTTATCCACCCGAAAGCAGTGCTTTGATTGGCTGCTCTCAGGTAGTCCATCCCAAGAAAAAAGTGGTTTTAAAGCCATGCACATGCTAGAAAATATATGTGTGTGGATTTGTGAGAGCTACAGATGAGTTATGCTCAATGTACATTTACTGTGAGTTGGGTATAGTTTTGGGAAGTGAATAAAACTAATGCATTCTGTCACAATGACCTCAGTGTGCGCAAGTCCGGGGGAGGTGGGTGTCTGTGGAATGAATTAGAGATAGAAATATATAGGTTTGCTGATTTATCGGGCCAAGATGTGCACTTTTTAGCATATCAAGTCAGTCTTAAATCTCTAGCATAGGCCGATATTTTGTTTTGCCCAACCTGCTGCCTAAAAAGTACACATAAAGCTTTATTTTAACAGTTTAGTGTGAAGAAATAACTCCACAAAACGTGACTACACAGCCCTCTTATAGGTTATGGTAAAAAAGGGGCTGTGAGTGAGTTTGTTGTAAAAAAAAAAAACATATCATCAGACTTTATTGGCCATTGTTCTCTCTGGATTTGAAACCATCAGTATCAGCATCGGCCATGAAAAAATGCATATCTCTAGAAGGAATCTGCACGGAAGAGTTAGAAGGAAAAGAACAGAACAGAGATGGAAAATTGAGCATGTTGACTGATAAAGGCATTATTAAACTGCTCTTTTCATTCAGAAGTGTTCAGAATTGTTTTAAATCTTTTTCTCTCTGATTAATGTGTAACAGAAGAATCCCCTTTGTAGCCACAGCTGCATTTGGAGAGAGGGAGTGGCTCACTGGAGAGCTCCGTCACATCAGGGCTTGGACACACAAACAGCGGGCTGAGACACGGACTTGACACATATACGTCTAAGGGAGGAGCTGTAACAATACCACACAAAATGATGAATCCTCACATAATATATATTCCCTACATGTGCATCTTTTTTTATATTAATCCACTAATCTGGCCCCTGGTGCATATATAGCGTGACCACTTTTCGTCAGCTTAGTTCCTTCTGTGCACTTTAGAATACACTTTATATAAGATATGCTTTGTGAATACTGTGAACAAGACCTTGCATCCCAATCTCTCCTAATGGGCTGTTTCAACTCCATTCCTGTAAACAAGGTAGAAGAGATGCCAGCTAACCTTGCCAGTGAAAAGATTCTGTCTGTATCAACTACTTGGTATTCCAGTCATTCCCACTGAAAACCATCTGGTAGCAGTCTTCTTCTCCCTGTGTCTCTGTGGAATGGGAGTCTCTCTGCTCTTGTTACCCTAGCACTTGCTCTCTCATTAACACTAGAAGTCCCGGGAATTTTGACAGCCCCCCTAAAGTCCTGGAGAAGGGTCAAAAGACCCTTAGTCCAAACTGATGGCTCTGATGGCCACAATTAGCATCTCTTCATTTGTAAATGCGTCCATTACCTGTTGAATCAGCAGGGGGGAGGACAGCACTCAACAGGCATTGGAAATTATCCTGGATGGAGCTGACCCTTGCGAATCGGATGGAGAAGACATCAATCTCCAGGTGGATTCAGACTCCGACCTGTCTCAGTTGTCTTCAGGTAATATTTCATTTCATATTATTTCCCATTTTACATTTCATTTCAGTGAGGGAGTAAATCACCTCAGAACTAGTATTTTTTTGCGTGCCAATGGGGCAAGCTTTTTTACTAGCTAAGATTTACTTGATTTACTCATTTCCAGCAAATGTTGTTTGCCTAGCAAATTTTGCCTGGCAAACTGGCTAGCAAATATTGCTAACCTAGTAAAAAAAATGCTTGCCCATCGGCAAATTTCTTAAAACAAGTAAAAATAGTCTAATTTGAGGTTTTTATTTCTATTTGAAAAATACTAGTTCCAAGGTGATTTTTACTACATTACTTGAAACTAGAAAAATAAACAAATTTTGCAGTGATTAGCTTCTATACTTGCATTTGTGATATCATTTGAATTTCCCATTGCTCATTATTACATTTTTTTCACGCAACAGATGAGGAGAGTGCTCCCCAACCAACAAAGAGAGCTCGGCTGGCGACTGATGTGAGAGAGACTGCAAAAGATGGCACAGTATGGCATGAAGAACAGGTGGGAACCGGTCCACATTTCACCCCACCATCGCCATACAGCGCAGATGGAGAGCCAACAGCTAAGGCCAGGAGGTCAATCACAAGTCGCCTTCAGAGCTTCCTTTGTTTCATCACTCCGGACATGCTTGACATCATTTGAGACTGCACAATTCAACATGCGAAGCAAACTGAGCATGTGGATTGGTTCATGGGCATACCTGAACTAATGGCATTTATTTCCATCACCATCATGAGGGGAATCTTCAAGGTGCCAAGGTGGTATCAAGTTTTGGGTGGCGTGTGACTTGAAAACCAAATACGTCTGCAACATCCTCCCATATCTTGGCAAGGACCCCACTCGACCTCGTGGGGAGAGAGTGTCTGAGAGTGTAGTCATGAGGCTGATGGAACCATTCTTGGACAAGGGCAGAAATGTTACCACAGACAATTTCTTTACATCACTGTCACTTGCAAAACGACTACTTAGCCGGAATTCAACCATCCTCGGCACAGTCAACAGGATTCGCCAAGAAATCCCACCGTCAACTCGACAGATGCACCGCGATGAATTTACCACCCAGGTGTTTTCATCCACTGGTGCCACACTGACTGTGTATGCACCCAAGCGGAAGAAGACTGTGTATATTCTCAGCAGCATGCACAGCACGATTCAGACACAGGAAACCACCAAAAAGAAGCCAAACACCATCACACTCTACAACACAACAAAGTGCGGCGTCGATATCATGGACCAGATGGTGCGGGAATACACTGTCCGCACAGGAACAAGGCGCTGGCCAGTAGCAGTGTTCTACAACATGATAGACATTGCAGCACTGAATGCCCACGTGCTCTATCAATTATGCACTGGGAGAAAGGAAAGACGGGTGGATTTCCTGTTTGAACTGGCAAGAGAGTTGGCTCACTCCCACGTGGGTATGAAAAAGGCCCAAAAGGAGCAATTGCTTCGGCAACAACCTTCCACACCACAACTCGGACAAAGAGCCAAGTGTCAGGCTAAAATCAAATGCAAGGACAATCGTGCAACAGTACGCTGTGATGACTGTTACAAATATACATGTGGGAAATGCCGAAAGGAGCAATGGCAGTGCCAGAATTGTTAGTGACTGCTCAAATGTATTTCACTCATTTGCATTCTTTGTAAATATGCTTTTTTCCTTTGTATTTTTTTTTTTCTTCTATTTTTGGCACACAAAAATAAGTTACTTCTGCAACAACCTTCCACACAAAAACTGGGAAAACAGTTGCTTTTGCATTCATTGTAAATATGTTTTGTTTTGTATTTTTTTAACAATAAATGTTTAGAGTTTTTGATCCCAAATTCTCGTTGATCCTGATGATTCACTGCATAAAAATCCACCATATGTTTATAAATCCACCATATGGGCGCACACGCACACACACACACACACACACACACACACACACATGCAAAAACACGCATTACCTACGCTTGCCTGGGGGTCCCCTCCCCCACACAGGCTCAAGCGACTCTGTGACTCAAGCGACTGCTGTGAGCCGCTAACAGCCACGTTTCCACAACAAAAGGAGTGTCCACAGGGGGTCCAAAGGGTCAGATGACCCCTCTGTGGGTCTTTTAGGTAAAAAGGTCAATTGACCCCTCCGCGGGACTTCTAGTGTTAAAACGACTGGTAATAAAAAATCTGTGAAGTTCTGTTATGAAATTCCATTGATTTGCAAGGTCTATCCTAAAAATGTTGGTAAAGAGAAGGTATAAAAGGGGATTTGTGAGCACAGCGATGAGTTTTATTTTTAAAGCCCCAGTGTGTAGGATTCGTGGCGCATAGGTGGATGGTGCTATTGCACTTTCTGCTTTAGCTACGGCAGACCTCGAGGGTCACCCGGGCGCTACTGTATAAATAAAACGCCATCCCAGTTTTTTTTTTTTTTTTTTTTTCATGAAAACACACATTCCCGATCATGTACCATGACACTCTACACATCAAATGAAACCTTACAGTCTCCTCTTTTTGACTATGCAATTCATTTCCCTGCACAACAAACACTCCCCGAGCACACTTTTATACGGAAAAGCACAAAACGAGGTTAGCTTACCTTAGAATGCTTTGCACAGGTCAAACTCTGTATTTTACCATAAACTTGCTCTCAATTTGTCCGTAAGGATCCAGCGAATAAAATCCAGTAAAACAATTTAGTCCAAAACACATGTTAGATCCATTACGACGTCTGATCCGGCAGCATGCTTGTGTTGTTTACCCAAAACCACGAGCCTTGCCAAAGGCAAAGGCGGAGCCCAAATGTCCTTCTGCGGCTCTCGTATTCAAAATGGCTGCCTCTGCATGGGGAAGATCCCCCTTTTATGTGACTATATCTAAGTCCAAAAGAATACTTTGATTTCATGATGGAAGTGAAAAGGCTTGGAAAACAATGTATTTTTGAATGGGTATCTTCAATTTCAGTAATTAACGGGTAAAAATCTTACACACTGTCCCTTTAAGGCAAGACACTGCAAGCAAAACTCTTTTTTTTTTTTTTTTTGGTCAGCTTGGTCTCTTGAAGAGGCATTCTTTTCTGGTCTGTCACCTACTTGTCTCCATTGAGATGTTATTGCTTTGTTTAGAATGTTCCATGGTAGAGATTAAACCTAAATCTACAGTATCTCAAGAGAGACAACTAGTACAGAGGCAACCCTGTACTAGTTGTTGAGAGTTGAGAGTACATTAGAGATAAAAATCTGTCGAAAGGCAAACCTATTTACATAGACAATTATTGTATTTTTGCGCAATAGAAACATCCTTAATGAATAAATGGTAGATAGATGTATTTAAAGTCATACCATGGAACATTCCAGCCAAAGTAATAACATCTCCATGGAGACAAGCTGGTGATGGACCAGTCAAATCTAGTGTACTCAAATATCTAAAATCCCCTCTGTATATTTTTTGTATCTAATATGTCAACAAAAAGAAGCAAGCAATCTCTTTTCATGTTTCTGTTTTGAATGTCCCTAAAATCCTCAATGTAGACAGAATAATAATGCAGGATTACTAAAATGTGTGACTGAAACAAAACAACTCATGTTTGTGATGAAGTAATAACATCATAACATGGTTTAAATCTCACATGGATCAATGGTGTGTAATAACTTAAAGGACCTTTAAGTTAGAAAATGTGAAACACTAACCCCAAGGTGTCCAAAAGCGTGTTTAAAAGGGAATTAAATCCTCAAGAATGCTTCAATTTGCTCTTTAAATGCACACCTTTGAGACCTGTATACCGCATGCAGCCTTTGCGTAATCCTCGGCACAATTAAAATGTGTAATTCTGAATCCCTATGTACATTAGCAGGCTATAAACACGGAGTCAAAGCTGGATTTTCTGAGACTGCAAAGGGAATATTTAATCAGCCAAGGTCAGAGCAGTGTATTCAGCCATGCGCTGTTGGCAGTAGGGAAAAACATAGGGACCACATCTCATCTGTATTCTCTTCAGTGTGCAGATGTAGGATTTTATTTTATTTATTTATTTCAGAATTAAAACCCAGATGTCACATACACATGTCCATATTCTCGCTCACTAAAATATTATTTATGGTTCGACAGTCAGCAGACCCAGCGCAATCACTCACTGTGCGCAATGCGAAAACAGTTGTCAATTTGAACTGGCTGGCAATTATCCAGACCCACCCCTGAACCGAAAGCTACACCTCCTCCACTTTTGCACAAACAGGGCCCCCTCCTGCATGATAATTATTTAGTTTTTTCACACAAAGATGCTAATATTATGGGGCTGCTGTCTTGATTTTGTTGTGCTTTTGTTCCTGGTGTAAATAGGATGGTGCAAGAAACAAACAGTGAAAAAAACAGTGAAATTGTCACAGCTTAATATCAGACTGAAGATGGGCAAATGTGGATGTCTTGCATGCAGTGGTGGATGAAGTACTCAGTTTTGTTACTTAAGTAAAAGTACAGATATAAAGGTAAAAGTAAAAGTATCAAATGAAAAAATCTACTTAAAGGTGCATTGGGTAAATTTTCTAGTGGAGGGCCCGTTATTGCCTGAATGGAATGTTTCACAGGAATGTTTCTCACTAAACCTTTAAACCTTTTTATCGCCATGGTGACCAAACCAGACCAAGTTCAGGTCAGATCTGTGGAGAGGCAACCCCACTCACAAAAAGGCAGAATGTCAGTTTTTCTGGGTATTTTTGAGCTATAAAACCACCTGTAATTGAATAAATGTCAAGTAGAGCTGTTTAATGTCATACTGTGGAACATTCTGGCGGCACGGTGGCTGAAAGGCTAGCGCTCATGCTTTACAGCAAGGTCTGGGTTCGATCCCCGGGTTGCCTGAGCCTTTCTGTGTGGAGTTTGCATATTCTCCCCGTGTCTGGTGGGTTTCCTCCGTGTACTCCGGTTTCCCCCATCAACACAAAACATGCACCAGGTAAAATCCTCCAGCTGAGGACCTGACCAAACTGAAGCAAGAAGATCATGGAGATGGTCCCCGGGCGCAGTAATGTGCTGCTCACTGCTCCTAATAACAGGATGGTGTGGCAGGCACGACAGAGGACACCTCTCACCCTGCAGGACTGTGGGTTGGGGGGCGTGGTTTACGGCGTATATATTGGGCGCGCGGGTAAAGAGTTTTGGCGGTTTTTATGTGATGGTGGAATAAAGTGTGTTCAAACCCACTTCTGATTCCTGCGCTTCTTCGTCCTGCTACATTGGTGACCCCGATTCGAACATGTTCGAAGCTACAGAGGATCGTGTCTCCTCTTCAAGCAAGTCGACCGAACAATTGCAGCCAGTTGCCGTTGCAGCGGCTGTGAAGTTGCCGGATTTCTGGCTCAGCGACCCGGCTTCATGGTTCCAACACATCGAGGCGCTTTTTCACCTGCGTGGGATTATTTCGGACGACTCGAAATACTACATGGTCGTCGCAGCCCTCGATCAGCAGTCCACACGCCGGGTCATGCAGCTATTGCGGTCCCCGCCACGACACGGTAAATACGCCGCTCTCAAGCAGCTGTTACTACGGAGGTACAGCTTGTCTGCCGCGGAGAGGGCAGACAAGCTCCTTTCCCTGCCCGGTTTGGGTGACGGCGCGGCTGTCGATCTCATGGACTCTATGTTGTCTTTGCTGGGTTCAGACGACGGTGGTTTCCTGTTCCCGCACCTCTTCCTGCGCCAGCTCCCGACTTCTGTGCGCGCAGCGTTGGCTAATTCCCCGCACCTGGCCGCGGGTGACTACAGGAGCTTAGCGGAGGAGGCGGATCGTGTCTTGCTGGCTACGCGGGGCTTGGCTGTGAGGAACGTGACGCTGGAACCCATCCAGCCTACCGAGGACGGCGAGGGACCGGCGGTTGTAGCAGAGGTGACGCGCAGACGACGCGGGACTGGCCTGTGCTTTTTCCACCAGCGCTTCGGCAGCAGGGCTAAACGCTGTGTTCCGCCGTGCCGGTTTGAGGCGCAGGGAAACGCCAAAGCCGGCGCTCAGTAGCGGCCGTGGGCGCCGGCGATCGCGGTGAGCTGCTTTTTATAAAAGACTCGCTGTCTGGACGACGTTTCCTAGTGGACTCCGGATCGCAAGTGAGCCTGCTCCCCCCGGACAATGCGGATCTAACGGCCCGAGGCAGCGGCCCACCGTTAAGCGCTGCTAATGGATCCTCCATTGTGACTTTTGGTTCAAGGTCTGTGACTGTTTGTTTTCATGGACGCAGCATGGAGTGGGATTTTGTGATCGCATCTATTACGGTCCCCATTATTGGCGCTGATTTTCTGTGTGCTAATGGGTTACTCATTGATGTTGCGAACAAACGTTTGATTGATGCTGTGTCTTTTGCTACCTTGCCTTGTCAGACCGGGAGACCTGGGCCGTTAACACATGCGAACTTTTTAGCTGCGGGCGACGTTTTTCAGCGTTTGTTGTCGGAGTTTCCGTCGTTGACAACACCTGCCTTTTCCACCGCCAGTACCAGGCACGGTGTGGAGCATTTCATACCCACGGTGGGGCCGCCCGTTTTCGCGCGTGCAAGACGTCTCGACTCTATTAAATTAGCTACAGCTAAGGAGGAGTTCGCAAATATGGAACGGTTGGGAATAGTGAGGCGTTCTAACAGTCCATGGGCCTCGCCTTTGCACCTGGTACCCAAAGCGGATGGGTCGTGGCGGCCGTGCGGTGATTTCCGCCGTTTGAATAACGTTACCACGCACGATCGTTACCCTATACCGCACATTCAGGATTTTTCCGTTCGCCTGGCGGGTGCCACTATTTTTTCTAAGGTGGACCTGGTGCGCGGTTATCACCAGGTGCCTGTACATGCAGAAGATGTGCCCAAGACCGCGGTCATTACCCCGTTTGGACTGTTCGAGTTCCTGCGTATGCCTTTCGGCCTTAAAGGGGCAGCACAAACTTTTCAGAGGCTGATGGATTCGGTGTTGCGTGGTTTTGAGTTCGTGTTTGTCTACCTGGATGACATATTAGTCGCTAGTACGTCTACAGACGAGCACCTGTCACATCTCAGACAGGTTTTTCAGCGACTTGACGAACACGGCTTAATTGTCAACACGGCAAAGTGCCAGTTTGGACTGTCCGTGATTGACTTCTTGGGCCACCACATTTCGTCACAAGGTGCGGTTCCTTTGCCCTCTAAGGTCCAGGCGGTAGCAGACTTCCCACGCCCGGTCTCAGTTAAGGCGCTGCAGGAGTTTCTGGGCATGGTCAATTTTTACAACCGTTTCCTTCCTCGGGCAGCACACCTACTGCAGCCGCTTTACGGGGCCCTGAGGCTCAAGAAGGCCGCGGACCCCGTTGACTGGACCCCGGATCGGATCCAGGCTTTTGAAGGGGCTAAGTCTGCCCTTGCGAACGCGACACTCCTCGCGCATCCCGTGCCCATGGCACCCATAGCCCTGACAACAGACGCGTCCGACGTGGCCGTGGGCGCGGTGGTCGAGCAGCGTGTGGCCGGTGTGTGGCAGCCTCTCGCGTTTTTTAGCCGCAAGCTCCGGGATAGTGAGCGCAAGTACAGTGTTTTTGACCGGGAGTTGTTAGCGTTATACCTCGCAACCCGTCACTTCCGGTTCTTACTGGAGGGCCGCTCTTTTACGGCTTATGTAGACCATAAGCCGCTAACTTTTGCGATGTCCAAGGTTACGGAGCCATGGTCTGCTCGCCAGCAGCGCCACCTGGCCGCCATCTCCGAGTTTACTACGGACATTCAGCACGTAGCAGGGAAGTCCAACCGGGTGGCCGACTGTCTGTCACGAGTGCTCGTGTGCCCGGTGCACCTCGGGATGGATTTTCAGGCCATGGCCACAGATCAGCTCAGTGACCCGGATGTCATGGCCCTCAAGTCCGCGGATACAGGTCTCAGGTTAGAGAATGTGGAGGTGCAAGTAGACGGCCCCAAGCTTCTCTGTGACATTTCCACGGGTAGACCACGGCCTGTGGTACCGACCTCTTGGCGTCGCCAGGTTTTTAACTCGGTTCACTCCCTGTCGCACCCGGGGGTTCGGGCCTCAGTTAAATTGGTGGGGTCCAAGTTTGTATGGCCTGGGTTCCGCAGGGAGGTTAAGGAGTGGGCGGCCGCCTGTGTCGCATGTCAGCGGGCAAAGGTCCACCGACACACTAAGGCTCCCCTCGAACCTTTTCCGATTCCAAACAGGCGTTTCGAGCATGTGCATGTGGATCTGGTGGGCCCTCTCCCACCTTCGCGCGGTTTTACGCACCTCCTTACAATAGTGGATCGCACCACCAGATGGCCAGAGGCAGTCCCACTGTTTTCTACAACATCTGCGGACGTGGCACGTGCGTTTCTTTCAGCCTGGGTTTCACGTTTTGGGACACCGTCGGATGTCACGTCCGACAGGGGCTCCCAGTTCGTATCAGAGTTATGGTCAGAGCTGGCGGTGTCCTTGGGGGTCCGGGTTCATCGCACTACCGCGTACCACCCTCAAGCTAACGGGTTGTGTGAACGTTTTCACCGGTCACTCAAAGCGGCATTGCGGGCGGCGCTGTCTGGGGGTGATTGGGTGGATCGTTTACACTGGGTGTTGCTGGGTCTGCGTACGGCCCCCAAGGACGACCTGAATGCCTCTCCGGCGGAGTTAGTTTTCGGTCAGCCACTCCGGGTGCCTGGTGAATTTTTGCCTGCAGGTTCCACTCTGCAGGGGCTACCTTGTACAGAACCCGCCTTGTTTGGCGACACTCTCGCTCCAGGTCCTGTTCACCACTGTTTTCCGAAGTCATTTGTCCCCGTGGAACTTATGTCGGCCCGTTTTGTTTTTGTGCGGCATGATTCTCACCGCTCGCCCCTGCAACCTCCTTACGACGGACCTTTTCGTGTGCTTGAACCAGGTTCCAAGCATTTTGTCCTGGATATGGGTGGGCGGAGAGAACGTGTTACGGTTGATAGACTTAAACCAGCGCACATGGTAGCGGACGAAGTTGTGTTGCCGGCCCAGGTCCCCCGCAGGGGTCGTCCCCCTTCCAAGATTCCGGTTGTTCCTGCACCTACTGTTCGTCCTGAGTTAAGGTACAGCCGTTATGGCAGACTCATTAAGCCTGTTTTAAGTGCCTAATTTCTGTTTTGGCAGTCCCTTCTGGGTGTTCGGGGGGGGGCTGTGTGGCAGGCACGACAGAGGACACCTCTCACCCTGCAGGACTGTGGGTTGGGGGGCGTGGTTTACGGCGTATATATTGGGCGCGCGGGTAAAGAGTTTTGGCGGTTTTTATGTGATGGTGGAATAAAGTGTGTTCAAACCCACTTCTGATTCCTGCGCTTCTTCGTCCTGCTACAATGGGTTAAATGCAGAGAAGAATTTCTCCTGTGTGAGATCAATAAAGTAACTTCTTCTTCTTCATTCCAGGCAGAGAAATTACATCTCCATAGAAACAACCAAAAAGTTACATAAAAAATGTTAAAGTAAAAAGGTAAGTATTTCACACAAGTGTTATTTTTGTTCAAATTTTTCTGATAAAAATAATAATAATAATAATAATACTTTTTTGTCTAGACAATAATTGGAGACTAATTAGCTGAGTGAATGAGAGTGAATGTAAATCATAGTTGTGCAATTAGTGGGCCATTATCCAGACTAAACAATGGAATTCAAACTTGTGTTTTTATTCAATTAATTTAGTTTGAGTTGAGACTATAATTAGTAAATTTTGACACTGAAAACTTTGATCTGTTTATCTTTTTCCCTTCAAAGTGCCAAGAGAAATTTCTAAAAAGGTCAAGGCCAAAATAATGGTAACATTTAAAGAAACATGTGGACCTTTCTGGAGGGAGCACGTAACCTGTTAAAATCATACTTCAGAACATTCTCCATGGAGACAAAAGAGATTATAGCAAATAAAAAAAACTATGTTTTCTGTTTTTCAGTGCAATAAAACATGATGTGATTTTAGTCTATCTTTCTGGCTAAAAAGTTATGGTTTTGATGAGGTAACATTCTAGCATGGCGTCAAGCTCACAAAAGTCAATTTTGTGTAATTTAGGACCATTAAATAAACATGCAACTTTCTGGAGGGTTCACATAACCAGCACAATCCCATAATTCCATAGAAATACTTCGGAACATTCTCCAAGGACATAGTTATAGAGTTTGATGCAGTACTGTGGAATGTTTTAACAAAAAGAAAAAACAGAAAAAAAATCAGTGGATACACTCATAGTAAGGATGCATGTTTTTATGTTGTTGTGGTGGTGGTTGTTGTTGCTGTTGTTTTATTTTAAGTCATTTTCACACCAGGAAAGTCCAATAGTTCACTTGCTTTGGTCCGGACCAAATGTTTTTTTTTGTTTTTTTTATTTTGGTGCGGTTCGCTTTCACACTGCAGTTTTTTCCCAAGTGGACCAACATCTATAATGCGTGAAAAGTCCCTCAGTCGTCCAGGTAGAATCCATGATCAAAGGAGAAGTTCAATTTGTCAACTGGACAAAGTTTGTTTGGTTGAAAACGTTTCGCCGCTCATCCGAGAGGCTTCGTCAGCTCTGAGCTGAGCCTCTCGGATGAGCTGACGAAGCCTCTCGGATGAGCGGCGAAACGTTTTCAACCAAACAAACTTTGTCCAGTTGACAAATTGAACTTCTCCTTTGATCAACATCTATAATCAAAACCACGTGTGCTGAGATCGCTCAGCCAGTGGCGTTCCTAGAGTGAGTTGGGCCCTGGGCGAAAGCCACTCTTGCCGCCCCCCCCCCAAGACAAGACCGTTGTCCATACAAAGTCAATTCACAACAACTACATAACATAAAAACATTTAAAAAAAAGACCAAAGGCGCAATTATTTCACATTATAGCCATGTAGGCCTACAGCTATTTAAGAAAGCAAAAGTGCACTCCAGCAAAAAAAAAAAAAAAAACGTTTCGTCGACATTCGCCAACAACTCTTCCCTGTAGCTAAGCGCCATAGAACACGATAAATGTTTGAACGACCATGTATATAGCTTATGCCTTCATTAACCCAAGCAATGATGATAGCAATATTTTCGTGCTTGGGGGAAGGGCAAACATGCATCAACAATCACATCAGGGGAGTTTAACTAATACAACATCATCATCATTAAGTCAAAAAAAAAACAAAAAAACTTGAAGACTAGTCGAAGCATAACTTTTTCTTTTGCTTGCTTCTCCTCCTCTTCTTTCCATTTCTTTCGAAATTGGGCACCTGATGGCTTCAATCTTTTTCGGTCCATCACCGCGACTGTTTTGTCATACTGTACACCGTGACCTCCTCAAGACACTGACCGAAATCCAAATGATTACCCCCCTGGCCCCTTCCCCTAAAACAAACTCTGTACTGTTCTCGCAGCGTTGCCTAGCGCGAGAGGTCAGAGTCAGACTGTCATACCTGAACCATTTCACGCTACTCTGTCTTCACGTAACTGTCTTCACTGTCTTCTGTCTTCACAAGCCAGCACCAGCCCCCCACCGCCCGCACAAGGATCCGCGCGGATCCTTGTTCCGCGCCTCCGCGGGCCGCGCCTCTGTGCGCCCGCACCTCCGCGCGCCTGCGTTCCCGCGCTCCGCACCGCGGGACGATGCTGTTTGAGCAGCATCGTGAGGTTTATACTATTTTACTATTTCCAAACGACGAAGACACAGGGCAAGACGGCTACAGAGGACAGTGCTCATGTGCGCAAATCAAGTTCTGACTCTTGCTCTTCACGCAAAACGTAAGTAAGCCTCGTAAGTTTCGTTTCGTTTAGTTTCATTTCGTCAGCCTCGGTTTCCCATAATGCTCAACATACGACGGGAGCTCGTTAAGTACAAAAAGCCAACTTGTGTCGGATCGAGTCCGGTCTGCATTCTCACCTCAAACGAACCGCACCAGAGTCCGAAAGGAACCGTGCCGAGACCGAGCTTTTTAGGTGGTCTCGGTTCGCATGTTTGCTCCGGATCGAGATTTTTGGTTTTTAGTCACACCAGCCCAAAAGGTCCAAATCAAAGGAACAAATGAACTCTGGTTTGTTTTAAAGGAACCAAACAAGGCAGGTGTGAAAACGACCTAAGTCTGTCCTTTTGGCTAAAAAGTTACACAGTGGAGCTTTAATTAAACATGAACAAAGACTTAATCCATAATGAGGCTTATACCTACATAATTAAAACCCCAAATCCTAATTTAATAGCTGCTAACGTCAAATCATTTTTAATAAGCATTTGTTCGGTATGACATAAAGTATAAAAATGTATTATAAAGTGGCACTGAAATTACATGTTTTACAAGCAAGAGAAGGATGTTAAATAGAAAATCAGAATGCATTTCATGACAACACCACCTCAAAACCAGTTCATTCACCAGTGTTTAATGCACTTTGAGCGTGTGGCTTTCTTTTATGCACAATAGACTTCATTATTACTTCCAGAGGAGAATAGCTCAGAGTGAAAGAGATGACACGTATCAGAAGCATCTCCTCTGATGAATTAATATTTACAGAGCGTCTCCAGCTTCACAGATAAATGTGACAACGTGACATGTCTTCACCATGGCACAAATCCCAGATCCATCCTCCACAAACAGCAACTGACTGAAGAACTGATACTGAGCTGCTGCCCAGTGCTTTTCCACTGTTTTACATCAAGAACTGAGGAGAACTTTGATGTCCCCCGATGAACGCATTGCAATAACTGTCTGCTCATTAAAGATAACAGGTACATAAACAGTGCGGGGATATGACAAGAGATTTGAGCAATATTTGGTTATGCTAACACAAGCCAAGCTACCAGGTTTGAATGAAAACACGATGGAAACATGAAGTATTTTAATCCCTGCACATCGAGCATACACTGTAAAATAGGCTAATGCTAAACGAAACATTTTACATTTCCAAGCGTAAGAGAAGACATTGCCTTTGCCTAAATTTTTATATTTTATATATATATAAAATTTATATATATATATAAAATTTATATATATATATACATATATATATATATATATATATATATATATATATATGGGTTATTCCAGAATTGGAGGACATTTTGGCTTTAAAATTCTTGAAAAATAAACCTTCACTTTTCTGATTTTCTGCTACATATTCATCAATAATAGGTAATAAACTATCAAATGCTTGATTAGCTCAGCTTACGGTCAATGGTAAAATTTTTATTATATGATTTATTTGGTTTATTTATTTATTTCCTCTAATCACAGTAACAGGGTTGCAGGTAACAGGGTTGCAAGATCGCAGTAATGTTCGCTTTATCTCAGGAATAGAAGCTAGCTGTTTAGCTGTTATTACTAATCAAGAGGAAAAACTTATTTATGCAAATACGTAAGGGAAAAAAATAATAATTGTCTTATTCTGATCATTTGCATAACAGGGTTGCATGAGGTAGACATTCAATGAAGGCTAACTGTTTTATAAAAATATGAAAAATAGAAGAGAAGATAAACCTTTGCTCTGCCCATTTTTTTGGAAAACTGTTTGATGATGTCAAGTCCAGGGGATCATGTGGTTTTCTGTTTTCTTCTTCTTCTACCAGACTAAAAATGTTCTGGTAACAGGGTTGTGTGCATGTTGTGGGACACATGTTCCATGAATAATAATTATTATTTGAAATATTATGTCTATTAAAACAAATGTTCCCACAGTTACAAGAGATGGCAATTAAATAAATTATAGAAAAAACAAGAAATTTCAATTCAATTTTAACTGTTTTATTTGAGATTCAATTTGGCCATTCGAGGGGTGGGACAAGAGGGAAATGGCATTTTGGGGGGTACCCCAGACTTATTTGGTATTATAAAAACTATTTTCAAGCATTCTTTTCTCTTAGTTTTTTTTAAGATTTGGTCTCAGGACAAGTAAATTCACTCAGAAACTGTATGTTTTAGTATTTTGTATGTGGATTATTTAATATTTGATGGGTGGGACGTAAAATGTCCTCCAATTCTGGAATGATCCATATATATATATATATATATATATATATATATATATATATATATATATATATATATATATATTAACTTCATTTCATTGATGGATTAATTCTATTTTTTTAATCCATTTATATTTTTGCTCTTTGTTATTATAATTTATTGTGATGCATGAGTTACTGTGACCAAATAATTTCCGTTGCCAAATAAAGTGTGTCTAAGTAAAATCTTTTTCCATTCAAAATTTAACATCTGCTTTTGAAACTATTGATTTGACATTTCGGGAGCATAGTATGGCATTAAAGTTGCAATGGTGCTTCAGTGATTAGAGCATTGGTCCACCAGCATGAAGGTCAGAAGTTAAATTCCCACTTGGACCAAGTACTGACATTGCCACTTAACCCACCTTGCCTAGAATGAAAATGCCTCACCTCCACGCACACAAGCAGGTGATGCCTCCAGGCCAAGTTACAGGTCAGCTCTGTGGAGAGGCAAAGTTTCTAACAGTAAGAATGCATGTTTTTTTTTTGTTTTTTTGTTTTTTTGCTAATGATAAAAAACAATTGTAATATAACAAATGCACGAGAGAACATTTACTGCAGGTCACATAGGGCACCTTCAAATTGGAAAAATCATGTTATTCTAGGTTTGGCATAACCGTAAAAATAAAGAAAACTCACTTTTTTGAAGTTATGTGAACTTCCAGAGTGCATCAAAGATAAAGAATTTACTGTGCTTCCCATCAGCTTTCAGGAGCACAGGGACTTTGACATGACCAACCTGCAGAGTCTTCTTCAAAATTACAAATCCATCTGCCTTCAATCAGATGTGCCCTGACAGTGGTGTGGGAGGATTCAGGCTCTGCCAAGAACTGTAAGATGTGTACAGGTCACAGCATGTGGCGAAAGATGCTTTTTAACTCTTATCGGTCAACCTGGAGAGGTTTCCAACACCAAACAGACTCCCAACAACACAAATGTTCTGCACCCACATCTGCATCAGGAATCTAAAACAGCCTGACCCGGACACTTAATGTAAGTTGCAAATTCTTTCTATTACAGGACTTAACATGACCCATCATGTACTCCACGCCCAACTCCATGACTGTATTGACCTCACCACCTTCAATAGCTTTTAATGTTTAACTTTTCTCAATACGAGTCACTGTTTTTATCTTTACTGTATCATTTGTTTTTTGCTCTTTTGACTGTTTTAATGTGTTCTGTAAAGTGTCTTTGAGTTTCTTGAAATGTGCTATATAAATTATTATTATTATTATTATTATTATTATTATTATTATTATTATTATTATTATTATTATTATTAAGTTCAGCAATATTAAAGGGCCCATATTACTCTACTTTCTGATCTATGTTATAATGTTATAATGTTGTTTCTTCATCACAAACATACCTGGAGTTGTGTTTTTTTTTTCATTCACACATGTTTAAGAAAGAAAGCTCTGCCTTTATTAGTCTCACAGTGGGGAAATTCCATTTCTGCATTTAACCCATCCTGTTATTAGGAGCAGTGGGCAGCACATTACTGCGCCCGGGGACCATCTCCATGATCTTCTTGCTTCAGTTTGGTCAGGACCTCAGCTGGAGGATTTACCTATGGTGCATGTTTGGGTTGGTGGGGGACCGGAGTGCCCGGAGGAAACCCACCCAGACACGGGGAGAACATGCAAACTCCACACAGAAAAGCCAAGGCGACCCAGGGATCGAACCCGGAACCTTTTTGCTGTGAAGCATGAGCGCTACCCACTCAGCCACCATGCCGCCAAACACATGCGCCGCCTGGGAATCGAACCCAGGTCGCAAGAATGGGAATCTTGCATGATACCACTACACCAGCGGCGCATGATCCTGCATCCTGCATAATTTTAAGATGAGTTCTCGCAAACAGAAAACACTGTTCCACCTTATAATGCCATGCGTTAATACAGGAAGTGCTCCCCTGTGTTTTTAAAATCCATACACCTTCCCTAGAATCATTTGGATCATTTCAGCCCTGGAATTGCCAATCTCTATTGAAGAAAATGTACCGAAGGTCACAATGTGGAGTGAGTGTTGTTGTTTTTTTGTGTTTTTTTTGTATGAATCAGGAATTTGCTGTTGCATGCTAGTTGTTGTTAGCATTACTGTAACTGCAAAACACCACTGGGCTGTGATAGTTGTAAAATGTGCTTATAAACTTATCACAGTGAATAATTAAGATCAAAATACAGAAGTAAGTGAGGAATAATTTTGGACTGCAAGACCATTTTAAGACCATAGAATTCGGGTGCAGTGCCTATAAATACACTTTTTGTTTTAAATTGCCTGTGTTAATTCAATCTCAAGTATTTGACCATTTCTCTTGAGCAGAGGAAAAGATATTGCACTGGCTAATTTGTTTTTTTACTCCAATTCCTTGACAGATTTCTTCTAATTCATTCCTTACATTGATGTAAAATTTCATTATCATACATACTTTCCCATTCATGTGTATAATAAAGCATTTGACCGAAGAAACTTTTACAACCTCTCCCTAAATCCAAAAGGGAGATTTCACGACAGTGATCTTGAAATGTCAGCGTAGGACGATAAAAGTTTCAAAATTATAGCTGAAGAATTCCTAGTGATGTGTTCAAGGTAATGGAAGATATGAATATGCGCGCCTTGGGTTATACCTTGTGTTGTCCTATAGGCATGCTTTTGGGCTGGCATAAATTTCAGCTTTTTTGTTGTTTCATTTTTGTGTTGGCCACCTACATATGAACTCAAGATTGGTGCGATTTCAGCCACAGAGGAATACTGTTGTTGTGTCCTTGGGCAAAACACTTAACACACCTCGCCCCTAGTATCTACGTACACTGATGGATGTGTGTATTTTGAGTGTCTTGAAGTTGGAAAAAGTGCTCTATACAGTAAAAATATGACTATTTACCAAATATGCATATTTTCTCCTAGATCATATCACATCATCTTTGCACTATTTTCGTTTCGACCTCTTGTATATAGTTATATAGTTTATTTCTATATTTTATTTTATTTTTACTTGTGCATATACATAATTATGCCTTTTCTGAGATCGGTCTCTTGCTACCGTGAGCTACCGTGTCTAAGTCAAAAATCTATCTCTACAGAGAGCTTTCATTACTAGCATTTCCTAATTTTACTTTTTCAGTCGTATTTAAAAGCTGAATAGAAATTGGACGGATCTGAGCTGCTAATGCGTAAGAGATGATGGGGCCTTTATCTAAACGTTGGCGGCTCTGGCATTTTTCTGGCAAAACACTGCGTTCTCGAAGAGGGTTTGAGTGAAGCTTCTTTGAGCCCATGCCCATATCACTGCATTCCCTTTCCTGTCATTATAACTCCACACAACGGGGGGAAAAAAGACCCTTCGGTGGGGGCCATGCCAGACAAGTATACTTAGTGCGGAAGACATTAAAATGGAGGCATACCTGAAGTGACGCGGATCTGGCAGGACTCAAATAGCTTCCAGATAGTTAATTAACCTTAGCAACAGTAACAAGGGTGGCGCATTCTTGGTCGGTCAGAAGCAGGGTCCCTTAAATGCAACCAGTCATGTTGACGTGTCACAGCTCATATATGTCATCGTGGCAACGGCTGAGTGTACACTTTGTTTAGGTCCAGGTTCACGGGTGGAGTTTCTTTAAGGAGGGCGAAATGGCGAGTCTCTGTAATGTTGTGAAAACAGACGAGAGGTCCCCTGTTCGTAATTAACTTTTGCTAAATGGGAGGCCACTGACACAACAGATGTATTTAGGTATTTCAAGTTGTCCAGCTGGAAATGTAAAGAGTTTAAAAAATGGTTATTGCACCACTGCATATTCTGCACCACTGTTCTTTGCATATAAAACAATAAGTATTTGTGAAGGGTTAAAGGTTCTAAATCACACAAAATTGATTCTTGTGAGTTTTAAAGGTCCCATGGCATGAAATTTTCACTTTCTGAGGTTTTTGAACGTTAATGTGAGCTCCCCTACCCTGTTTAGGCCCCCCCCCCATGGTTAAAAGTTGCGAAATGTCTAAACTGAGCATTTGCGTTACAAAAAATCGGAGCTCAAACGGGCGAGTTTGAACAAGGCACCTTATTGACGTCAGATCGAAAAAAGAAATGCAAATGCAGTTCCACCCCCGTCTGTCTGTACTCAGCGTCTCTGTAAATCACGCCCAGAGAGTTTGGACTGCGAATGTGCTAGGCAATGCGAAATGCGTTTTTTTATTTGCCTGGAGGCACGTCCGAGTGTTTCTAGGCTCGGAAGTCCTTTATCTGAGCCTCTGGACCTTTGAACAGCAGTGGTTTAATTTTATTTTCTGTGGAAATGTGTTTATTTTTCAATGGAACACTTCAAATCTCTCCCCCGTGCAAAAACACGGAAATGGATCAGCTGAGAGCTGGAGAGTTTGGCCACGCCCCACCCTCTACTATAGGCCAGCTCTTTTCTCCTCATTTGCATTCAAGCAACAACGTCCAGAATAAAGAGTTTGAGAGAGATATTTATGACTCTTTCTCATCTTATCTCTCTTTCTCATGCACTGAGTGTTGATTTTGAAGAAGGATTCATTTACAGTATTAGGGAACCATTAAGGAGCCATATAAAAGCATCAAGAAGTACCATGTCATGGGATCTTTAAGTCATGTTATAATGTTGTTACCACCTCAAAGACAAACCTGTGTTTTGTTTCATTCACACATGTTTGAGTAATCCTTTATTTGTCTACATCTCCAAAGCTTAACTACCTTTTACCTTTTGTTCAGTAGAAATGGGCAATTCCAGGGCTGAAATCATCCAAATGATTCTAGTGAAGGTGTATGGAGTTTAAAAACACAGTGGAGCACTTCCTATATTCCCACATGGCATGGAGTGTTGTTCATTTCAAGAGAAGAACTCAACCTAAATATGCAGGATTTATTTGTATTAAACATGTGTGAATAAAATATTTTGATGAGGAAACAACATTACATAATGTTAATTAAGAGTATAGAGTAAGATTAAGAGTATAGATCAGGGGTATCAAACTCATTTTGGTCCGGGGGCCGTACCCAACCTACTCTGATCCCAGAGGGGCCGGATCAGAAAACTCATAGCATATATACCCCAAAAATAGCAATAAGTCCAAATATTTGTGCAGAGAAACACAAATCTATTACAGAAGTCTTTTTTATTTGATGAACTCTTTCTTTTACAAAATATTATAATATTATGAACAACCTGAAACTTTAAGAAAAATGCAATTTCAACACAAGCGTACAGGTTTCCCATTCACCTCTGTGAACAAATAGGAATTAGTAAATTTTTCTTGGAAAATCCTGCACTCTGCGTCCACTTTTCTCATTTTTGACATTTTGCTGATGAGGGTGTCATGTCAACAGTCAAAACGATGGTCCTTTAAGAGCGTTTGGAAAGAGGCGAGTCTTCATTTGTGCTGCTCTGGTGGGAGGGGCCACGCACAGAGGCGCTGGAGACGCTGCTATGCTAAACTGCGCAGAAAATAGGCGCAGAAAATTACCAATATTTTAATAGAAAATTAAAATATAACTAAAATACTTTAATAGAAAATCAGCCGAGGGCCAGATTAAAGGTCTTGGAGGGCCGGATCTGGCCCCCGGGCCGCATGTTTGACACCCCTGGTATAGAAAGTGTAATATGGGCCCTTTAAAGATACACAATGTTTCCATGTTGCTCTATGCTGTTGTCCCGGCTTTGCTTACCTGCTTGTCCCGTAACTTTTGCTTTACCTGGAATGTTCCACAGTATGGCATTAATCATACAGTATATATTTTGCATTTATGGAATTACAATTGTTTTTGATTGAATGGGATCGCCTCTCAACATATCCCACCTTTAACTTGGCCTGGTGACGCCACATACTTGTCTTCATGGACACGTAAGCGCAATGCCATGCTGTGGAACATTCTAAGTACAATTACTCCATGGATACAAGCAGGTGATGGACACCAAAAAAGCAAACAAACATCGACTTAAATGGTCAGAATAAAACTGAGAAGCTTTTGATTCACGGGTAAATAGGTCAGTACTTCTATTGTCTTGTATTTATTATTGAGAAATTCATCTAAAATTGTAATGCAGTTTTTCATGTAACAGTTATTTTTTTCGTCAGTTTCCTTCGAAAGCATTGCTGTGTTGAAAATAATTTCGATGAGCTTTCCAACTTCAATTGTGTTAGTTTTACTCTTACTGTGTATGCTATTTGTAAAACATTTGGGAATAATGTCCAAACCAGCTCTAACCACTGAACCATGGCAGATACAGTGAAGAGGAGTAGTAAAATCCAGTCAGTGCACGTCCAGTCGGTCCCAGCCCACAGAGGGTCAGGGTGAAGTGGGGGAGGCACAGTTAGATGGATATTTCAGCTGTGGTCTCTCCGTTCTTAGTTTGAACTATACAAAAATCCCACTGTAAAACATGACCAAGTATCGTGGGCCTTTACTTTCATGATTTTCCAACTTTATTATTTTAACTTTTAAGACAGAAAAATACAGTTTAAACTCTTGTTTTATTTATTCTTTTGGTTTGCTCTCTCAACATTCAACACAGTCTGCACTGTTTCACTGTTTCCTTTAATCAACTTGAATAGAAAATGATTTCAAAAGCAATTTCCCCCCAAATATATTTTTTATTATATTGTTCCCATAGAGATACAAAGATCAGCTCTTTAAAATATGTGATACAAAACTTCCATGACATTAAATACAATATATTTTTCTTACAGTTTTTGCAAGTGTATTTTTTCCTACTTACCTGCAGTGTTTGTTTTTTTTTCATTTATCATTTCCGACATTACATAAAAGCCATAAGTATCTTTCAGATGTGGAATTTCACTGAACTAAGAAACCTCAGTTAAATTAGTCCTAAAACTGTCTAAAACTGTGTTTCACTGAAATAACAATAATTTTATTTAATTATTGTGGTTTACTTAAACTTAGCTATATGAAAAAAGCTTTTTTCCATGATTTTAAGCTTATCCCCAGTACAGATATATTGCATAAGCAGCTCAAAGTAATTCAGCTGGGCATCTGCATCTTTATAATTTATAAAGTGTTTTATTTTTCAAGAAGCAGTGTGCAGTTAGAATTCTAGTTGTTTTACCGTGATGGCCCCCACTCTTGTCTCTGTGCTTATAAACTCATTGCGGTAAATAATTACAAAGAAGAAAGTGAAGAATTTTTATTGTTTTTGAGACAATAAAAATGAAATTAAAGCAGGCCTATTATGCAAAATCAACTTTTCAGAGCTTTTAAGCGATTTGTTCATGTTTGAGCAATCTTTAATCACATATTTTCAAGACACCATATTATCGATCAACCCCTGCTTTTACCATCACCAGCACACGTCCAATTATAACATGATGAGCCACGGATGTCAGTATAACTATAGAGCATGCTCAAGCACAATGTGTGTTAAAAAAAAAACAACTAAAAAAAACACACACACACACACAGCCTCCCAGTCAAATCTTAGTCTGAACTTTATCAAATTCACAATAGCACATTATTTTATCCATTTTAGCAGGTCATGGGAAATGTCTGACCAAATCCCTCCATGAAGTCCAGATGTCACTCTCATGTAATTTCACAGCAAGAGAACTTTAAACGAGGTGACAGCCCAACGCAATCATTAAGTCCACATCCTGACATCCACATTTATACGAATCACTCTTCTGCGTTTGAACCTACCCATAATTCCTGGCCACATTCCACGCATAGCGGCATTTCGACAGCTCCTTTAGCCGTGCGTCTTTTCGATCGAGATGTATCTGTCACACGCAAAAGAAAGAAACATCTGGCCAGCTCACACTTGACAAGAGCACAAGAGCTGCCTGGGAAAGAAGAAGTCATCACCATGTTGGGGGAGATTGAGCGCGTCAGTATAGCATACATATATACGGATGTGGAACAGAGCCCAGTCTTAAATAAGGCAATGATGACACTTCTAGGGATGCTATTACAGAAATAAACAAAAAACAGGTGGGAATGCTGAACACGCCCTTGAGACGCATTTAATTTCATCACTGTTCATAGTTTTTCCCAGTGATCTCTTTCAACCACCATTTTGTGAGTTCCTGTGTTTCGGCGGTTCCAAAAGAATGTATTCTAACTTGGCCGCAGGGTATGTTTTGCAATAACATAGGAGTTTCCCATACCACACTCAATGCCAAAGATAGAGACCGTATCCTCTATTCTGAATTCTGCAGTTTTTAGGAAGTAAAATTCACTTTCCTTGCACACTGCATAATAGAAATATTTAGAAACAATTTGCTAAGAGAATACAGGCAGTTCCAAATACACTATACACACTGCAAACACTAAATTCTAACCAAGTTAAAGGAAAAGTAACGTTATTTTACAATCTGAGCCTTCTTTCGGTAATAAAACAAGTCGTTTGACTCACCCATAGCACGTTCGTGTCATTTGGAGCTGTTTGGTGAAAGTTATGTTGTAGCGTATCCGTTAACATGAGTATTCGGGGCATTACTTTGCGGTCTCCAAATAACACAAACTTTAGCACTTTTCAAATCATAGAAGCTCGATGTCTTAGTCTACGCTTTCGTTTGAGTCAAAAGTGGCCTGTAATCCGAGATTTATCCATAATTTACAGCTTTGCGTTTCATGTTTGGGTCCCGGGAGCTGAGAGTGAAATAAACTGTGACTCCGCACATGAGCACTGGCGTCCTCATCTACTCGAAACTATGGATAAATCTCGGATTACAGGCCACTTTTGACTCAAACGAAAGTGTAGACTAAGACATCGAGCTTCTATGATTTGAAAAGTGCTAAAGTTTGTGTTATTTGGAGACCGCACGGGGCATATATTACGAGTTCTAGCCGTAGCTCGGGGCATATATTATATGCCCGGAGCTACGGCTAGAACTCACGCTACGGCTATCGCAAATCTAAAACATCTCTGGAAGTGCTCCATATGACACCAAAGTGCTATGGGTGAGTAAAACAACTTGTTTTATTACCGAAATAAGGCTCAGATTGTAAAAACGTTAATTCTCCTTTAAGATATGAAAAACAACAAAATCTCATGTTGCTTGAATAAAGAAAAACTTCACTTGGAGTTGTGTTTTGTTTCATTCACACAAGCCCAGCACACAAACCCTGCATATTTAGACTTCTTCTATCAGACAGAAAACACGCTGTTCCACCTTGTGTCATGTGGTCATACAGGAAGTGCTCCACTGTGTTTTTAAATTCTGTACATCCTCACTAAAATCATTTGGATAATTTCAGCTCTGGAACTGCCAATCTCTACTGAACAAAGGGTCAAATGTAGCTGTTAACTTGAAAACTACCACTTTATGACATCACAAGGTGGAACAGAGCATTTTGAGCTTTGGAGATGTAGACAGACTAATAACTAACTACTCAAACAAGTGTGAATGAAACAAAACACAACTCCAGGTATGTTTTTGAGGAGGTAACAAGATTATAACATGGCTTAAAGCTCACAAGAATCAGTTTTGTGTAATACAGGACCTTTAAGTCATTTTAATTTCCCTAGACATTGCTTTTTGCAGTGTAGGAATGCTACAGGTGCCAAACGCAATCACTCTCAAGATATAATGCCGTCTCTCCGGTAAAACGTCATTCCTTAGCGTCCTCTGCTTGTCTCTTGTCAAATTGCGCCGTGATGCTTTGTTTTAGCGTAGGCCGAGGTGATTTAAGAAACCCTAACATAAGAAGACATGCGGTTTGGATTCTCATGCCTGTCTCTACCTAAACATCTCCAGATCCTTCATGGAGCAGGATTGTAGGGGGCGATTTGCTGACGTTATTTACACGGAGAAGCTTTTCCTGCCTCCCCGCTGGCCCCAAACATCAGGATTTGGGAATTTTTTGGCAGTGACCTACATCTGGATCTGTGCACTAGAGACGCCCCACCCCCACCCCCTTCAGAGCCACGAGGCCACCTCTCCCTCTCGCTAAGGGGGAGCTCTACTGTTCAGATCGTCATGAGGAGAAAAGCACTGACATACCCCCGGCTGTCACAGAGAGCGCAAACAGAGACGGGCTAATGCAAAACTTCCTATTTGTGTTGACTCACTACGCTAACCTACACAGACTGTGGCTGGATCATAACATTCCCCCAAGGTTTCTCTTATTGTTCAGGATCCCATGCTCTAGACCAGTGGTGGAAGAAGTACTCAGTTTTGTTACTTAAGTAAAAATACAGGTACCGAAGCAAAAAAATATGTTAATGTAAAGGCAGATGCTATTTGCACCCGGGTGTAAATGGCAAACATTGTTATTCACACATGGGGCAACTAGTCATTGTTGCTATTTACACCCGGCCCAGGTGCATTTAGCTTGGCACAGTAGATGCACCCCAGTGTTCTTAGACAAAAATGCTATTTACACCCAGGTCGCACCTGGGTGTTCCTAGACAAAAATGCCCATATCTCCTTGGTTCCTGCTGTATGCTGCATATTTAAGTCCAGTTCTCTGTATGAATTTGACACAAACTGCACAGATTGTTGCATTTATTGTTACACATTACAAAAATGCAGGACTGATCATGAGAAATAGAGAATGACAGTATTTAACTGTGATAATGTGGAGAGTAATATCAAATAATATTGAATAAAAAAATATGTACATGCAATGTAAATATGAGTAGCCTATATAATACATGAAATTTAACAAGTTCAGTATGCCACACTGGCTGTGCCACACTAGCAGCAGGGGTGTTCAGACCACACAGTATATCATATTGTAGATCAGGGGTCTACCAGGGTCTGATTTATACATATTGTACTGAATAACTAAAATTTCATGAATTAAATTACCATAGTAAATATATCATTTTGGCTAACACTGTGAATGGATTAATGGATAATAGTTTATGTTTCATTGGCATCTAACTGTACCCCATTTAAGCTTTTGGCTTTTATATTAACTAAATTTCTAGTAACCGCTAAAATGAGTAGCTCTGGCATATACATTTTATAAAGGTTGCTTGCCAGAGGAAAAAGGTTGGAGACCCCTGTTGTCAGTGCAGCAGTAGTCTGGATTTTGTTAGAAAAATAAAAGTTTCTAAAAGTAATCTAATTTAAAAACACAAATTATGGATGATTGTTGGACATAAGGGAAAAACTACAGTCAATGGACACTGATCTACAGTATATTTCAAAAGTGACTGACTCCACTTTGCTGCTGAAGTAAAGCAGTCAGAAACAGACAGCAGCCTTTGGGAACACCCCAATCTGGTTTTCATCCCCAGCACCCCACCCGACTCACACACAATGGATTGGGAGCAGACCTACAACTTTTAACTCAGTCCACAGATTCTCCGCTCTACCGCCAGCCGGTCCAATCTGCAGCCCGGAAAAGTCCCTTGATGTGTGAGCCGGAGCAGCTTTGAATCTCATCATAAGGCCATAGGGTCCCTTGTAAAAGAACATCCATGTTCACTCCGAAACACTGGGGAATTGCGTTTATGGTCAGCAATGTGGAAAAAAAAAAAAGATTGATTTTAGCCATGAATCTCCACTCCCCATGTACTATATTGTAAGATTGGGAGAGTTAACTAAACTTTTTTGATACTTAATCAGTGAAATCCCTCTGGCTGGACGGACCATAATATTACTTGTGTTTTTGTCAGTTGATGAAACTTTCTTATACTGCTTACTTATAGTGATATACAGAGATAAGCGAACGTGCCAAAAATCTAGTGAAGTAAAATCGCTTATATCAAAATAAACTGATCTGTACAAAATGCATCCGGACAGCTTAGTGAAGTCTTGAGCTACGCTATAGAAACCAGTGTCCTTGCCAATAAAATGTATGAGTCTATCTTCTCTACTCATAAGATGCTTCACTTCATATGGAAATATTTTTCAGACGCACTGACAAAGTTTTAGTCTGTCAAACAACAATCAGTTCAGATCTAATGGAGAAAAACAAAACTTCCTATAGACGATAAAGTCTGTGCAAGATTGCAGCTATTTGTAAACTTTCGATTTAGACGGTGAAATGAACATCTTCCTCAGTGTTTTTGTATCGTGCAAAAACATACGCTTTTTGATGTTTGAAAAGACGCTCTATTTTAGCACATTTGGCTCATTTGAATGTTTGACTAATCATGTTGGCTGTCAGGCTTCAGGGCTCTCTCATATCGAACACCAGAGCCTCTGTCAGTGGGGACTGTAGTTTCAAGGTTTAGAACATTACTATTACTGTTGTTATTAAAGGTGCATTGTGTAACTTTTTTGGTGCAGGGACCATCAAATGCTTTTCTTCATGGAGATGTTATTGCTTTGTCAGGAATGTTTCAGCAGCGTGGCATTAAAGGAGAATTAATGTTTTTTTTTACAATCTGAGCCTTATTTCGGCAATAAAACAAGTTGTTTTACTCACCCATAGCACTTTGGTGTCATATGGAGCACTTCCAGAGATGTTTTAGATTATCGATAGCATGTAATACAGGGCTCACGCATTGAGAGTGTGACACACGCAATTCGACGTGTTCACACGCTTACACACACATGGCATTTCTCACGCTGAATTTTTTATTTTATTTTTTTTGTGCCCAGAAAATCAGTCTGTGTGGCTCAGTTTATGCAGGCACCGTGCGTTTTCAGCGAAAAAAACTCTCCCCCTCCTCCCTGTCCCGCTCCCCGGAAAAAAATCAGCCAATCAGAAAATAGATTGTTCTGTTGTTGGGCAGACTGTAGAGTGTAGTTTCAGCTGCAAATAGGGTGATCACCTTGCCTGGAAGAATCCATGTCTGGTAACGCTTGGTCCAGAATGCGCTGCCGTTGCACGTAGACAGACAGCTAAGTGAACCAATCAGAGAACAGTTAACGGACAGCGACGTGAACCAAGCCGGTAGGAAGCAATGCAAAAACATCTTTTTTGAAAAGAAAGGCCTCTAGAGCTGTCAGCTGCTGTGGTTTTAAGGAATCGATGTGTTTTAAGTCATTTAAGACCAATTTTACAGCTGAATGGAAGGGACATTCAGTTCTCCGATGCGCCATCTTGATTCAAAACTGAGGAGGAACTTCCGCTGCCTAAGAGTGACGTTGCGGGCAAAGGCGGGTGCACTGACGTCACCATCTTTGAACGAATCAGAATCGCGGAGTCCGTTGTTAACCGGGGGAGCGAGGGTGGATCGAGGGTGGATCGAGGGTGTCCAAATGGTATCTCGCTGTATAGCAAATACAGAGAGATATCATTTGGCTGGCCAGGTAAGTGACCACCGGCATGAAACAGGAAAGGAGGACACTTGTGTCCAAAAAGGAGGACAAAGGCCCTAAAGTGAGGACACCTTGTTTTTTTTTGTTTTCCCTTGGGGGGGCTGTTGTAATGCTGGATATTACAACATGGATATAGCCATGTCCAACGTTTATTGTAAATCAGGGATGAAAGAGCTTTTAGCGGATCTCCGCTTTTTATTCAGCCGCGGGGTCATTTTTTTTATATCTGCAAAGTGCGAGCCGCGCGGTGGGGGCGCATTTCGGATGTCGCGCACAGGGATCAAAGGAGCACTCAGGGAGCTAGTGTGTTTGCTCAGACACATTAAAAATTAGGGGGAACATTGGCCATGTCCCAATTCCAAGTATTACTAGTCGCAATAGAATAATATTTTTGTCTGTAGGGAACAAGGAGCAGACCACCCGGCTCATTGAGCTGAGGCGGGATCTGTTCCATTTCGCAGACGCCCATGTGATCCCCAGACTGCACTCAGGGCTCAGCGAGTATGCACCGCAGACTGAAACCACACTCCGAACTGTGCATTCGCTGAATTGGGAAACGGCGAACATCGCAGAGTAGCAAGTGTAAATAATGGGTGGGGATTTATGACGATTTATGCAATGGTGGCCGACGAGGGTCCGAAAGGAGGACAAAATGTAAAAAAGGAGGACCGGACAGACAGCTCTAAAACTGGACGAAATCCGGACGAATGGTCACCCTAGCTGCTAAGCGAACACTGCGGTGATGATAAAACAAACTGAGAACCATCAGGTAATAACTTCATTAATATAACTCTCATTAGTTGCTTTGTAGTTTAAGTTTGCTCTTTAGACAAACATTTACAGCAGGGCTCTCAAGTCTCACGCATTGAGAGAGACAATTTGACTCGTTCACACGCTCACACGGCATTTCTCACGCAATTCAGTAATTTATTACTGAAATAAGGCTCAGATTGTAAAAAACGTTAATTCTCCTTTAAAGGTGCATTGTGTAACTTTCTGGTGCAGGGACCATCAAATGCTTTTCTTGGAGATGTTATTGCTTTGTTTCACAGCGTGGCATTAAACATTTCTATCTACATGGAGACCAAACCAGACCAAGTTACAACCCCGCTCTCAGTCACAATACGTGTTTGTATTTATCAGCTCTAAAACCACCTGTAATTGAATAAATGTAAGGTAGATCTGTTTAATGTCATATTGTGGAATATTCTAAGAAGAGCTATAACATCCATAGAAACAAGCAGGTGACAGACCCCATCCAAATGTTGCATACTGTAGTGCACCTTTAATGTTTAATACTCATTTTCTTATTTTAAATTGTCAAAAGCCTCCTATGGACAAGTGTTGAAATGAGCATTTTTGCTAGAACACTTGTTATACCAGTGTCCAATAGGCCTTTGAAGCACGATATATTGCACAAACGAGATAAACGATAATACTAAAAGCACTTTATGCCACTGACATAAAGCAAGATAATCACAGCAAACCCATTTTTAAAGAGACAGTATCATTAAAAGGCCTGAGCTTTAACAAATAAACAGCAGAATTAACCAATAATTAGCCACAAGTTAGTTATTCTACCCTCTACAGCTCAAATCTTATCGCATTACATAAAAATTAGAGATCGACCGATGTGCATTTTTCATGTCCAATGCTGATACCAATTGTTTAGAATCCAAATAAACCAATGGCTGATGACATCTGCCGATATTTGTGAGCTGATATGTAGATGATTTAAATCATTTTCCCCAAATGATCAAAATGAATTTAGTACACACTCACCCGCAACCTTCTTTTCCTACAAACTGTGTAGAGTCCTGTCTAGTCACATTTTTGCTGTACCTTTTAGACTAAAATGTTTAAATAAAGCTTTATGCGTATATTTTTTATGCATATTTAGCCTGCTGGTTAGGTCAAACAAAATATCGACCTCTTCTGGAGATTTATGGCCTATAGCAAATATCAGCCAATCAATATATCATCCTACAGTATCTCTAATGAAAATAAGATAAGATAAGATAAGACTTTATAAATAGTTAAATATAATACTTAAATATAATAGTTTACTTTATAAATAGTTAAAATCTCCCCATTATTGCAAAGAAAAAGTAGTAGTACGATACTGAGCCTCAAATGTATTGTTCCAGCTTTCATTTATTGAATGATAAGTCAATATAGTAATTACTGTGACGGGCCTAATGTCCATATTAAATAAATAATCACATAATCCTTGACTCAAAATAAAAGGAACAGGCCAATGTATATACTTTATCTTTGTTTTCAAACTTAATTCATGTATCACTAATTTCTCAGGATCCTTGTACAAAACTACTGCAGTACAGAGCTGCAGTCATCCATCAAACACAGTACTTCAGTCAGACCAATAAAGACTTAGAACTGAAGAATAATTAGAACAGAGTCATGTTTGATTTATGGCACAAATGCAGAACAAAATGATCCCCAGTAAGGATAAAAAAAAAAGTTTATCCTTTTTTAATTTGATACACAAAATTAGTTTCTTGGCAAAGAGTGGCTTGTGAAAACTATAATGGTTGTAATAAAGCTGGAGCTTCTCCCGTTAACAAAAATACCTGGAGTTGTGTTCTTCACGCCTGTGGGTAAATATATATTCAAAGGCACTGGTTTCTCTGGGAGCTCCAAACGTCATCAGAACAAAGATAAGTAAATGAACAGTAAGAATAAAATAACTAATGATAACAGATTTTTTCCTCTGGTCTTATAGCCTTTCACTTAGACATTTTGAAGTTTGATGCATTGCTGAAGTAAATATAGACAATACGCGATAATCAGACCCCCCAGGATTTCACGGGCATTTTTTGTGATTGTTGCGGGCTAAAATGCCTGAATTTGCGTGAACTTTTCCAAAAAGTTGCGATGAAAGTTGCGGTGCTTTTAAGGTTTTTGTTGCGTTTTTAATATTTTGAATACTGACTTATTACTGACAAAGAATAATACAAAGACACAGAGATCACAGATATGGTCCTAAAACAACCTTACCAACATCGAAAATAAATCACTACTAGGAGGGGAACTGTTTCGCGAGGTCTTTTGCTGTTATTTTTGTGGGCAAATGGTGCCGCAGACATGTTTCTTTGCCATTAGAAGGCATGTCCCAATTCCCAGAGTGCACAGTTCGGAGTGTGGTTTGAAGGGCATGCGCGTCATTTCTTTTTTGTCCGATGCACAGTTAACACGCGGTCCGAAGACCGCAGTTGTTTCCATGGAAATCGGGGCGTGGACCAAGCACGTGAAAATGCACGCTTCACGCACTCATATCCCAGCATGCACCACGCGCTACTTCTTCTACGGGAGAAAATGGAGTCGGCGGCTGCTTCCCGTAGTTGCGAGACCTGTCGCATTTCGCAGACGGCCATGCGGTCCGCGGAATGCATTCAGGGCTGAGCAAGTGTGCACCGCCTTGACTGCAGTCTGAGCCCCCTTCAAACCACGCTCTGAACTGGGGACACGGCCGCAGTTTCGTTTCGTCACACGTAAGTAAGGCAGAAGGAAGTTGGTCGACGTGAGTTCAATACGTCGCCGATGATTGGTCAAAATTGGTCAAAATTGCGGGAAAGTTGTGGTGATTGGTCAAAATTGCAACACCGCCCTGAATTCACGGGGATTGGCTGAAGTTGCGTTGAAGTTGCAAATCGCAACATCACGAATTCCTGGAGGGTCTGGATAATACTGACAGTAGCTCAGGTGGTTTGTCCACTGATATGTAGGTTGGCGGTTCGAATCCTGCTCCAGACATAAACATCATTGGGAGAGTAGTCAGATTGGTTGGCGGTGCAATTCCAGCTCCCACAGATGAATACCATCGTTGTGTCCTTGGGCTAGACACTTAACCCACTTCACCCCCAGTGTCTGCATACACTGGTGTATGAATGTGCGTACACTGGTGTATGAATGTGCGTACACTGGTGTATGAATGTGCATTCACTGGTGTATGAATGTGCGTACACTGGTGTATGAATGTGCATTCACTGGTGTATGAATGTGCGTACACTGGTGTATGAATGTGCATTCACTGGTGTATGAATGTGCGTACACTGGTGTATGAATGTGCATTCACTGGTGTATGAGTGGTTCCTTAATGTAAAGCGCTTTGAGTGCCATTGAAACCAAACCATAATTTTATTTTATTTATCCAGGAGGTCCCATTGAGATTCAGAATTTCTTTTTCAAGAGAGAACTGGCCAAGGTTGCAGCAAACAAAACGGTAAAATCACAAAATATCACATTATATTTGCTATCTATTTGCATCTCTCAAGAAAAACATACACATGTCTCGGTCACTGTACTTTTTTTATGATTTTCTTGAACTTATCAAATTAGATTCCTCAGAGAGGTACAGAGGCACAGGGAAAAAGTAACTGTGAGGAAAAGAAAAGCTGGTAACTACTTGAGCTGATATTAAGGAAATTACTAAGGTACCCCGGAAGTTTCCCCAGTATGTTTTTGTAAATAAATAAAGCAGTATTATCCACAAAAACTATTTTAAATGTACAATATTGTAAAAAAAAAAAAAAAAAAAAAAAAAAACATGAGCTGCAATAAATAAATAACAGAACAAAACACTGAAGTACTTAATTTCTGTATAAGGAGTCATAGAAGTTCGTAATTCAACCTTCTAAAGCTCAAATCTCAAATCACAAAAATGACAAAAATGTTCCCACTAGTTCCATCTGTATTGAACTCTAAGTCTATGTAGTATTTATTGTGACAGGTCTACTCTCACTGAGTCAGTTTACCACGTCAACACTAGAACGGACACTTTTAATTAAGCAGAGCTGTTGTGAATGAGCGAACGGCAGTCTTTGAAAGCATGGTAGTTCATCCATCAGACTCGAGAAGGGCCGTTCCACACTTACTCTGGAGTCCCTCTGCGCTGGCTTTTCACTGATTTTCTTGTTGTAGTCGCCGTACAAACAAAGGCACCCCTGTAGATTTATGTCTCATCCCTCTCTCTCATATTGAACTGGGAGGGCTTTAAGGCTGTCATTAAATTTCAATCCTCACTCTCACTCGCGCTCTCACTGGCCCCGGCTCGGTGGGAGGTTGAGACTCTGGCTTTTACCGCCTGTTGTGGTTTGTTTGAACAATCCCGAGTTCTGTGGATAACTCGATCTGTTCATGATAGCATTCACACATGTGGTGCAGACATATATAGAGCCTGGATTGGTGCGACATCCGGTCTGCTTGAGTGCCTGAGAAGATTGAGTGTTTAACTCTTTTCTTGTGAACTCAGGGATCACTGTATTCTCGTGTTAATGTCAAAGGCTGTCATTTCAAACAGGCTGCATACGAAGAGGCTCGGGGTGGGTAGAAAATGCCCGTCCAGATAATTCCATCATCAGAGCCTATCAAAGTATTGGCTCAGAGTCTGGGCCACCCACTGCCAAAGCACAAATGGAAATCAAGCACAAATTGGTTGGCACAAATTGACATCAAGCGTAGATCAGCTCCTTCAACTCAGATCAGGAGTCATCGATATGAAGGCTTTTGAAATGTGTGGTTGCCTTTGACTTTGAAGTAGGCCTTGGCCTTATGACAAAAAGAGTAATTACATTTTTGTTTCTATTAGTGACCAATATTGATTTCCTATTCGATATGCCTGTCATGAAAATTACTATATTCACTTAACGTTCAATACGTGAAAGCTAGAACAATATATTTTGGAGCTCATCTCAATATTTGTGGGTACAGTTTCTGTACTTTTAAAGGAGAATTAACGTTTTTTTTACAATCTGAGCATTATTTCAGTAATAAAACAAGTTGTTTTACTCACCTATAGCACTTTGGTGTCATATGGAGCACTTCCAGAGATGTTTTAGATTAGTGATTAGCGATTAGCGTTCTCGGGGCATAGAGCATGTAATATATGCCCCGAGCGGTCTCCAAATAACACAAACTTTAGCACTTTTCAAATCACAGAAGCTCAATGTCTTAGTCTACGCCTTCGTTTGAGTCAAAAGTGGTCTGTAATCCGAGATTTATCCATAGTTTTGAGTAGATGAGGACGCTAGTGCACATGTGCGGAGTCACAGTTTATTTCACTCTCAGCTCCCGGGACCCAAACATGAAAAGCAAAGCTGTAAATTATGGATAAATCTCGGATTACAGGCCACTTTTGACTCAAACGAAGGTGTAGACTAAGACATTGAGCTTCTATGATTTGAAAAGTGCTAAAGTTTGTGTTATTTGGAGACCCCTCTGGGCATATATTACATGCTCTATGCCCCGAGAACGCTAATCGCTAATCTAAAATATCTCTGGAAGTGCTTCATATGACACCAAAGTGCTATGGGTGAGTAAAACAACTTGTTTAATTACTGAAATAAGGCTCAGATTGTAAAAAACTTTAATTCTCCTTTAACATGTTGTCAGTGACATCCACCAGCTCACTGTCCAATGCCTGATCTTTAAATATTTCTTAATTTTAGCAAGACTCAGTAAAAAAAAAAAAACATAGACAGGCCTATACAATTGGACAGGAAGTAGTGACACCAGGCTCCCATTAGCCCCATTTAAACTGATTTTTGAGGTGGCGCTACTGAGATTTCCTTCAATATTTTTTCTTGGGGTCTTCACTCAAAACTCAAAAATAGAGGTCACTGAGTTTTAATTTTTGATACCAGTCACTGGCAGGCCCATTCTTGTTTACTACTTGGCTTTTGTGATTTCTGATGCAATGCCGTGCGATTTCTGGATGTCGTTTCAATTCATCTCTCGCCTACAGTACATTCCGTATATGTTGTTACAAAAATACACTGTGTGACTTATTAACAGGCTTCATTGTTGAGGCCTAACTCTGTTTAAAATGAAAAAGTACATTTTCATACTATGATTTTTCATGGGTACAAAAGTAGTCCACGATTAGTCCATCTGATCCCGTCATCCCAGCACCCTGAACCACCTGCCCATATGAAAAGGCTATGGGCGTGTTCTGAAAACCTGCATCATCGTACCTATCAAAATCTCGCCATGACCACCCACTGCCAACGCACAGATTGCTGGCACTGGCCCATAGCTACGGCAACAAACTGGAATCAAGCGGCGTACGTTGGGGCCTGTCAGCTGGACCTCCCTCCCCCTTGACAGCGATATGAGTGGCTGTGCTAGAGCGAGTCCCGTCCGGCAGCAAGAGGGAGAAGAGGCTGGCGGGTGGGGGGTAAGGGACCAGCGGGAGAGCCAGGATGAGTTCTGCACCACTGATCTACACTGACAGTGATGGACAGCTTCGGAGAGGGGAGCTGATGGCGGAGCTTTTTCTCCTGTCTGGACACTGTTTGAAAAGATGGACATGGCGGTCATGGGGTGCGTTGATGTGGCAGTGCGTGCGTGTCAAGTGGTCAAGCAGAGCAAAAAATGTGAAAAGTGACACCGGAGTTTGCGATCAAAAAGCTGGGTTGGTTCAGTGTTGTTGCATGCGTAGCCAAAAAATAGCGAGGATTAGCTACTGGGCTGTGTACCACCAATTTGGGGCCAGACAATAAATCTTAATCAGTTATGTCCTGGCAGGTTTTGTTAGCTAAACAGTCAATAGAGAAAGTGGAGATTGGGTGGATGAGTGCCTCTTCATTAAGGACAGCTGAGTGGCTCTTTCAAAGTTTCAGGATTTGAAGAGGGCCAAGGGCATTCTGAGCAGAAAAATACCAAATTATCTTGTTATATCGTTATATCAAGGGTATCTGTGCTTGATCATGCTTTGATTTCATTTCATTGTAATTCTGTAATTTTGTTTTCCTGAATATTGAGTAAATTTGATAGCTGTTTTACTAGCCAGGTTTGGATTGGATGGACATAAGTTGATTTTGAAAAAAACAACGCTCTTAATTATAATAATTGTTTCATGGCAGCAGAGTGGATTCATATCAAACACAATGATCTAAAGAAGGTCAAGTAAACTCTTAGGTCAAAATGCTTTCCCACAATTGTTTCGTACTATCTTAAGTGAAACCAAATGTAGCTTCTAGATCCTCCAAGGTCTGTTTTTGATCATATTCTCATCACACTTACAATTCTAAACCATATACTGTAATTTTGTTTTGCAGGATTCTTTGTCGTACACAAGATAAAAGTAACAAGAAGAGTAACATGGGCAAAGATTTGTGTCACTTAAACGTACACTGTGTAACTTTTTGGCTGGGGGTCATCACATGTTTGTTTCTATGGATATGTAATTGCTCTGCCTGGAATGTTCCACAGTATGACATTAAACAGCTTTACTTTTGTTCAATTACAGGTGGATTGTTTTATTGCTCAAAAATACCAAGAAAAACAGGCATCCTGACTGTGAGCGGGGTTGCCTCTTCACAGATCTGACTTGCAACTTGGCCTGCGGAGTTTCGCAACACCTTCACCCCAGACAATACACTTTTCTCCATCTCCCGAACCGGTTCCCCTCAGTTGGACTTCTGACCCCTACCCTCCTCCGCTGTTCCCTCTGGACCCTCACTCCCCCTGTTTTCCTTCTCGGCCCCCCTTGTATTTCCCCCAGGTACCTTCAAGTCCCTTAGCCCTTGCCCCCAGTGGTGTTTCTTCCCGTGCCCACGTCCCCCCAATGTGCCTTCTAACTTTAATAATAAAAGATTTTTTAAAAGATAGAAAGCTTTAATTCCATACTGTGAAACATTCCAGATAAAGCAATAACATCACCATGGAGAAAAGCATTTGACGGACCCTGCACCAGAAGAGTGCACTTTCAAAGGAAGGTATGGTTCTATTTCTATTTTTGTGTGTGTGTGTGTGTGTATCTATTCACTAAGTTCAATTCCAGATTGTGCAGCCAATAACATTCCGGTCTCCCTGTGGGTTGCCTGGACATTCTCCACTGTCAACAACCCTGTCAGAAATTTATCTAAGCCAATATTATTACTCAAGATGAATAAATCTCTTGGGTTAAACTAGTGTAGCCAGTTCATCCCTGACCCAAACACATTATGTTTTTGTGTCCCTTGGCAAGGCGTTCCTTCCCCAATTACCCACTCCAAGTACAATATACTCAACATATTTGTATGTTTGTGTCTGGAAGAGGCATCCCATAAGTCGCCATTCAAATGATTTACTATGTCATTACAAATCTTAAAAGTCCTATATTACACAAAATGGATTCTCATGAGCTTTAAGCCATGTTAGAATGTTGTTACCACATCCACAGTTGTGTTTTGTTTCATACACACATTTGAGTAATCCATGTTTATTAATTTGGCTACATCTCCAAAACTCAAAATGCTCTGTTCCACCTTGTGATGTCATGTACTGGTAGTTTTCAAGGTAACAGCTACATTTTACCTTTAGTTCACTAGAGATTGGCAATTCTAGGGCTGAAATTATTCAAATTAATCTAATGAATGTGTATGGAATTTAAATACACAGTAGAACACTTCCTGTATTACCACATGACATCACAAGGTGGAACAGAGTGTTTCTGCTTCAGAGAAGAGTTCAGCCTAAATACGCTGGATTTGTGTGCTAAACATGTGTGAATGAAACAAAACACAACTCAGGCTATGTTTTTGATGAGGAAACAACATTATAACAAAGATCCAGAAAATAGCATCATGCAGGCCCTTTAAATAGTGAAATAAATTTAACTTCAAAACAATCCTTATATTTTACAGTCTCATCAC
The DNA here is from genome assembly GCA_036785185.1 of Paratrypauchen microcephalus. Classification (NCBI taxonomy): domain Eukaryota; kingdom Metazoa; phylum Chordata; class Actinopteri; order Gobiiformes; family Gobiidae; genus Paratrypauchen; species Paratrypauchen microcephalus. The sequence continues at coordinate 2,717,805 of JAVJIX010000021.1, read as the reverse complement.
AACTTAAAATGGTAACTCCACCAGTGTACGGCAAGCATTTTGCTGTCCAAAAAGCTTGCCGTACACTTTAATCTCCGTGACCTGCAGCGCGGTATAAAATTTGTGAATTTCATTAAAACAGATGTAGTCCTAAATGATGCAATGAAAGAAGTTATCTTCACCATGAACATTAAACTGTAACTTGAAATCCAGAGCATTTTTCCAGCGGTGTGTGGCAATTATATTAAAGCAGCAGGATCAGTGGGACCCATTTGAAGTGTATAGTGCGGGGAATCGACTCTGTCTTGTTAAAACTGTGAGTTATTTGTCACAGAACATGCTCCTCGCCTCCTCAAGCTTCGTCGAGATCCGGGGCTTTCCTTTTGACAAGTACGTCAAGAACAAACAGTCCCAAAGGCGGCAATTAATGCTGAACTCATAACACATGATGATACCCCTGGGCCTGGGATCTAATATGAACATTGGCACCCGTTCTTGTGCCGTTTACCCACTTGTCTGCTTTGACGACTCGCAGTGCTTTTATTAAAACTAGATTCACATGTGTGCTTTCTGTTCAATAGCTCATTCGTGCGCAGTTATGGGGAGAATAGTTTGAGAATGTATTTAGTTACAGAATATCGAATACCTGCATTGAAATGTGTTTAGTAACACTGTAGTACTGTATTAACGTGAATACATCGAGTTCCATTTAAATTATAGTGTAAAGATGCAACATAGGATTAAAAACAGTGGTAACACCTTTTACCAACTGTCTCTTATAGATTAGATTAGAAATACTTGTATAATGTTTTAGTCATGGTGTTTATTGGCTTGTTTATAAGATGTTTTATGTTCACTGGGCCTAGGGAGCGCTGCAATTTCAAAATCCTGTGTGTGCAACCTGTACATATGTTTTTTGACAATAAAGCTGACTTTGAACTTTGAACAATACATAATAGCAATAAAAATCAATTCAGTAACAGTGAAGTGTTGTACAGCTGTATGGCGTGTCGTACAAATGACTTCCAGACTGTGTCTATGGAGCAGGACAGGAACAGCAGCCTGTCCCCAGAGGTGCTCTCCTGTCCGGGGATGGTGCTGTGCAGGGGGTGCTGGGAGTTCTCCAGGATGGACAGAAGCTTGATTATGGCCTTCTTTTTAGCTACAGATGTGAGTGAGTCAAGCTCTACACTCACTGCAAATCCTGCCTTCCTCACCAGCTTATCCAACCACACAGCGTCCTTCTTCTTGAAGCTTAACCAACGCTTAATTCATAATGAACAAAGACTTAATTAAAAATGATTCAGGCTTAATAACTACTTAATTACTACATTATTTAGCGCTTAACTTGCACTTAATTAGTCTGTGCTGTATGTAGCTACCTATACTTAGTTACTCAACCCATGAACTAACCATTTGTGTGTGTATTTGTAGACATATATTTAAGTACCAATTTCAACATTTATTAATGGTTAGTAAGTGCAAAATAAGATAGTAATTAAGCAGTTATTAAGCCTGAATCATTCTTAATTAAGAGTTTATTCATGCTTTAAAGGGACAGTGTGTAAGATTTTTACCTGTTAATTACTGAAATTGAAGATACCCATTCAAAAATACATTGTTTTCCAAGCCTTTTCACTTCCATCATGAAATCAAAGTATTCTTTTGGACTTAGATATAGTCACATAAAAGGGGGATCTTCCCCATGCAGAGGCAGTAATTTTGAATACGAGAGCCGTAGAAGGACATTTGGGCTCCGCCTTCGCCTTCGGCAAGGCTCGTGGTTTTGGGTAAACAACACAAGCATGCTGCCGGATCAGACGTCGTAATGGATCTAACACGTGTTTTGGACTAAATTGTTTTACTGGATTTTATTCGCTGGATCCTTACGGACAAATTGAGGGCAAGTTTATGGTGAAATACAGAGTTTGACCTGTGCAAAGCATTCTAAGGTAAGCTAACCTCGTTTTGTGCTTTTCCGTATAAAAGCCCCATGTGCTCGGGGAGTGATTGTTGTGCAGGGAAATGAATTGCATAGTCAAAAAGAGGAGACTGTAAGGTTTCATTTGATGTGTAGAGTGTCATGGTACATGATCGGTAATGTGTGTTTTCATGAGAAAAGAAAAAAAGAAAAAATAACCGGGACCGCGTTTTATTTATACAGTAGCGGCGCGCAGCTCGTGCGCGCGCGCCCGAGTGACCCTCGAGGTCTGCCGTAGCTAAAACAGAAAGTGCAATAGCACCATCCACGCCATATGCGCCACGAATCCTACACACCGGGGCTGTAATAAGGCTAAATAAGGTGTGTTATTATAAAATGTTACCAAAACAGCTTCATATGTTTCATAGATTATTTATTGGTGATCAGAATAGGAAAAATCACACTTACACAGACCACAAGAGCAGTGTTTTATATATTCCTTACATTTTAGAAAAGTAACTGCACTGCAAAAAAACAATATCTAGGTAAATTCAAATTACTTAAAGGGACAGTGTGTAGGATTGGTGGCGCATTGGTGGATGGTGGGTATTGCAATTCCTGTTCTACCTACGGCAGACCTCGAGGGTCACCCCGGCGCGCCGTAACGCGGACAGCTCGGCGTACCCGGAGGAGGCACGTGTGAAGCGCACCCGGCGCGGGTGGGGGGAATCGGAAACTGGACCGCGGAGGGCGGAGGGCGGTCTGAACCCGGGGTACGGGCCCGCGCTGCGACAAAGCCCCAGCCGCCGTAGGTACTATGTCCTTCTTCTTTTCCTCTTAGATGAAGGTACTTGCTCCTGCGATGTATGTGCGGAGTAAGTGTGATCCGGCAACATGCTTGTCGTTGTTTATCCAAACGCGTTATCCAAATCTCGTTGTGTGAAAACCACGAGCCCTTGCCGACAACTACTGTATAAAGAAAAACGGCGAAGGCGGAGCCCAAATGTCCTTCTGCGGCTCTCGTAATCAAAATGGCTGCCTCCACATGGGGAAGATCCCCCTTTTATGCGACTATATCTAAGTCCAACAGAATACTTTGATTTCATGATGGAAGTGAAAAGGCTTGGAAAACACCATTTTTTAATGGGTATCTTCAATTTCGGTAATTAACGGGTAAAAATCTTACACACTGTCCCTTTAAATTAAGAATATTTTACTTTACATGTATTTGAGTAGATTCAACTTGACAAAATGATCTACCAATGGAATGTGTGTTTTTCTTAATTCAAGGAACATTGGATTTTGTTTGTTATTTTAAGTGTAGCAAGATGTATTTTCATATAAGTACAAAAAGTCTGGTTAGGTGAAATGTACTCAGATCAAACCTTCTTAATTCAAGTCATTTTAATTTGGCTAGGCAGTGTGCATTCTGAGCACCACCAAATGAAAAAGTAATTGTACCAGAAGACAGTTACTCTAAAGTAGTATTCAGATTACGTATAAGTCTCAGTTTGTCCATAACTCTGTGGCCCATGTCTTTCATTACAAGTCTGCTCAAGGACGAATAAGAGAAGTGCTTTTTTCCCAGCGCTATATCTTCTTTATGATGAAATGAATCTTTTTTGACCATGGCTCTCCTTCAAGATTTGCAGTCCCTCCAGGAAATATGTGCCTTTAAAACAGAAGCCTTGTCCTCCTCTTTACTTCTGGAAGCTTTGAAGGTCTGTGCGTACTGTGGCGGATGTATGGATAAACTGGTACATAAAGACAAAAATGTGATAGTTTACATCTGTAGTCAGTAGCGCCCCCCCTTTTTATTTGTATTTTTATTTTCTTATTATTTATTTTTTAGATTCACATACATTTTCATCAAATAAAGAAGAAACAAAAAACATCATAAAACAAGCAGCTTCCATGTCGTTATAATGTTTCCTCATCAAAAACAAAGCAGAGTTGTATGTTTTGTTTCATTCACACACGTTTAACATGCAAATCCTGCATATTTACGCTGAGTGTTTCCTCTCAAACAGAAAACACTCCATCTTTTCAGGTCATGTGGTAATCCAGGAAGTGCTCCACTATGTTTTTAAACTCCATACACTTTCACTAGAATCATTTGGATAATTTCAGCCCTGGAACTGCCAATCTCAGAACAAAAGGTAAATGGTAGCTGTCAATTTATTAATTACAGCATTGTGAGTTTTGGAGATGTAGACATACTAACAAACATGTGTGAATGAAACAAAACACAACTCCAGGCAGAGGTGGGACAAAGTCATTGCTGGGCAAGTCCCAAGTAAGTCTAAGTCTTTTGCACTCAAGTCCGAGTGAAGTCTCGAGTCAAGAGTATCCAAGTGCCGAGTCAAGTCCGAAGTCAAAGCTCACAAGTCTCAAGTCGAGTCCAAAGTCCTAGCATTTTAGTTTCGAGTCATTTCGAGTCCCCTTTACAAAGAAATAAAATTTCTACAAATCATATAATGTCTGCAAGAACTGTATTCATTTTACCTTTTTACACCATATCAAATAACATTAGAAAAAAATGAAAAGATCCAGGTGTGAAAAACGTGTTATAATATTCCCAAAAAGTCTCATGGTTGTATTAGCTCAAAGCTCCGTCTGTAATCTTTGACCCGCACGTTCTGCATATTGCCGTTCATTTTTTGTTGACAACTTCGTAGTTTTTATAACCAAACGAAATCACCTTCGGCATCATTTTGCAAACTGGCGCGTGGATGCTTGTTTCTGCATCATTTGTTGTGCAATTTGCCTTGCATGCGGTTGAATGACGCAACGTAGATCTACTGTGATTGGATGTTGTGCAAGCTGCGCGCACATGCTCTTTGCATACATTTTCGCAGATTCACAAGTACAACGAGTGCGGTCCTTATCAACATACTTTTAGAGTTTTTTTTTTCATTGGGCGTAGCAAGTCATCACAAGTCAAAAGGCCTAAGTTATTGATAGTTATTGATATTGAAGTCCAAGTCGAGTTGCAAGTGTTTGTACATTTTGTCGAGTCGAGTCTAAAGTTATCAAATTCGTGACTTGAGTCTGACTCGAGTCGAAGTCACATAACTCGAGTCCACACCTCTGACTCCAGGTATGTTTTTGATTAGGTAACAGCATTATAACATGGCTTGAAGCTCATTAGAGTCAGTTTTGCATAATATAGAACCTTAAATCACCAGAGGCAGCATTGCTTTGTCTCTTTAATGTTGTGTGTATGTGTGTATGAGAGACTGACGGTATGTTCGGCCCATCAAATGTATGAATGTTATTGATCCATTTGGGGAATTCAGCCATAGAATAGTCAGTGGAGTTTAATGGGGCTCAAGCGGCCTGAAGCAGGGTACAGGAAAAGGCCGTGTCTATCACCGATATCACAGAAACAATATAGAATTTGCAAAGATGTGTGGACAGAATTGCAGTGGCCGTGTTTTCCATCACTCATTGAGCTTCAATGGGGCACAAAGGAGAGTGACAGAATTATTCACTTCAATTCTCCTTTGTATGGATTGAAATTAATAACCTGAAAAATGACGGTACAAGATTTTTTTATGTGTTTGGAATAAAGTTGACGGTAATTGAGAAATTATGTGTAATGATTTTCAATAATGGTTTCCTCTCTTCAAGCAGGTCAGTACCTCTTTAAACTGTTGAAGTGCTACCATGTTCCCTTCCTCTTGTGCAAATAATTTCTCATAAAATGTCACAACTGACACAATGCCTGCATTTTTAATTAAAGGGCCCATATTACGCCACTTTCTGATCTTGTTATAATGTTGTTTTCTCATCAAAAACTCCATACACCTTCACTAGAATCACTTGGGTAATTTCAGCCTTAGAATTCTTGATCTCTTCTGAACTAAAGGTAAAAGGTAGCTGTTAAATAGGAAGCTGATGTAAATAGACTAATAATAAAGAGTTACTCAAGCATGCATGAATGAAACATAACACAACTCCAGGTATGTTTTTGATGATGTAAAAACATGATAACATGGCTTAACGCTCACATTTTTATATTACATAGGACCAGGCCTGGACTGGTAATTGGGCATACCGGGCATTTTTCCGGTGGGCCGACAGTTCTAGGGGCCGATGCCCTTCTTCTTTTTTTTTTTTTACTTAGAGACTGGCCCTCAATTTAGGACTGAACCAGGACTAAACCAGGACTAAACCAGGACTACATCAGGTCTGAACCAGGACTAAACCAGGTCTGAACCAGGACTGAACCAGGACTAAATCAGGATTGAACCAGGACTAAACCAGGACTAATCAGGTCTAAATCAGGACTAAATCAGGTATGAACCAGGACTAAATCAGGATTGAACAAGAACTAAACCAGGACTAATCAGATCTAAATCAGGACTAAATCAGGTCTGAACCAGGACTAAACCAGGACTAAATCAGGACTGAACCAGGACTGAACCAGGACTAATCAGGTCCAAATCAGGACTAAATCAGGTCTGAACCAGGACTAAACCAGGACTACATCAGGTCTGAACCAGGACTAAATCAGGATTGAACCAGGACTAAATCAGGACTAATCAGGTCTAAATCAGGACTAAATCAGGTATGAACCAGGACTAAATCAGGATTGAACCAGGACTAAATCAGGACTAATCAGGTCTAAATCAGGACTAAATCAGGTATGAACCAGGACTAAATCAGGATTGAACAAGAACTAAACCAGGACTAATCAGATCTAAATCAGGACTAAATCAGGTTTGAACCAGGACTAAACCAGGACTAAATCAGGACTGAATCAGGACTGAACCAGGACTAATCAGGTCCAGATCAGGACTAAATCAGGTCTGAACCAGGACTAAATCAGGACTAATTATGAGGCGCTGGTCTAAGCCAAAAATGCCAGGGCCATTTTTTTGTCCCAGTCCAGACGTGCATAGGACCTTTAACAGTAATTTATAGCAGCTTAAAATCTATGGCGTTCCTATGCAACAGTTTGGGCACCACTATTACTACAGACTGGGTATAAACTTCCCTTATCTCATATATATTTGTCCCAATTTTTTCCAGAGGAGGCTATTCAAAATCTCCGTGAAAAAGAACTGCCAGCCACGTTTGCCTGACAGTGAGAGATGGACACACAACATTTGAACTTGTGGTTTCCAGACTTGCTTCCTCCTCAGTTTGGGAGGGCTTTGGAGCTTTTGCGAGCGTGTAAAAAAATGCTCTTACTCATTTTTCCAGCTGCACCCTTTTAACGGTGCATTAAATGACAGTTACCCCGGGGAAGATTCAGCCGAAACAATGGAACACTGCTCGGAAATCCTGAAGGAGTAAAAGCAATGGCTGAATTCATGGTTTAATCTACAGTAGGAAGAGACAAACCAGATAGGACAGATAGCATCTCCCAGACCTTTTATTTTCACTCAAATGACTCACTAAATGCATTCAATATGTTGGGAAATTGCACATGCTAACTGTATTAGTTTATTATAGTTTTTTTTTTTCCAAAGTAATGTCAGTATTCATCTGTTTAGTAAAAGCCTGAGAAAATATTTATCTTACTTCCATTTAGCTATTGGCGATTGAGATTGTGCCTTATATCGTATCCTCTGAAGTTTAGTAGATGTCATTGTTTTTTTCCCCAGAATGTTCTACAGTATCACATTTAATTTAACTATCTCCATGGAGACAAGCTGGCCACATCACCGGGCCAACTTACAGGTCGGATCTGTGAAAATGTGGGCCCACTCACAATAAGAATACATGTCTTTGCGGAAGTTTTGAGACTTCAAAAACACCTGTAAATGAATAAATACAAGATATATTTGTTTAATGCTATACTGTGGAACATTCCAGGCAAAGCAATGACATCACCATGAAACTTTCACAATGCACCTTTAAAGCCCCAGTGTGTAGGATTCGTGGCGCATAGGTGGATGGTGCTATTGCACTTTCTGTTTTAGCTACGGCAGACCTCGAGGGACCCGCGCACGAGCCGCACGCCGCTACTGTATAAATAAAACGCGGTCATGTACGATGACACTCTACACATCAAATGAAACCTTACAGTCTCCTCTTTTTGACTATGCAATTCATTTCCCTGCAAAACAAACACTCCCCAAGCACATGGGGCTTTTATACGGAAAAGCACAAAACGAGGTTAGCTTACCTTAGAATGATAACAGGAGAAGTTCAATTTGTCAACTGGACAAAGTTTGTTTGGTTGAAAACGTTTCGCCGCTCATCCGAGAGGCTTCGTCAGCTCTAATAAGAATACTGGTAAGACACTTGCTTATATCTTGCTGTAGGGAGGAGCTACCTAGCTAACTACTTTCCGGAACTATCTCATTGGTTTCCGTCTTTTGTTTCTCTGGCGTCTAGTTAACGGTCCCTATTCATCCCTACACGCCTGTTTTTTCACACCTCTGGCCCTGACCTGGCTAACCCTATTGTTTCCTATTGTTACCCTATTGTTACCTTAGAATGCTTTGCACAGGTCAAACTCTGTATTTCACCATAAACTTGCTCTCAATTTGTCCGTAAGGATCCAGAGAATAAAATCAAGTAAAACAATTTAGTCCAAAACACGTGTTAGATCCATTACGACGTCTGATCCGGCAGCATGCTTGTGTTGTTTACCCAAAACCACGAGCCTTGCCGAAGGCGAAGGCGGAGCCCAAATGTCCTTCTGCGGCTCTCGTATTCAAAATGGCTGCCTCTGCATGGGGAAGATCCCCCTTTTATGTGACTATATCTAAGTCCAAAAGAATTCTTTGATTTCATGATGGAAGTGAAAAGGCTTGGAAAACAATGTATTTTTGAATGGGTATCTTCAATTTCGGTAATTAACGGGTAAAAATCTTACACACTGTCCCTTTAAAGGAAAGACGTGTGCATGTACTAGAAAATGTTAGTTTTTTTGTATTTTTTCCATTGCTTTAGTACATTTTCTTTTTGTAAATCTGGCAAAAATATCCACACATGATAGAAAACTATTCAGAATGTTTGAAATAGTAAACAGGGAATAAAATGTAAAACAGGCAGACACAATTTAAACACAGTCATTGTATTTATAAACTCATCTAACCATCATGGAAACTCTCTTAGATGTGCAGTGCGAAGGAGTCAGACATTGTTTCTGATGTTTTGAGATTGAGGTAAACGCTGAAAATCTATGTGTGAAATCTTACACCCTCATTTAGGTCACAAAAAGGACACAAATAAAATGAAATCTGTGCTTTTTGGTATCTGTTGGTATCTGAACTGTGTCAGACTTGGATCTCAAGGTCTGAGTGAAAATTTGGGTCACACAGGTTTTCACCGCAGAAGTCTTTCATGTTGTGTTTTTGGTGCTTGTGTGTGTCTAAAATCTCTTCATATTGTGATTCAGAGTGTTACAATTGTAGTTTCGTTTAAATAGTTGATCTATGTGGTTTAGGTTCTGTAGTTTTGATATGAGAGGTAAGCTTGAAAATGAGTATAAGGTGAACTGAGTATTTGCTCCTTGAGTGGCAAGTTTTGGAATTTGTGCCGAAATTTAGACTTTAGTGATTTGGAAAAAAAAAAAAAAAACATAATTCGAAATGCTACTAGCGTGAAGCACTGACAAAAATATTTAGTATAGCTCACCTGTTGCTGAAGTGTAACACCTTACCGTAGTGAAATTGTGAAATCCTGGCTGTAGATCGATCCCAAGTATTCTCCAGGCGTTGTTTTGATGATGGGAGATATGCTTTAAGTTCTGCTCACTAAGTTTTATATTTCAAACATCCTGTATTGTTTGTGACTCTAGTGAATAGTTTTGCAAAGTGTGCAGAATTTATGCCAGATTTATGACAGGCTTCAGATAATGTGCCAAAGGGATTCAGCTAAAAATCAAAGTGAAAGCCAAAAAAGTATTCTATCCCTATTGATACTTTTCAAATGATGACATCAACTTTCCCTGGGGCTGTGATGCTAACAGAAGGCACTGCTGAAGCTATGTTACTCAAGTTAGACTTTAATCTTAGTTTATTTTAACACAATCTGACCAGAAAGATTTGACTTAGTTGGAACGACTACAGACTTTGTGCTGTTAAAGGTGCACTGTGTAACTTTTCTGGTAGAGTGCTTGCTGTCTGCTTAATCTACAATGTGGCATTAAACTTAGGTAACTCCATAGAAACGAGTTGATGCCACCAGGTCATGGAACAAGTCAGATCTGTGGAGTGGTGACTTTGTTCACAGCAAGAAGAATGTGACTTATTTAGCTATTTATACACAGTGTGTAACATTCCACAGCAAAGCAATATAAGCTAAGCAATCTCCATGGACACAAGCAGTTTGCACTATGCACCTTCCAAAGTTGCGTAGTGCACCTTTAAAGGGACAGTGTGTAAGATTTTTACCCGTTAATTACTGAAATTGAAGATACCCATTCAAAAATACATTGTTTTCCAAGCCTTTTCACTTCCATCATGAAATCAAAGTATTCTTTTGGACTTAGATATAGTCACATAAAAGGGGGATCTTCCCCATGCAGAGGCAGCCATTTTGAATACGAGAGCCGCAGAAGGACATTTGGGCTCCGCCTTCGCCTTCGGCAAGGCTCGTGGTTTTGGGTAAACAACACAAGCATGCTGCCAGATCAGACTCGTAATGGATCTAACACGTGTTTTGGACTTAATTGTTTTACTTGATTTTATTCTCTGGATCCTTACGGACAAATTGAGAGCAAGTTTATGGTGAAATACAGAGTTTGACCTGTGCAAAGCATTCTAAGGTAAGCTAACCTCGGTTTGTGCTTTTCCGTATAAAAGCCCCATGTGCTCGGGGAGTGTTTGTTGTGCAGGGAAATGAATTGCATAGTCAAAAAGAGGAGACTGTAAGGTTTCATTTGATGTGTAGAGTGTCATGGTACATGATCGGGAATGTGTGTTTTCATGAGAAAAGAAAAAAAAAAAAAACGGGACCGCGTTTTATTTATACAGTAGCGGCGCGCGGCTCGTGCACGGGTCCCTCGAGGTCTGCCGTAGCTAAAACAGAAAGTGCAATAGCACCATCCACCTATGCGCCACGAATCCTACACACTGGGGCTTTAAACATGTCTCTCATACATCTATTATTATTTTTTCAGTTAGCCTCTCACTTTTTTCACCTAAACACCTAAACAGGACCATGAATGCTCGTATTGATCACAGACTCCTGAAAATGTGCTGTTTTAAATCCATTTTGTATTTTTTCTTGAGTTTTCAGACAATCTTAAAACTTTTTGCTAATGTGCGCATTGTGTCACCATGGTAACTGCATGTAGAACACCCCCAACATGACGTCACTGCAAAGTATCATTCATTTAAAATAAATTAATCAAATCTACCATTTGTAACTGAAAAAATTATAAATGGTCACATCTTTATATAGCGCTTTTCCACCTTCGAGGCACCTAAAGCGCTTTACAACAAGGAACCACTCACCCATTCACACACACATTCACACACCAGTGTACGCAGACACTGGGGGCGAGGTGGGTTAAGTGTCTTACCCAAGGACACAATGGCAGCATTCATCTGTGGGAGCTGGAATCATACCAACCAACCTGTGGGTCAGTGGATCTGACCACTCAACCACAGATGTTTCTTATGCGGGATTTGAACCGCCAACCTTTGGATCAGTGGACAAACGCTCTACCTAATAGGGTGCTCTTACATTCCAGAAAATGGAAAATATTAAAATGGGACTGGTTCTGAATTCTAGAAACATTATAACTTATTGTATATTTATTTATGTTTGTCCACGTCAAGAAGTTGTGGGGCTGTGGCTTTGAGTTTAGGTGTGGGACCTATGGTTGGGACGGGGGCTTCAGGTGCAAGTCTTATCTTGTCCAGTTTGTCTTGTTTTGTTATGTCCTGTCTATTTCGGTGGGATTTGTCTGTTACACATGTCCTGTCTGTGTTCTGTCTGTCCCATCTGTGTGTTTTGTCTGTTTTGTCTTTTTATGGATTACCTGTTTGTTCTGTTTTTATTTTGTTATACTGTATTTTGCTTTATTTTTTTGTCAATATGGTTTAATCTTTGGTTGTATTTTTTATTTTTGAATATCATTATTATTTTTATTTGTGTTTATTGTTATGTTGATGTCCTGTATGGTTAACTGAGATTGTTGTATCACAGAAACTATGAATAAAATACAGTGGTACCTCACCTTACGAAATTAATTTGTTCCAGAAGTGGTTTCGTAACGTGAAAAATTCGTGAGTTGAGTAGCTATTTCAATGGAAAAAGCCTGATTCGTTCCAAGGCCCCGATCCAAGTTTTTTTTTTTATAGTGTAACTTTTTTTATAGTGTAACATTGTGTTCTGATTGGTTTCTCAGACTGGATTTAAACTTATCTCACATTTGTCTCTCGTTTAAACACTCAAACTTTCATAGATTTTCAACAAAATGTATTAATAATGAAGTGTAGGGGGAAGGGGGAGGGGGGAGAAGACTGCGCTCTGACACGTGTGTAATAGCGGCATGACCCGGCGCGGGGGGCTGTCAGCAGGTCTAGACCTGGACTAAACCAGGACTAAGCCTGGACTAAACCTGGTTTCGTTTCGAGTCACAGCTGAGGTGCATGCAAGAGCTGCTCTAGACCTGCTCTAGACCTGCCCGCGTAAGGTGCTCACAGAGCGGCCTGGATAGAACCGTGAGGTCGGCCTCTTCAAGACCTCCAGGCTGATGACCGGGACAATCCTTTGAGCTATGCCCGCGTAAGGTGCTCACAGAGCGGCCTGGATAGAACCGTGAGGTCGGCCTCTTCAAGACCTCCAGGCCGGTGACCGGGACAATCCCCGGACCCATGCCCGCTTAGGGAGCTCTTAAGGCGGGGTGGCAGTGTCCCCCTGGGTCGCTGGATGTCTGGGGCTCCGTGCCTGGAGGGGCCCTGGAGAGCAGGTCTAGACCGCGGCTCTTGCATGCGAGCAGCGGCTCGCCTCAGCTGTGACTCGAAACGATACCAGGAAATAGACCCACGCGCAGCGCTTTAATCCACCTGGTCTAGTCCTGGTCTAGTCCAGGTTTAGTCCAGGTTTAGTCCTGATTTAGTCCAGGTCTAGACCTGCTGGCAGCCGGGTCAGCTGTCACACATGCCGCTATCACACGTGTCAGAGCGCAGTCTTCTCCCCCCTCCTCCTTCCCCCCACACTTCATTATTAATACATTTTGTTGAAAATCTATGAAGGTTTGAGTGTTTAAACGAGAGAGAAATGTGAGAAAAGTTTAAATCCAGTCTGAGAAAAGCGTATAATGTGTGTGGCTGAGCGCGCATTATTTGAATTTTTGAGATTTCGCGTTTCGTAACTTGAATTTTCTTTCGTATCTAGAGACCAAAATTTACCGTGAAGGCATTTCGTAACTTGAAACGTTCGTTTGTTGGGTCATTCGTAAGGTGAGGTACCACTGTATTTAAAAACTCATTCCTTCAAGACATAATACCTTCTGTAAGATGATAAATCCAATCTGGACCTGGAAGCTAAGTACTCCTTTAGTCCAGCTCAGTCAAGCATACAGACTACATATTTAATACAAGGACAAACGTACCCCTGAGTCTTGTTTGGAGCCAATTTCCTTTCTTCTTTCATACAGGAGAACCTAAAGAAGTTATATTTTATGGAAAAGGCAGTGCGCTGCGAAAGATCAGACAAAAATGCTCGAGGCGCCCTGCAAAATCTCAAACTTCTCACCTCACACCTCCATATGTCTTTTCTATTCGACTTCACGGACTCTGCAGCACCTCCTCACCGCCCCAGTCACATCTAACCTCTCTTTAGCCACATATAAACGCATTCCCCAGGTGCATTTGAAACAGGAACTTCTGCTTTTGGTGGAACCTAAAAGACCACAGTGGGTCGTTTGACTAATGGAGAGATGGGTGTATAGAATCCCTTTATATTACTGTGCCTAAAATACAAGTAAAATAAAATAAAATACAGGGCTGAGAGATGACCAGGAGAGGCTAATCATTTAGAATAGGCAGACATAGATAGGAACATCTCATTTGCATTTGATTTTCAGACATTTTATTTACCCTTCACAGCATAAATAAACACTTTGAAGTGCCAGGAGTTTTACTTTCACTTTAATCAAAACAATGAAACACACAAGCTAATCCGTGTGTGTCTAAAATGTCCAAACACATTCTCTTCTTTCTTTCCTCATGCAAATAAGTGCCTCTTTCCTAGTCTGCTCCTACTCTGTAATCAAACTACACACAGAGGTTCTCCTGATGTGTTAGAGGAATCTGGGAGATTCAATTCAAAACACCCCATAGGTCAGGGTTTAGATGTATTTACAAAATCCTGTTTAAAATTGGAGTAGAGCAGTTATCCTGATCTTGGTGTGCATGTTAAAGGTGGATTAGGTATGTTTTTGGTTGGGGATCCATCACCTGCTTATTTCTGTGGATGTCACTGCTCTGCCTTGAATATCCCACAGACATTAAACAGCTCTACTTTACATTTATTCAACACAGGTGCTTTTATAACTCAAAATATCTCAAAAACAGTCAAGTTAAACAATGCACCTTTAATATAGTAGCGAGTGTTGCATCATCTTCCTTGTTGTGCTATTAAGCCAGGTCTGTTTTTAGAGTGTGATATATGTTGTGAGACAAAAATGAGCCGACAGACATTTTGGACAGAGGAGGAGATGCAACAATAGGTTTTCGACTGACTTTCAGAGTGGTTTCTCGTTGGCAAATACACCAATGAAAGACAGCTGACGTTAAGAAATTGTAATCACATGGGAGTTTACCATGTGTGCTTATTTAAAGGCCCTATGTTACACAAAAAGGATTCTTGTGTGCTTTAAGCTATGTTAGATGCTGTTAGCTCCTATCTGGACATATCTGGAGTTGTGTTTTGTTTCATTCACACACGTTTGAGTAAACCTTTATTATCTGTCTGTCTATCTGTCTGTCTGTTTGTTTACAAGCTCAAAATGTTCTGTTCCGCCTTATGATGTCATGTAGTTGTAGTTTTGAAGTTTGATTTTGTAGAGATTGGCGATTCCAGGGCTGAAATCCAAATGATTCTAGTGAAGGTGTATGGAGTATTACCTGTATTACCACACAACATCATCTGGTGGAACCGTTGTTTTTTTTTGAGAGAAGATCTCAGCCTAAATTTGCAGGGTTAGTGGATTAAACATGTGTGAAGGAAACAAAACACAACTCCAGGTATGTTTGTGATGAGGAAACACTATAACATTGATCATACCCTAGCGTAATATGAGCCTTTTAAAAGCATTACGGCACCCATAACTTAAGCATAAATTCCTGCAGTAACCCCCAAAAGAAGGATGAAATCAACCAGCGCGGCTAAAGCAGAAGGCAGAAAGTCAGTATGAAAAATGTACACTATAAAAAGGTCCAACCTGGTCACAGGCGGGGACAGTGCAGAGTCATGGGTATGTGTTGAACTTGATGAACTATTTTTTAATCATGAAACATATGGAAGACCTTGTACAACATTACAAATATTTTTTAAAGGTCTTGTGAGCTTTGAGCCATGTTATAATGTTACCTCATCAAAAACATACCTGTAGTAGTGTTTTGTTTCGTTCACACATTTGAGTAATCCTTTATTATTATGACTTTGTGATGTCATGTAGTGGTAGTTTTCAAGCTAACAGCTACCTTTTAACTTTAGTTCAGTAGAGACTGGCAATTCCAGGGCTGAATCCAAATAATTCTAGAGAAGGTGTATGGAGTTTAAAAACACACACAATGGAGCACTTCCTGTATTACGTAGTGATGGGCGGATCGTTACCAAAGTATCGATATATCGATCCTGATGGGGTATTGAATATGCATCGATCCTGGTATTAAAATATCGATACCAAGTCATGTTTTCTTACTGACTTAACTTTCAGTTTATTTAGTTCAAATTCATATGTGTTTTGTTCATTATTCAACCATTGCCAGTTGTCAGGCACTACTTTTCCTTCCGCGTTCTCACCAAACGTTGGGTAGTACGCCATCCCGCGATAGACTCACTGCTGTGAGATTTCAGTCAAAGTGGCGCGGGGCTGCGGGAGCCATGGGAGACCGCAAGCGCAAGCGAAGTGTGGTATGGTGTTACTTCCACACTGTGGACGACAATGTTGCGAAGTGCACTGTGTGCCAAAAAAAGATCCGATATTGTGGCAATACCACACATTTTAAATAAACACTTGATCATAAATCATAAACCTCAGCATGACGAAATGCTACTGACCAAACGACGACAGGAGGCTAGTCAGGCAGCTCCCTCCAGCACAGCAGCAACAGCAGTACGACAGAGGTCAGTTGCCGAGGCGTTTGAGAGAGGGAGAATCCAGGTAACCATCAAGCATGTAGAAGACTAAGAGTAGTGTATGTGAGAGGAGAATGTATGTATGTGAGAGTGAGAATAGTGATACTTCATTTGTTGTCTTTTTTCATAAGCTGCAAGTGCCCAACTTACAATAGATTTATTTTATTTTATTTTATTTATTTTATTTATTTGATAGGGACAATGCACATTAATGAACATAAGTATAAAACAAATGTAAATATGCCGAATTTTAGCTACAAAGCTAGTTTTCATTCATAGTCCCTAGGCAGGCAAATACATAAAAATACAACATACAATACAAGCAGCACAAACAAGTCTAGTGGTCACATTTGATGTCTCCATTGCCATTTTCATCAAAGATTTTTTTTCATATCTGGTGTTAGAATGTGTGGAGCTAAGCCCCCTGGTGGAGCTTTGCAAAGCCAAGGTATCTAGTTAGAGCCAGGTTAGTGTTTTTCTGTAGTATTAAAAAATGTATGAAAGTATCAGTATCGATATCGCAATTCTAACCCAGGTATTACTTGGTATCGTATCGAAACAAAAATAACTGGTATCGCCCATCCCTAGTATTACGACATGACATCACAAAGTGTAAGAGAGAGAATATGCAGGGTTTGTGTGTTAAACATGTGTGAGTGAAACAAAACACAACTCCGGGTGTGTTTCTGATGAGGAAACATTACAACATAGACCAGAAAAAAGTGGATACTTTAAAGTACGTTAGATAATGAAAAAAACATCACAACGGATTAGATTTTCAGGATATAGAAGTGAACACAATTGTCTTAGGACTGATGCAATTTGAAAAACATACATGCAACCTCAAGATTAAAGCTCGGTAAAAAGGCCAGCATTGTAGATTTTATTATACCAGGGGCATTGTCAAAATTCTTCACATTTTACTTTGAGAAGTGAATGCCTCTGACTAGTCGCTCTGGCAATCTGGGAGAAATGCTTTTTAAGAGCCGAAAATATGTCCATCTTCATTTACCAAGCATGGTTTAAAGCAATAAGCGTCTTGGAGCAGAGATTGTTCAAGGTTGGTGAAAACATTGGATAAGATGCAAATGAATCAGTTTATTTGACATAAATAGGAACCTTGTAGAGCTGTAATAAGGTAGATATTTCACTTGAACGTAAATAAGTAAACAAATACAGTACAACCCATGTTTCAATTTGCTATAACCAGTTGAATTCGGTTGATGTATTCGCCAATCAAGAAAACGCTTTCAAGGCCTGTATATTTGTCTTTATTTGCTGCACTAAAAAGAAAAACTATGTCTGCAGCTCCTTGTAACATACATCACCGTTGCATTGTTTGCACTCTGAAACATAGACTATGTATCTGGGGTGTGTAGAAATATTGAAACATTGATAAATAATGTGATACTAAATTTGGTGATACAGTTTCGTTATCGAGGGCTGCTGCGTCGATATATCACCAGTATTTTTTAGCTTTTTTTTTTTTTTTTTTTTGGTGACCGTACTATCATTTTGTTGCTTATTTAGTTAAATTAAACTTGTTTATGCAATACACTTGATGTATTCACTGTTTTAATCATTAAAATGAATGGCCTTAAAATGTTTGTATTAATTCGCTCTACATGATTCTGGTGTTTTTATTGCTATTTTGTCTGTAAATAAATTCCTATTCCTAATATGAAACTCTGCTCCAAATTCTAGCTAGCCTTGTGAGCTTCATTTGACTGGAGTCGAGCGGTGACGTCACACTCCCCTAGTCCACTTCTTTATTCACTCTATGGTCTAAATACACTTTGCTCAGTAGTACATTGAGGAAGAGATACTTTGCAGCTGATATCTTCAACATTCTCTGGGGGTGCGATGCTAACTAAAGGCCCTACTCCGTCTGAAGATCTGTTACTCAGACTTTAAAAGAGAATTAACGTTTTTTACAATCTGAGCCTTATTTCGGTAATAAAACAAGATGTTTTACTCACCCATAGCACTTTGGTGTCATATGGAGCACTTCCAGAGATGTTTTAGAATTGCGATAGCCATAGCGTGAGTTCTAGCCGTAGCTCGGGGCATATAATATATTTCCCGAGCATGTAATATATGCCTCGTGCGGTCTCCAAATAACACAAACTTTAGCACTTTTCAAATTATAGAAGCTCGATGTCTTAGTCTACGCTTTCGTTTGAGTCAAAAGTGGCCTGTAATCCGAGATTTATCCATAGTTTCGAGTAGATGAGGACGCCAGTGCGCATGTGCGGAGTCACAGTTTATTTCGCTCTCAGCTCCCGGGACCCAAACATGAAACACAAAGCTGTAAATTATGGATAAATCTCGGGTTACAGGCCACTTTTGACTCAAACAAAAGCATAGACTAAGACATTGAGCTTCTATGATTTGAAAAGTGCTAAAGATTGTGTTATTTGGAGACCGCTCGGGGCGTATATTACATGCTTGCGCTACGGCTATCGCTAATCTAAAACATCTCTGGAAGTATGACATATGACACCAAAGTGCTATGGGTGAGTAAAACAACTTGTTTTATTACCGAAATAAGGCTCAGATTGTAAAAAAACGTTAATTCTCCTTTAATGTGATCAATGTTTTAACACAATTTGACCATAAAGAACTGACGTAAATGGAATTACAACTGGCGAACTGATTTTTGCTGTTAAAGAAGTCTAACTCAAATTACATTATAGTCACAAGTTAGCTAGCATTAGCCAACAATTATTCAGTTAGGCACTCCCACTCACATTGATCACAGACCCATAAAAATGTGTTATTTAAACCCATTTAGTATTTTTTCTTGAGGGTTTTAGTTTTAGTTTTTGTTTTGGCTGTGTTTTCTAATGTCACCATTGGTAACTGCTGAAGATTCCATCACAGACATGCAAACTCGCCCTTCCCCTGCATGATTCCACTGCAAAGTATCAGTACAAGCACAGTCTATCTATTCATCAAACATCACAATCCGTGGGCTTTTTTTGTTTCACCAAAAGCAGACTTTCCTGAAATTCATCTTATTGTTTCAAATGCAGCTCAGGATTAAGTTTGGGCCTATATGTGGGTAAAGAAAAGGTTAGATGTGAGTGGGGCGGTGAGGAGAGGTGTGAGTCAAATAGGAAAGACATACGGAGGTGAAAACTTTGAGATTTTGAGGGCCGCCTCGAGCATTTAGTCTGATCTTTTGGAGCGCACTGACTTTTCCATAAAATGTAACTTCTTTATGTTCGCAAAAAGGTTCTCCCAGATGAAAAAACGAAAGGGAAGTGCCTCCAAACAAGATTCAGGGTTAAGTTTTGTCCTTGTATTAAATATGTAGCCTGTATGATGACTGTTCTGAAAAACTAGGGAGGATTAAGAGAACAAAACGTGGAAAAAAAAGCACTAGTTTTATTATTTTATTTCATTTTAAACTGTTTGCAGTGCTCCATGTTTTCCCCACAACAACAATATCTAGTATATGTTGTGGGGCAAGACAAATTTTGCTCAAATACTTTAAAAAAAGAAAAAAGAAATCACATGCAGGACCTTTAAATGTGCACTGTGCAACTTTTCTGGTGGAGGGTCCTGCTTGTCTCCATGGAGATGTTATTGCTTTTCCTGGAATGTTCCTTGGTATGACATTAAAAATTTCCATCAATTTATTCATTACAGGTTACAAAGGAATACTATTTCCGTGGAGACAAGCAGGTGGCAGACCCTCCACTAAAAATGTTACACAGTGCACCTTTAAGTCTTTAGATATTGATGAAGGAAATGCTTAAATTCAAGGTACAAGGCAAAAAAAAGTTACACTACCAGTCAAAGGTTTGGCCATAGTTTTTCATTTCTTTTTCGTAATTATTTTCATGACTGTTTACACCGTACATTCTCATTGAAAGCATCAAAACTATGAATGATACATATGGAATGTAGTAAACAAAGAAATAAACTCAAAATAACTACAGACTTGTTTTAGATTTTTCATTCTGCTTTATCACCTTCACTTTTATCACATTTGGCATTTCTTGACTCTCACATGGCACACTTTGAGCTAAAAACCATTTAAAGGGATATTCCAGGATTTTTGACATGGGGGCTCATTTCCGAGTTAGCCAGAGTGCTGCAGAGATGTGGAGACACTTTTTAGCGAATTTCATGCAGTCCTTCCAGCTGCAGAGTTTTCAGATGCTAGGCTAGCGCAAGTCAATGGTAAATGGTAGCCTGATTTAAATAAGGCTTACCCACTCCATAGTGCACCCAAAACAAGTCAATTATAACGGCAGACTGTCGATGCAAATATATGTTGATTGAGTAATTTTTGAAATCAAACTGACTGCGAATAGCATGAATCATTCCATATCTGAGGGACTAGCTTCGCAGCAGCAGCGGAATTTTACTTCACTCTAGTTGGTTGTGAAGTGACCAATCACGTAAACAGAGAAGCGAGAAAAGTCGTAGTAGGGAAGACCACAGAGTGAAGAGGTGAATTTTAAAAGAACTACCGGGCAAAATGGTGTTTCAGTGTGCATTTCGAAAATGTACAAATAAAGCCCGCAGGTGGGCACCACAAAGTTTTCACAGCTTTCCAGTGCACGATCGAGAAAGGACTCAACTGTGGCTTGTAGCTGCTGGCTTAGACATCAACACACCGGTGGAGACGCTACATAAACAGAAGATTTGCAGTGATCATTTCGGACCAGACGACTACACCAAATCCCTTGGAAAGCCTAGTCTGACAACCACTGCAGTACCATCTGTCTTTCCAAGCGCAAGATCCCGTGATGAAGAACAGGTTTGTACCTTTTTTACCCAAGCTAGCTCCTGACGTTATGCTAGCCTGCTGGTCGATTGATGAAGACTGTGCTACAGCTTTTGCTTCACTCTTGTAGTCTACCCGGCTGACAGAAAAGGCATGCACGCTCATAAAGTTGTTGCTAGCCCGTGAATATTCGTCTGTATATTCCGGCTCGTACAGGTACGGTTCAGTGGAGAAAGCAAATTGCTCAGCATCGTCTTCAAAAGCATCGTGGAGACCTCCAAACGTGGCCATGTCTGGATTGTAGAACAGGGCAGGCTACTGTACTTTACGGCTAACGATGACAGCTGAAGGTAAGCAAAAAACAGCTGGAAACCTAGCTGCAAGGTGATATCACTCCGCCCATGCCTAGCTTGATCAGGAAAAAAACGCGCTGTTGCATAAGGACATAAATCCTTTAAAGTACAAGGTTGATTATACTTCTAAAATTGTTCCATCAACACAGACATTTACATGGACAGTCTGGCGTTATAGTTGACTGGCCTCGAGTGTCCTTTGGTGTGGGTAAGCCTGATTAAAATCAGGCTACCATTTACCATTGACTTGCGCTAGCCTAGCATCTGAAAACTCTGCAGCTGGAAGGACTGCATGAAATTCGCTAAAAAGTGTCTCCACATCTCTGCAACACTCTGGCTAACTCGGAAATGAGCCCCCATGTCAAAAATCCTGGAATATCCCTTTAAGGTGACTTTATTGTAAAGCTCATTTGAGAGAAGGCCAAGAGTTTGCAGTGGTGTACAGTAATCCCTCGTTTATCGCGGGGGTTAGGTTCCAGAAATAATCCGCAATAAGAGAAATCCGCGAAGTAGGACAACTTTATATTTTACAATTATTCTACATGTTTTAAGGCTGTAAATGCCTCACCACACACATTATACGCTTTTCTCAGACTGGAATTAACCTTTTCTCACATTTGTCTCTAGTTTAAACACTCAAACTTTTATAGATTTTCAACAAAATGTATTAATAGTGACGCGTGGGGGGAGACACGGCTCCGGGAGCCCCACCGGACGCGCGAGGAGCACTGCCACGTCCCGGGACAAGACGCGCACCAACCCCTTGGAGAAGTGCACAACACGTGCTGTTCTGTCACGGATTGGTCCACGATAAAACCCTCATCGTGGACAAATCCGTGACAGAGCAGCACGTGTTGCCCGGACCGCGTGCTCTCAACCCGAGCCACAAACCGAACACGCACTAACGAACGCAAAAGCCGCACGGAGTGATTTAATCCTGGTTCAGACCTGGTCTAGTCCCAGTTTAGTCCAGGTCTAGACCTGGTCCAGTCCTGGTTTAGTCCAGGGCCAGTCCAGGTTTAGACCTGGTTTAGACCTGGTCTAGACCTGGTTTAGTTCTGGTCTAGACCTAGTTTAGTCCACGTTTAGTCCTGGTCTAGTCTCTTAGCCAATCAGGACGCAGAACACATTGTTACACTATTAAAAAAATGTTACACTATAAAAAAAATGAGAAAAAAATTGAAAAAATTGAAAAAAAACAAATCCGCGAAACAGCGAGGCCGCGAACAGTGAACCGCGATAGAGCGAGGGTTCACTGTACACAAAGAGGAGGACTTTGAGGACTTTGAATCTAAAATATAACAAGAATATTTAGCTTTTTTTTCTTTGCTACATAAGTTCCATATGTCTGTAACATGTACAAAGCAGTAAAAAAAAAAAAAAAAAAAAAAAAAAACTTGAATGAGAAGGTTTGTCCAAAATTGGTAGTGTATGTCTTGAATTAGCTGCATCACTATTGTTTCACACAAGTTGGAGTTGCATTTGGTAGGCTACTTTATTTTAGCAGATTTTTTGTTTTAAGATCATATATTTTTTCAGATATACATTTTTGAAATGTTTTTTGTTTGCATGAGAATAAACAAAAGGTTATAGTTTAGGATAAAATCTTCAAGGTTGAGTCTGAGTAATTATTTATTCATGCATAGGAACTGTCACGCAAAATTATGATTCTCTTTCTAACATTCTTTGATAAATTATATTTTAAAAAAAAAACAAAATAAAACAAAAACATTTGCTTATCGTTTCTTAAAAATACTGCGCAGTTATTATTTACAGCTGTAGGCCTACATTTTGTGAATTTCCTCCAGAGCGACTGGTATCAAACGGTTCCATTCTTGAGAAGGGTCTGAGGACTTGAAAACAGTTTGGGTTTTTCATTTTCTAAAAGTTTAGATTGAATTTTTCTCTTACAAATCTAATGTCATTAAAGATTTGAGTAATTTCCACCTTGACCCAGAAGTGAGCATTTATGAATGTGTACAGTACACATCTAAGCAGGTCTGGACTGGGACAAAAAAACGGCCCTGGCATTTTTGGCTTAGACCGGCCCCTCATAATTAGTCCTGGTTTAGTCCTGGTTCAGACCTGATTTAGTCCTGGTTTAGACCTGATTAGTCCTGGTTTAGTCCTGGTTTAGTCCTAGTTTAGTCCTGGTTTAGTCCTGGTTTAGTCCTGGTTTAGTCCTGGTTCAGTCCTGATTTAGTCCTGATTTAGTCCTGGTTTAGTCCTGATTAGTCCTGGTTTAATCCTGGTTTAGACCTGATTAGTCCTGGTTTAGACCTGATTAGTCCCGGTTTAGTCCTGGTTCAATCCTGATTTAGTCCTGGTTCAGACCTGATTTAGTCCTGATTTAGTTCTGGTTCAATCCTGATTTAGTCCTGGTTTAGACCTGATTAGTCCTGGTTTAGTCCTGGTTCAAATCCTGATTTAGTCTTGGTTTAGTCCTGGTTCAATCCTGGTTTAGTCCTGGTTTAGTCCTGGTTCAGACCTGATTTAGTCCTGATTTAGTTCTGGTTCAATCCTGATTTAGTCGTGGTTCAAATCCTGCTTTAGTCCTGGTTTAGTCCTGGTTCAGACCTGATTTAGTGGTTTAGACCTGATTAGTCCTAGTTTAGTCCTGGTTTAGTCCTGGTTTAGTCCTGGTTTAGTCCTGGTTCAATCCTGATTTAGTCCTAGTTTAGTCCTGGTTTAGTCCTGGTTCAGTCCTAAATTGTGGGCCTGTCTCTAAGAAAAAAAAAAAAAAAAGAACGGCATCAGCCCCTAGGACTGTCGGCCCACCGGGAAAATGCCCGGTATGCCCGATTACCAGTCCAGGCCTGCATCTAAGCTCCCAGGCTAAATACTCTGATGAAATATGAACCTTTTTTTTGATGATTTATCTCGAGAAGGTCATTAAGTGGCTACAGGTAAAGCAATAATACAAATATGTCACCACGTCTCAAAGTGTCCCACTTATAGTAATGGAACGTTCAGCTCTTTTGTAGGATCCAAATCTTTTGGATATGTTTATTACAAGGAGCTGTTCAAATGTGCATTGTGTAACTTTTCTGGTGGAGGGTTCGTCAAATGCTTTTCTCCATGGAGATGTTCTTGCTTTGACTGGATTGGCATTAAACCTTTTTCTTTTCATGGAGACCAAACCAGAGCAAGTTACAGCATAGCATTTAATTTAATTTAATTTAATTTATACTGTGGAATATTCTGGACAAAGCAATTACATCTCCATGCAGACAAGCAGGTGGCAAACCCTCCACTAGACATGTTACACATGTTAGAGCACCTTTAAGGAACCGTTCAAAAGAGCCAGCTTGTTCACAAATGTCACATCACACTGCAAATAGCAATATCTAGGTATCCAAGTTAAAATGACTTAAAAACATTTTGCTTTATTTGAGTAGATTCAACTTGACAAGAAAATGATCAACTAATGGAATAAGTGTGTTTTTCTTAATTCAAGCAACATTACATTCTGTTTCTTATTTTAAGTGCAAAGAATTGTTCCATTGGTGGATCATAGGTGTCAAATGAAATTTACAAAAATCATAAAACTTTCTTAATTTAAATCATCTTAACATGGCTAGATTTTAGTTTTTGCAGTGCACTGTTTTTGTCACGTTGTCACGTTTTGCTGTTTATTTATTTTATTTCACTTTATTTTTAGGGCAGACCTCTTCGACTTTGATTTTCAGACCGACGGGCTGGGACAACATGGCTTTGGGCATCTCCTTTGAACCTCAGGCATGACATTGATTATGTTAGCCTGATAATTATCTCCACATGCTTCTGTAGCGTGGCTCCATGCTCACCAGCAGCTTGCTACTACTTGGGTGAGGCATTATATATAGGCTACACAGTAAGTAAATTAGCTGTGAATAAGAGTCTTTTAAGTAAAGAGATGCCGTGCTGTTTAATGCTGTACATTTGTCCTAACGATCCAGTGGTGAAAGATGAAGCACTCACAGCAGGAGAGGCACTTCTAAAGCAGTAAAATGCCCACTTCTCTCTCAATTACAATGTATAGATGAACTATCGGTTTCAAATCAAACTTTTTCTCTATTCTACTCATTTTGAGCTTTGTGGACCCCCCAACATATTACTGTACATTTTAGAGCTTTTATATGCTCATTATTGTGAGCTGGATGTGTCACTGTGTGCTCTTTTAAAGGTCCCATGGCATGAAATTTTCACTTTCTGAGGTTTTTGAACGTTAATGTGAGCTCCCCTACCCTGTTTAGCCCCCCCCCCCCATGGTTAAAAGTGGCGAAATGTCTAAACTGAGCATTTGCGATCCTTTTCTGCGTTACAATAATTCGGAGCTCAAACGGGCGAGTTTGAACAAGGCACCTGATTGACGTCAGATCGAAAAAAGAAATGCAAATGCAGTTCCACCCCCGTCTGTCTGTACTCAGCGTCTCTGTAAATCACGCCCAGAGAGTTTGGACTGCGAATGCCTCTGGACCTTTGAACAGCAGTGGTTTAATTTTATTTTCTGTGGAAATGTGTTTATTTTTCAATGGAACGCTTCAAATCTCTCCCCCGTGCAAAAACAAGGAAATGGATCAGAGGGCACAGCTGACAGCTCTGAGCGGAGAGTTTGGCCACACCCCCACCCTCTACTATTGGCCAGCTCTTTTCTCCTCATTTGCATTCAAGCAACAACGCCCATTATGACCTGTTCTGAGGGAGAAAAAACACTGAGTGTTGATTTTGAAGAAGGATTCATTTACAGTATTAGGGAACCATTAAGGAGCCATATAAAAGCATCAAGAAGTACCATGTCATGGGATCTTTAAAACTGATGCTCAAATAAATAAATAAAATAAAATAATACATGTATCTGTGCAGGAAAAAAACTGATGCTAAAAGCTAAGGCTCTATTCATTCATGATTCTAACAATGCAAAACTTGAATTCAGTCCAAATGTATAGTCATTTCTGTTACTAGTAATACTGTTCATTTAAAGGCAAAACTCTGTCCTCTGAAAGCTGTGAAAAGTGCTTATTAAAGTCATTGTGGTGAATAATTAGGATGATCTATCTATCTATCCAACTATCTATCTATCTATCCATCTATCTATCTGCAAACAAAGTGCAAGTGTCAGAACAAGCTTGCACTTATTTCTCCTATTAAGTAAAAGATTATTTATTTAGTTTTTGCCTTAACCAAAATGTGAAACAATAAATTCATGACCGGTATGAATGACACAAAAGAAAAGTGTTGGCATCTTATGTAAATATGGCCTCTATTCGGAATAAGTGCAGTGCTTGATATACATATTTTTCTAAACCTTGTGTATGGCTATAACTAGAAACACAAAACCGGTGCAGATGTGTTTGTGCAATGGTGGCTTTTTCGATGTAAATTGTGGCGATATGGTTTCATAGGGAAAACATGAACGCTGTGTAATTATCACTAAGACTCAAAGTGACTTGGAGCTTTTATTTATATTCCATACATGCTGTAGAGGAGGAGGAGGAGGAGGAGGAGGAGGAGGAGGAGGAGGAGGAGAAAATCAATTGACAGCTTTTCTTTTGACATATCACTGACATATCAAAAGGCTCTTTGAAGACAGATGAAAAAAATACTTTCTCTCTCAAATGAAAAATTATAATGATTCTATTTTTCTGTTGTAGTTATAGTAAAGCAATTGCATAAATCTAGGAGAAATTCCTCTGTAGAGCTTTAGAGTAATGGTAACCGTATGCAGTGATAGGACAAATACTTTCAGAATCAGAATCAGAAAGGTTTTTAATGCCATATGTTTGAACAAGTTCACAACATTAGGAAATTGCTGCGGTGCTTGGAGCAGAATGTAAACCAACACTTAACATGCAAAAAATAAAATAGAAAAAAAAAAAAAAAGTTTGAAAATGTATTAAGTCACAAAATACCGCATACCAAAATTAGAATGTATTTTGTGTCATATTCTGATACACAGTCCAATCAGTGTACTGTGTATACTGTAATACTTAGACTATTTTTTTACATTAGAGGTCTGCATTGTCTTAAGTCACAATTCCATATACAGGGGGTCCTCGGGTTACGACGTTGATCCGTTCTTAAGACGCGTCGTAACCCGAATTTCGTAAGTCGGAACATAATCAATAAAATATAAAATAAACGGTAATAACATAAAAATATACTAAAATAACAAATAATGTATAATAATAACATATAAAATATACTGTAAAGTACTGTACGTACAGTGCTTTACAGTTAATGACATAAAAAAGTACGGTACTGCGATTGAGCGTAGGGAGCGACGCCGTCCTCTTCGCCCTACAACCACAACAAGCGTACAGTATTCTGCCGCCGTGCACCCGAAACTAGTTCGCGTTTGTTTATGTCGCTTATGACGCTAAACCGCGTAATACGGAATGAAAAAATAATAATTTTTTAATGGGGGCGCGTTCGTAACCACGAAACATCGCAAGTCGAGACCGTCGTAACCCGAGGACCCCCTGTATCACGGCATACTGTATCCTGATACTAAAACAGTGAATAATATTGCGATTTATCAATAATTATGTCTAATAATACAACTACACCTTCAAGAGAACAAAACTGAATGCAAATGTATTACAAACCTTTTAAAATCAAGGGAACAGGGAATGTAACTTATGGGTTTTTGTGGAAAATAATATTTGGATGCATTTTGAATCGATTCGAGAATTGTGCAATAAAATATCACAATATAGATTTTTTCTTACACTCCTATTTTACATCGCGTTGTGTAAAAAAACAAAAAAAACATAAGATTAAAAACAGCTTTATGTTTGTTTCACTGAAAAATCCTACATGCACGCATCACAAAGTTAATAGGAAATGCAACTATTTTAACCAAAACAGTGAATAGGTCAACAAAATTATAGTGCAGTGACACAAAAAAATAGCTAAAAAATAGGCTACAAATAAATATTCTTTGCGATATATATACACACACACATCGATACAACAGCTCAAAATATCAATACTGTATCACCAAATTTAGTATCACAATATATCGATATATCAATATTTTTGCACACCCATAATTCTGAATAACATCAAATAAAAAAGTATCAGAATACATTTAGTCAAAATTAGTATTCTGAATGCGTATTCTCAGTACATGTATTCAGTTACTTCCCAACACTCACCGTATGTGACTCTAGTGGGAATTGCCGGATGGTATTATTTCTCAGTGAGGGGAAACAACCAAAACAGGAGCCTGAGCTGGAGTGTTTACAGTGCTGTGAGGGTGACGGGAGACTTCGGCCCGGCCGGGAGGGACTGCTGCTGTTTCCTGTATGAAGCACGACAGCTTTACAACTTCGTGAGCCACACTCAGATCACTAATGACATGTTGGACTGCTGCAGAAGAAAGACAGAATAAGCCCTCTGATTTAATTTTTAACATAGTGTAGTACAAGGACAAGGTATATGAATGGTCCTATATTACACACAATTGACTCTTTTGAGCTTTAAACCCTGTACTGTTACATCATCAAAAACAAACCCGGAGTCAGACACAGCATTCCAGTTGTTGGGGAGGCAGACAAATTGTGGGTTGGCCTTGAATTAAAAACATCAAATCCCAGTTTAACCTAATAAAATAACTGACTAATATACGGTTATATTATCTGTGTATAATACAGATTTTAATGGCTTCATGCATAGAACGGACCATACTCGTGCTCCTTGGTTCTGACCAAAGAAGAGCACTTATAGTATTAAATGGTAAACGGTCACATTTTAATATAACGCTTTTGCATCTTCATTGCACTCAAAGCGTTTATTATTATAACGAATGCCAGAAATAGACAGTTATTTTGGTCATTATTGACTGAACAATATCTGTCAGAGCACAACACACAGCCAAGCACAAAGTTTATGCAGCAGCACATCCTGATCCACCGCTCACAGCCATCCCCAAGAACCAGCCCCAAGAACCAGCCCCAAGAACCAGCCCCAACAATCAGCCCCAATGACACAACCTGATCCACCGCCAGACCTGGACTGGTAATCGGGCATACCGGGCATTTTCCCAGTGGGCCGACAGTCCTAGGGCCTGATGCTGCTTTTTTTGGTTTTTTTACTTAGAGACCGGCCCACAATTTAGAGGAGGCAGCCCATTGGTCCATCTTCAATACAGACCGTGGACTAAACCAATCAGGATAAAGTAGCTTACGAGAGCAGTCCTACCCCTTTCTTTGCACTGATCCCCACCGGTTTTAGTGTTGAGCGTGGAAACATGGAGAAGCGGCAGAATGGGAGTGCCGAGAAGTTGTGGGCTAAAAGATTAAAAAGTCTCGCTATAGACGCTGCAATTTTTTTTTAAAATAACAGACATGTTCTCTGGAGGGGCTGGGGCCTCCACGTCCTCTGCAGCCCAGGCTGAAAGTGGACAGGGAGAGGAGCAGCCAGAGACTGTGGACAGGGAACCCAAGGGACAGAGTGACCAGGGAAGTGTCGCACAGGCACAGCAGGTCAGCAGGTAGTAATGTTAGGATAATACCGGGACTTTTAGGTGATGGACAGGCATGAAAATCACCTTTCAGCGAAATTTCCCGTTTTGAAGCAAAAACAGGTGACCTACGTGAATCGTGTAGATTTGATGAGAAACTTTTTCTTTTTTTTTAAACACTTCGTTTCCACAGGAATTTCACTTGGGGTGCCAGTCAACGTGCTCCTGATCTTGTGTGCAAGATGCATTTTAAATAAACCATTGAATGGTAAAAGAAGAAATTCAGTTTGTCAACTGGACAAAGTTTATTTGGTCGAAGAGGTTTTGCAGCTCATCCAAGCTACTTTGTCAGTTCTGGTTAGAGTGCTGGTGGTCACTGCTTATATCTAGCTGCAGGGAGGAGCTAACTACACTGAAATTACTATCAAACTAGCCCACCTCTTTGTTTTCAGTTTCTGTCTGGTGTCTTGTTTAGCATACCCATTTAGTACCATAATGGGTGTTTTCACACCTCTGGACCTGACCTGGCTAATCCTATTGTTTGTTTTTATTTAGGTTTGAGAATGGAATTATAGATGGGAGACAAATTGTGTCTGACCCCTCCATTCCTGTTCAAGGAAGGATTCTCTTTTTTTGACAAAAATAGCCTCTTTAACTCCCCTCTCAAACCAGCTCTTTTCCCTGGCTAAGATCTGAACCTCACTGTCCTCAAAGGAGTGGCCTGTGGCTTCTAGGTGGAGATGTACGGCAGGTGAAGGTCCACTCTGGCACGCCCGTCGATGTTGGTACATCCTCTTGTGACGTTGTTGTTTTGTTTCTCCAATGTAGTGCTCACTGCAGTCTTCACTACACTGAATGGAGTAGACCATATTGCTTTGTTTGTGTAGTTACTGCGAGTTTGCTGGTGGTTTTCGGGAGGTGTGATTTTTCCTTTAAATGTTGCACCATGGTTTCTGCTAGGCCAAGAGGTAACAATAGCAAAATACTTTGCTGAACACATACATAAATTAGTCCGTTGTGCTCCGTTAATTGTGAAGGGCCAGTCTAAGCCAAAAATGCCAGGGCCGTTTGTCCCAGTCCAGCCCTGTCCACCGTTCACAACCAGCCCCAACAATTAGCCCCAAAGACCAGTGTTGGGAAGTTCTAAAAAAGTAGTCTTTGCTTGTTATTTATTTATTAATTTAGTTTGTTACAAAGTAATCCCTTACTTTACTTAGTTACCCTCTATGGAACGTAACTTCTTACGTTGCTCTTTACTTCGGTAACTTCTTGGTGGTAAACTCATCTAAGGCTTAAACTCATCTCGGCACAAGAGCGATAGTCGACAAATAAGGGAAAGTTGAAAAGAATCCTCTCCCCGGGTGTCGCTGGCCTCGACCGAGTGCACGTCCTCTGAGGCGGTGCGCCGCAACCGGCTCTGGGTTGGCCAAGAGAGGCTCCAGGTGAAGGTGGCATGTCGCTCTGCCTGCGGGAGGGGCTTTACACCTCCTCCCACCCGAACCTCGCCGCGGGGCCGTGGGATCAGTGCCTGCTGTGCGGGGACGGGGCCCCCTGCTCCCGGTGTGACTGTCGACCGGGGCGGACAACTGCGTTGCGCCACCAGAATTATAAAGAAAATGTTTGACGTTGTAATGAGTGATATCTAAATTTCCATATACCCAGCATGCTCCTGAGGTACGTAGTTAATTACTGCATACTAATCACCGGACCAGCCTTATTTTCTGGTCTGGCAATGGAATGTGATTTTTTTTTTTTTTTGGATAATCTTAGGAGCCCTTTTATTTTAAAATATTATTTACACACGTTACACATGGGAAAAAAATATAGGTATATATATATATATATATATATATATATATATGTATATATATATATATATATATATATATATATATATATATATACAGTGAACCCTCGCTGTATCGCGGTTCACTCTTCGCGGCCTCGCTGTTTCGCGGATTTTTTTTTCCAATTTTTTTTTTTTTTTTTTTTCAATTTTTTTTATAGTGTAACTTTTTTTTTACAGTGTAACATTCTGTCCTGCGCCCTGATTAGCTAAGAGACTAGACCAGGACTAAACCAGGTCTAAAGCAGGTCTAAACCAGGACTAAACCAGGTCTAAACCAGGACTAAACCAGGTCTAGACCAGGGATGGTAGGGACAGAGTCTCAGATTTCCTTCACGAGAGCGCCTGGGTGACAGGGGGTGTGGCCTTTGTTTACTTGCACGAGCCATGGAAGAGAGTGTGAGCCGGACCATGGAAGAGCCAAGAATCAACATGGACTCTTCCAAGAATCAACATGGACGGGCCCGCTGCGGCGTCCGGGGGAGCCGCAGCGGGGAGAGGACACTCGCGCGCACTGTGGAGACAGTGGCTCTTCCCCGTGAGAGGACGAGAGGATGAACCCGACCCCGTCCTAGAGAGCTGTGGAGTATTGGCGACGCATTGATAGCGGACTGATTTTGGAGCCGGGGTGAAATGCAACCAACTCTTGTGAGCGCAGGTTGGTCTTACCTGGTCTTGTGGTGCTCAGAGGCGTCTGTTAGCGGTTCGGCACTGTTAGCATTGGCTTGAGTCTTGCCCAAAATGATATCCAGGTCGCTTTCCACTCGACTTTCGCACATGGCATGGATATGTGGTACCAAAACAAACACACGTGTCCGCGCGCACGTGCCCGCGCGCACGTGCCCGCGTGTCACGTGCCCCCGCCCCACTATTAATATATTTTAATGAAAATCTACAAAAGTTTGAGTGTTTAAACAAGAGAAAAATGTGAGAAAATGTTAATACCAGTCTCAGAAAGGTGTATAGTGTGTCTGGTGAAGCGTTTTCAGCCTTAAAACATGTAGAATAATTGTAAAATATAAAATTGTCCTACTTCGCGGATTTCACTTATTGCAGGCTATTTCTGGAACCTAACCCCCGCGATAAACGAGGGTTCACTGTATAAAATAAAATAAAATAAAATAAAATAAAATAAAATAAAATAAAAAGGACTCCTAAAATGTAATAAAGAAAACATTCAAATACCATGGGCTACTAATTAAAACACCCACCGTTGGTGCTCTACTCCTTCATCATCCGCCGTGCTCTTCCACTCTGACCACGTGCTCTGTCTCAGTTCAATTTCTTTTCACACAGTCAAGAAATTATATGAAACTTTTCTCAACCGGATTCTGAAAAAGGAGCTTGAGTCCTAATCTCTTAAATAGGCCTCTTTGTGGAACTCGCGTAAGCCGGGTTCATTTTTTTCTTTTTCTTCTTTTAAACAGCTCCCAGTTGGAATAGGGCTTTTTGATACTGTAACACGCATTGTAAAAACACTGGGGCTTTAAAATGTAAAATGTGAAGCTAAGTAAAATTGAAAGTTATATATGAATTGGGAAGACAATATACTGATAACTGGATAAATGCACTATAATTTGGAGGTCAGATATAAAAAGCATCTGGCTGTCTAACTTTTACCCATAGACTGTATAGACATAGCTAACCCACTAGCTGCTACATTCCAAATAGGAAGTGAACATGGGGGATACTTCGGCTCCATCGATTCTGGCTCCAATTGAAAATTCCCACCCCTCTTTTTGTTGCTGCAGTGAGCCTCATCATTTTGGTCTTAACCGACTTTACATGTGTTTACTTTACTGGTGTTTTTATTTAGCTGTTTTGTCGGTAAATAAATTCCTATTCTTAATATGGACCTGGCTCCAAATTCGCTCCTATAACTGCTAGCATCGTGAGCTTCATTTGACTGGAGCAGAACACTATGGGTGAATGGGAAATCCATATGAACATTTAAAACGAAATAATAATAATAATAATAATAATAATAATAATAATAATAATAATAATAATAATAATAATAATAATAATAAATATAGCCGCAAGCGGCGATGATCGGCCCTCGCTTGCACTCACGGGGGGGTGGCGCTAACGTGCCATTTTCCTCCCCTTTTTTCTAGCTGGATGCATGTGTGAGTTTCTGTGTTATCTGCATGTTTGTGTTGAATGCCTGGGGGTGAGGTGGGGAGGAGTTGTTTGTTTCACCTTTTAATTTCAATTATTTTAAGAGGAGGGCCACTCATAAGCCTTTCCTGCACTGTTCTGTTATTTTCTTTTGTGTGTATTTTTGTTCTTTTAAATGCTGGGTGCAAACATTAAAGAATAATTTGAATAAATATAAATATGAGGACAAAAATGGCGCCTTTGACACCAGGTCACATGTTCTATCCAATATGGTTTGTTGCCTAGCAACGATGTAATATATCTTTTTATTCCTATTCCCATGATGCATCTATGTACCAAATTTGGTGTGGCTATACTAAAGTTTTTGCCGGGCATCCTAATGGCGGGGACAGATGTTTGGTCTGTTACCATGGCAACATGATGCAAGATGGACTGGGGTTGTCACTGTGTTTTTGATCGAGACCATGTCACGAATGTGTCTTGTCTTGTTTGTGTGTCTGTTGTCTTGTTTCTTGCCCTTGTCTTTCTTGGTTTTGTGCAGTAACGATAGGAGGAGACCGGGGACTCCAAGTAGAAGTCTTCAGGAAGCCACACACACAGACCAATACCTGCTTTTTGATTCACACCACCCACTGCAGCACAAACTGGGTGTTATTCGGACATTACAACACAGGGCCCAAGTGGTTCCCACAAGCACAGAGGGTAAGGAGAAAGAAGAACAACATCTGCAGGAAGCCCTCTCGGTTTGTAGATATCCTAAATGGGCTGTTAACAAAACCAAGAGAGACAAGGACAAGAAACAAGACAACAGAGAATCCGAACCCAGGAGGAAAGGGGTAGCGATTCCGTACCTGGCCGCCGTTTCGGAAAAACTACAGAGGATTTTCAGACAATATGAAATCCCAGTTTATTTCAAACCCACAAACACTTTAAGACAAAAACTCGTCCATCCAAAGGACAAAACACCGAGCCACAAACAAAGCAATGTGGTCTACTCCATTCAGTGTAGTGAAGACTGCAGTGAGCGCTATATTGGGGAAACCAAGCAGCCACTTCACAAGAGGATGTACCAACACATCCTCTGATGACGGTCCAGAGTGGACCGTCATTTCCCGTACATCTTCACCTAGAAGCCGCGGGCCATTCATTTGAGGACAGTGAGGTTCAGATCTTAGCCAGGGAAAAGAACTGGTTTGAGAGGGGAGTTAAAAAGGCTATTTTTGTCAAAAAAGAGAATCCGTCGTTAAACAGAAATGGGGGAGTTAGACACAACTTGTCTCACATCTATAATTCGATTCTCAAACCAAAGTCAAAAACAGACAAAGAAACATTAGGACAGACAAGCCATTGCAGAGGGGTGGAGAGGGTCGTTGTCTTGAATAGGGAATTGGACGCCAGAGAAATTTGAAATACAAAGAGACAGATTAGTTGATAGTTTCAGAGCTATTTCAGTGTAGTGAGCGCCGCCTAGGGCTTATAGATATGCTAATACAAGACGCCAGAGGAATTCGTAAAACAAAAGAGAGTAGCTGGGATAGGTTCAGAGCTTTGTTCAGGGTAGGTAGCTCCTCCCTTGCAGC
Organism: Paratrypauchen microcephalus; assembly: GCA_036785185.1. Lineage (NCBI taxonomy): Eukaryota > Metazoa > Chordata > Actinopteri > Gobiiformes > Gobiidae > Paratrypauchen > Paratrypauchen microcephalus. The sequence goes on along the minus strand of JAVJIX010000021.1, from coordinate 2,682,535 downwards.
TAGATATAAACAGGGTCTAACCAGCACGAGGGCCAGAGCTGACGAAGCCTCTCGGATGAGCGGCGAAACGTTTTCAACCAAACAAACTTTGTCCAGTTGACAAATTGAACTCCTCCTTTTATCACGTAAGTTGAGTAGCTATTTCAATGGAAAAGGCCTGATCCGTTCCAAGGGTTTTTTTTATAGTGTAAAATTTTTTTTATAGTGTAACATTGTGTTCTGCTTCCTGATTGGCTAAGAGACTGTAGACCCAGGACTAAACGGAATAAACCAGGTCTAGACCAGAACTAAACCAGGTCTAGACCTGGACTGGACCTGGACTAAACCAGGACTGGACCAGGGCTGGTTTGTGGCTCGGGCTCCAGAGGACGCGGTCTGGGCGCCACGGTTCTATCTCGTGCTCACAGACCCGGTGCCGGTCGTGCAGACCAGGACTAGGGGTGCGTGCTCCTCGCGCCAGGTGCTCCTCAGTGCGCGCGGTGCTCCTCGGTGCACCTCGTGCGTCGCGCACGGTGCTCCTCGCGGGCGGTGCTCCTTTCTCCGCGCTGCTTCCGGAGTCGTGTCTCCCCCCACGCTTCACTATTTAATACATTTTGTTGAAAATCTATGAAAGTTTGAGTGTTTAAACAAGAGAGAAATGTGAGAAAAGCCCAACTCCAGTCTGAGAAAAGCGTAGAATGTGTGTGGTGAGGCATTTACAGCCCTAAAACATGTAGAACAATTGCAAAATACAAAGTTGTCCTACCTCGTGGACCTCTCCCACCATGGGCCACCTCTGGAACCTAACCCCGTGTGTGCTGATAAAGTGTATTTACGTTTCGGGGCGTGCATCTGAGCGCGCATTAATTGAATTTTTGAGATTTCGCGTTTCGTAACTTAAATTTTCTTTTGTATCTAGAGACCAAAATTTAACGTGAAGGCGTTTCGTAACTTGAAATTTTCGTTTGTTGGGGCTTTCATAAGGTGAGGTACCACTGTATATGCTTTCGCTGCACATACACACTGCATCCATTAGTGCGGCCTATAAAACGTGAGGAAACTCAAGATACAATGATTTTCAAGATTTTTTTCAGAAATCCTTCTTAGTCTGTAGGCACACACAGAGGAGCGGAGTCAGCCAAGAAGGGAACAGTGGCAGATTGGGATGCTCTTTATCTTTGGGTTGCAGAGTATAATGTCGAGGAATGTAAGCTGTGCGTTTACAGAGGCCTGGAGGTAATACAATACATTGTGGCTATGCTAACATAATTATGTATAGTTCCTGAACCAGCTAAATAAAAGATGGCTATCCAGGTAGGCTATATACATATAAAATGTCTACAAGAACGTCTTTTCATGCTGTTGTGCTTTTTTTTGTGTGTGTTTGTGTGTGTGTGTGTGTGTGTGTGTGCTTATGTCAGGTTTTTATTATTCTCAAATTTTAACTTACTTTGGTGGCATAATAACATTTGTAAATATAAATGATATAAATGTTTTACACCAATCAAGAAGCAGTTTGTGTAAAAAAATAGGGAGGCTAAAATATACTCATGGCATCATAGGGAGGATTCTATAAAAAAAAATTGATCATATTTACAAGTAAGAAACATATTTTTCTGATACTTTAACAAACGAAAACAGTCCTTTTTTAAATAATATTTTATTTGTCAAATTAAAAATGTGTACATTAGAGGAGTGCACAATATAGTTAGGTAACAAATACTTGAATTCAGTTTAGTGAGATGTCATAATTTCCAATCAGAAAGTAAACATTTAAACCTACAAAATGGCCAAACTGGAAAATACACTGGAAAATTCTCAGCTAAATCTTATATATAATGATGTTTACTGTGTTTTAGCAAAATGAGTGGCCTAACCCAACCTAACCCTGAACACCTTAGAAGCTCAGTTTTGAATTACATTTTGTTGACGGGAAAATACTCATGTTGATGGATGAAAATTCTGATCATCGTGACAGCATCTCCAGTATAATACCTGTATTATATATCACACTATCCGATAGTCTAGGCCCAAGGGGTTCATAAGGGATTTGTGCCAAAATGGCTATATGACGCCGCTGAATCCTACATACAGTATATTGTGCATGTGTCTCTCAAACATGTACTGCGACAACAAAAAATCATGCACAATAGGCCTTGACCTGCTGTCCCTGTGGTATTGTAGGATGAAATACATAGAAAAACAACTATCTTACTATGAGTAGGATTACCACAAACTTGACTCTTATTTGGCCTGGTTATTACTTTGGCTGTGATATTCCACAGTATAAAATGCATCTCAAAGGAGAATGTTCTGAAGTATCGTTTTAAATAGATGGAATGGGGGTGATTTTTCATCTCTAGAAAGTTACAGTGTTGCTTTAAAGGTCCTACATTATGCTAAATTCACAATTGTGAGCTTTTAGCAGTGTAAGAATGTTGTTACCTCCTCAAAAACAGACCTGGACTTGTATTTTGTTTCATTCACACATGTTTGAGTAACCCTTGTTATTAGTCTGCCTACATCTCCAAAGCTCAAAATGCTCTGTTGTGATGTCATATAGACCCCTTTACCGTTAGTAAACAGACATGACGTCACCGGCATGTGCGCGCATTGTTGACCCAGAATCAACCATGGCGAACCATAGCGGAGTATCTGAAGGGAGGGGTAGGGGTATCTATAGGGAGAGCTACATTCAAAAGCTCACGTTGAGCAATGAGGTTCGACTACCAGATCTTTATGCGATCACGGAGTGACAGTACGATCGCAAAAAGTGGCCAGATTTACAGTGGCCAGATATCCACTGTTATTTAGACGAGAAGCCCAGCACAAGAGAGAAAGTGCGCGCATACAAATCCATGGATGCCTACCAGTTTGTCGTGGCTGGCCATGTACAGGAGGTAAAATACCACGATATCGATGGAGAGTTTTGCGTGTTGGCATCTGATGTTCTCCCCAGTCAAAGACAAGACCACAAGACGACCATGTACAATGCTTGGGCTATCATCAACAAGTGCGAGAACTACGTTCTGACCGCCAACTGCACTTGCGTTGCGGGGTAAGTAACATACTACGACTTAATTCACGAGTCACAAATGTGATCTCAGTCATGTCAAATGCCATTTATGATGGTCATGTGAAAACTTATCATGCATTTTAACAAAGTTATTTGTGTTCGTTTACATGTGTCTGTCGTAGAGGTTACCCAGTTAATATGTCTGTGAGCTTTGCGGTGTCCTGTGCTTGCTAGTTAATCATGCTGCTTGTTTAGGGTAATTTGCCCAGGTGTTCACTTGTGTGTATGTCAGTTGAATGATATGAACTATTATTTATTCCATCTGTTTCTCTTTATTTCACGTCGAGTTCTTCTCTTCTCTTCTATATCTTCGCTGGGGGTTTTATGGCAGCAGTGGCTTTGTTTTTCGTCAGTGATGACGTAGCTTTGAAACAGGTCTATAGTGGTCATTTTCAAGTTAACAGCTCCTTTTACCTTTAGTTCAGTAGAGATCGACAAGGGCTGAAATTATCCAAATGATTATAGTAAAGGTGTATGGAGTATAAAAACGTGTATTACCAGTGTTGCAGTTTTAAATAAATGTGCAGGGTTTGTGTGTTAAACATGTGACTGAAACAAAACACAACTCTAGGTATCATTTTGATGAGGAAACAACTTTATAACATAGATCAGAAAATAGTGTCATATAGGGCCTTTACAGAAAACTTACCAAACTTTATTTTTTTCTCCTGAAAGTTCCTGGTCATAAATATTGAGTCAATATTCATTGTTGATAAGCTTCTATTGGACTGACTGTAGAGAGACAATGCTAAAAATAACGCTAAGGCCATACAATGTCTGGGGAACGTGCTTCTTATAATGTAATGTTATGGAGTAATAAAACTGAAATTAGCCTTAAATATTAATAATTAGGGGAACTGGGGGCCTGTGTTTCTGCATTGGATCCAGTGTCTATTTATAGGCTGAGAACAGAAGACTGGGAATATGAACGGCAACATGGATGGCCGAACGGTACCGTATGCTATTGATTCAGTGTAAAGAAATGCTTGTTAGCCTGCATGGTATGTGTGTACTGTTGTATTTCTATTTGATTTTTAAATATGTTTTCTAAGATAGTCTGTAAATATGTTTTCCATCACTGCATTTTGGATATTCTCAGCAGCACTGCCACTAAATAAATGATCCTCCGTATATCCTGATGTAAAAAAAAGGCCCTATAATTAATTTTTGTGTTGACGTGACCATGTTAGAATGTTGTTACCTTCTCAAAAACATACCCAGAGTTGTGTTTTCAATCACATGTTAGAGTGATGCTTTATTATTAGTCTGTACATGTCCAAAGTTCAAAATACTTTGTTCCACCTTGTGACGTCACAAAGCGATAGTTTTCAAGTTACCAAGTTACCTTTTGTTCAGTAGAGATTGGCAATTTCAGGGCTGAAATCATCCAAATGATTCTAGTGAAGGTATATGGATTTTAAAAACAGTGGAGCACTTCCTGTATTACCTCACATCACTAGGTGGAATACGGGCGGCACATGCTACATTTAGATGCGCTGTGAACTGATTTTGAATGCAGGATCTTGTTTGATGTCTTTTTGATGGTGGACATGAAATAATGTCCAAATCACCACAGGCAGGAACTTCAAACAGGAGCCAAATGAAAAGTGGGTAATGTCTTTTCATGGACTTTGCCTTAATGCCCCTGCTCCTTCATTCTCCCACTGCCCCGTGATGAGCTCAAGACTCGTCAGCAGATAAAATGAGGAACTTAATGAAGCACTTTAAAATGTAACAACTCCAACAACTTTTTTTCAAATTTTAATCCACGTATAAACATCAACACACCATCGAAAACGTGATTCCAGAGGTCAGAAAGTCAAAGGTAGAAGTTTGAAGATTAAATAATACTTAGCAGAAGCCATTATGAACTTTTTAAGCTCCTGTCCTCATATGCACTTTTGATAATTTTCATCTTGGTCATGCGGATAGAATATTAAATTATGTATGGGGCTTTAAATTTGGCTGGGTAAAAAATCTCTGCAACCAGTTAACCCTTACTCATCTCTTTAAAGATAGGGTATGATTATTTTACCATGTTATAACAATGTCTCCTTAACAAAAACATGCCTGATGTAGTTTTGTATGTCGTGCATGCGTGTTTCAGTAATTTAAAGATCTCTCGCGGGCCTTATTCAAATGGTTAGCTGTAAGATTTTATCAAGATTTTGCTCAGCCCACACGCCTACACCATCCATCAGTCAATCAATCAAACAATATCTATAAAGTGCTTTTCATACAAAATTGTAGCACAAAGCACCTTACAGTGGTTAAGGATTAGAAGATTGACCTTTATTGATCCCGCACAGGAGAAGTTTCTATATTTGACCCGGGGACCATCCCCATAATTTGTTTTGTTATTTAGGCTTGGTCAGGCCCTAAGATTTTACCTATGGTGCATGTTTGGGTTGGTGGGAAAACCGGAGTGCCCGGAGGAAACCCACCCAGACACGGGGAGAACATGCAGTCTCCACACAGAAAGGCCCGGGCAACCCGAACCTTCTTGCTGTGAAGCATGAGTGCTAGCCACTCAGCCTCCGTGCTGCCAGAGGAAAAAAATTGTCATGCTCCCACATGACAATTCTTCAAAATATACAAAAGCATGATACAAAACAGTACACTACAACTTCACAAACCTGATGCAGTGTGCCGTATTTTCAATAGAGGAATGCAGGACTCAAAACGTTAAAACGTTAATAAAATGTTAACACATTATTTTAAGTGGGCAAATGTTTTTTGTTGTTGTTATTTCTGTTATGATTGCACTTTTGTTATATGTATGTAAAAATACATTAATTAAAATAAATACATTTAAAAAAAATAAATAAATAACTGAATTTAGCATTTTCAAATCAATAAAAGGTAACACTGTTTACAGGGTAATCTTGGATATTTTTTCCTGTTGTAAAGTTAAAATGGCTCTGCCCCTGTACAGATAAATTATAAAAGCAGTTCTCAGGGTCAAAATAATTTTGGATCTGCATCTAATCTTTTAAAGAGCTTTTATTGACTGCAAACCAGGAAGTAATGCCAGTGTGCTGTTAGCATGGTGGTACAAGCGACCTCTAAAAGATGTGAAAAGCACTGCCAAACTCATCATGGTGAATAATTAGGATAATAGGAATGCATTAGGAAAGTGAGGAATACATTTGACCCTACAAACTGTTCTTCACTTTTTAAGGTAGTAAAACACTTACAGAACCTTTAATATGAAATTATTTGAACCATTTTAAAAGGTCCTTTATTTCACAAAATGGACTCTTGTGAGCTTTAAGAAATGTTATGTTGTTCCCTCCTCAAAAACAGACCTGGAGTTGTGTTTTGTTTCATTCACATATGTTTGAGTAATCCTTATTATTAATTTGTCTACATCTTCAAAACTCAAAATACTCTATTCCACTTTGTGATGTCATAATGTCTTTTAGTTCAATAGAGATTGGCAATTCCAGGGCTGAAATTATCCAAATGATTCTAGTGTATGGAGTTTAAAAAAAAAAACGCACTTCCTGTATTACCACATGACATCACAAGGTGGAACAGTGTTTTCCAGTTGAGAGAAGAACTCAGCCTAAATATGCAGGGTTTGTCTGTTAAATATGTGTGAATGAAACAAACTGTTTGTGATGAAGAAACAACATTATAACATATATATGAAAATAGCACAATATGGACTTTATTAATTTAAGAATCTTCAAAACTACAAAAATGTTAACTAGACCTTAGTATGAAAGAATGATGTGGTAAATTATATAGGTGCATTTAACTTCTTGTTGTAAAAGTTTGAAGGGTTGTAAAAGGTTACTCTGGGCTCCTATAACATAATTTGAGGTACTGCATATAGTACTTTGCAGTATTACTTTGGTTATAGCCACAAGGAAAATGTGACAGGTGTCCTAAATTACTCAGCGGAGTCTTGGCACACTTTAACCTTGGTCAGTGTGGTGAATGTGGTTTGAATAAAGTCTTGTTTTTCTCTAGAGCTGTACTTGGTAGATATGGTTTTTATGAATTAAAATGTGTGTTGAATAGGGTTGTCAAAAGTATATAAGATCAAATACAAGCTAGTATCAAAACTTGATGCTAAAAAAAAAGTCACATTCACATTCACAGGACAGAAATGAACCTTTCCTGAATAGTTTTAGAATGATGAGCTCTATCAGAACAAGTATAAGAGCACATAGACTAGTGTACGCCCATGGACCAGTATGGAACCTACCTGGACCACTGAGGGATTACACAGATGTATAGACCACATGGTAATATATAAGAAAATACTATGATTTAAAGGAAAATTAACATTTTTTACAATCTGAGCCTTATTTTGGTAATAAAACAAGTTGTTTTACTCACCCATAGCACCCATAGAGATGTTTTAGATTTGCAATCTCCGTAATGTGAGTTCTCGGGGCACATGTTTGCGGTCTCCAAATAGCACAAACTTTAGCACTTTTCGAATCATAGAAGCTTGATGTCTTAGTCTACTCTTTCGTTTGATTCAAAAGTGGCCTGTAATCCGAGATTTAGCCATAGTTTCGAGTAGATGAGGACGCCAGTGCTCATGTGCGGAGTCACAGTTTATTTCGCTCTCAGCTCCCGGGACCCAAACATGAAACGCAAAGCTGTAAATTATGGATAAATCTCGGATTACAGGCCACTTTTGACTCAAACGAAAGTGCAGACTAAGACATTGAGCTTCTATGATTTGAAAAGTGCTAAAGTTTGTGTTATTTGGAGACTGCGAACTCGCGCTATGGCTATCGCTAATCTAAAACGTCTCTGGAAGTGCTCCATATGACACCAAAGTGCTATGGGTGAGTAAAACAACTTGTTTTATTACCGAAATAAGGCTCAGATTGTAAAAAAAAAAACTGTAATTCTCCTTTAATGTTGAAAATCACTTTCTATTGTCTAACTAAAGCATGATTTTTAGTATCCAAATCAGTATTGAGTATTCAGTCTATTCCGTAGTATCCAAATTTTTATATCGTGACAAAACTAGTGCTAAAGAACTGTTATAACTTGGTGAATTTATAGGCAGTATTAGATGTGACATATTTGAAACTGAAACATCACATTCCAGCCACAATTGCGAGTAACCTAACCTAAAGTAACCCAAAACGAAAGAAAATTGCTGTAATATAAGACTGAAAAATTGTCTACAGCTTTCAACTTATACTAGTACTGCCGGGGCCATTTGTCTGGACAAGAGAGAACACTTAGAGCTTTGTCCAGATCTTAAAGGCGCTGTATCAGATTAAAAATATGACAAACAAAACTACTTCATTGTAAATGCAATTCCTCACTTACCTTATACATTCAGAGCGTCGTAATCATTCACCACGATGAGCGTTTAGAAGCGCTTTCAGATGCCAGAGTTGAGTTCTGCCTCCACAGTAATGCAAACAACAACCAGCATGCTAACTGCACACTTCCTGATTCTCTGACAATAATTACGCAGACAGTACACTTAGTTTAGTTTGACCTCAAGAACAAACAAATGTAACCCTCTCCAACAATAGATGATTCCTCACCGTTTGAATTGTAAAATGTGGAATCCCAATTATATAATGTTGGATTTGAGCACTAAATGAGTCATGTACAACAATACAAAGGTAATTTACATAAAACTCACTATGTAATCTCTAAAAAAAAACAACACAAAGACAATACGAGATAGTCGAGGGATTACCAGTATAGAGCCCACGCGTACCTCCTTTTCTTTATACAACACGAGGATTAGAGCCTATATTCTTACCCCTGTATCCAAACCTTCTGTCTGCGTCTTCCATATATGTAGGAAGGAACGCACGCCTTTATATATTGTTCAATTTCAGATTCCAATGTGTTAAGATAATAGGGTGACAGAGGAGTGGTGACTTGGTGATAATGAACCAATATATATGCATTAGGCAAAAGTGATCCTTATGCTTCACAAAGGGGGAGCTGGCTGTGTTCATTCATCACAACTTCCCCTGGTTTTACATGGAGTGTATTGTGCACGGTGCCTCTTCTTCGCTCGTAATAAGGGAACTTTTCTCGGAGACGGCTGCTCCCGCTGTACTACAAGTGAATCGTCAACTTTTAATGTGATTTATCAGCGAGGGAGCGTGCCAAGTTTTCTGTGAGATTTCTGCCACAGTTGGTAAGTTGGTAGGTGCGGTGTCCTGATGGTACGCTAGAATGGCTCTGATTTTATTAATTTAAATGTGTCACTCTTTGGTTGGGGGTCTGTCACCTGCTTATTTCTATGGATATGTCATCTGTCTGGAATGTTCCACAGTATGATATCAAACAGCTCTTTATTTAATCAGAGGTGCTTTTATAGCTCAAAAATACCTAGAAAAGCAGGCATTCTGACTGTGAGCGAGGTTTGTAACTGTAACTTCAGCCTGCTGAAGTTACAGGTTTAATGCCATACTGTGAAACATTCCAGAGAAAGCAGTAGCATCTCTATGGCGAAAAGCATTTGACGGACCTGGACAGAAAAGCTACACAATGCACCTTTAAATATCCTCACCAGCTGCATCACTGTGTGGTACAGCACCTGCACCGTGTCCTGCCGGAAAAAGCTACATTGAGTAGTGAGAGCAGCTGAGAGAATCGTGGGTGTCTCCCTCCCCTCCCTGCAGGACATCTACTGCACCCGCCTCACCCGCAAAGCTCTCTGGGTGATCCCAACCACCCATCCAACTGCCTCTTCAGTCTGCCGCCATCAGGAAGGAGACTGAGGAGCCTCAGGGCCAAGACCAGCAGACTGAAAGACAGCTTCATCCACCAAGCTGTCAGGATGCTGAACTCTCTCTCTCTGCCCTGCCCTCCCTCCCCCAATGACACTGCTGCTTAAATGACACCATTTAAGCTTTATTACGCTACACATTGTGTGTTTTACCTGTGTCATATACAAGTTTTACTGTACTATTGATACGGGTATATGTGATGTTTTAGTCATTATGTTTGTCTTGTACTTCTGCTAGGGGTATATGTGATGTTGTTTATCAGATGTTTTATGTTCACTGTGGGCCTACGGAGCGCTGCCATTTCAAATCTTGTGTGTGCAACCTGTACAGTACATATGGTTTTTGACAATAAAGCTGACTTTGAACTCAAATCAAATCAAATCAAATACTAATTGATACTAATAATAGTGTCAAAACTAGATACTCAAAAAGTCACATTCACAGGACAGAAATGAACCTTTCCTGAATAGCTTTAGAATGATCTTGAGCTGTATAAGAGCACATAGACGAATATACGCCCACAGATCACTATGGAACCTACTTGGACCGCTGAGGATTACACAGATATAAGACCTCATGGTATTATAAAGTACTATGATTTAATGTTGAAAAGTCACATTCTATTGTCTAAAGAAAGACTGTTATTATCATTATGGTATCTGGTGTGTATCGAGTCTATTCCTAAGTAGTTAAAGGGCCCACGTTACACAATTTTCTGATCTATGTTAGAATGTTGTTTCCTCATCAAAAACATACCCGAAGTTGTTTTTTGTTTCATTCACACATGTTTAACACACAAACCCTGCATATTTAGGCTAAGTTTTTCTCTCAAACACACTGTTCCACCATGTGGGAATACAGAAAGTACTCCATTTGGTTTTTAAACTCCATACACCTTCACTAGAATCATTTAGATCATTTCAGCTCTGGAAGTGCCCAGAACTAAACTGAACAAAAGGTAAAATGTAGCCGTTAACTTGAAAACTACCGTTTCATGGCATCACAAGACTAATTATAAAGGATTACTCAAACGTGTGAATGAAACAAGACACAGCTCCAGGTATGTTTTTGATGAGATAACAACATTATAACATGACTTAGCGTTCAGAAGAGTCGATTTTGCCTAATATAGAGCCTTAAAGTTTGACACTGTGGTATTATGACAACACTAGGGCTAAAAAAAAACTAAAAATGAATCGTAAACTTTTAATGTGAGTTATCAGCAAGGGACTGTGCAAAGTTTTCTGAGAGATTCCAGTGGAGGTAGGTACGACTGTAGAAGTGGAGTCCTCATGGGGTAGTCAACTGGCTCACTGCAAACCGAAGATCAGGCTTGTTCAAACAACTGAAATGGAAGTCCTGCGCTGTTGGGTGAGTTATGTCCTGGCCTTTGCTCCTTGGACTCGACAGCAAATTGGCATGGAGTACACTTTAATAATGAGTCCCACCCTGGTTTGTTCATGTAGTGGTCTTTGTACAGTGTGTGTGGTCAGACAAAAGGGGAAAGTCCTAAAATGAAATAGCACATGGATGACGTAGGAGACCGTAAATCCGCATGGCGAGCTTATCTCAGGCTTGTTGCTGGGTGATTTGCGGCAAACAGCACGTGGGATGAGAATGTAGCGCCGGGGAGAGATTAGCCTTGTTCTCAGAGTAATTACCGTCATAAACTGTGAATAATGTGACAGAATGCAATGTTAATAATATATATCAGATCTGTTCGTCTGATGAGGACTGCAATATCCGAGCAAGTACGTTTTGTATTTGAGAGTTTGCAGCTGATGTCTTCAAAGTTGCAGGCGGGTGTGGTGCTAATGGTAGGTTTTATTGGAGTTTTAGTCCAAAGTTGCATTGTGTAACTTTTCTGGTGGAGGGTCTGTCAAATGCTTTTCTCTGTGGTTTGTCTGGAATGTTCAGACAAAGCTATCTTCAATTCATGGATACCAAACCAGACCAAGTTACAGGTTACAAGTGGTGAGACAACCCCACTCAGTCATACTTGCCTATTTTTCAACGTATTTTTGTATTTACTGATACTGTGGAACATTCCAGGCAGAGCATTGACATCTTCATAGAAACAAGAACGTGACAGACTCTCAAACAAACTGGAACTACAAAAGGCAAGCTGATTTGTGCTCTTAAAGGAGAATTAACGTTTTTTACAATCTGAGCCTTATTTCGGTAATAAAACAAGTTGTTTTACTCACCCATAGCACTTTGGTGTCATATGGAGCACTTCCAGAGATGTTTTAGATTTGCGATCTCCGTAATGTGAGTTCTTGGGGCACATGTTTGCGGTCTCCAAATAACACAAACTTTAGCAATTTTCAAATCATAGAAGCTCGAAGTCTTAGTCTACGCTTTCGTTTGAGTCAAAAGTGGCCTGTAATCTGAGATTTATCCATAGTTTCGAGTAGATGAGGACGCCAGTGCGCATGTGCGGAGTCACATCTTATTTCACTCTCAGCTCCCGGGGCCCAAACATGAAACGCAAAGCTGTAAATTATGGATAAATCTCGGATTAGAGGCCACTTTTGACTCAAACGAAAGTGTAGGCTAAGACATTGATCTTCTATGATTTGAAAAGTGCTAAAGTTTGTGTTATTTGGAGACCGCTCGGGGCATATATTATATGCCCGAGAACTCGCGCTACGGCTATCGCTAATCTAAAACATCTCATATGGAGCACTTCTCCATATGACACCAAAGTGCTATGGGTGAGTAAAACAACTTGTTTTATTACCAAAATAAGGCTCCGATTGCAAAAAACGTTAATTCTCCTTTAAAGAAGTCTCTCACAGGTAAATTTACAGCTAGCACACAGCTACAACTAACAGCAAGCTAGCTAGCATTAGCCAAAAGTTAGTCACACTCACCATTTTTGTAGAACATCAAATTCCTAAACAGGGCCATGAACGCTTGTACTGATCACAGACTTCTGAAAATGTGTTGTTTAAATCAGACATACTAAAGACATCAAAGACATAAAATAAAATGTATAAAATTATGTCGCAAAGAAAAACATGTAAAATAACTCAAGGCAGCCATCCTTTGTTTTGTTGACAGTGCTGCAAACCCTTGGCCTTCACTCAATGTGCGTCATGATGAGGTCACCTGAAATGGTTTTCACTTCACAGATGTGCCACGTCAGAGTTCGTTAGTGCAATGCCAATAGTAAAAGCAAAGCAGTGATCAAAGCAAAGGGTTGCCATTATTATTATAACAATCTAAAATCTAAAACATGTTTTGAGTTGTAGTAAACATTTTTAATTTACTGCTTTTCATAATTGTTCATTCATAGTTTTGGAAAATAGGAAAAACATAAAATGATGAAATGTGTCCAAACTTTTGACTGGTAGTGTACACACCCATGTTATGTTATGACTTTATAAATCATCTCGTCATGGCATAAAAAGGAAAGAAAAGAGCTGGTTTTGGAGCATTCAAACACATTTCTAATCCTAATAATCCCACTTAAAGAAGAACCATTATAAATCCAACTATGGGACAGACAGGCTCCATTGATATACTACCAGTTAGGCTGTTATTTGCCATGAAATATCTAAAATGTAAAGCCTAAAACATGTTTTGAGTTGTAGTAGACATTTTTTTATTTACTACTTTCCATATTTGTTCATTCACAGTTTTGGAAAATAGGAAAAAAACATAAAAATGATAAAGTATGTCCAAATCTTTGACTGGTAGTATACACACCCATGTTATTTTATGACTTTTATAAATCATCTCTTGTCATGGCATAAAAAGGAAAGAAAAGAGAGCTGGTTTTGGAGCATTCAAACACATTTCTAATCCTAATAATTGCACTTAAAGAAGTACTGTTAGACAGTAAATCCAACTTTGGGACAGACCGGCTCCATTGATGTCATAGATAGGCAAGATTACATTGTTATTTGCCATAAAATATCTAAAAGGTAAAGTCACAAAAGTTGGACCTGATCATTTCTATAACTGCTTAGACTCAATACCTCACTGTATTACAACCACATTTTAACAATATTTATTTTAGCTGCCTCCACCTGCATTGAATGGCCTATAGAATGTTATGTGTGCAGCTCCTGGTGTTGCCTCAGACACACACAAGTGAAAAGTGTCTGGAACCTCTTTTCATAAATCCATTTTCATTTAAATTAAGCCCACCTGACCATCCGTAACCATTTATTTAAAAATGGGAAATGAAGTGGAGGTTAATTTTTCTGATTGTGTGTGCGTTTTTTTTAATTGAGCTTAGTGACAGGCAAAGTGTGTCCTTTTGATACAATTGCATTTATTGCAAGTTTTTAAACAAATGCTAAGAAGAATGACCACTGATTAAAGGGTTTATATTATACCATTTTCTGATCCATGTTAAAATGTTTCCTCATCAAAAACATACCTGGAGTTGTGTTTTGTTTCATACGGAAGCCGACAGAGCCCATATTCATAAGCAATATTTAATTCGAGATCTCGAGAAAACAGTTATTCGGTTATCTCAAGAAAAAACTAAAAATTATTCCGTTATCGCGGGAAATCAAAACTGTTATCTCGAAATAACAGTTGAGACAGAGGCCACGCCCCCTCTGAAGGCAGAAGACGTTTGTATCTCCGTCGGTAAAGACGAAGCCGGGCCAGTCTTCTGCGGAGGTGCCGCGGACTAATCTTGAAATTATCCCAAATTAAAAGTCGTAATGCAATCTCCCCTTGTGTCAAAGCTAGTTCCCTCACCTGTAATGACCAATCCTCACTCTGAATAGACGTGTTTTTGATCATTAGCATGTCTGAAATAATAATTGATCAGCTGATAAGGCAATATTTTGATCAGGGGTTGACACAGGGGGAGATTGCATTACGGCTTTTAATTCGGGATAATTTCAAGATTAGTCCACGGCACCTCCGCAGAAGACTGGCCCGGCTTCGTCTTTGCTGACGGAGATACAGTCTTCTGCCTTCGTTGTCTGGCCTACAAGGGGGCGTGGCCTCTGTCATTACGGAAGCCGACATCTCAACCGTTATCTCGAGAGAACAGTTTTGTTTTCCCGCGGTAACGGAATAATTTTTGTTTTCTTGAGATAACCGAATAACGGTTTGTTTTCTCGAGATCTCGAATTAATTACTGTATCTTATCTCGGGATAACAAGGAAGAAAAAATATTGCTTATGAATATGGCCTCTCTCGACTTCCGCAGTTTCATTTAACACACAAATCCTGTATATTTAGGCTGAGCTCTTATCTCAAACTGAAAACACCATGCTACCTTGTGATGTCAAGTGCTCCACTGTGTTTTTAAACTCCATACACCTTCATTAGGATCATTTGGGTAATTTCAGAATTGGAAATGCCAATCACTAAAAGGTAAAATGTAGATGTTGACTTGAAAATTACTGCTACATGACATCCCAAGGTAGAAGAGAACATTCCAAGCTTTGGAGACAGACTAATAATAAAGAGTTAAACATAAGTGAATGAGACAAAACAGAGAAACAACTCCAGGTATATTTTTGATGAAGTAACAACATTATAACATGGCTTAAAGCTCACAAGAGTAACCTTTTTTGGGTAATATATGACCTTCAAACTGTAATCTGTACTGTTGTATCAGATTGGACTGTACTGTAGTATATTCATTGTGGATATTTTAGCTTTTAAAAATCAATATCAAATTAAATGCAGCAGATGTAACAAAATCCTAGTATCAAAGAAGAAAAAAATTCACATTTATTTGATATCAAACAGGAATTCAATTAAATATCAGCTGATGGGCTCTTACAAAAGAATGAAGATGAATGCAATCAGTGCTGCCACAATTCACACATCTAACCATGGTCTTTTTTTCCATTTTTTCTCTCAATACTTCAGTTAATAAATTAATGAGTGTCAAAGGATGAAAACATGTCTGTAAAAAATGCAATATTGCAATGACACAAAAAAAAAAGTCTTAAAAAACTGACAATTTCTTTCAAGTAAAATAAATTACATCCAATTCACTCAAATGTGTGCATGGCCCGGTGGTAACAAATATACTACTCACAAAACTGATTGATGAAAGCAAAAAGCACTTCACAAGCAGAGACGTGAGCATGGATTCATATGGACTAGTATCTTTTCATATTCAAACGTACTACAAGTCGAGTGTGAGAGGAAAAGCACATTTCCACCATTGTTATCCTCATGGCATTACTACAGAATTGATGCCATTTCATCTTTTTTTTATTCTTTGACTTTTTACACTAGTGGTACAGCAAAATATATTTTCTTTAGCTGTTACTTTGACAACAGTTAAATGTGCAATAGAGAAAAATATAAGGCCTGAGTCTGAATTAGTGGTTTCTTTACAATCCTGACTGCGGAACTAGTTCTTTGACTAAAAAGAGCCGGATTTACAAAGTCCGGCGAGAGTCAGGAGTCACTCAGTTCAGATCCATTCTTCTTTGAGCAGACATGTGGAAGAGAGAGAGCTGGCTGCACCTCTTTAGTCCAACAGTGCAGTCCTCACAGTCCTCACTGCTCTGGCCTCACTTCTACGTATTTGTGTTAATGAGTTCTGTGTGCAAAAGTCTTTTATTCATTCTTTTACCACCCAACAACATTTCACTTCCTGTTCTAACAGGAGGAGGTGTCAAGTGCAGAGCCAAGCTCAAAGCGAGAAGCACCCATGGGTGAGCCATGTGCAAAGGGAGAGGGCTGCTCAGAGGCTGGTGATTAGTTGCATTTGTCCATCAGCGGCTGCCTGTCCATCAGGAGGACCGTCCTGAGGACAGTCCTGGGGACAGTCCTGGCCCTCAGGGGGCAGAACACAGCCATCGCTGGGGGCCCGGTGTATGTGGTAATAGGACAGGGGCGGGGGCCCATCGCCCAGTTCGGGCATGCTCTTCCTGTAGGCGTCCTCAGTGTCACTGCGGGGGGATTGTGACAGCTCCTCCTCCTCAGGGGGGTAGGGGGAGGCGGAGGGTGAGTCCTTCAGGTTGGGCATGCTGGTGTAAAGGGAGTCTCTATTGTTGGGCGACTGGGAGTCCGTATCCTCAACAGTAACAGTCTCGGAGCCCTCCAGGCGGCGCGGTGCTTTATGAGCACTGTACAGCAGTGAGTGAGTCCTCTGAGGAAGCAGGGGGGCCTCCAGTACCTCCTTGTGGTGGGGGTGCAGCAGCAGCTCCAAAGGGGCAGGCCCTCCTCGGGCAGGGCCCCTCTGAGGGGACGAGGCCTCAGTGTGGTCCGCCACAATGGCGTCGTCCTCGCTGCCGCTGCCCTGGTCCAGAGTGGTCCTGGTCTGAGTCCGGTCTCGCTCCCTAGGCACGTGGCGACCCTTGGGGGCCCCGCGGGGCCGCAGGTTGTTGTGGACGATCTCAGAGATGATCATTTTCTCGAAGGCGGCATCATCCAAGTTGAGGCCCCCCAGGTCTGCGGGGGC
The DNA here is from genome assembly GCA_036785185.1 of Paratrypauchen microcephalus. NCBI lineage: Eukaryota > Metazoa > Chordata > Actinopteri > Gobiiformes > Gobiidae > Paratrypauchen > Paratrypauchen microcephalus. Next base: position 2,665,341 of record JAVJIX010000021.1, on the reverse strand, counting down.
CCGCACGGCCTCATAGTCATCATCGCGCAGAGAATAGCTGTTGTTGAAGTTGCCGTTGAGGGGCAGCGTGTCCATGGCGCTGATGTCCCTGCTGTGGCTCAGTGAGTGCTGTCCTACAACAGACAGAGAGAGACAGGTGAGAGGGAGGGGGGCGGACCTCTGCACATAGAGCTGCACCACACACACAACACATACTGCTCAGGACACTTTGATCTCGGCTCATATTTAACACTAAAGTTTTCAACTTCTAAGTTGATGCCAATTATCTCCCCACCTTGTCTGAGCTCGTTAAATTTGAATATGATCATGGCCATTCTAAGGCTTGATCCTGAACAATATTGCACGAATGAGATGAAAAAATATATACAATATTCAACAGCCAAACATACTACAACAACTCGAGCAGCATCCAGATAGCAACAGACAGTCCACGGGCCGCAGAGAAATAAATAAATCCATACTTAAAAAGCTGATGGGAAATGTAGTGACATTAACAATGAATAAAACATTCCACCTTTGAAAAAAAGGCAAGGCACGAGTAATGCTGAACACAGATGGCCGTCAGGCTCTGCACAGAACAGCACAAGCCCCACACCAAGACACAGGCACGGTGCAATGACTCACTTTGCCACCACTCACATCAAGTGTGTCTGCTCAGGCTATCTGGCCTAAGAACAGCTGATGTGCAAAAAAGGTAAAAAATATATATATATATATAAATAAATAAATAAATAAGATGCCTTTTTCAATTGCAGCAAGAGAAAAAACAACTAGAGGAGACAAAAGTGGAAGCTTGTCACATGTAGGCAGGATTCAGTCTGTCCAGTGCCGATTGTGCCCTTGCAATTAACTGTAATTTAGCACGTGTGACGCTTTGGTCCAAACTGTCCGGTGGACGCAGAGTGACAGCAAAATTGCAGGTTTTAGATCCAAAGGACAAATCAAGGACAACTGAATCCTGAGCACAGCAGGTGAGAGGGTTCAGCGGCAAGCACAGTTTAATTCTACAATCAAAAAACAGCATGTTTCTCTGCAACCGGTCCCTATGTATAATGACACATTCATCGGAGAGCCCTTGTAGCATACAGCGCCGTGCTAATTTTACATAGGATCGTGCTCAGGGCTCAAGTAGCAGCATGGAAATGAAGGGGGCTAGTCTGATTTGATGTAGGGCTTTATTGGCAGGCTGAACTGACATTTTGTGGAGCGAGGGAAGACGACGAGGCTGGCAGGCTTTACACAGAATAACTACAGTCATAGGTTTTAAATGGATGTGTCTGAAAATGGATGATAGCAACGGGAGGGAAAAAGTGCTTCTAAAAACAACATCAAAGACGAGTGTGCCGAGTGAAAGGGCAGAAAGGAGGAGAAGGGGGAATTATTGGAGACTTCTGTGAACAGGCCCTGCATGTTCAGAATTTGCATTTGTTTATATAGAACCGGCGGGTTTATAGCGGGCAGATATTGTCTATGGAGAGGGGAGACCAAGTGAACGCAATTCAACTGGACACAGACACAGCTGCAGTCTGGGAACATTTCCAGTGGAGATTCGGCCAAGATGTTATCCTTACTGATTTTTACAGCAACGCACCCACATCTGCAGCGCATTACTCAGTATTAATACACTTCTAATGTAGGACACACTCATCCTGGTCCAGCAACCAGATATAATGACAAAAGCAGGTCAGAAATCTGGAAAAGGGCCCTGTGTTGATTTTGACATCCCCTCTGCGGTTTTGTAGTTCTTCGTAGAGATCTTCGTTTGTACCTGATGTACGTTTAATCGACTCTGCACATTTTTCCTGAGCTGTACTGATAGAGTCGTTTTTGGGGTAAGTTCAAGTGGGGTAGTTGGAGGTGAGCGCGGGTATTATATTGCTGCTAATAACTCAGTGGTTGTTTGTAGATCCAAAGGGAAAGCCCCGGCAGAAGCAGAAGTCATATTTAAACAATACAGAGCGTATTTACTTGACATTTTTCTCATATAAAGAAAGCTACCTACTATTTAAAGGTCCAGAGCTGTGGGTTATTGGGACACAACATTGCCCATAAAAGTTAAGATGAAGTGGACTTTTTTGTAGTTCAAGCCAAGTTTAAAAATACCCTTACCAACATGCCAACATATGTGCACAGTAAAATTTGAAATGGTCCCAGTTAATTTGAAATTACATTTTAGGGATACCACAAAATCAACAATTAAATCAGATAATCTATTCATATGAATACCTGAGGGCTTCCATAGAGATATTGCACAATATGGCATTAAATTTGCGTATATATTGTGTTTATTCAACTGCATATTTTATTTAGCTCAAAAATGTTTAAAAATTCTTACTGTGGGCATGATATAAAACTTTTCTACTCCATGCTAGTTCATTGTATTCACTCTACCATTAAACTAACTGGCTGTTTAGATTAGACAGGCCTCTTGTTTAAAAAGTGTTCCTCTCTCTTATGGGAATTGCTTGGCTCTACAAACAGCATCTGTCCTGATTGCCTTTAAATAAAACCTAGACAGAGAACCCTATAACCACCCGTACTTCAAATCAACATTACTTCATTACAGCCTTACCGGGATATATAGCCATTTTAAATCACCATCTTCCCTAAGGACCCGACATTTAAGCATGACATTCCAAATCTACCTGCTCTACAAACATTTCCACTTTTTATTTATCTCTGCTTACTCCCATGTTAACACGCAATTATCCCGCAATGATTAAGCGGCATTTTAAGGGCTGTAAACTACGAGCTGTCAGCTGATACAAGACGCTGGATTCAAGCTACTGAGGCTGCTGAGCTGGTACCAAAAGGAGGAAAAAAATGACACGGGTGGAGGCGGGTGGGAGATGAGTGCAGTTATTTTCTTTGATATTACTGCGCACGCATTGTTTTAGTCTGCAACCCCAGCTTCATTATCAGTGGGTTTCATGTGCTGACATTGTTGCAGTTAGCCCCCTCACAGCCTAGAACAATACAGCGATTTCACGTTGCAGCTATATATGCACATTTATGCATATTACCCTTTTTTTTGTACAAGCACACTCGCCATAGCTGTTTTTGTATATTCTCTTTTATCATCAAATGCCTGCAAGTATCTGAAGGCTATGCCTGCATTGCGTCATGGGCTCTTCTATTTCTTTTTTCTTTTTCGCTCCTTTGATTGAGCCCCCCCCCCCCCTCCCCCTCCACCAGAGGAGAACTAGGTCACCATAAACATTGACATGACTTAAATCAAAGTTATCCCCGTTTCAAGTAAACAAAATGCACAGGCCTATATGGTGTAATAGGATAACTGATAAGTGAGTCAACACAGAGGAATTCCCATTTGGCTGCGCCTTAGCTTGCGTTAGATAACAGTTTGACAAGACATTATTCTACACATTTTGACACAGGGAGAATGAAGCAAGTCTGGCCTAATTATTTTCAGCGTATTCTTTTTGTGCCGAGCTGAAGTCATAACCTCAAAAGTCAATGAGTTCAGAAGAAGAATAGAAGAATGGACTTATGCACGCTGTGTGGACTGCAAAAAGATCTTATATGTGACAATTACAGATGTAAGAATAAATAAAATATTGTGATATTGTATCGTCAAAAGTCTGGCAATAATATCATGGGCCATCACAATATTAAAAAAATCACAATTCTCTTAAATTGAACCTAAAATAACAGAGGGAACTACAGAGACCATGATCTTTTGCTGTTTCAGTACAGACTACATAAATAAATGTTATTAAGCACTTTGACAGTACTAAAGGCTGTTCAAGGTGTACTATGTAATAGGGCTGTCAGTTTAACGCGTTACTTAGATGAATTAATTACACTGCAAATTAGCGCGTTATAAAAATTTACGCAATTAATTATGAGCGGCAATTCAATGCGTGCGCATTTTAAATTTGGCATGCAGGGCCTTTGAACGGCATGTTTATTTATAAAAATGTGAGGGAGCAGGTTCGTCCCTAAGAGCGTTGTCACCGGGGAGAGCACGTGAAGACACACATGCCCGTTTCCTTATCTGCTGCGCTCCGCACGCCGAACCCTTTTCATTATCAACCATAAAGTAATTCTCATAACCTCTCCAGCGTGTTCTGCCGCAACTAAGGGTGCACCCTTAGAAGCGCCAGTTTTGCCCATCCAAATCACGCTAAACTCGCCTTACAGGGAAGGTAATGTGCACGGAGAGAAAGACTTAAAGGGGAAGTCTGCAGTCTTTTCACTGTACCACTGTAAATATTTCTTCACGCACGTTTGACACCTTTTTTGCTCTGTGGGAGAGCACAATAAGCCACCTAAAAATTTATTAAAATGTGATTAATTAGATTAATAAATTACAAATCCTGTAATTAATTTGATTATTTTTTTAATCACCTGACAGCACTACTATGTAATTTATTTGTTGGAGTCTGTCTGGAATGTTCCACAGTATGACATTAAACACCTATACATTTATTTAATTACAGGTTGTTTTACCTCAAAAATACCTAGAAAAATATTAATTGTGACTGTGAGCGGGGTTGCCTCTCTTTAGTACTGACTTGTAACTTTGGTCCGGTTTGGTCTCCATGAAGATAGAAACATTTAATAATGTACTGTGAAACATTAGAAAAAAATAGAAAATAGAAAAAAGTGATGATCATCTAACGCCTTTGCAGTAATGCAGTTTCACAGCATGCAAGAAAACATTACACCCATTATAAATCATATCTTCTGCTTCTTTTGAACTCACCAACTTTAAAGCCTACTGTACATAGCATAATGGAACAAAGTCAACATCAAGGGTCACACTATTCACTTTGACAAGACTTTGTTCAGTGAGGTTTCACACAAAATGAAGAGCAAATCCAGCCTAATTACTTTCCACACATTTCATTCTCACTGTGTCAAAGTCGTGACCTCAGGAGAGCCAGGGTTCAAGGTAAATCATTTCAGTTTCAAACAGAAAAACAAACATGGAGCCGATGAGGAGGCTCAGAGAAGGACGTGCACCTGGGGAGTGGAAGGCCGGCGGGGAGGGCGTATTGCACACCACAGTCTCTGCCAGCAGGTTGTTATAGGGGTTAGTGTCGTGGGTTCGGAGCAAAGGGTTAGTTAGAAGGTAGTTCCCAGTCATTCCTGCAATGAGCCAGACAAGGAAAAAACAAGCATTAGGAAAAGAGAGAGAGTTTGAAGGTTAGACAGTCAGTAGGCAGGGCTGTATCTGGCAAAATGTGAACATCGGACACACCAGGTGTCCCAAAAGTAACTAGGGGGAGCCCCAAGCTGAATGTTGCTGTTCAAGGTGACTTTATTTGTTCCAGGTAAATTTGAAAAACTATGTAATAGGTTGGTACCAAGGTGTTAATACAATTTTTTAAAAATTTTTTATTTGTCATTTTATTATTTAGATTTTTTTGGTTAACTTACAACAATGTTATGGTTTTAGGATTTATTTTATGGTTTTAGCATTTTTTAAAATTTATTTTTGTCCTCTGCGCAGCACTTCAGCAACCGTTTTGTTAATAAAATGTGCTATAAAAATAAAGTGGATTTGAAATATTTGCCAATAGCTTTTTTCCCTTATGGATTATTCCATTATTTTCTTGGACTGTTGTAGCAGTAGAATATTGTTTGCGTAGGCATAGAGATAATAGATACTTGAATAACTAGACTATTTTGCGCTCTACTATAGTAACCCTGTAAATCCTGAAGCCCCGAAAACACGATTATAGATTTACGACCTTCCTCTTCTGTTTTAGACAAAAAGGAAGCAGACATGGTTTTATGGCTAGACACTGCTATCCAAACAGACAGCAGTGAGAGACAAAAATGTGTTTAACATAAAAGCAGTTGGCCAGTCGCAATGTTAGACAAAAGAAGTGCCCTGCAGTGAAAAACACACACACGTCCTCAGCAGGGCTATAGGAATAAAGCTTGGAGGTGGTGTAATGTTAATGTTGTATTATTATTATTATTTATTATTATTACTTATTTTTATTATTACTTACTTTATTCCATTCTTGCCTGCATGCACTTTTCTTTCTTGTTTTTCAAACTGTCCTGGAGCTACTGTGGCAAGTAAATAAAGTATTATCTTATCTTAATAACTGCTCAGAACTCCAGTCTTTGCTACTTTTATTTTTTAATGCGTTATCTTTTCTCTTTGTTATTATATTTATTGTGATGTGTGAACCAACATGTCCAAATAATTTCCCTTGTTGATCAATAAAGTTTGTCTAAGTTCTCATCCGGATGGATAACTGAAAATGACCTTTATTTTTCGTGTATAGAGGTGTTTTGAGTGGTTGTCATATTCTGAATTGTAAAAAGACCACACCAGAAATGTGCCGGGAAGAGATTATCTGTGTATTGAAGCAACAATAGTTTTGACTCTCATCAGCCCTTTATGCTATTTTTGCCCGCTTGGAGCTACGCATCCTTCATGTCTGGTTCTTCTCTCTCTTTTGTGAGCGGTGTCGTGTAGGCTAGATGGATTGAAGCGTTCAACGTAGCCTGCGAACTTCATTCTGACAAAAAAGGGCTGGTGCGTGCGTGTCTGCTTGGTTGGGTTAGCCTGTTTTTTTTTGTTTTTTGTTTTTTGTTTTGCATTTTTGCGTACCCTGGTTGAGAGTGGACGTGCTGTTGATGTCTCCGGAGATGAAGGAGGATTCTGACTGTTTCCGCACCGTGTCGTTCCACATTCTCCTGATGCGGCTCTGGAAAGGGGGATGAGAGTGGGAGGTGGGAAGAGAGGAAGAGAGAGAGAGAGAGAGAGAGAGAAAGAGAGGAGGGGGGAGATAAACAAGGAACATTGATCAGGACCAAACTGTGTGGTGTCTGTAGTACGGCGTTGTGGATCTCGTGATTGAGTAATACAAGCCTGCCGTGTGCTTGGAGAGGTAGGTGGTAGAGAAGGGGCTAGAGAAAAGGATCGATAGTTTAGTGTTTAGTGAAATGGGTACTGTGGTGGTCATCGAGTTTCTAGGCTGCTATATTAATATTGTTGTTTCTTGTCAAATATAATGCAAGTCAGATGTGACAGACTAAACAAAAGCATCTATATCGAGTTAATTCATATTATTCACTAGTTGAAAAGAGTTCTATTGTAATATATAGACATCATAGGCACAATTATTTCCATTAAAAGTGACTTATTGACAACAAACGGCCTTTAAAGGTGCACTATGTAACTTTTCTGGTGGGAGATCTTGATGGAGATGTTATTGCTCTGTCTGGAATGCTCTGCAGTATCACATTAAAGATCCCATGACATGGTACAGTGAACCCTCGTTTATCGCGGGGGTTAGGTTCCAGAAATAGCCCGCAATAAGTGAAATCCGCGAAGTAGGACAATTTTATATTTTACAATTATTCTACATGTTTTAAGGCTGAAAACGCTTCACCAGACACATTATACACCTTTCTGAGACTGGTATTAACATTTTCTCACATTTTTCTCTTGTTTAAACACTCAAACTTTTGTAGATTTTCATTAAAATATATTAATAGTGGGGCGGGGGCACGTGACACGCGGGCACGTGCGCGCGGACACGTGCGCGCGGACACGTGTGTTTGTTTTGGTACCACATATCCATGCCATGTGCGAAAGTCGAGTGGAAAGCGACCTGGATATCATTTTGGGCAAGACTCAAGCCACTGCTAACAGTGCCGAACCGCTAGCAGATGCCTCTGAGCACCACAAGACCAGGTAAGACCAACCTGCGCTCACAAGAGTTGGATGCATTTCACCCCGGCTCCAAAATCAGTCCGCTATCAATGCGTTGCCAATACTCCACAGCTCTCTAGGACGGGGTCGGGTTCTCCTCTCGTCCTCTCACGGGGAAGAGCCACTGTCTCCTCTGTGCGCGCGAGTGTCCTCTCCCCGCTGCGGCTCCCCCGGACGCCGCAGCGGGCCCGTCCATGTTGATTCTTGGAAGAGTCCATGTTGATTCTTGGCTCTTCCATGGTCCGGCTCGCACTCTCTTCCATGGCTCGTGCAAGTAAACAAAGGCCACACCCCCTGTCACCCAGGCGCTCTCGTGAAGGAAATCTGAGACTCTGTCCCTACCATCCCTGGTCTAGACCTGGTTTAGTCCTGGTTTAGACCTGGTTTAGTCCTGGTTTAGACCTGCTTTAGACCTGGTTTAGTCCTGGTCTAGTCTCTTAGCTAATCAGGGCGCAGGACAGAATGTTACACTGTAAAAAAAAAGTTACACTATAAAAAAAATTGAAAAAAAAAAAAAAAAAATGGAAAAAAAAATCCGCGAAACAGCGAGGCCGCGAAGAGTGAACCGCGATACAGCGAGGGTTCACTGTACTTCTTGATGCTTTTATATGGCTCCTTAATGGTTCCCTAATACTGTAAATGAATCCTTCTTCAAAATCAACACTCAGTGCATAGATGATAAGATGATAAGATGAGAAAGAGTCATAAATGTCACTCTGGAACACTCCATTATAGGCGTTGTTGCTTGAATGCAAATGACAGAGATGGCCTATAGTAGGGGGTGGGGGCGTGGCCAAACTCTCCGCTCCGCTCTGTGACCCACTTCCGTGTTTTTGCACGGGGGGAGAGATGAGAAGCGTTCCATTGAAAAATAAACACATTTCCACAGAAAATAAAATTAAACCACTGCTGTTTCAGATATCCACAGGCTCAGATAAAGGACTTCCGAGCCTAGAAACACTCGCAAGTTCCTCCAGGCAAATAAAAAAACGTATTTCGCATTGCGTAGCTCCTCCGCAGTCCAAACTCTCTGGGCGTGATTTACAGAGACGCTGAGTACAGACAGACGGGGGTGGAACTGCATTTGCATTTCTTTTTTCGAGCTGACATCAATAAGTTTCCTTGTTCAAAATCGCCCGTTTGAGCTCCGATTTTTTCTAACGCAGAAAAGGATCGCAAATGCTCAGTTTAGACATTTCGCAACTTTTAACCATGGGGGGGGGCCTAAACAGTGTAGGGGAGCTCACATTAACGTTCAAAAACCTCAGAAAGTGAAAATTTCATGCCTTTAAACATCTATCTTATACTGATTTAGTTACATCTTTGGGGAATGGTCACCTCTCCATAGATCTGACCTGTAATTTGAAATTTCAGTTTCACCTGCTTGTGGATATGTTTAATGGTCAAATGATGCCATTTTCTGATCTATGTTATAATGTTGTTTCCTCATCAATGCCATACCAGGAGTTGTGTTTTGTTTAACACATGTTTAACCCTGCATATTTAGATGTGCTGAATTTACTACACTTTCATGATGTCATAAGGTGGAACAGAGCATTTTGGCATTGGGAGATGTAGACAGACTAATAATAAAGGATTACTCAAACTCTTTCTTTTTGCCTTCATTCTTCTCAGGGTCACTGTAGTAATCCGGTTGGACACCGATTTCCTGGATTTTACACTGGCCTGACACATTTTCTGTCTCAATCAGCCCGATACCGTGACTGGAGGATCCCATGTGAGTGGAAGTGTCTTGCCCTTTAACACGACAACAGCATGTGCTCAATCCGTACAAACCGGAAAACATTAAATCGATTTACCCACTTCACCACTGTTGGATAAAGGAATGTATGCCTGCATAATATATCTCTATAGCCTTTACATAATGCTTTTCTTTGGCAGAGGAGATACACAGATGGCCATACGCTTATATTGCACTATTTACATTGAAGTTAATTGTAACAGAATGCGCAGACATATTGCGAGCATAAGTTCTGATTTTTTTTGTCTGGAATCTAAATTTAAATAACTTTTTAATCCAACCACCCCTGCTCCTTCCTCAGTGACATTTCTATTAATAGCTTCAACTTAGCCCTTGCGTTTCTACTCAGACAATTCAAAACAAAAAAACAAAAAAAACAAACAAACAGCCCACTAAATTATAAGTGCTCTTGAGAAGTGGCAGCCCGAGCAGCAGAGGAGATTAGGAGTGGTCTGTGTGTCACCCATGTTCTCATCAGTTAAAAGTGTTTCTATCACAAACCACCACAGGCATTAGAAGATGCAAATGTATTTTCATCCAAAAATGTGAACAGTGTTTAAAAAAACACTGTCTGATCACGTTATTTTCTTCTGCCTGCTTCGTTGCAATAAATCACAAATATTTCCTAATTATATAAATTTCAATCTGTTCTACAACATCTACTATAGCCACTACTACATCTACTACTACGGCAACACCTACTACTACATAACTACTGAATATTAACTACTACTATTACTTATTAACTAGTAAATATTAACAGCAACAACTACCACATTAACCAGTAAATTGTAACTACTACCACTACTACTACTACTACTACTCCTACCACATTAACTAGTAAATTGTAACTACTACTACTACCACTACTACTACTACCACATTAACTAGTAAATTGTAACTACTACTACTACTACTACTACTACTCCTACCACATTAACTAGTAAATTGTAACTACTACTACTACTACTACCACCACATTAACCAGTAAAATGTAACTACTACTACTACCACATTAACTAGTAAATTGTAACAAATACTACTACTACTACTACCACATTAACTAGTAAATTGTAACTATGACTACTACTACTACTACTACTACAGATTAACAACAACTACTATTAAATATTAACTATTAATATTAACAACTACTACTACTAAACATTAACTACTACAACAATTTCTACTACTACTAGTAGTAGTACTAACAACTACAACACTACACCACCACCATCACCACTACTACTTATTAACTAGTAAATATTAACAACTACAACAACAACTACTACAACTGTTATTACTTCTACTACTACTACTACTAATTAACAACTACTACTAAATATTAACTATTAATATATTAACTCTTTCTCTACCGGAGACGTCGTTTGACGTCAGAGCGATTCCAGACGTAGTCTACCGAGACGTCGATTGACGTCAAAGCCGTTTTTCAGCGGGGGTTGCTAGGATACGTCCGGGAGCAACTTGTAATTCATAGTTCAAGGTGTAATTCACACATCCAACCCGTAGGTGGTGATCGTGTGTGTGTGTTAGTTTGGCGATTGGGGGCGGAGAGCCCAGAAGCGCTCACCGTGTGTAGTGAGTAGTGGAGCAATATGGCGTTAGCTGCCTAGCGGCAGCTAACAATTGATCGTTTTTTACGGAGTGATCCGAGCGGTCGGAGTGGTCTTGGGACCCAAGGTCCCGGACCACAGGGCCGCGGAGACACGCCGGATCAGGCAAGGACGGCAAGAAAGAGATCTCGTCTGTCCAAGGCAGGGGCCATGTCTATTCGGGTCTCAGACCCAGAGGACAGCGAATTTGAGTCCAGCGAGCCAGACCCCGACCCGCCCATGAGCGGCTGCCGTCGGGATCCTCTGGGAGAAGCAGATCCCCCTCTCCAGAGGAAGAGATGGGTAAGAACTAAGTTTACGTGCTGTGTGGTGAATCAATGAATGAACTTACTTTATCCCCTCCCTGCCTGCATGCACTTTTTCCCTCTTGTCCAAATGTCCGGGAGCTACTGTGTGAATGAATGCAGGCGTGCGTGTGTGTGCGTGTCTGTGCGTGCGTGCGTGCGCGTGCGTGTGTGCGCGTGCGTAGCTATGTGTATAAAGGTTTATGCGTGTGTGTGTGTGTGTGTATGTAAAGGTTTATGCTTGGGTATGTGTGTGTGTATATGTAAAATGTATATGTAAAATGCCACTATTGATGTGAAGGAATTTCCCATTTACAGAGCCTTCATCCAGCAGAGGACCTACTTTGCGAGCAGGGGTGGGGACCTCTGCTCGCAAAGCGGAGAAGAAAGGTAAAAAAATATATATATATTCTCCCCATTACATTGCAGCAATACAAAAAAATTACATTAGGTAATGTTGTACATTTCTGTCATTTTACAGGTGGTGCATCTGCCACACAAAGTGTGGAGTGGCAACAAAAAGGTTGGGAACCCAACGTGATTCCCTTCACGGCCACCCCTGGACTCCGGAGCGCTGCAGCGGAGCTGAAGTCTGACGTGCCAGCAGACTTCTTTGAGCTCCTCATCACAAATGAGCTTCTGGCACACATTACTGAGCAGACAAACCTTTATGCTCGCCAGTACTTTGCCGCTCTCCCTGAAGGCCAACAACACACACACACACGCACACACACACACACGCATACATGCACGTGCACACATTGTTCACGCACGTGCACACATTGTTCACGCACATGCACACATTGTTCACGCGCGTGCACACATTGTTCTGTTGTTATTGTAACTGTTGTTATTCTCTCAAGATTGTTCTCTTTGTCAATTTGTATATAGTTATTTCTTATATTTGTAAAAAAAAAAAAAAAATTTGCAATCAAAAATCTTTCTCTGTTATTTTAGATGTTTGAGGTGTCACTAAATCAATAAGTATTGATGTCAAAGTCACTTATCTGCTTGTAATACCTCCTTTCACAAAAAGCTCATTTTCTCAAATTTGTTGTCAAAAAACAGTGTTTTTGCTGAAACTTTGCTATGTTCTACTATCAATTACTTGAGAACCGAAAAGGTTAGAAACATAATTTTTTTTCCAGGTCAAAGATGAGAGTCAACACTTTATTTTGATGTGTGCTACGTTTATATAGTGAAAGAACTCCGTATTCTGTTAGTCTTGAAAAATCAGTGAAAATGCTCTAAATCTCTGGTAGTCTGGGGCTTAGATTTTGAAAACAGGCTGGTAGTGAAAGAGTTAACAACTACTACTACTACCACCACTACCACTACCACTACCACTACTACTACTACTACTACTACTTACTACTTATGAGTTCAAAGCGTGTCTATCACAAATCATTACAGGCAATAGAGGCTGCAAATGTATTTTCATTCAGTTAAAAAACAAAACAAAACTGTTTGATCATGTTATTGCCTTCTGCCTGCTGTGTTGCAATAAGTCCCTAATATTTCCTGATTGTATCAAATTGAATCCATTCTTTGATACGTAACCTTGGGAGCATAACAACGTGGTGCAATCGTCTTCGATATGATGCAAAGAGCCATAAGGATAACCACTATTAGGAGTGAACCATCTAAAAGCTTTGGTGGTTAATTAAATCCTCACTTTGTTGGTTTCTCTCTGTTCGTGTACAGATACCGTCAGTGCTTTATGTTTCAATTACTAAATACATACATACAAAAAGTCAGAATTATTTGGATTAAAAGGGGTTGCTTGGGTAATATTTTTACTCCTCTGTAATCATGTTGGGTATGCCATATACCTTCTATTCAAAGTCATACTTCCAAGCCATACTTTGGTGTATTTTCCATGGAGATATGCCAAATTGACAAATATACCAGGGAAAGCAATATGATTTCCATGGAGAAATGTGCCCACCTGACAAAGTTATGAGTCAGTTCTGTGGGTAGGCAAGCCCACAGGCAAGCCCACAGTATAGTTTGTCAAGATGTTTTAGTTCTATAAAAACAACAATGAAATCAAAGTTGTTGTTTTTTGGCTGACATGTTATGTGGAGGGGCTTTAAAATTGATGGTGTTTTGTGGTAGAGTATCTTTTTTAATAAAGAATGATTAGCTGCATTTTATCCTTGTTTTGTACCCTTTGGCAGGTAATAAGCTTTGACAGTTCATATTAATAGCGTTTTATATTTATTCCTATCAATCATATAGAACTGAAACCCAAGAATAAATTCGTATTCTGCTGTTGCAAATCATGGTCATACCTCCCAGCATGCACCTGTTCAACCCACTTCATATTACTTATACATGAAGGCCTCCATAGGCTCCTTCAAATACTATTTTTGCACATATTTGTTGCAGTTACAGGCTATTTGTACCTTTATACCGACACTGCTACATCTACAACACCCAAGCTAGTCTTCCTGTTAGCTGCTGAAAGCTAACCAATTCCAGTAAAAGTCTCAATCCAACATTCCAAACTCAATTACTTGTGTAGAAATGCCCCGCAGGCTAACCCCGGGGCGGTTGTACATGCACATACAAGCTTACTGCGTGGTACCTGTGTAGCAGATGAGTAACGCGCAGTGGATCGTGACGTGGAAGTCTTGGCGGCACTATGGGAGCCATCAGATGGCAGCGCCCCACAGCATTGGGACTGGCGGAAACATTTGCTGTACTCTTTTCGGACCTAGAAGAAGGGAAAAGATGAGGCAAAACAAAGGTACACAATTCCCTTCAGCATGACAAAAACAAGCAAGACAAAATCCCAAATCTGTATCAAAATGTCATCCAGCTGACAGCAAAGTAAATGCAGAGTAAATGCCAGACTTGTACTGATATTATTTTGATATTGATGCTTTGAAATAACTTTGGGGGGAAAGAAATAAGAGTTTTCTGAGTACTGGTAACATAAAACTTGACAGTGTAAGGGTACTTTTTGTTTTGTTATGATTCTCAGACGTTTCACACCAAGTTTAAATCATTTGGTTTTCGAGTAGCACCAAGACTGGATCACACCAGGTCTAAAAAGGACAATATATGCCTCAAGATCCAGACTAAACCAGGTATAAACTAGAACAAACTCTATACACTCTGGCCTCTGAAAGTTGAGAGAGGCTCTTATAAACTGCATATTTAGGATGTTTGAAGGCATACGATGGTAAATGCAGGATAACTCTGGACCAATGCAAACAATTTAAAACAAACTAGCTGAGTTTTTCACATTCAAGGTCAGTAAAAACTAGGTACAGCGCCTTTAGTATAAATAAGATTAAGCCTCACAAATTGCACTGTTCTGGGGGAAGGATAAAGGTTGTAAATTGAGAAAAATAGGTAGCCCTACTGTTGGAGAAAATAAGATGTATACAGGAGGGCAAACAATGGCGTTTGTTTTTTTCAATTATAGTGGACATAGTATTGTTTGTATGTTGTTCCGTTACATTTATTAAAAAAAAAAAAAAAAAAAAAGAAGCAGTCTAAACATTTTAAACTTTTTAAAAACCCCTGCTGTATGCTGAGTGAAGAAAAACATAAAAACAGACTAACATCTTTAACATCTTGAAGTCTTTAATAGGGATGTAACAGTTACTGAAATATCGTGATATGGTATTGCCAAGTCTCACAGTATCACAATATATCGAATCACAAGTATCGTTGCTTAAATTTGTTGTTATGGTGCAGCAATAGCAAAAAAAACAGAGGGAACTACCTCAGACCATGATCCTTTGCGGTTTCAGTGCAGGTATTAAGCACTTTAAAATCTTAATTCTTTGTATTATAACAGTACTAAAGGTTTTTCAAGGCATTTTAAAAGGAAAAAGTAACTCACAATTTGGTTAGCCTCCAATATAGCAATATATATCATATTGTGAAATATCATGAAAGTACTGTATCGAGAGATTTGGTTATTGCTACACTGCTAGTCTTTAATATAATATTACTTAGATTAGTACTAGTGTGCTTAACCACTGGCAACCATTAACCCACAATATGACATTTTTACAAGAAACATTTTCAAGACTTTTCGGATACCTTTTTCTGTAAGAGGCAGTGGAAGATGAAGATGAACATTCCTTGCAGAGTGTTGAAGATGGTGAAGAGGTACGCCATCACTATGGACGATTCATTCAAAAAGAACAACCCAAAGGACCAGGTTAGGCCCAGGAGGCAGAGTAGTGCAAATGCGCCCAGCACCCACGACCTGCAAAACACATGACATGTTTAAGGTCTCTCCATGAGGTCTAAACAATGAAAAACTAAATACTTTATTATTTATTTGAATCGTCAACAGCAAAGTCCTACAATGGAGTCTGAACTGAAGAGAAATGAAACCCATGAAATCAAGACAGATTTAATATTCTGGAGAGCAATAGTTATGGGCAGCTCACTATTGAAAAGTACTGATTTTCATGCAAAAATACTGATACTTAAAAGTTCTACAGACAGTTGTGTTTTTATAACTTTTAAATTATGTAAAGACTTTGTATTTTTGTTTATCTACACGTACATTTGAATACTAATATAACAGTATTACTATTAATAGTATCAATTCAAAACAAAAATCTCCCATTCCTAGACAGCAGCTGATAAACAAAAAAATACCCAGGTTTAATGCACCACTGTAGATACATGCATGCAGCACAATATCTTTTTTCTGTTAACTGGCTAAAGACAGTGCATACACAGCGTTTTTTGTTGTTTTTTTTTCGAAGGCAGCTTCCAAGAAAGCCTAGGAAGAAATAAGATAAGTTAGCAGTCAGTTTCAATGACGGTGCCTGGACGCTTACTGAAACACAAGAGTGGGGCTGGCCACCCCCGGAGAAATGGAGCCAGCCTGGTGAGCATGTCAGTGGCAGCCATCCCCTCTGGAGTGATGGTTGCCAGATACCCGCTATGCTAGCCCGCCACGCTAATCCACTATTTATGCTTTTGTGGAATTTTCTCGCAGATTCGCACATATTGCAACCAATTATTTCACTTTTGCACGTTTGGCTTTGAGATGGGCGCCTGGTAGATTTCAAGCGAGACCCTAATTAATGACAGTTAATGAGTTTTGAATGGCTGTGATAATGTGTGAAATCCAATCAGATAGTGAGATTTTGTATGGCAATAAAAGGCGGATTATAAAAAACAAACTAGAAAATGTTGTGTATTGTGTATTTTGGGTAAAAGATTGAATAAAGTATTGGCGGGTACTAGGAAAACTCGCCCACCTAACAGATGCTGTTCTGCCCTCTGATACATTGTCGAACAAGGATTTCAGCCTGGAATTGGAGATTTTTTTTTCTGTATAGAGCAATGCAAGAAGAAGTGGAAAAGATTTGTGTTTTCTCTCTTTATTTTTTATTTTTTAACCATCTTTTAAAGGTCTATCAGCTACGCACAACCGGAGCCAGAGATATCACGGGTCGCACAAGCAGTTATGAGGAAATGAAAAAAAAAAAAAAAAACACAATATAACTCTTGGTGGAATCGTAAATGATCTAAAGAGGCCATGGCGGAGTGAGATCGAAAACTGCGAAATAAAAAAATATATTGGGAGAATGGAATAAATGTTAAGGTTGCACAGGGAATTTCAAGAAGCAGGGGAAGAAGTAATGGTGGATGTTCGTTTTCGCTTTTCGCACATGATTGAGCATGGGGAAGATGGACAGGCGCAAAGTAACTGCCCGGTCACCTAATCTCCCCGAGTGGTCCCAGTCTACCTCTTCCATCTCCCCTCCTCACCTGATACCCCCCAGCCGAGACGAGTCGGGTTTCATGGAGGTGGAGTGCTTCACCATCTTGTACATGGTCACCACCAGGACGATGACATTGACCTGTCAGAAGAGAAAGAGAAAAAAAGGTGGGAGCGTTAACATGGAGCAGTACTTAGAGTAGCCATCGATATCCTGTCAAAAAAGGAGCACCGTGGCTTACCAGAAGTGTACCTTGGAATACGACTTAATCCATACAGGGAGATGGAGGATTGACAAGCCTTTTGGAATTCTACTTAAGTAATGCTGTTCTAAAGTATCAAGATTCTTCCTTAAAGGGACAGTGTGTAAGATTTTTTCCGTTAATTACTGAAATTGAAGATACCCATTCAAAAATACATTGTTTTCCAAGCCTTTTCACTTCCATCATGAAATCAAAGTATTCTTTTGGACTTAGATATAGTCACATAAAAGGGGGATCTTCCCCATGCAGAGGCAGCCATTTTGAATACGAGAGCCACAGAAGGACATTTGGGCTCCGCCTTCGCCTTCGGCAAGGCTCGTGGTTTTGGGTAAACAACACAAGCATGATGCTCCCGGATCAGACGTCGTAATGGATCTAACACGTGTTTTGGACTAAATTGTTTTACTGGATTTTTACTGGAAATTGAGAGCAAGTTTATGGTGAAATACAGAGTTTGACCTGTGCAAAGCATTCTACGGTAAGCTAACCTCGTTTTGTGCTTTTCTGTATAAAAGCCCCATGTGCTCGGGGAGTGATTGTTGTGCAGGGAACTGAATTGCATAGTCAAAAAGAGGAGACTGTAAGGTTTCATTTGATCTGTAGAGTGTCATGGTACAGGATCGGGAATGTGTGTTTTCATGAGAGAGAAAAAACGGGACCGCGTTTTATTTATACAGTAGCTGGAACACTCTGCCTGCTGCAGTCAGGGACAGCGCCACCTTTGGGTCTTTTAAAAAACAACTAAAGGGTTGGCTATTTAATAATCAAAGATGTGATCACTAAAAATCATTTTAATCTTTTAATCTTTTTAGACTAGTGTGAGAGTGAATGTGAGTGCATGAAGCTGAGTGTGTGTATGTAAGTTGTAGTGAGTGAGTGAATGAGCACTATCATAGGCACTTTAACTAAAAGCACCTTAGTATTAGAACTACCTCATGGCATTTTAAGTGATTGTACAGATTTGTTTTATGTCTTGTCCAACCATGTGTATAATGTTTGTTGTATTGTCTTAATCTAGACTGTGTTTTTATTATTGTCTGTCACTGCATGTTCTGCTCTTTTATTGTATCCTGTTTTACCCCTTCCAATGGGACTACGGATGGAAATTAGCTCCTAGCTAAATCCGGTGTATTTACGGCACTAGTCGTTCATTAATACATGCTGTCCCATTCAAATAAATAAATAAATAAAATAAAATAAATAAGTAGCGCCCGGGTGACCCTCGAGGTCTGCCGTAGCTAAAACAGAAAGTGCAATAGCACCATCCACCTATGCGCCACGAATCCTACACACTGGGGCTTTAAAGGGCCCATATTACACTATATTCTGATCCAAGTTATAATGTTGTTTCTTCATCAAAAACATACCTGTTGTGTTTTGTTTCATTCACACGTTTAACACACAAACCCTGCGTATTTAAACTGAGTTCTTCTCTTAAACTGAAAACACTCTATTCCGCCTTGTGATGTCATGTGGTAATACAGGAAGTCCTCAACTGTATTGTAATATTCCATACAACTTCGAGTTCAAGAAACATCAGAATAATTTCAACCTTGGAATTGCCTTGGCTCCTTAATGGTTCCCTAATACTGTAAATGAATCCTTCTTCAAAATCAACACTGTGCATGAGAAAGAGAGATAAGATGAGAAAGAGTAATTTTTCTCTCTCTGAACAGGCCATTCTGGGCGTTGTTGCTTGAATGCAAATGAGGAGGACAGAGATGGCCTATAGTAGAGGGTGGGGGCGTGGCCAAACTCTCCGCTCTCAGCTGATCCATTTCTGCATGAGAAGCGTTCCATTGAAAAATAAACAAATTTCCACAGAAAATAAAATTAAACCACTGCTGTTCAAAGGTCCAGAGGCTCAGATAAAGGACTTCCGAGCCTAGAAACACTCGGCCGTGCCTCCAGGCAAATAAAAAAACGCATTTCGCATTGCCTAGCGCATTCGCGGTCCAAACTCTCTGGGCGTGATTTACAGAGACGCTGAGTAGACACAGACAGGGGGTGGAGCTGCATTTTTCGAGCTGACGTCAATAAGGTGCCTTGTTGAGAATCGCCCGTTTCAGCTCTGTTTTTTTCTAACGCAGAAAAGGACCGCAAATGCTCAGTTTAGACATTTCGCAACTTTTAGCCATGGGGGGGCTAAACAGGGTAGGGGAGCTCACATTAACGTTCAAAAACCTCAGAAAGTGAAAATTTCATGCCATGGGACCTTTAAGTATCAAAATCGAGTACTTCTTCCACCACTGATTGTGTTGGTAACATTGTATTAAAAATAGGGCTGTCAGTATTAATTAGATTAATTAATTACACTGGAAATTAACGCGTTATAAAAATTAACGCAATTAATTATGAGTGGCAATTCAATGTGCATGCATTTTAAATTTGGTGTGCGATGAGCAAATCGCTGCCAGGGCCTTTGAACGGCAAGTTTAATTATAAAAAGAACGAAGACGAAGACTATTAACAAGAACGCGGTGATTTGGAGCTTTTGTCAAAAAGAATTTTCCGATCACCGAAGCTGCTCCAGCCTGACGGATCATTTGAACGATAAACACGTCCGGACAAGTTCCATTGTTACCGGTGATGGTGCGCACTTCACCAAACCACCAAACCACGGTCACAGAATTTGGGAAACAATTGAGCAAAGTGACCGCAGAAAAACTGACAAACTCAATCACAAAGTGGGTTCGCTCGCTCACAATCTCTCTCTCTCTCTCTCTCACACACTTGTAAAATGCGATTAATTAGATTAATTACAAATCCTGTAATTAATTAGATATTTGTTTTTAATCACCTGACAACACTAATTAAAAAGATGAATTCCTTATGATTTGTTTCCAACACTATTTCACTGTTTTGCAAGGACAGAGCTAAGCAGCATGGGGCACGGAGAGCACTGCAGACAACTTCATGGTTACGCAGGCTTGTGGGCGGAGCCTTTGACGAGTGACGAGGTACTGTACTAACCATAACCATGCTTAACCGTAATGAGAGTTCAATTAGGCCTTGTAAGAGACCACAAGATCACTCAAACATGCAAGAATGATTCAGAAAACCACTTCATACACGTTTTTGATGAATGACCAACATGGTAGAACACAATTTAAACTGTTGATGCTGATTCGGTGGTAATTACTTTATTGAGACATGTTTGAAATGGAAGAAGAGCTCATGGGTGCTATTGTAACTTTGAAGTTTGGTTGATTTTATTTATTTTTCCCTTTTTGTTCAAACTAGCAGCTCAGTCATGGCGATTGAATAAATAAAAACATCTGGGTGTACCGCACATTGAAGTGTTGTCATCTCAAATATAAACATAAATTTGATGTTGGCTCTTGAATATAGGGGTGACGGGGAGAGGGTGTTTATGGGAAACAATGTGAGCAAAATTAAAAACAGCTGCATCAGAAATACGAAATTCAAATCGCAATTTTTCACAATTGGTTTTCCCCTTCTCTGTCTGCCATGTCTGTTTGAGAGTTTTGAGTGAATGTGTTTAACATGGCCATGAGTGATGACATGGATAGGATGAGACAAAATGACTCGCTTATGTGTGTACGTTTGTGTGTATGTGTGTGTGTGCCCCCTCTTGTGTGCTCTCCATGGGGTTGTCCTCTGCTATATTCCACTGCCAAATACATCACAAAAAACACACAACGCAGCTCTTTTCAAGGTTTGCTCTATTTACGGCCTGTTCGGACACATTTACATGCCATTACCATATGCATCTGCATCTGCTCCTGTGTACATCCACGCACAGGTGTGGTGGGCTGGTGTGTGAGTTATCAGGAGGAAAACGACATGAAATATTCAAAAAAAATTGCACTCGAAGCAAAGGAATGAAATGAGAAGTTATTTATATCAATAGCTTTATAGCTACATAATATATATATATATATATATATATATATATAATTTTTTTTACATCATTAAAGGCTCTGTATGTGACTGACTTTGATTATATTCACTTAACTTATATTCATTTAATGTGCAGTGTAAAAGCAGCTACTTGAATGAATTCATGGTTCAACATCGAAATGAGAGAAGGGACTAAATGCCGGTAAATCAATGGCAATGATAAAATGGTGAGAGAAAACTGCAAGCCAAGTTACAGGTCACATCTGAGGAAAAACAAGCATGTTTTTTCAAGATGTATACAGTCCTATATATATTTTTGCAATAAAAACACTTTTAATAAATATAAACCATGCTATGGATCAATGTCTCCCCAACAGGTGTACACTTCGGAGATACTTGGAATGATTTCAGAAGATGAACATAAATGGTATTTTAACAGAAAATGTGTTAAGTATTTACATCTCCAAGTAGCTGAGGGGCCCTCAACAAGAAAAATTACATAGTCCATGTTGAACAAATCAATCAATCAATCAAACATTTATAAGGCGCTTTTCATACAAAATTGTAGCACAAAGCGCCTTACAGTGGTCAAGGATTAGAAGATTGACCTTTATTGATCTCGCACAGGAGAAGTTGTTTCTATATTTGACCCGGGGACCATCCCCATGATTTTGTTTTGTTATTTATGCTTTGGTCAGGCCCTAAGCTGGAGGATTTTACCTATGGCGCATGTCTAGGTTGGTGGGGGAAACCGGAGTACCCGGAGGAAACCCACCCAAACACGGGGAGAACATGCAGTCTCCACACAGAAAGGCCCGGGCAACCCGGACCTTCTTGCTGTGAAGCATGAGTGCAAACCGCTATAAACTTAAGTTTTAGAATTCATGATGATGATTCATTATTCCCAGTCTTCTTTTCCTCTACACTGCTCCACTGACACTATAGCACATGCACATATGCACTGCACAAGATGCAAATTCTTATTATTAAGGTTATAACTTATTTCAGTCCTGATTTAGTCTCTGTTAAATTCCACATTAGACACAGTTTTGACTATTGCCGTCTTCTCTCAGCATTTTGTCATTGCCTTTGATGTACATGCACAGTTTAGTTTTGGGTTTAGGCATAGGCTGTGTACATATACATGGACATGGCTAACCCACTAGCCATCGTGTTCCAAATAGGAATTATTTACCTCTCTGTAACTGCTGCAGTGTGCATCATCATTTTGATCTTAAAATGATCATATTAACCTGAACCTGGAGATTTTATTTCTCTATTTTGTCCATAAGTAAATTCCCATTCCTAATATGGACCTGGCTCCAAATCCTCTCCTACAACTAGTCCACTTTTTATACAGTCTATGGGTTTAAGGCATAGTTGGGCATAATATAAAATCATCACTGATTCACTAAGCAAAGCAAGGACTTCAGAACTGCAAACCCTGAACCCTGAAATATTTAATTGCTGTATATCTGGACCAAACCAAAGTCAAAGTCGATATTTTTTTATTATTTTTTACTGGAAATGATTTGAAGATTTCTCCATTTAGACCCTAAGTACATATTTACAACCCATTATCTTATGCTTGCTGCCTTCTTGCACACACCCGGGTGCACGTTTGGTTGGCCAGTGTGTGTTGGAGTGATTCATCCTTCGTAGCACATAAAATATTAAGGGGCTGTAGATGGAGATGTCCATGCGCTACGATTGGCTGGGGACGCCACAGCGAGGCTATGGACTGTGCTAATGGGGCGTCTACTGGCCCACCCACTCATTACGCCCCCGCTCTCCCCGCTTGCTGTCACCCTTGTTTTGAACTGACAGAGCAAATGACCTTCGCACTTGACTGCCATTCTGGGAGTATTCTTTCTCCGTTTCGAAAAGTACCTCCCAAACAACTTCCAACTTGCTCACCAATTCTGATTTCACAAGGATTTCATGGCTGAGTGGACGCCGATGTCCTTATGTCAGCCATAATGGGACCACTTTCCTTTCATGCAAATTGATCGTGAAAGTGAGAGGCTAAATGCACACGCACGAGAGGTAGAAAAACAAGAGAAAATCTATAATGTTTTCTCAGTCTAAAGATATACCTGTGCACGGACTTACCCCAATTATGACGGTTACGGGTCCAATGAAACTCCAGATGAAATGATTATCAACTCTCAGCCAGCATCTATAGATTGGGGAAAGAAAAAGGGAGATATATTTTAGTTCATTAATCATCTCATTGCCAAAACAAAGTTGTGTGTCATCGATCAAGGGCTAGTGGTACGGAACGTGCTACTGAAGAGCGATGGAGGCTCCTCTGACCACAGAAAAGCACAGCCTCGTGGGGGATTGGCCCATTGCCATGGGAAGCTCAAAGTTAGTGGTTATTGGCTGGATGACTTCACGGTCTGCAAATGTCTACAAATGTGGATGACCGTGGCTAGCTAAAGAATATATCATAGGGAGAATACAGGAAGGAGGAGTGAAGAGGCCCAGACCTTATTGTAGGAATGTTTAATGTGCCTAGATTTTAAAATCAGAAAGTCTTTGGAATTACAGTAACACCAAAAAGTAGATGTATTTGATATTACTCAGTAAAAAAATAAAATCTAGCCAAGATAAGATTACTTAAATTGAGGAAGATTTATCATGATTTGAGTACATTTCACTTGACAAGTAAAATTATCTATCAATGGAACAAGACTTTTGCCCATCTTGCTACATTTAAGATAAGAAAAACAATTATTTACACTAAAATAATAAACAAAACGTAATGTTGCTTGAATTAAGAAAACCACATTGGTAGATCATTTTACTTGAATCTACTCAAAGTAAAATGTTCTTACTATGAGTCTTTTTTTTTTTACTTAGATATTGCTTTTAACAGTGTAAAAATAAGACAATATATCATAGTAACCCTTTTTACAGTTTTCCTCACAGAGCATAGAATGGAATACAGATTGTAATTTGATTGTAACCCTGATTTTGGTTTCCTTGCATGTATTTTCCTTTATGCACATAGACAAAAAATTTATTTATGTTTATGTGTTTATTTTATCAATATTATATGAAATGTTTATAGAATATCACCTTTTCGTAGTGCAGTTTTAGTAAAAAGATATATTCCATCTTTCATTTGATCCTGATTTTGGTTTCCTTGGTGCATTTTCATTTACCTATTTAGTCTGAAAAATCGCATTTATGTTTCAATTTTACTGAAAATCTTGGCTCAATACTATGAAATACTAAATGAAATGGTTCTAAAATATCATATTTTCAAAGTTTAGTTCATTTGACCCTGATTCTAGTTTGTGCATTTTCATTTATACATTTACATTGAAAATAATTGCAATTATGTTTAAATTTTACTGAACATCCTGGGTCAATATTATTAAATATTAAATTAAATGGTTCTAAAATATCACATTTTTATGGTGCAGCCTGAGTAAGAAGCACAAAAAGCACATCAAAACAACACAGTATGGCATTAATGGAAACGGCAACATTGTCAATGATCAAAATAACAGAATTTAATTAACCAACTACTGTGGAAAAGCAAAAGAAGTTTTTGGTCTCATGCTAAAGCTAGCAGTGGTTTGCTGAATGACTTCACGCTACAAAAGTCTGACTATGCCTCCTGAAATAATATATCTCATGCCGTACCACCAAGGACCTAAAATTAAGCAATGACTCCAGCAATAAAATAACTTTGAAAAAAAAAAAAAAACCTCTAAAACCCCATAAACCAGGGGATTGCAGTGGTACAAATCATACAGCCTGGTGCTCGGAGTGCATAAACTTCCTTAAATGACAAGGCTAGCAATTATCCACATGCATAGAATAAAGAACCCAGCGGGCCAGAGGAGCGAGCTGCTGGAGTCATTAATGTTGCGGTTTTGCACACGGCACACTCTTCTTTTTACAGTGACATGGAGAGCATTTGTCCAGGGGCCGAGTCAGTCCACTTTTTCCGATATCATTACATACATACGCGCATGCATAGGGAGAACAGGGCTTGTCAGAAGATCAATAACCCAGCCTGAGTTGTAATATTGACACCAGCTTTGGTCAGGAGACTGGCTCTAAGATGACTTTTTAAAGATCTTAGCTCCCCTTTAAATCAAGACGAGACAGCCACAAGGAGAGTTGAAAGTGAAAGGGCCATCTTCAAAAGTAACCGAGAAGGTGTTTCATATCTAGAAGGCTTTTTATGAAATGACAAGTCATGCTTCAGTGTTAGATAGCTGGTGTCACACTGGTCACAGGCTATTCATTATTGTGGTCATTGATGTAGTTTTTTTTTTTTTTTTTTTTTTGACACTTGGTGGCAAAAAAAAAAAAAAAACACACATGGCAGCTCAACTTTTCAGTCTATAATGTTCAATGTAATCTACTACAAGATTTTTTTCCAACTTTCATCTATTAAAGACAAAGCAAAAGGACAAAGTAATTTCAGTACAGTATAAAACACTGATATATTCACTGCATACATAAATAACCTGACAATTTAAAGTGTCACGATGTAACATTTCAATAGAGGGACTGCCACCTGCTTGTCTAAAGAGATTTTATTGCTTTTCCTGGAGTGTTCAACAATATGGCCTTAAAGGAAAAGTAACGTTTTTTTTACAATCTGAGCCTTCTTTCGGCAATAAAACAAGTAGTTTTACTCACCCATTGCACTTTGGTGTCAATTGGAGCAGCATCGCAGAACTTGTGTTGTAGCTGTTCTGTTCTACCAATGATTCCGTATCCGTTAGCGTGAGTGCTCGGGGCACTGATTTGCGGTCTCCAAATAACACAAACTTTAGCACTTTTCAAATCACAGAAGATCGCTGTGTCAGGGTAGACTTTTAGTAGATTCCAAAATGGCCTGAAACCCGATATCGCAACAGAAAAGTAAAGTTCAGAGCGGTGTTAGCTTCTTTCGGACTAGCGGTGTTTACAAAACAGCTGTGTTCACGCATGCGCACTGTCCTCTCTGATGACGTCATCAAATTAAACTATAGCTGGATATCGGGTTTCAGGCCGTTTTGGAATCCACTAAAAGTCTACCCTGACACAGCGATCTTCTGTGATTTGAAAAGTGCTAAAGTTTGTGTTATTTGGACACCGCAAAGTAATGCCCCGAGCACTCACGCTAACAGATACGGGATCATTAGTAGAACAGAACGGCTCAACATAAGTTCTGCGATACTGCTCCAATTGACACCAAACTGCTATGGGTGAGTAAAACTACTTGTTTTATTGCCAAAAGAAGGCTCAGATTGTAAAAAAAAACAAACGTTAATTTTCCTTTAAATGTATCCATTTCCATTAAGACAAGTAGATGATACCACCAGACCACAATACAAGTCAACTCTGTGGAGAGGCTACCCAACTCACAGTAAGAATGTATTCTTTTCAAACTATTTTTAGCAACACATACACCAGTAATTCAATAAACGCAAGATCAATATGTTTAATACTGTGAACATTCCAGTGGTCCATCCAACAGAAGTTCCATATTGCAGCTTTAAATTTACCATGACTACATACAAAAAGTAATCAGACACGCAACAGCCCAGGATAATGTTGAAAATTGGAATTTCGCCCATAAATCACTGCAAATACTACTGGAAATGACAGTCGGATCTGGATGCTAATGTTCCATAATAAATCTGAATAAATACGTCTAATCCTTTCCACTGCCAAAAATCATAAAACTTAATTATTGCAGTTTGCCTCATAGAAATACATCGGATGAAGAGTTGATGATTGATCTGTGAAGTGGTACATTTTTCAAACATGCCACAAATGCACTTCTAGCCTGGACTTAAAGGGGCCATTTTCTGATCTATGTGATAATGTTTCCCTACCAAAAACATACCTGGACTTGTGTTTTGCTTCATTCACACATGTTTAACACACAAATCCTGCATATTTAGGCTATGCTCGTCTCTCAAACAGAAAACGGAATGTTCCACTTTGTGATGTCATGTGGTAATACAGGAATTGCTCCACTGTGTTTTTAAACTGCACCTTCACTAGAATCATTTGTATAATTTCAGTTGTGGAATTTCCAATCTATTAAACAACAGGTAAAAGGGAGTTGTGAACTTGAAAACTACCACTTCATGACATCACAAGGTGGAACAGAGCATTTGGAGCTTTGGAGATGTAAAAAGACTAATGATAAAGGGTCACTCAGACATGCGTGGGTGAGACAAAACACAACTCCAGGTATGTTTTTGATGACATTCTATCATGGATTAAAGCTCATAAAGAGTTTTTGCATAAAATAGGACCTTTAAAATGCATGACAGGTTAGACTACTAATTTCTGCTAACAGTTAACATCATTATATTTAAGAGTTTACCAACATCTTTATCACTTCCTGGTTGAACACGGGTAGCAGATGTGCCGTGATTATGTAGAGGTAACTCCACTGTTTCCTAGCAACCATAGTGTTAACAAGGCCCAAAACATGTCTAGTTTTGATTAGACTAAAACAAATAATAGGTAGAGGTATTCCATTTTAGAAAACACTGTATCACCTGTGTATTTGGACTTCTTAAGTTTTTCCACAAACTGACTCTTGTGTAACTAGTGTAAAACTATGGTAAATATTGACAATAAATACTATGCCACCAATAAAACCTGGGCTTATGGCATCTGTGGCCAGCCATAAGCTGTGGGGTGTTTTATGTCTCGTCTAAAGATCCACTTTTATTCTCTAGCTTTTAAAAACTCATGTGGTCCTCTATGCTTGTTATTTAATTTTTAATTAAATGTTTATTTAATGTCTATTATTTACTTATTGCTATTTTATGGGTTTGCTTTTATTTGACTTTACTGGTTTTAGTGTTTTCGGAGGCAAGGCAAGGTTATATTGAGCACTTACACCTTCTGTTGTATACCATCAGCTGTTTTTACTGTTATTTTTACACACGCAGCACTTCGGAAAGTGTTTTGCTTATAAAATGTGCTATATAAATAAAGTGGATTTGAATAAAGTAATTTATAAAAATGTGAAAACCTGTCATATGGATTTTACTAAGTCCATCATATGTTCTCTATT
The DNA here is from genome assembly GCA_036785185.1 of Paratrypauchen microcephalus. Taxonomy (NCBI): domain Eukaryota; kingdom Metazoa; phylum Chordata; class Actinopteri; order Gobiiformes; family Gobiidae; genus Paratrypauchen; species Paratrypauchen microcephalus. Next base: position 2,637,071 of record JAVJIX010000021.1, on the reverse strand, counting down.
TGCAGCTGCTCATTAACATGACTGTAACTGTAGAGACTGCTCTGTCTGAAGATCTGTTACTCAAATTAAACTACAAGGATGGGATGAAAGTGGAGTGTGTGTGAGTGTTGGAGGTGGTCGGATGGGCTGATGGCGCAGATTGGCAGCCTCGCTTTCCGTCAGTCTGCCCCAGGGCAGCTGTGGCTACAGAAAGTAGCTTACCACCACTAAGTGTGGAGTGAATGAACAATGAACTGTAAAGCGCTTTGGGTGTCATGAAAGGCGCTATATAAATGCAATTAATTATTATTACAACAGGTGAGCTGATTTGTGCTCATAAACAAGTCCCTCTTGAATAACATTATGGTCCCAAGCTAGTTAGTATTAGCCAAAATTTTTTTTGTTAGTCACTCTCACCTTTTTTGTTTGAAAATCAAACACCTAAGCAGGACCATGAATACTGATCACAGGCTCCTGAAATTGTGCTGTTTAAATCCATTTTGTATTTTTTTCTTGAGTTTTCAGACTTTTTTGTGTGTGCATTGTGTGACCATGGTTACTGCTGAACATTCTGTCATAGGCATACAGGTAGCACACCCTTCAGCAAAGTTTCAATACCTCATATCTATCCTCAAACCACCTCTACACTTACGCTCGGTCTGTGCCATAGCTCCGGTAGTCGATGGCCGCGGAGATGCCCACCACGGCAGCTGGGAAGAGGTAACCGGAGATGTAGTAGTACTTTCTTCTGGAGAATTCACTCTCAAATACTTCCACCAGCATGAGGTACAGCTGCACGCCCTCTAGGCACATCCAGGCAAAGGCAGCCAGGAAGCAAAAGTGGAGGAGCCCGGCGATGATGGAGCACACCAGCTGACAGGAAGAAACACACACAAAGGTAAGAGCCGCTTTCAAATCAAAAGCTCGCGAATGGGGCGCTTTTTGGCAAATTCCACTTATTACTTCCAAAGAGACCTGGTATTGATGATCTTAATGTGTCTGGTGAAAGGGCAAAACCGCAGCTGCCATACGTTTTGTGTTGTACTAGAAATGAGACTGCAAAGTTTGATAGAAAGACAGAAATAATTTGGTATGTTTGTGGAGATTATTAATAAGCAAAAAAAAAAAATGAACATTCAGAATGAAACTATGATTCAGACTGAAAGCAATGTTCTTTTGAATGGAGGGATTCAGAATTCAGGATTTCAGAATCAAATTTTTGTATTGATGGAAAAATAGGAGGTGATTCGCCTTTTTGCTGTTGACTTCACCGAGTCTCTGTTTGTACATTGTAAAATCAATAGAAATATTTTAACTAAGATTATTAGGTAGCATTCATTTGACATCACAACTTTACACAATTCCTGGGTTGCAGTTAATATTGTTATAATTAATGGGCCTGTAAATCAACCCAAAGACGTCACAGTTTTTAATCTGAAAGGACTTAAAACCATGAGATTAAAGAGGGGTATTTTACTTCTATGGGGATTAACTGCTAACACACAACATATTTAGATCCCAGTGTTACCTTTTATGGTTTTGAAAATGCTATATTAGCCAAAAAAAACGACATATTAACATGTTAAATAGGGTTCAGTTTCATTTTTGACCATCCTGATTCATGTTGTAATGGTGTTTTCACATCAAATACATACCTGGAGTTGTGTTTTGTTTCATTCACACATTTAACACACAAACCCTGCATGTTTAGGTTGAGTTCTTCTCTCAAACAGAAAACAGCTTGTGGTAATACAGGAAGTGCTCCACTGTGTTTTCAATCTCTCATTTGGATAATTTGAGACCTGGAATTTCCAATCTCTGAACTAAAGGTCAAATGTAGCTCTTAACTTGAAAACTACAGCTTCACGGCATCACAAGATGAAAGACGAGATGTTCAGCTTTGGAGATGTAAACAGACTATTTAAAAAAAGGATTAGTCAAACATGTATAAATAAAACAAACTCCAAGTATGTTTTTTAGGAGGCAAATGCATTTTAACATGGGTTAAAGCTCACAAGAGTCAGTTTTGCGTAATATAGGACCATTAAAGGAAAAGTAAAGTTTTTTACAATTTGAGCCTTATTTCGGTAATAAAACAAGTTGTTTTACTCACCCATAGCACTTTGGTGTCATATGGAGCACTTCCAGAGATGTTTTAGATTTGCAGTTAGCCTAGCGTGACTTCTAGCCATAGCTCAGGGCATATAATATATTCCCCGAGCATGTAATATGCCCCGTGCGGGCTCCAAATAACACAAACTTTAGCACTTTTCAAATCATAGAAGCCCGATGTCTTAGTCTACGATTTCGTTTGAAGCAAAAGTGGCCTGTAATCCGAGATTTATCCATAGTTTACATCTTTGCGTTTCATGTTTGGGTCCCGGGAGCTGAGAGCACAGTCCGCACATGCGCACTGGCGTCCTCATCTACTCGAAACTATGGCTAAATCTCGGATTACAGGCCACTTTTGACCACACGAAATCGTAGGCTAAGACATCGGGCTTCTATGATTTGAAAAGTGCTAAAGTTTGTGTTATTTGGAGACCGCAAATACTGTAAGTGCCCCGAGAACTCACATGATGGAGATCGCAAATCTAAAACATCTCCGGAAGTGCTCCATATGACACCAAAGTGCTATGGGTGAGTAAAACAACTTGTTTTATTACCGAAATAAGGCTCAGATTGTAAAAAACGTTACTTTTCCTTTAACTCCACGGTACCTTTGGCTCGGTCATGTTGATTCCGACGAGAAAGACGAGCTCTCCAATAAACAGGTTGAGGCAGAGGTTTTTGTGGATGGTGTTGCGGTCACTCTGTAAACCTCTGAAGAAACAGAAGGTGAAGAGGCTGATGGCCAGACAAACCAGGGACACGGCAATGCCCATACGCGTGATCACCGTCAAGAGCAGTTCATGGACACTACCGTCGGCCTGGAGGAGAAGACACATGCACAAAAGGTGGAGTGAGAGGATGGCTGGCGTTAAAAAGCACGTTGCTATGGAGATTACATTTCAAGGCCCCGGTTTTCTCTCCTTTAAGATGGAATAAGTGATTTGTGAGCCTTTTCTTGTCACATATGTAAATGAAGGGAATGTATGGATGCATTAAATTAGCACAATGTTCAACAGTAGAGCTGTGGTGGGACTTAATAATTGATAGTGTTATGATGAATATTACTGCTGTATAACATTCTGTTGCATCATTACATTCAATATTCTTGCCATTTCTTCAAGGTCAACCTGTTTTTCTTCAGTTGTATGGCATCTTGTGAGACCGGGGGAGTTTTTTCCTTTCAATCTTGTGGGTTCAGTATCATTATTGACATCCTCCGTATGAAAGCATATGCTCTAAGTTTAAGTGAATACCTAGGGTGACATCAGGAAGGGCATCTGGTGTAGTCCAGTCAAATGTATGCATTACGGACTTATGGGAATTTTTGTATGTGTTCAAAGTTTTTGTATTTTTTTGTTTGACTTTTTATAGGGTCTTCACATAAAAGGGTACTATGTGATTTTCTTTTGGTGGGAGATTTGTTTGCTACTTGCTTGTCTCAATAGAGATGTTATTGCCTGAAATGTTCCACAGCATGGCATTAAACCTCTCTTTTTCATTCAACTACAAATCTTTCTCTTGAAAAAAGTATCTTCATCCTTACTGTGAGAAGGGTTGCCTCTCCACAGATCTGACCTGTAACTTGGCCTCTTGGCATCACCTGCTTGTCTCCATGAAATAGTTTAATGCCATACTCTGAAACATTTAAAGGAAAAGTTACATTTTTTTTTACAATCGGAGCCTTCTTTCGGCAATAAAACAAGTAGTTTTACTCACCCATAGCAGTTTGGTGTCAATTGGAGCAGTAGGGTTAGGGTTAGGGTTAGGGTTCGGGTTAGGGTTAGGGTTCGCAGAACTTATGTTGAGCCGTTCTGTTCTACTAATGATCCCGTATCTGTTAGCATGAGTGCTCGGGGCACTGATTTGCGGTGTCCAAATAACACAAACTTTAGCACTTTTCAAATCACAGAAGATCGCTGTGTCAGGGTAGACTTTTAGTGGATTCCAAAACGGCCTGAAACCCGATATCCAGCTATAGTTTAATTTGATGACGTCATCAGAGAGGACAGTGCGCATGCGTGAACTCAGCTGTTTTGTAAACACCGCTAGTCCGAAAGAAGCTAACACCGCTCTGAACTTTACTTTTCTGTTGCGATATCGGGTTTCAGGCCGTTTTGGAATCTACTAAAAGTCTACGCTGACACAGCGATCTTCTGTGATTTGAAAAGTGCTAAAGTTTGTGTTATTTGGACACTGCAAAGTAATGCCCCGAGCACTCACGCTAACGGATACGGGATCATTAGTAGAACAGAACGGCTACAACATAACTTCTACGAAACTGCTCCAATTGACACCAAAGTGCTATGGGTGAATAAAACTACTTGTTTTATTGCCGAAAGAAGGCTCAGATTGTAAAAAAGACGTTACTTTTCCTTTAAGGCGAACCAATAACCTGAGATAGGAAGACAAGCAAGTGGCAGACCCTCTATCAGAAAAGTTACGCAGTGCACCTTTAACCACAATTTCATACATTCTCCCTCAGGCTTTTCAATATCTTTTTCAATCACTGTTTAATAATGTCTTTCTATACATTTAAAATTTTATTCACCTTGTATTTTACTCCAAACATTGAACAAAGCAAATCAAACTCCTGTTGGGAAAAACTGCACAATATTTCACTCATTTAGTCCCAGTCGTTTAATTTCTTAACAACCAATTTTACGCTATTCATTTTCCAATCCACATCTTTCACTTCAGCACCACTCCTGAAGCTAAGATAAAAACAAGTATGCTTTTATTTGGTCCACCACTCGCCTCCTCTACCTTTAAGTACCACTTGTGCCGAAAGCCCCAGCGGCCTTCCACTCCATAAAGAACAGACGATTTAAAGGGATGAAAAATGACCGCAAACATCTGCCACCTTTTGATGTCCTCTCCGCATGTACATTCCCCTTTAATGTCTGAGTCAAATGCTACCGTTTCTCAAGAGTTCTGAGGTTTTTTTCATTTTAAGTAAAAAGTCTTTTTTTTCCCCAAGGACAGAGTGGGCTCAAAAGAAAGTAAAACAATTTTGCTTGTGATATTTGTAATTTTATTGAGGTGTGAGCTTTGAGAAAGGGATCGAAAAAAGGGCATAGACTCAAGATTGAGGTTATTAGCATTAGAGGCCAGGAGTTGCTTTTGAGGTGATTTGTTGGGGAACTGGTTCAGCTAGCCTTCAGGGGGTCTGCTTTCGGAGCTTGTGGTTTTAAGCTTGAGGTTAAGACAAATGACACAGGAGCTAGGAGTTCACCAGTCGCGACATATTATTAAATGAACCGCGCACTTACCCAGGATGCTTTGCTACACATGCTATTTATCATGTAATTGGATTGTAATTGCATTTCACGACCAAACGGATCCCCACGCCACTTCAAGAGGACTGCAAATATAAGTTTAAGCTGGGGGTTATGGCATCGTCTTCCCCCATGTATGATTCCCAGGCATGGACATATGAGCGAAAAAGAATTAGCCATGGACCACAGGTGAAACATAATTACTTGGGATAATAGTATGCCGTATTCCTCTCTGATCCACTATCTTGTTCTTTTAAAGTGACAGCACCTATTTTCGGTCCCCCGCCTCCCCCCCCGTCTGCCGCCAACAATCTAATTATCTTGACTGAAATGCCATTCTTGGGGTGCGCGTGAAAATCTATCATCAACGGAAGAGCAACCTCGGCTGGAATGTAACAAAGCAGAAGGGCCAGTTACCGCTAAGGATGTCCTGAAGTGCTGCAAGTGTCACAATATCTTTATTTTATCATTTTTGGTGTATTTGTACCGCCTTCTCAACAATCTATATTACTACACTACCTTATAGCAAAAAGAGTCCAGTCCAGAGAACGCTCTGTGTTGTCTGCATGTAATTGAACAGCATTTTATCCTCCAGGAGAACTTAGGAGGTGCAATGTTGGCATTCTAGTTGGGGATAGCTTTACTGTGATAGCAAAATGACATTCTGGCCTCTGAAAATTATGAAAAGTGATGAATAATTAGGATGATTGGAATTCGTTAGGAAGTTTCAAATCAACTAGTTTGTTTTTTCAAATTTTTAACACTAAATTGGTCTGATCCAGCCATTATTGTACCGTTTTAATGATACGTATACACCTACTAAAGATCAGATAAAGTCAATTTCAAGAGTTTGTTATTTTAAAACTCGTAGAACTACAGTCACATCTATTAACTAATATATTCCACTCAAAGACTGGACATACAAATGGACATAGCTAGTGACCCCTCTCTCTGTAACTGCTACTGTGAGCCTTGTCATTTTGGTCTTTAAATGTTCTTCTTTATAGCGTCTATGATTCCAAGCCCATTCTGTCCTTGTAATGAATCTGTGGGGTTTTACTTTTAAAAATCTAAATCATTCAACTTCACTTGTCAATTTTAATGTCTTATTCTATAAAGCACTTTGAATTACTTTGCATATGAATCATGCTATTCAAAACTTGCATTGCCTTCACTTACTCGACTGGACTCGCTTATCTGAGACAGACTGTTGAGATTAAAATGTGTGGGTTTTGAAAGCAGCACCACTCACCACGTTCCCTCTGTGAGCCATGAGGATGGCGAAGTTGGTCAGGTGGTTACAGGAGCAGGTGGTGTGGCTTTTGTTGGTGTCCAGCAGTTTGCAGCCCTGTGTGGACCAGTATCCCATCATGCTTCTCTCTGAGTAGTTCCAAAAGGAGCAGTTGGGATTGTAGTAGTGCTCCTTCTGCAAAAGAGAAAAATGCCAAGTTATTAAATTTAAATGAGTGCTGCATTAAACATGAATGTATATAAACAGACATTTTATAATTTATACTGTCATGTATATGAAAACATGGGAATGCCAGGTCTAGTTCTGTTTTTTAATAGTTTATCACTGACTATCAAATGTTTACGAATACATGTATATGGAATAGTGTGAAAATGTGATAAAAGCCATCAAACTGAAGAAAAAAACAAAGATTAATCTGACAAAGGACCTCAGGGAAAAAGCTCTCACGCTGTACTTAAAAGGCATTCTGTGTTTTGACATACTTTCATTAATTACCGACAGTGAAAAGGTATGTACAATACAATAAGGTTACTGACAATGTCATTTTTTATTTTCGTAGCTTAATACACTACATAAACTTTGGTTGCAGAGGGATTGTCATCTATAAAAAAAATAAAAAAATAAAAAAATCACACAAGGATTTGAGTTTTATTTGAAACCTAAACGATTATGTACTGCTATGGAATGAATAACGGCCTTTGTTATATCGAAAATCAGATAATAATCAATACTAAAACTACAGTAGTACTGTAACTAGATACTCATTTGAGCAAGTATCAATAATAAAAGTAGTCACATGCACAGGACAGAAATGAACCTTTCCTGAATTGCTTGACCTTGAGCTACAGACAGAACCACATAGATTAGTATACGCACATGGACCACTATGGAACATACCTAGACAAGTGAGGGATTATACAGATATAACGCCACATGGTAATATGAAAGAAAATACTATTATTTAATGTTAAAAATGTACTAAGTATTGTTCCTTAGTATCGATATGATGAAAATTATTTTAAGCTTTAAAAAAACATTGTCAAAACTGACCTTATACTCTTCTGTGAAGAAAACTGGACATTTGTGAAAGTTTGCCTTTATTAATCATGCTGTCACTAAAGGATATTTGTGTACAACAGAATTTTAATATCAACACTACAGACTATAAATTTTGTATTCTGAGTGCATATTTTTGGCACATATATTTACTTCATACTACCTATCCTAAAGCCATAGCAGTACATTCATATTTCATCTAAAAACCCTATAATATTTTCCGTCAAACAGCCTTCTCTAAAGCAGTATAGCACAGAGCACTCAACTGAAGGTTGCGCTGACATTTCCATGCATGTGTACATTATTCGAAGGGAGAAGGGAGGGGGGGTCTCATGGGGGGGGGGGGCGGCTTACATCCAGGTGCTCCAGCGTAAAGATCACTGGGTCGGCGGTGAACACGCGGCTGGACTCCTTGGTGATGGAGGCGGACAGAATGTGGGAGTTGACGGTGAGCGAGAGGTTGCGTCTGCTCGGATCGCCCAGTCCTCGGAGCGTGGCGTTCTCCGTGCTCAGGAACTGCCCCAGGTGTTTGTACAGCACAAAGACAAGCTTAGCAACACCTGTGAAAGACCCAGAAACAACAGATTCATTATCATCGGCTAAAGTTACACAGGAAATGTTAATTTAATATAAAGCAGGTGGTGCTAAAGAAGTAGTTTAAAGGGCCCATACTCCTCCATTTTCCTTGTCAAAAACACACCTGCAGTTGTATTTTGTTTCATTCACACTTGTTTGACACACAAATCTTGCATACATATTTTTGCATAGTTAATCTCTCAAGAATGCATTCTGTTCCACCTTGTGGTGTCATGTGGTAATACAGGAAGAGATTCACTGTGTTTTTAAAGATCCCATGACATGGTACTTCTTGATGCTTTTATATGGCTCCTTAATGCTTCCCTAATACTGTAAATGAATCCTTCTTCAAATGCGTGAAAATTGAACTTCTCCTTTGATCATCCTTCTTCAAAATCAACACTCAGTGCATGAGAAACAGAGATAAGATGAGAAAGAGTCATAAATATCTCTCTCAAACTCTTTATTCTGGGCGTTGTTGCTTGAATGCAAATGAGGAGAAAAGAGATGGCCAATAGTAGAGGGTGGGGGCGTGGCCAAACTCTCCGCTCAGAGCTCAGAGCCCACAGCTGATCCATTTCCTTGTTTTTGCACGGAAGAGAGATTTGAAGCGTTCCATTGAAAAATAAACACATTTCCACATAAAATGAAATTAAACCACTGCTGTTCAAAGGTCCAGAGGCTCAGATAAAGGACTTCCGAGCCTAGAAACACTTGGACGTGCCTCCAGGCAAATAAAAAAACGCATTTCGCATTGCCTAGCGCATTCGCAGTCCAAACTCTCTGGGCGTGATTTACAGAGACGCTGAGTACAGACAGACGGGGGTGGAAGTGCATTTGCATTTCTTTTTTCGATCTGACGTCAATAAGGTGCCTTGTTCAAAATCGCCCGTTTGAGCTCCGATTTTTTGTAACGCAGAAAAGGATCGCAAATGCTCAGTTTAGACATTTCGCAACTTTTAACCATGGGGGGGCTAAACAGGGTAGGGGAGCTCACATTAACGTTCAAAAACCTCAGAAAGTGAAAATTTCATGCCATGGGACCTTTAAAGGGTCACTTATGCGTGAATGATACAAAGCCCAACTCCAGATATGTTTTTGATGAGATAACAACATTATAACATGATATAAAGCTCACAAGAGTTAGTTTTGTGTAATATAGGACCTTTAGTGTATGCATTTTAACATGGATGTCACATAACAAAATTCAGTTGACCTTATAATAACACTGTTATTTTTATACCTGGATAAGTGAAATGAACTTGAACATAGAATCATACTGTATGTTACCAATAGCCATTTCCTTTATTAGCAAAATGTATTCAAATCTTCTCAAACCTCCATATTAAATGTAATTCTGTTATTGAAATAATGCTAAATGTTGTCAAATTATAACTTAAATGAATATGAATTTAAATAAATTTCCTTACGTCTTCAGTCAATTTTTTGCAGATAGTTTTTAATTGAAGCACCATAATCTCTAGTTTAAATGCAGATGAAAATTTGTTTGCAAAAGCTCATCTTGAACGCCATCTTAATAAGTACATTTAAGTCAGAGTGAAGCAGATAAACAAGTAAAAAAATTATAAATTACAATGCTTCTAAAAGCACAGAATATTAGCCACAATGGTTGAACCAGTGGCACAGTCAAAAGATGAATTTTAAGAAACATCTGAACATTTATAATATCTTGTCAGCACCCCCTGTGAGCAAAATCCAACTTTTCTTTTTGTAGCATTAGTGTCCCTTGTTATCCAATTAGCTCGATATACTGTCCAATAAAAAGAGCCATACTCCATAACAGACGGTGGTTTTACATCATTAGCGTCAATAACAATACCTAAAGGTAAAGAGGAGCTGAATCATCTTTATCTGCTGCTGTGATTTTGGGCTGTGCAAAAATACATGGAAAAGAATCAGGTTTAAGTTGTGAAGGAGTTTTAGTTTTAACCTCAATCGAATCGAAATCGCAGTTTGAACGGATGCAGTGGATACAAATCACATTGGCTGCATCACAATTTCCTCTACAACAAAATATTCTGTTTTATTCTGCATAAAAACGGCTAAGTCTGTAGCACCGATACCGAGATTGGTATCAAATATTGGCTCCAATACTAAAAAATCTGCTTCCAAAGAGCAGACATATAAATCAATGTAATAACACAGTTGGAACAGTTTACACAAAACTGTTCTGTAGTGACCTCCTGTGGACCCACCACCTGCGGGAGGATTCATGGGGGCTGGTGCATTGTGTTCTGGGCAGCAGATCACTGCTTGGACTGCTGCCCCCGTGACCCAGAAAATGGAAAAAGCGGAAGAAGATGAATGAATGAATGTTCTGTAGTGACTTAAGAAATAAAATATAGCTACAGAACATATGGATCAGTTTATTTCTTATTGCATTTAGTTTTAAGGAAATAAAAGCTGTTTTCAATCTCTGGTATCAGTTGATAGTATTGGAATTGGTATCAGAACGTGTCCTGAAATGTGATTGATGTGACTGTGAATCAATTCTTGGTGGTGAACCTTTCAAGAGGATCCTATTATTAAAAAAAATAATCTCAAAAATAAAGGCAAGCCAAAATGTGCAGTTCTTACCATTTTTGCTGTTGGCTTTGACCGTGTTGGAGGAGAGTTGGAGGAAGCTGCCGCCTTTACTGCTCTGTGGAAACCTGAAGTCCTGCACCTGGCCGTCTGTGCTGATCACGTACACGTCCAGCACTACGGAGAGAGACATGTACAAAATGCTATGTTAAAATGTCATGTTATGCTCGCTAAATCATATCATTGTGAACCATGCTACCAGTGCTGCTTGTACCTTGAATTCAGGGGAAATGTGTACACGTTTAGAAAATAATTACTGCCCCATAAAACACAAACATCACTTATCGCTGCAGACAGACTAATAATAAAGGATTACTCAAACATGTGAATGAAAGAAAACAATACCAGGTGTGTTTTTAAGGAAGTAACAGCATTATAACATGGCTTAAACCTCACAATAATCATTTTTGCGTAATATAGAACCTTTAATCTTGTTTCTTTGTTATGGTATTATGTGTGGGTTTTGCTGTTGTCTCAAAAGCTTTGTCCAACTGTGGTTATTTTTAAAAGAGCTACACAAATAAATCTGACTTGACATAGGCAGGGTGATTTATGCCTCTTGCCCAAAGATCACAAACGGAGCGGCAACTGATCCAGGAGCCTTTGTCTACATGGATAAACATTTGAATCACATCTCAATAATCCTGTTTGCTAAATAAATACACTTCTCAACTGTATATAAACTGTAATAAAATAAAATAAAGAGTAAGTCCATAGACCTTCTTTGACTCATTCTGATTACTACAGCTTTTCACAGATGGCCAGAATACATAGACTGTGTCTGAATGTCCACCCTAGTCCCTAACCCCTCATTCACTACACTCTTTAACCGAAATATACTGATATTGTATCGTCAAAATGTTCATAATAATACCGTGGACCATCACAATATATCAAATTAAGTTTCTTTGCTTGAAATCATTGTTATGGTGCAAAAACAGAGAGAACTACATATACCATGATCCTTTGCTCTGTTTCAGTCCAATCCGCATGATGAAATAACAGTTATTAAGCACTTTTAAATATTAATTACTTGGATTGTGACATAAAAGAAGCTTATTCACAATTGTGTTAACTTCCACAAAATATCGTAATAAATATCATGCTGTGAGATGCATATCGTGGAAATATTCTATCAAGAGATTGGGATATTGTTACATCCCGGTCACACCGGCTGGTTAGCTCAAGTGGTAAGTCATGGACTTTACCCCTGGGGGTTGTGGGTTCAAATCCCCCCCGGGCAATGAGCTAACCAGTGTGGGTCCTTGGGCAAGACCCTTCACGGTACTGCCCCCCGGGCGCCGAAAAAGTTGGCTGCTCACTGCTCCTGAAAAGGATGGGTCAAATGCAGAAGTCAAATTTCTCCCGTGTGTCACTGTGTGTCATTGTGTGTGAGACAATAAAGGCTTAAGCCGAAGATTATTATATATGTATTATTATTCAGAGAGATTCACTACTTTGGGGTCACATGACTCTGGTGTCTGGATGAAAAAAGTCAACTAAAACTTGATTCCTGTCAAAAATAGTGATAAAATCTGACGGGCACACAAATATTTAAAGATCCCACGACATGGTACTTCTTGATGCTTTTATATGGCGCCTTAATGGTTCCCTAATACTGTAAATGAATCCTTCAAAAATCAAGCCTTAGTGCATGAGATAGCCTCAGGAACACAGTCAAAGTCATAAATATCTCTCTCAAACACTTTATTATGGGCTTAACAGGGTTTCACTTTCAGAAAGTGAAAATTTCATGCCATGGGACCTTTAATAACTATACAAGTTTTTGTCACACTGGAAGTCACACCAACAGACTGATTATTTCATTTTTAGAGATGTGGAAATTATCACTATTTTACCAGCTCAAGATATCAGGAGAGTCTTGGATTTTATTCATGTTGTGTCCAGTTAAAGGTGCACTATGTAACTTTTTGGTTGGGGGTCCCTCACCTGCTTGTTTCTATGGATACGTCATTGCTCTGCCTGGAATGTTCCATAGTATGACATTAAGCAGCTCTACCTTACATTTATTGAATTACAGGTGGTTTTACAGCTCAAAAATACCTAGAAAAACAGGCATTCTGACTGCGAGCGGGGTCACCTCTTGGTCTAGTTTGGCCTTCATGATGATAGAAAGGTTTAATGCCATACTGTGAAGCATTCCAGACAAAGCAATCTCCATCCAGTCTCCATGATGAAAAGCATTTGACAGATGCTCCACTAGGAAAGTTACACAATCCACCTTTAAATACCTGTCCCTGAATGCCGTAGTTTTTCCAGACTCTCGCAAAGCATTGTGGTCTATATTGACCAGTCTCATGATCACTGATGCGCACTACTTTTCAAGGTGCATTGTGGGAAATTTTGAGTGCACTACTTTTTGACCAACGGGACATTCGGACACCCCTAAAAATAGCGCGACTATTTAGTGCACTAAATAGTCCGTTATCATCACGCACTAATAGTCATATTGATCATTAGGTGTTTCAGTGTGTTTTCTGTTAGAGGTAAAGGCAACTGTCACTTTAACCAAGCTTTCTCTCTAAATGCAAAAGAGCTGAATTGAATTTAATAGGAAATCCTGCCAACAGGAATTAATTAATTGAATGTGTTTCCTGTGTGCTATTGAGCAAGATTTCAACAGGAACAAAGCACTGCATATTGTAATACGTTTCAATCTTATTACTTAGCAGGGAGCAGTAAAGTTAAGAGTTAAAAATATTATACCAGTAACAAAACCCAACACCCCACTGAGCTATCATTTGCAAGAATGTGTCTGTAAGCTGGTCTGGTATCGTAAAAGCCTCGGAGCAAGTGACAAGGGGGAAAATAAAATAAATAAAAAAACTACAACTACCAACAAGAACAAGATTGCAAGGAAAGGATAGAGGACAGTAGAAGAAGATGAAGAAGATAGGAAACGTGCGTGCAGCTATTGCAGCGAGAATGTCAAATATTCATAGGATCAAAAATCTCATTGAGCTTTTCACTTTGCGCTTCTCCCCATAGATTCAGATAAGTGGGCCTAGACGGAGCAAATCTCTCAAAAATCCTTCCAAATTCCACCAGCCCCTCTCCTGCGGGCCTGCCAGCTGCCGGGTGGTGCTCCCTTTGATGTGTGATACTGTATTACTGAGAGGTCAAGAGAACATTCATTCTCCACACACCAACACATGCCGTCACTGCTACCTCATCAAGATGGCTTCTGACAGTTTGAAAAGACGAAATGGTCCAGACAACGATGAAAAGTAACAAAGGAAATATGGGTGCATTTATATTAATGTTTTACAGGGTCTAATAATGTTTCTTTTGCGAGATATTTAGTTGGGTAATAATTGCTATTCTGGTCAGCTAATATTCTTTCCTTTTTGTTCGTTGATGGCTGAGGTTAAAGAGCCCGTTTTACGCTATTTTCAGCTCTGGAATTACCAATCTTTTTTGAACTAAAGGTAAAATGTTGACATGTTGTTAACATGCAACTACAGCTTCAAGATGGAACTGTGCATTTTGAGCTTTGGAGACGTACACAGAATAATATGTATATTAATAAACCAGGGATTACAGAGCTTAAACATGTGTGAATGTAACAAAACACAACTCCAAGTATGTTTCTGGGGAGGTAACAACATTCAACAATAGCTAAAAGCTCATTTAGGGATATAGGACCTTTAAACAGTTGCCTGACACTTTTATCAGATGTATGAATTTTTGGGAATGTGACCAGCTCTTTTTGGATGACTAAACAAGTGCACAGTCTCCTTACACGCTCCAAATCCCAAATCTAACAGCTTTTACAAGCTGCTTCTTCCATGTTTACAACAGATAAAATTGTAGATTTTTAAATGCATTGTGCAGTGGTCTGATTTTGAGAGATATATTATAATGTGGATGGTAACAACATTCTCTTCTAAAAGAAAATAAATGTGGTATCCCAGCTTTAATGGCTGGATAGGCTGTTAATCTATTTATCTAGTCACATTTGTAACTTATTGTCATTTTCCAAAACAATATTGCCTTACTGCATTTTTCACAATGCTAATACTGATGCCTTTTTAAACAGTGTATTGTATTTGTTTACCAAAACGCTTTAGCATTTTGTAGCATTGAGGTTCTAGTCTGGCAAACTGGACCAGTATACTTTCTGATTTAAGGGTACACTGCTCAATTTTTCTGCTCGTCTCCATGGAAATGTTATTGTTTTGTCTAAAATGTTCCACAGTGTAGATTAAACCTAGCTATCAGGAGGGAAACAAACAGGTTACAGCACTACACTTACAATTTATTACAATTCATATCTGTGGAGAGCCGGCCCTATTCATAGAAGGAATTAATGTATTTTTGAGCAACAGAAACACATGTAATAAATAAATCCTAGATAGCTATGTTTAAAGGGATAGTGCGTTTTTTTGTTTTTTTTAAATGTTAATCTGTATGGGTTTCCTTCTAAAAGTTACGTGTGTTGACACCGGCTTACCTCTGACAGTCTATCAGCCTGTTCACCTTCAGTGGATGTCTATGCCAAAGTTTACAAGTGAACAGGCTGATAGAGTTAACATGGGCGTAGTGATACAAGTGGAGAGAGACAATACGCAAATGCGAAATACGCTGCTGGATGTTTCGTAGACAACTGTTTCAGACGCAAATATATCACCTTTCTAACAAATGTTTTGTTTTGAGAAGAAAAACAAGCTTTATTTCATGTTCCAGGGAAGTTACCGGACCTACTTACGTGGGCTCCAGAACACAAGCCGAACCGGGATCAGCTGAGACTGTCAGAGGTAAGCCGGTGTCAACACACTTAACTTTTGGAAGGAAACCCATACAGATTAACATTAAAAAAACACACTATCCCTTTAAGGTCACGCCACGAAACATCCCAGAGAAAGCAATAACATCTCCATGGAGACAAGCCGGTAGCGGACCCGCCACCAGAAAAGTTGCGCAAAGCACATTTAATGATCTGGACCAGACTCTAAACAATATACTTTGATTGGTTAAACTCTCTGCCCATCATGCCCATCTGGACTCTGGGAGACAGGCCACAGTTCCATACTACATCTTTGTAAAGTAACTTGAAAAAACTTGAAGTCTTTGCTGGCCAGGCTAATGATGAACTAACCATTTCTATAGATAAATCCCCTTATAAACACAATAGGCATGTAGTAATGGTCTCTAAGCAGGCATGGATATAGCTCTATAAAAGGCTTCTACATAGATTTCCTTTGCAACATTATATCTGAGAATAACTGCTTCAAAATGCCAAGATCTGTTTTCTTCCCATTTATGCAACCATGAACAAAGTACCCATTCCCCAGGGAGAGTATTATTTTAAAAACTGCTACATCTCCCGCCGACGTCAGGGGAAAAGATGTGGTGTCTCCTCAATAACCCGGCAAATAGCTCCTGAAAGGCACTTTATTTGCATTGTGATAGAATTTAAGTCAGCCTCTCCGTCCCAGTCTCTTCTTCCGTTACTATGGTTATGGCCTCCAACTCTCCCCCCTTTTGTCTTATACCTCATTGAGTTTTAATCTTTTTCTGGCATAGTAAAGTCACCTCACTGAATATGTGGTGCAAGATGAACTGCCCGCGGACCTCTGCTGGAAAACAAAGAAAGCAATTGAGAGGCATTGTCCCATTCAAACAGTACTCTATCTATTCTCTCCAAGGCTTTTCCCATTAAGAACTAGTTAGCCCAGCTGATAAGGACTAGTTACGCTGCAGTTAAAATACATTGTTTTATCTGGCTGACTACTGGCAAGGCTGCTGTGCTTAACTTGCTCTCAGTTTCAGTAGTGGCGATTTCATTTTACTGCAAACCTCTGCAGTAATGGAAAGCACTAGGTTATTTACTTTAAACTAAAAGGGCCAATAAAATCAAAGACTGACGTGACCTATTGAGCCAGCTACGTCTAAATGGATGAACTGGAGTCAGATAAAGCTTACAGAGATAAAGTAGATCTAAATATATATTTTTCTTCATGACCAAAACAACACACTCTTTCGGGTTCGCTAATGTTAATTTATGGAAATGGCACTGAATTTTTAAGCATGTAGTCTAGTTGCACTTAATGTCTGTTTAAAGGAGTAGTATGTTACTTTTCTGGTGGAGGGTCTGCCACCTGCTCATCTTCATTGCTTTGCCTGGAATGCTCCACAATATGGCATTAATTAAGCTTCTCTATCTTCATGGAGACATCACCACGCACAAATCAGATTTAGAGATTGACCAATATGGGTTTTTCCATGGCTGATGCCGATACCAATTGTTGAGAATACAGAGAAACTGAAGGCATGTTTTAAAGGAGAATTAACGTTTTTTACAATCTGAGCCTTATTTCGGTTATAAAACAAGTTGTTTTACTCACCCATAGCACTTTGGTGTCATATGGAGCACTTCCAGAGATGTTTTAGATTAGCGATAGCCGTAGCGCTAATATATGCCCCGGGCATGTAATATGTGCCCCGAGCGGTCTCCAAATAACACAAACTTTAGCACTTTTTTGCCAACTTTTTTGGCACGGTGGCTGAGTGGGTAGCGCTCATGCTTCACAGCAAGAAGGTTCCGGGTTCGATCCCCAGGTCGCCCAGACCTTTCTGTGTGTGTTCTGTGTGGAGTTTGCATGCATGGTCTGGGTTCGATCCCCGGGTCGCCTGGGCCTTTCTGTGTGGAGTTTGCATGTTCTCCCTGTGTCTGGGTGGGTTTCCTCCGGGCACTCCGGTTTCCCCCACCAACCCAAAACATGCACCATAGGTAAATCCTCCAGCTTAGGTCCTGACCAAGCCGAAGCAAGAAGATCATGGAGATGGTCCCCGGGCGCAGTAATGTGCTGCCCACTGCTCCTAATAACAGGATGGGTTAAATGCAGAAATGGAATTTCCCCACTGTGGGACTAATAAAGGCATAGCTTTCTTTCTTTCTTTCTTTTCAAATCATAGAAGCTCAATGTCTTAGTCTACGCTTTCGTTTGAGTCAAAAGTGGCCTGTAATCAGAGATTTATCCATAGTTTACAGCTTTGCATTCCATGTTTGGGTCCCGGGAGCTGAGAGCGAAATAAACTGTGACTCCGCACATGCGCACTGGAGTCCTCATCTACTCGAAACTATGGCTAAATCTCGGATTACAGGCCACTTTTGACTCAAACGAAAGCGTACACTAAGAAATCGAGCTTCTATGATTTGAAAAGTGCTAAAGTTTGTGTTATTTGGAGACCGCTCGGGGCATATATTACATGCTCGGGGCATATATTAGCACTACAGCTATCGCTAATCTAAAACATCTCTAGAAGTGCTCCATGTGACACCAAAGTGCTATGAGTGACACAACAATCAAATATTTCAGTAATAAAACAACTTGTTTTATTACTGAAATAAGGCTCAGATTGTAAAAAAACGTTAATTCTCCTTTAAAGGTATTTTCTTATCAACACCTCAAGATATTAGATGATGAAACCTCCACCAGAAAAGTTCAAATTCAAACATAAATGGAAACTCTACAACTGTATCATACATCATAGCTGTTTAAAATCAGATTGCCATAACTCCAGTCAGCTCCTTCACATGAGAGTGCATTGTGTTTTGTGTGAACAAAGGGCCAATGACGTCTTCTAGCTCAATTGTGTCTTTTGTCAAGTAGAGCCTGATTAGTGCCACTGAGCCCATAGTGGCAAAAATGTGAAAAACACCCACAGTATCACGGCACTGTTCACCTAAACTCCCCACCATCACCTACACCCTCTCACGCCCCCAGCGCTTGACAAAAAGACTGAAAATTATTGTTGCTTCTAATTAGCAGTTTGTCGAAGTCGAAATAGCCCCCACAGGCACATCCAGAGCCGCCTGGCAAGAAGGAGAGAGAAAGAGAGAGGGAAAGACAGACAAGGGAGCTAGAGAGAGAGGGAGAGGGGGAGGAGGAGCTAAAAAACAAAACAAAACCTAGACTACTGTACTTTAAAACCTGAATCATGGTACTTAAAGGGCTCATATTACACTATTTTCTGATTTATGTTGTTTCCTCATCACAACAAATCCTGGACTTGTGTTTTGTTTCTGTCACACATGTTTAACACACAAATCCTGAATATTTAGGCTGAGTTCTTCTCTCAAGCGGAAAACACTCTGTTCCACCTTGTGATGTCACGTCCTCCAATATGTTGTTAAACTCCATACACCTTCACTAGAATCATTTGGATAATTTCAGCCCAGGGTTTTCCAATCTCTACTGAACAAAAAGTAAAAATAAGCTGATTAGAGAATGTTTTTCATAGTATTTTGAACAATAAAAACACCTGTAATGGAAAAAGCTTGATACATGAGTTTAATACCATACTGTGTTTTGCTCAGCAGATCCCTTCCTTCACCAAACATTTACCAAACAAGTGCCCAAAATGTATGTAATAAAGTCAAATTTGTTTTGCCCAGATAAAGCTTGCAAGTTGATAGCATTATTGTAACTGCAAAACTCTGGTCTGGCCTCAAAGTTGTGAAAAGCTCTTCTAAAGTCATTGCAGTAAATAATTAGGATGCAAAGAATTTGTTCGTCAAGTAATGAACAATTAAAATAACGTAGTTCAGTTTATCATACAAGGAAAAATCAGGTACAGCACCTTTAACACAACACAATAAGATATACTAGTAGATATTCTAACATCTCTACTGTATAATCAGCTTATTACTTGTTAGTTTAGACCAGGCTGCACTTACCGATATTTTCCGCGGGGACTTTCACGATAGCGGGCTCAATGAGGTTCTCGGCCAGGACAAAGGCGCCCTCCTCCAGCGTGTCCAGGAGCATGGTGGCGGCGTGGGTCTGCTCTGTGGCGTTCATGTCCCTCCATGACTTCAACGCTTCCGGACGGAGGAGGTTGTCCACTGTGTCCACGATGGCCTGTATCCATGGAGTTAAAATGTCAGCGTGTTTTCCCATTACAAATGCATCTTAACTTAGAAGGGAGACTGGATGGTGATGATTACAAAAATATATATAGGGCATGCATGATGGACAGTGACGACAAATACCGACATTGAAGTCAAAATAACAGAATGCATAATGTATTTTTCCTATGCTTTTGTAAATGTAAATTGGACTAAACTTTGAATGGAAACTTGCTTGAGGCAAAATGGGTACTTTGAAAAGTAATTGTTTCTTTCCCCAAAACAAAACACAGCCCAGCTAGCTCCTCAAATATTCAGTCTAAAGCAGCCATTTTCCATACAACAATTACTCTCATAATCCACACAGACTTATTTTCATAACAGGATCTAGGCCCTGACCGCCCCGAGCGATATTCTCTTCAAACAGGAAGGTGGCATTATGATGAAAACCGTGTCAGGAGTGGCAGCTGAAGAAGTCAAGAATGGGGGAAATTTCTGGGTCCTGTTTTCTATGGCAAATCCTTTCATTTCCTGGTTTCTGATAAGCAGTAAGTAAGCAAAACATTCCAACAAAACCGCACCAGTATCGTGTGTTGCTATAACAAGAGTTTCCTATGACCTGGGCAAATGGGAGTTCACGGCTCCTGCGTACCATGGTCATGGTCTAAAATACTGTAAACTCTGTGTAATCGTGTTAGGGACACTTTCACATGGTACTGAAGGCTAGAGTGCACATGTCAAACTAGGCCAGGCCAGGTGATCTTTATCAGATTCACTTGTGCAACTGTTTTTCCACCCAGAGAAAGTCTTGGAAAATCATAATGGTAAAAGAAATAGGTCAGTGATTCTCAGAAAGATCTCAGATTGATCTCAGATTTATTTAAAAGGCCTCACTGATGCGTTATTTTCTGATCTGTGTTTTCATAATGTTGTGATAGTAGCGCTTAGCCAAGGTCTATTTGTCATGTTTGCATTTATATGAATTTACTCTGCAATTCTCATTCCACAAACAAATAGGTAGCTCACTGCTCTGTTGTATGAGCTGCACAGTAGAGGCAAACCTGGTTTATGGTCTGTCTTGCTATTTTACAAATCACTTGGTACCATAGGTTATAGCAAACATACATTATAGTTCCCAGTGCCTTCTCTTCCTGATACTCCAATCTCCCATCACTCGAAAACATAATTCTCCAATATGCTCTTGACCACAAAGATCTGGACAAGGATCGCCCACTGCTTCTGAAGGGTTGAGAACTGCACTCTAAAGCAGTGTTTCCCAACCAGGGGTACAAGTACCCCTACGGGTACGCGTGCACATTGCAGGGGGTACTCGGCAGTGTCGCTGCCAGGTGCAGGGGGAGGTTTTTTTGAATTTTTTAATTCTAATTTGAATAAATTTGAGAGAAAAGAGAGAAAATACCTGAGAATTAAATTTTCAAATTAAGGAGATGAAATAAAATGATTTTCATTTAATAATCTGTTGTGTCACGTTCTACTTTTGGAGAGTTATCAACACGTATGAGTGAGGGGGTACTTGAGGTATGACAAAAAGGCTCAGGGGGTACACACGACAAAAAAGGTTGGGAAACACTGCTCTAAAGTAATCTTCAGCCTCAACCTTAACCTTTTCTAAATGTAAGCAGTGTTCAAAAAACATGGCCATAGCTGGTTACAGAACTATTTAAAGATGCACTATGTAACTTTTCGAATGGAAGTGACTGATTTGCATGGATTGTGCCACAGTATACCATCACTTATCTAAGTGTTTCTATTGGTACAAACACATATGTGACGCACCACGGATTCTGAGCCCGCAAGTCGGCATTACAGATTCTCAGGAAATGCTTTTGTGTGTTTTTTTTTTAAATTTGGGATTTTCATTTTTTTGCATAATGTGCTAGCTGAGATCATGAAGAAGCCTCTCCATGTTTCAGATAACAGCATTAGTGACGTTAAAAACATACATTTTTAATTTCAAAAGGGCTTGTTTTTGCCGAATGAAAAGGGGTGTGTATAAATCACCATATTTCCCCAAGCTCGCGCGTCTGCCAATCCTGTTGCATAGCGCAGAAGGGGGATTCCCCTGTACGCCGATCAGCTGTGAAGAGCTCCTGCATATGTAAGCGGCACTGCCAGACAATATGGACATGAAAATGGACTTTTAACTTCTACTTGGACACATGACAGGTTCGGGAGACCTTCGGGACAGGTTCGGGACACGTCCATTTCTCCTGAGCTCGTGTACAGAGTGCGATTTGGCTCCAAAACACACAATACATGTGGAGATACGCCGAAAACACTGCAACATGGGGTGAGTCATAATTATGATCATATTTCTGCATCAAATGGACTTTATAGACTTTAAGACATGTTTAAATACTAATTCAGCTGTCGTGTGGCGATCACATTGCGCTGTAGTCTGTGCGGGACAGCGCTCTGCGGGTGCTCACTGCATATTGTGGCGCAGCGGATCTTCATTCACAATGCGGCTAAGCTAATGCTAAGGCTAGCATTGAAACAATGTGGAGAGCGTGATCAAAAACAGTCTCTTTAGGTTAATTTCCACTCTATTTTTGTTTATATAAAAGCCGAACGTTTTGCCATAGGCTATAGCGGTAGAGAAATACTTTATTTTGATTCAATTTGACCCGTTTTGGTACTTTTTGACTCGGCGCTTATGTAGCCATGAGGGTTTGAATGGAAGTTCTTATGGGATGCGTAACATTTGAACCTTAAATGTTTTCTTTTTGTAACTTTTTTTTGAATGAATTAGGCTGCAATGCCAATACTACTTGATTTATTTAATAGAACTTTGAAAGTGCACTTTACTTTGTTTTTGGAATTAAAGCTAGCTTGTTGAAATTATTAAAGTCCATTTTGATGTGACCAAAAGTTTATTTATAGATAGATGGCATGTATTTATTTATTGTAATTTATTTATTTATTTATTTAAAGCATAGTATATTATACTGTGCTATTGTGAGAAGAAACTCTTACGACCTCGTAGAAGAAATGCAGGAAGCTGAGATGATTCAGTATAAGCACTTTTAATGATCAGCAGAGTATACAGGCATGATCAGTACAGCATTCAACAAGTATCTCTGTCGTCTCCGAAGTCTTGGTACAGAATTGTGGACTATTTATCCTACAGACCAGTGGATCGTTAACTCACTGAAGACCCTTAATCATCTGAACTTTAGAAGGCAACGTGTCATAGTGGTACAACACACACAGGCAAAGTCCAGTTTAAAACACCACGTCTCTAGTTTTCTACTGACTCAGCAGGAGTCAGCAGTTAGTCACTCATACTTGTCGTAAACCACGTTGTATTAATAACTAAAGATTAATAACACAAAAACAGGACATCAGGAGTATCAGTGACCTTAAATGAATTAGACAAACAAGATTATTTCCTCACACTATACGAAATTAATTCAAGCAATATTACCTCCTGTGAAATACTCCTTAAATACCCTATAGTCTCTCTTGTGTGTGTGTGTGCGTGTGTGTGTGTGGTGTCCTATACTGTTTTGTATTGTATTAAATTGACAATACAGGTGATTTTTAACTTATCCTGTGTATTATTGAATTATTGAATGATTATATGGACTTTTTGTTACAAAAGCATTTGCCTGAGCTTAATGTCATGCAAATGAGCAAGAAGGCCTGGAGTTACAGAATCTTTAGAGAAGCTTTTCGCAGCTCATCGTTTTTCTGATGTGCTTTCAAATGGTCACACATTCTTCAAATGTGCTCAGATTTCATCGTTAGAAAGCTTAGAATCTACACTTTCAGAATCTGTGAATCACTCAAAATGCTTCCGGGACGACTTGTGTCTGGTTTTGCCACGGCTGGTCACTGATGTGTTCAAAAAAAGCTTTAGGGGTATTTTTAGGCTGCAGTTTGCCCAAAACAAAACATGGAGTTTTAAGGCCAATAGCTCATATAATAAAAAGTCCAAATATCGGCCAGCTCGTGTATCAGTCCATCTCTAGATCTGACCTGTAAATTCACCAGCTTGTCTCCATGGAGAAAGAGAAATTTAATACCAAACTGTGAAACATTCAAGGCACGTCCAAGCAATAACATCTTTATATAACATCAATAACATCTTTATCTTTAGCAAGTGGTGGACCCTCAATCAGAACATTACCTTTAAAAATAAAAGACCATAAACCATAGATTCAAACACACAGGTAAATGTATTATAATCTAGTACACATTTCTGGTAGCTAGCATCATCCTTAGCTCTTCTTCGGCTTGAGTAACATGGGGTTAGCGCAGTAACTGTGTGACAATTTAACCATAGGTGCCATTAACCACAGCAAGGCCCAGCCACAATAACGGTAATTAACCACAACAAGCCCTCATGCACTGTACCAATTAACAAGAGCTGTGATTATCCAAAACACTCATTGACCATGGACAAGACTAACACACACTAACACAGCAAAGCAAGTGAGATCCAACAAGTCTAGTGCAATGTAACTAGTGTAATGATTAACTGCATTCAACCACAAGAGGCTACACTTAACAATAGCGATGAGTAGGGGTAGACAGGAGGCCCCAGGCGCACTTTTAGACTATATCATGGTCGCCACGCACGCGAATCAATCCCGACCTTGCCGGCAACCCAAGCCTTGGCGAGTTGTAACTATGATTGGAGTTAATACAGGAGGGAGGAGGAGAGGGAGAAGAGAGAAGGAGACAGCGATTAGAAGGTCGGCGGCCATTACGCGCAGATAGACAGTAAATGGTCTATGCCTCCTAGTGAGCCATCCTCAAAGGAGCTATGAAATCTGGAAAGGGGGCCAAAAGAGGTCTGCTGTGTCTAATTTGTACAGCACAGAATGAACACTACGAGAGCAGGTCAAGGGATCAGCTTTAATTGTCGGTGTGTAGTTTTTGGGGGGACAAATCACAAAAGGGGCCTATGGGAGGAATAGGGGCTTGTGTGTGGGTGTGTGTGGAGGGGTGAAAGCTTGGCCGCTACTGACACAATGTAAATGAACTAGAGGGAGCGGTTTACTGGTGTTAGCACAAGGTGGAATAGAGCATTTTGAGGTTTGGAAATGCAGACAGACTAATACTTAAGGGTTACTCAAATGTATAAGAATGAAACTAAACAACTCCAGGTATGCTTTTGAGAAGGTAACATGGCTTAAAACTCACAAGAGTCAATTTTGTGAAATATAGGACCCT
The DNA here is from genome assembly GCA_036785185.1 of Paratrypauchen microcephalus. Taxonomy (NCBI): domain Eukaryota; kingdom Metazoa; phylum Chordata; class Actinopteri; order Gobiiformes; family Gobiidae; genus Paratrypauchen; species Paratrypauchen microcephalus. Next base: position 2,612,140 of record JAVJIX010000021.1, on the reverse strand, counting down.
TAAATGAATTATAATCCTTTTGGATCCTATGTATTCTCTCCAGTGCCTCCTTTTCCGTCCTTTGCAGCATCTTTGTAGCTCTCGGCTTCCTTGAGAAAGAAGTGGATATCGATCACACCAGAGGTCACACTGGGCTGCCAGATACTAGCCCAAGAATTCTCAAAATACTAACATGTTACGGATGTGTCAGAAATTTTAAGTATTTAGACTTGAGCCTAACAATTAGTTTTGTCAAAAGGGAAGCATATTGCTCATTAAAGGTGGATAGTAGGGGTGGGCGATATAGCCTAAAATGTATATCACGGTATAATTTGAACCATAGACGGTAGACGGTATATATCACGGTATACTTTGGTATGCAACAGTATTAACTGTTAACAGTATTAACAGCTTCTTAATGGTCACCAGAGCACATGGAAAAAGCATTCAAGCAGGAAGCTGTTTTTTAAACTATTAAATAACATAAAAGTCAAGAATATTACTACTAAGAAAATGTATTGTGCAAAACTGTAATTGTAAAAAACATAAAACAAGTAACTTCACTTTCAAGCAGTATAAAATTTGAACAAGGCAATGTAAATCGAAAATGAAACTGCTTTAACATTGGCGTGGTCGTCAGGAAAATACGATGTTTGCAGTACACATGTACTGTTGAAATGGGCCGTACACAGGCATTTGCCGCACAACTTCCAGTCGTCGTCAATAAAGTGGATTGTCAGGCTGATATACGGGTCCATAGTGCGACTCGACCACAAGTCCGTGGCGGTTGCATCATGTTTTATGTCACGAAGCTCTTTTCCCACTTGATTGCGGACCTCATGCAGTCTTGGCACTTCCACCTGGCTAAAATATTTGCGGTTTGGTACCACGTACCGTTGATCCAGCGTCTTCACATGCCTAAAAAGCCGCTTCTCTCTACGGTTTGGAAAGGCACCGTGTGCTTGCGTGCTCGCGGCTTGCGCGTGCTCGTGGCTTACACCGGTAGAAGTTTAATACGAGACACGTACTTTTGTTTCTGAATACTGGACGATTCCCCCGTATTCAGATGACCCCGCGGCTGAAAAAAAAGCGGAACTCTTTCATCCCTGCGCTGCAGAGGTTTTCTTGTGCGCTGAGAATGTGTGAGCAGTGCGCAATTGTACAGGCGCGCAGCTTAGAGTGAACGTTGGCTTTTAGTGCTTAGCTTTTAGGTGGTAGAACAGATTGCTTGTGTTGCCATGTTTTGCGATCACTGTCGCCCAGCATATTCTGCAGATTGTTTTCCAATTTCCAGTTCAGTATTTTTCCTCCTTCCTTGTTGTGGTGACGCAATGAACTATCGCGATAGGACGGTATAACCCAAATCTCTACCGTTGGCCAAATTTATACCGCATACCGTTTATACCGCCCACCCCTAGTGGATAGTTCAACTTTGTGGAGGGTCACCTGGTTGTTTCTATGCTCTGCCTGGAATGTTCAACAGTACGACATTAAACAGCTGAAATTACTAAAAAATAAAAAAGATAGCTCAAAAATACCTTGAAAAACAGGCATCCTGACATTCCTGTGAGTGGAATTGCCTCTCCACTGATTTGACCATTCCAGACAAAACAATAACACCTCCACGGGGAAAAGCATTTGACAAACCCTCCACCAGAAAAGTTACACAATGTATCTTTAAACTTCAATGAGCTAAATGCAAGGACCACCCACAGAAAGCCTAGCATCATCCCTGCCTTTTGACTTTCCCAAAATAGATCTATTATAGTGACCACAATTAGTATTTAACACATAAGTACTGCACTGTTTACCTGACATATGCACTGTTTAGACTATAAATAGAATGGAAAGAGAATCACTGAAATCCATTTTGTCTCGCGATTAAGGGCACCTTGAATGCTGTGTCTTTGTGCAATTTTACCGAGCAGAAACTTCAATCACAAAACAAGAAAACAAAATGTCTATAGGGCTGTGCACAGTGATGGGAGAATACTTTGAAAATGTATTTAGATAGAGAATACTGAATGCCTGCTTTGAAATGTATTTTGTAATGTATTATGTTACATGGGCCAGAGTACTGCATTCTGAATACTTGAGACTACTTTTACACTGAGTTGCACTATATTATACTGTAAAAACATGACATGTAATTACAACTTTATTTTTGTTTGTTACTCATGAATTTATGTAAATTTAAGACAGAAAACCACACCTGTACACATTGCAAGAGCAGTGTTTTTTTTTTTCTCATAGGGTGCAGCTCAAAGCTAAAACTGCATGATGAAGTACTCTCATGTATTCCTTTAAATTTAGGAAAGTAACTGTATTCTGAATACCACCAAATTAAAGAGTAACTGTATTCTGATACAGAATACAGTTACTCTTTAACTGTATACTGATACAGTTACTCAAAAATTTATAGTTACTCAAAAATTTATATTCAGAACACATTTTTGGTACATGTCTAAACATTGACAGTGCGCCCAATCTGAACAGAATACAAATATTAATGCATCAATAGGCCTGCCACAATAATTACTATACCAACTTATAATTCAATATAATATATCATATATAATATATTGAATTATAAGTCGGTATAGAGAATATCGTTCCAGCTTTCATATTATGAGAGCTGGAACAATATAATTAGTGGGTCAATAGTCAGACATTTGTTTGTATTTTTTGACTATACACTAAGATTTAAGACATGAAAAGGCAATCATTAATTTTTCTATGACTCATTACAGATGCAAACTGAGTAAGTGCTTGATTCTGCTGTTTATTTACTGCAGCTCATGTTTTTAATAACAATAATAATAATAATTGTAGATTTAGAATAGTTTTTGTGGTTTAAATTGTGATTGTATGTGGCATAAATAACTTTCAATATTATCATTTATTGTGTATGTTTACTTCAGCAATATATCACACTTCAAAATTTGCCATCGTGACAGGCCTACACATCGATGCTAATCCCAAGTGAGAATAGTTTTTTTTGTTTTTTCTTATTTTTGGCGATAAGTTACAGGACAAGGGAGAGTATAAATTGTACAAAGTAAGCAAGTGAAAATTGAGCACGCTGCCACTTTGATCACACTTCTGGTTGACAGGGAAGTGCAATTACGAACCATGGGACGACAATTATTCACACAACGTGGAAGAAGCCGACAAGAGAAACAGAAGAGGAGAGAAAGGAGAAGAGAGGAAGAAGAGGAGTGGGGGAGGAGGAACAGACATGGAGAAGACGTGCGTGGAGGAATATATAGGACAACAAGCGCTGCGATGTTGACAGTAGCTTTCGGGGGGATGGACACAATGGTGGAAAAAACAGACTACCAGATTTTGTACACGGGAGTTACACCAGGCACGGGAGCTCTGTTTCCACCAAGCACCGTAGAACAGATCGACACGGCAACGGCACTATTTATGGTTGTTTGCGTTGTCGCTGAGCCAAAACAAGTATCATTCCACCACCACGTTGGCAGGCTTCCACTAAAAAGGTTGCTCTAAATGCGCCACATATTGCTGAATGGTTGAAAAATACAAATTAAAATGAAAACAAAGCCTGTCTTGTTCATATATGCCATGATGAAATTGTGCACTTTTAATCCTAACTGAAGTGAACATCTTGTATCAACAGCTGGTTCTGAGCCTGGTGCTTTGTGTGTGTGTCTGTGTGTGTCTGTGTGTGTTTGTGTGCGAGTGTGTGATATTAAAATAGCTTAGTTTGTGGTCTGTTTGGAAATAGTTATGACAGGTGTGAGGAAATTTCGAAAATAGGAGTGCTTTGGAGTTTTTAAATTTTAATTGTCTTCTTTCGTTTTCAATATTGCACAAATTAAGTATAGCCAAAACACATACCTGCACATATAGTTATGGTGCATGATATTTTAACCCAATTTATTACTGAAAAATTATACTAGAAAATGAAAAAATGAATCAGCTCATGTTAAATATGCATGTTATAAATGCAAGAGCTAATTTCAATGCCAAATATTCTTGGCAAAACTGGCAATAACATCATGTAAACGAGCAGATGGCCGGCTGAAAAGTTACACAGTGCACCATAAAACTTCAAACATTTTACATTTTGAAGTTAAAATTTCGATTCAAACTTTGCATTACATTTCTCCAGACCTGTCTAGAACTTTAACATTTCCAAACCCATCAACCTCCCCTGTACATTTCACTTTCTTTCAGTCTTTACTTTGCTAATTAACATTCCATCTACATCTTAAAAGCCTCTTCCTCTTCCATTTTGTCCTTAGAGCCATTTAGCTTGCCTGCACACAAAAGTAAAATGTACAGAACTGAAAAATACTACATTTGGTGGAAACACAGCTGTATTTTTAACAAGACAATCGGAGGGAGACAGGTATACGGACAGGGCTGCATGCTTCTTGTCAGACAAATACAAAATATTCTTCATTTTATACCTTCATATACGCCCTGCAAGTCTTCTCTCTTTTTTGGAGCTTTGTCCACACAACGCAAGGGACAGATTGCAGAAAGAGGTGGAGAGAAGAGAAGGAGGAAAAAAAAGAAAACAAAAGATCACAATCAGGCCACTTACCAAACAGTCGAGAATTAATTAACTACGTACTCCTAAATGATGAGATAGGTTTAAAATGTTTTCAAGGGGCGGATGCTGTGAGAATGCAAACAAGTGAATATGGATCAGATAGTGGTTGGTAGAAGGAGAAAAAGTAAAGTGAAAGTGCTAAGGCTAGTATGTGTGTTAGCCATTAGCGATGCACAGGCAAGATAAACAATGTGGGAATTTGTGCTTCGTGGCATGGCTGAGAATAATGTAGCATTTTGTTTAAGAAAAGATTAAATGTGCACTGTGTAACTTTTCTGGTGGAGAGCCATCTGCTTGTCTCCATGGTGATGTTATGAGCAGTTCCACTTTTCCACAGATCTGACCTGTAACTTGGCCTGGTCATGTGGCCTTCTCGTCTCCATTAAGATGGTTAAATTAAAACCAGAAAGGTTACACAGTGCACCTTTAAATAGTTCATTGCTTGCCTAATTTAGTCCAAGGAGCAAATCAGACGCTGAAGAATTGCCGAACATGTAATATTAGATTAAAACAAATATGCACATTTAAAAAGGAATTTGAAATGATCCAAGTTAAGACATTGCTATTTCTACAGTTTTTGTTGAATAGAATAATTAATGGGGAGCTTTTATAGGGGCGAGATGCGCATTAGTAACATTTGTCAAGTAGATAAAATGTGATATTTATTCATCTTTTGCTTGTTCCCAGTGGGTTTGGCTGGAGCAAGCTATGCAGCTATGGTTCAACTAAGCTAGAAAGATAGACTATCGATCATTACAGTTAAAGGGCCAAAATTACACAAAATTTACTCTTGTGAGCTTTTAGTCATGGTATAATGTTGTTACCTCATCAAAAACATACCTGGAGTTGTGTTTTGTTCCATTCAGGCATGTTTGAGTAATCCTGCATTATTAGGCTGTTTATGTCTCTGTTCTGTTCCACCTTGTGATGTCACGGAGCGGTGGTTTTCAAGTTAACAACTACTTTTTACCTTTTATTATCCAAATGATTCTAGTGAAGGTGTAAGTTTAAAAACACAGTGGATCACTTCCTATATTACCACATATCACAAGGTGGAATACAGTGTTTGCTGTTTGAGAGAACTCGGCTTAAAGGGATATGCCACCCCCAGGTCAAATTTGGGCATCTCCCCACAGTCCAGAGACTAAAATAAGTGGTGGAAAGCGTTTTCCTGCTCACCCAGCCATTGTCCGAGTCTGTGGCCACTGACCGCCGCGGTATCTGCAGCTCCTCCGCGTTAGACTGGAGGCTAACGTCGCCAGAGAAAGATTTCGGCCAAAAGGAATTAATTTGCTCGATGCGTTTCCCAATTACTTTCTGTGTAGTGCGCATTCATATCGAGTGCAAATAAATGTGCAAATCAACACGGAGAGCTTGCCTTGGTCATTTTGGGTGGGAACCATTTTCCAGTGCGGAAGAATAAAGCCGAATCACGCAGCACGCTGCCAGGGGAATCCCAGTTACGCACCGGGAAGGGAGTTCCCCTGTTGCACAACGTGGTGCGTGATTCGGCTTTATTCTTCCGCACTGGAAAATAGTTCCCACCCAAAATGACCAAGGCAAGCTCTCCGTGTTGATTTGCACATTTATTTGCACTCGATATGAATGCGCACTACACAGAAAGTAATTGGGAAACGCATCGAGCAAATTAATTCCTTTTGGCCGAAATCTTTCTCTGGCGACGTTAGACTCCAGTCTAAGGCGGAGGAGCTGCAGATACTGCGGCGGTCAGTGGCGACAGAGTCGGACAATGGCTGGGTGAGCAGGAAAACGCTTTCCACCACTTATTTTAGTCTCTGGACTGTGGGGAGATGCCCAAATTTGACCTGGGGGTGGCATATCCCTTTAAATACTGTATTTAGTATTTGTGTGTTAAACATGTGTGAATGAAACAAAACACAACTCTAGGTATGTTTTTGATGAGGAAACATCATTATAACATATGTCATAAAACAGCGTAATATGGGCCCTTTAATTGAGGGTCTCCAGTTCACATAAAGTGGAATGGGGGGCTAACCACTCTACCACTGTGCAAGAATAAAATGGAATTAAATTTTTAGAAAATCCAAAATTTGTGTTGCCGTGTAAGGGGAGGCTGATTACTTACTGCAATCAGCGGTGTACTTTTCTCCTCGAAGCCAATCCAAGTAAACTATTTTAGAAACATTTTTAACAGTTGATGCAAAAATGTGCTGCCTTTGAACCAGGTAAGAAGAAATAAAAAATCTCATTTAGCGACATTTAGTGACTGTCAGTGTTCTTTGTCAGCAGCCAATCATGGGTAGTTGTGATGCAAATAAATGCAGCGCCATCAGTGCAAAAAGGAAGAAACTGTTAACTCTTATCTGCAAATGGATAATAGTAACGTAGCTGTCAGAACATAAGGGCAGAAACAACCGCCACCAATTTTTGGTTGCAAATCACCTTGTTTACCGAGTGAGTGCTGCCGAGAAAACTCAGAATAACAATGTAATTTTTCAAACTGTCACTCATCTCTCCATGGTACTGGTAGCAGCTGGGAGTGAGCACAGTCTTGTCTTGGGGGCCCTACTTTCTCTCGCGGCAGAAGAACCCCAAACGTGTCAGCGATGAAGGCTTATTCAGTGTGTTAGCAGGGGGCTCGTGGCCCTTATCCGCTTTAAGGTGTGACTGCCAGGTGATGCTGTTTTTCCAAAGCGAGGTAATTACCAGGCAACAGTAAAGGGATGAGCCTAGCCCCGGGCTGGACCTGCCTGTGCCACAGCTGCACCTGGGGCTATGCGGATGTGGTGTGGAAGCCGGTGCACATCGCCATCTTTTGTTTTGCCAGTGTGTCTCCTGCTAATCGACTAATGAATGTCCCAAGCCCTGCTGACAGAGTTGGGTCAAAATACACACATGGTTTAATGAGAGGTTACCAGACTGCTGGTTGCACTGGTAGCGCCATGGCACAAGTTGGTGGAGGTTGGATTACACCGGCAAATGTTGTCCACTAAGGGCCAAATGTGCCCTACTCGAGGACACGTTGGCGATTATGCTGTGTGGTGTTGTTTGGGTTGTAGCCAACTAAAAATAAATTCACTTTTCTCAGGCAAAATATAAGGCAGAGGTGTCAGGTTCCCAACATGCCCAATTTGCTTTACTACTGGCTAGAAATGGTCTAGTGTTGTGAATTTTTTAACAAATCGAAAAATACAAATCCATTTATAGACACTGGAATGACGCAATCTGTTCTCTAAATCGAATCCGTCTGAGATGCAATGCAGTCAGACCTCTGCAACTTTGTACAACAAAGATGAAAGCTATAGCGCAGTGGTTGTTTGGCTAATCTGGTATGATATAATGTGAAAGTACTCACAGGATTTCAGGACTGTTTGGAAGCCATATTTCCATCAGTTTTAAGACATTTATCTTTGTCAAATCATAACTATTGTGGACTTTAGATAAGTTTTGTTTTTTGTGGTTAAAAGTTTAAAATTCTCAAAGTCATATCTACTGCTCATGTCCAACTAGATTTATAAACCTAATCTTGTTTCCTCATCATAAACATACCTGGAGTTGTGTTTTGTTTCATTCACATGTTTAATACACAAATCCTGCATATTTAGGTTGTACTCTTCACTCTGTTCTACCTTGTGACGTCATGTGGTAAAACAGAAAGTGCGCCACTGTATTTTTATGCTGAACTACCCGTTAAAGTTTCTGTGTGTCTGTATGTGGTGTAAAACTCTAGAACAGTCTGGATACACATCTCAAGCAATGCCAAAATATCCATAAATTCAAGTTGTTCTATAAACATATGGTCTGGTCACAGTATATAGAGAGTGGGTCTGAATATTAGAGCAAACTGCCTTCTGTCGTTCTGGTTTATAATTGTTGTTTCCGCACCATTGCTTGTAATTGCTGTCCATTACATTACTTGTATCTGCTGTCTGTTACCATTGTTGGAATCCTTAATTTCCTTACCATTGCTGGTATCCTTTCGTATTATTGCAATATGATGATAGTTATGTTACCAAGTTATAACAGTCACTCATTGTCCTCATTGTAAATAGTTCATATGGTCTAATGTAAAATGTCTGAAGAGTACAACATACAGCTCTGTATGTTAAATTAGAAGAGGGAGTGGGATTAAATAAGTTTTTCTTCTTCCCACTCCTTTTTGGGCAAAATTTTGTTGTTATTTCTCTTATGATTTCACTAATGCTATATGGTTAATATGTTGTTCCATTGATAAAGAATGTAAATTCCTTACTTGCCCAAAATAAATACATAAATTAAATACATCTATTTTTAATTGCCAGTCTCTACTAAACAAAAGGTAAAATAGAGCTGTTAACTTGAAAACTTTTTTAAAAATAGATTTAAAAAAAAAAAAAAAAGATTAAACAGACTAATAATAAAGTGTTAGTCAAACGTGTGATAAAACACAACTCCAGGTATGTTTTTGATGAAGTAACATTATAACAAGAGTCAAATTTGAGTAATATAGGACTTTTAAGTACACAGCGGTCACTAGCCTTAAACCCTTCCGTGTTGGACAGTGTACCTTGTTGAAGCTGCGCCCAGCGGAGTCCTTCTCGCTGGGTCGGAGCTCCTGCAGTTGTGCATCCAAAATGTCCACGAGCTGTTCCATGAGACGCACCGAGGAGCTGACGTCCCCCGCGAACACCGGCCCCTGAGTGTGCCTCGCTAGCTCGTTAGCCAAATTAGCAGCGTTTTCTCCTGTCCGGATCTAAAAATAGACACAGAAAAGCAGCGGGAGGCTTGTCAAGAACAGTTCAAGTCAGGCTTAAATAATAGTGTGGGTATTACTTGAAATACATCGCCAACAGGGGTAGAAGGGACAGAAATGATCAGTACAAAGTGACATGTTTGACTGCAATGTAATGGTCACAATTTTAGATTATTCAGTACTTTAAAGGTGCACAACATTTCTAGTGGAGGGCATGTCACCTGCTTGTCTCCATGAAAATATTATTGCTTTGTCTAGAATGTTCCACAGTATAGATTAAACCTATTATCACGAGAGAGACAAACAGGTTACAGCACTATGTTACATTACAACTCAGATCTGTGGAGAGTTGCCCCTATCCACAGAAGGAGTTACTGTATTTTTGAGCAATAGAAACACCCATAATGAATAAATTCTAGATGTATATTTTTAATGTCATACCCTGGCACATTTCAGGCCAGTAGTAGTAGTAGTAGGTAGCAGCTCCTCCACCAGAAAAAATGCACAAGGCACCTTTAACATACATGTATACATTTTAGAAGGTGGGCATACTGTCCCAAACCTAAACAAAATACTGAGACATGTCTAATTCTTAGCCTGGTGGTCATTAAGACCACATATTAAGGCCACCTATTCATAGACCCATAGTTATATTAGTAACCTTTGTTTTCGATGTGGAGCTTGTGTACTTTATAAACAAGAGTAAAACTGTTCATAAAGGTCAGTTATAAGAACATCTACTGCTAACAGAGCATTAAACCTGGAACTAGAAGATACCCTGAAAATTAGACCTGGATACTACTTACATTCCACTGTTAAATAATAAATACATCATTGTGATACAGAGCAATGCAAACTATAGTCCCATTTAAGAAAGTGACAAGTAACTTCACTGTTGCAAACCATTTAAATCAACATCAGGTAAAACACCAACTGCATACATTAAAATATGTAGAATTTTCTTATGCTACAGCTTATGACAAAAAAAATGTATTTAATAACTATACATTAAAGGATTGCACATTGAGTTTCTCATTGTAATTGCATACATCTGAAAATAGAGATATATTGCAGGAATGACTATATATTGCTAGAACCTGTTGAGTTATAAAGCTCTTCCTCCAGGAGTGTGGAGTGGTATTCCCTCTTTGAATGCTGCATGTTTGGTGTTGCGCTTTGTTGTGTAGAATGTGTACATCTGACAGACTTCCAACTGCAGGAGAGAGTGGAACTTCAAAGTCTCTAAAATAACAGCATCTCCTCTGAGCTCTTTGATTGTACCTAGCTCAGATGAGGACTGGGAAACTGTGCACTGTAGTTCTGATCTTTAGATTCAGTCGATACAGAGCTGTGATCATGTCTGATTATTGATATCAAATTCTCTGTCATTGGATTTCTGCAGACTCTATGGAGGCTATACGAACAGTTGTTGTATGGGTATTTCAGGCAGGAAAAAACATTCAGAAAAGTACAATATAATAATTAGTCACACGGTTTAGAAATTAAATAGCTGTATTAGGTTCCAAATTAATTTGTACTGTTTTGGATTTTTAAGCTTTAACAAACATTAAAGGGAGATTATAAAAGTTATTAACTATGTCTAATATTTCTCTGTATTCTTTAAAAAGGCTCAGCGTGTAACTTTTTTGCCCATAAAATAGATAAAAATAAATGCATATTTTTATTTTTGGATGTTATTGCACTGAAAATGCTTCCTTGTTGTGAGGGGGCTTGCATCTCTACAAACCCGACTTTTTCAGGATTTTCCTTACACTATAATATAATATTCCACAGTGCGGCATGAAAAAGTATCCATCTCCAAGGAGAATGTCCTGTATGTATGTTTTTAACTCATCATGCAGATGTACCATCTTCAGAAAGTTAATAGTGTTACTTTTTTAAAATGTTATGCAAACAAACTGGATTTAAAATTTTAAGTATTTAGCACCAGATGCGTGAAGCGTCCCTCAGTCGTCCAGGTAGAATCCATGATAAAAGGAGAAATTCAATTTGTCAACTGGACAAAGTTTGTTTGGTCGAAAACGTTTCGCCGCTCATCCCAGAGGCTTCGTCGGTTCTGGTTCGAGTGCTGGTTAGACACTGCTTATATCTACCTGCAGGGAGGAGCTCACGACACTGAAATAGTTCTGAAACTATCTCAACTAATTTGTTTCTTTTGTTTTTCAAATTGGCGTCTAGTTTAGCATACCTATTCACCCTAACGACCGTCTCCACACCTCTGGCCCTGACTTGTCTGCCCTAATGTTTCTTTTGTCTGTTTTGACTTGGTTTGAGAATCGAATTATAAATGGGAGACAAATTATGTCTGACTCCCCCATTTCCGTTTAACGAAGGATTCTCTTTTTTGACAAAAATTGCCTCTTTAACTCCCCTCTCAAACCAGTTCTTTTCCCTGGCTAAGATCTGAACCTCACTGTCCTCAAAAGAATGGCCCGTGGCTTCTAGGTGAAGATGTACGGCAGATGACGGTCCACTCTATTTAGCACCAGCATTTAATATTACCATCGCTAATTAAATGTGCAGCAGTGTGGGCAATCCTTTTAGACACTTTCTCACTACAAATCCCAAGTAAAATGTGCAGCTCTAATCCAGTGATTTTTGGTCACTGGAACCACTTTACTGACTTTACTTTGGGACTTTTTCACCACATGTTTTCCAGGCTGTTTCAGAACACATGTAGAGTCTGGGGCTGCAATCGATAAAAAAAATCTTTGGGTCAACATGTCCTGCCAAATGATAAGTTGACTAAAAAGGGGCCGTGGCAAAAGTATCTGTATCTGACCAAAACTACATTCACAAGACAGCTGCATTTGAGTTCCGGTTGTAAAAACTACTAATTACATTTTTTTTAAAAAGGTACCAGGAAACATAAGACATAAAAAGACATTAAATGTAAGAATCATGAGTTTAAACTGCCTTTTTACATCTTTTATCTGTCTTACTATATTTCTATATTTTTATATACATATAATTATACCTTATTTGATACCAGTTTCTTGTTAGTTTTGCTACTTATTTTGATTGTATGATTACCATTTATATTTTTGCTCTTTGTTATAATATTGTGTTGTGTGAGCTCCTGTGTGCAAATAATTTTCTTGAGGATCAATAAAGTTTGTCTATGTCTATGTCTACAAACACAGAAATAAAATAAAATAAATAATAATCCTTTTAATCAAAACAAAATGATTACTTGACTAATAGAAATAGGGTGAGTAGTTCATTGGTGTAAAGCGCTATATATAATCATTTACCATTTACTAAACAACTAAAAGAGCACAACTAAAAGATCACCATCTTCCTGAACATGTGAAATATTATTGTGTTTCGGCCTTACCTTTTGAGCCACTTGAGTGACCCAGTGGGAGGTGCAGTTGCTGAGGTCAGGCCCCCGGGAGCACCAGGCCCCAGATACTGTGCACAGGTAGGAGGCGATACCTGCACAAACACACAGGGCACACAGGGGTTGGACAGGAGCCAAAATGGTGGTTCTGATCCCTTCTCCCCCACTGACCCTCTGTACAAACCCACTCGCTCTGATGGAGGCCAGTCACTGCTACAGACACTTTGAATAGCTGCCAGCAATGTCCACCATACAAAAATGAACAATATAAAGTGTTTACACCATTTGGGAATATTTATGCAATGGACCGATTCAATACAGACACCAGAGCGTTTATATATGTGCAGAAGACCTCACAGCTGAATGTTGGGTCCTCGAATAGCATTGAATGAATGTAAAGGGCCCCTATTACAGTGGTACCTCACCTTACAAAATTAATTCGTTCCAGAAGTGGTTTCGTAACGTGAATTTTTCGTAAGTTGAGTAGCTATTCCAATGGAAAAAGCCTGATTCGTTCCAAGGCCCCGTTCCAAGTTTTTTTTTTTTATAGTGTAACTTTTTTTTATAGTGTAACACTGTGTTCTGGGTCCTGATTGGCTAAGAGACTAGACCAGGACTAAACCTGGACTAAACCAGGACTAGACCAGGTGGATTAAAGTGCCGCGTGCGGGTCTATTTCCTGGTTTCTCACGAGTCACAGCTGAGGCGACCAGCGAGGAGGGGACCGCAGCGAGGAGGGGACCGCAGCGAGGAGGGGACCGCAGCGAGGAGGGGACCGCAGCGAGGAGGGGACCGCAATGAGGAGGGGACCGCAGCGAGGAGGGGACCGCACGCAGTCTGAGTGCATGAACGAACGCAGGTAAGAGCCGCGGTGGTTTAATCCTGGTTTAGACCTGGTTTAGACCTGGTTCAGACCTGGTTCAGACCTGGTTTAATCCCGTTTTAGAGGAGGCACGGTTTGAGCACGGGTCTCGTCCTCTCAGCCCCGCGCCGGGTCATGCTGCGCTATCACACATGTGTCCCCGCGCACACTTCTCCACCCTCCCCCTTCCCCCCACGCTTCACTATAGATACATTTTGTTGAAAATCTATGAAAGTTTGAGTGTTTAAACAGAGAAGGCGTGAAGGCGTTTTGTAACTTGGAATTTTTGTTTGTTGGGTCGTTCGTAAGGTGAGGTACCACTGTACACCATTTTCTGATCTATGTTATGTTTCCTCATAAAAAACAAACCCGGAGTGTGTTTTGTTTCATTCACACTTGTTTAACACACAAACCCTGCATATTTTTTTTTTCTCTCAAACAGAAAACACTCTGTTCCACCTTGTGATGTCATGGAGGTAATGCAGGGAGAGCCCCAGTGTGTTTAAACTCATACAATAGAATAATTTTTGATGATTTCAGCCCTGGAATTGCCCATCTCTATTAAACAAAAGGTATCAGGTAGCTGTTAACTTGAAAACTACTACTTTATGACATCACAAGGTGGAACAGAGCATTTTGAAATTTGGAGTTGTAGACAAACTAATACACCGCGATTACTCAAACATGTATGAATGAAACACAACAACTCCAAATAGCTTTTAAGGAGGTAACACTATTCTAACATGAGTTACAGGTATATTGTAAAAGAATAGCTCATATTTTTATATAAAAAAGCAGGCCTATGAAAAGATTTGAAGTAGTGACGTGTTCGTGTAAACAACTGAAAATTCCATCCAAAATGCAGGGACAATTACATGCAAATATAATATTTTTCTGGCAGATGTTGTCATCTATTTTTATTAGTCTTATAACAACTGTGTAATTTAGACATGTTTTGGCCCTTTTATGGTTGCCAGGTAACAGCTATGGAATTAGCACTATGCATGTCACATCTGCTGCCCACATCCAACTAGGAAGTGCAATTATTAATATGAGCCAAAATTTAGAAGTCAAAATTTAGTCAGTCAAAATTTCAGTGTAATTTTTAAATTTTTTATCACTTCCTACATTTTATATACATACAGAAATCATGAAATATATGAAGCCAGATTTATGGAATTAAAATGTTAAATAACACAACAAAATTTATTATTATTATTATTTTTTAAGGTGCATGATGCAACTTTTAGTTAGGCGTCCGTCACCTGCTTGTTTCTATGGATAAATCATTCCTCTACCTGTAATGTTCCACAGTATGGCATTAAACAGCTCTATCTTTCATTTATTAAACTGCAGGTGGTTTTACAGCTCAGAAATACCCAGAAAAACAGGCATTCTGACTGAGCGGGGAATCTGATCTACAACTTGGTCTAGTTTAGTCTCCATGAATTTTGACGGACCCTCCACCAGAAAAGTTACACAATGCACCTTGAAGTAGCCTAGCCTGTCATATGCCTTTTAACTTGATGAACTCGGCTACACTTAATAAAGACCACCAGACCTCGACTCTTGTGTAATCTCAACCTCTCAACTCTTTCTCGCCTCCCAGTCACAACAGAGCCTCGTCCTCACTTTCATCACACAATAGACCTGCTTTTATTTTGACAGCTCTTGTCAGCTTCCGTGTCAGGGTGCCAGGGCTGAGAATCTCGTGCAATGTCAACTCCATCTGCAATTAAAACCACCAGCCAAAAAGCTCCCCTCTACGCCCGCTTTTGATGCCCAGTTTTCTGTTTACCTCTGCCACATTTTGTTTCTCATAAACCTATTATTATTATTATTATTATTGTTATTATTATTAGTTGTAGTAGTATTCATAATACGAGTAATAATAACTGAAGATAGCATTCTATATTACTAAGATGGCTATAGTCAACTTTTATCAACATTTCCTCTTTGCTGAAGCTAACTGGAGGCACTGCTCTGCTCTCTGAAGTTCTGTTACTCAACTTAGAATTTAAAGGTGCATTGTGTAACTTTTCGGGTGGAGTGTTCGTCAAATGCTTTTCTCCATGGTGACGTTATTGCTTAATCTGGAATTTTTCACAGTATGGCATTAAATCTTTCCATCTTCATGGAGACCAAACCAGACCAAACTACAGGTCCAGATCTGTGGAGAGGCAACCCGGATCACAGTGCAATTGCCTGTTTTTCTAGGTATTTTTGAGATATAAAACCATAACAATAAATGTAAGATAGATCTGTTTAATTCATACTGTGGAACATTCCAGGCAGAGCAATGGCATATCTATAAAAACAAGCAGATGTCGGATCCCCAACCAAAAAGTTACATAATGTACCTTTAATCTGAGCTTTGTTTAACACAAACCATAAATAATCAGGTGATCTGATTTGTGCTGTAAAAAAAGTTTCTTGCACATAAAATTAACATCACAAGCAAGCTAGAATAGTTTTACTAAATTCTGTGCACCGCTTTTTTAATCCAACTTCTAAACGTGACCATAAACACAGGCTAGTGAAAATGTGCTTTTTAAATCAATTTAGTATTTTTTCTTGTCTTTTCACACAATCTAAAATCATGATGTCACTGCAAAATTTCAGTATATTGCTATAACTGCTCTCTACGCTCCACTTTTGATGCTTGGCTTCCCACATTTCCTACAGTTTTTTCTTTCTTGTAGTGTAACGACTGTGCTTTCTGGATGTAATTAGAGAATTCAAAAACACTGCTCTTTTTGTCGGGTTTGTTTTCATACCTTTCCAAATATTATCCATCATCTTCATAGTGATGCATGTGCTTAGTGAAACAGGAAATGGGCATTCTGCACTCAGATTACTCTAGTTACAACGGGAGAAATGGTTTTGGGGCTCAACTTGGATGTGAAACATAAACAACTTTTTGAGGTGAATTGCAGAGGTGTACGTCTTGACTGCAGTAAGGTGGTGATTAAGTGTTTATAGTATTTACCATTAACTCCAAGACAAACATTGACGTCATGTACCCTGTATTTCTGTAAGGCACCTCCTCACAGGGGTTTGGGCATGGTATGGTCTGGTGAACGCTATATATCGTTTATTTAATACCATTGTACTTTTTCCCATTTATTTTTGAATTATTATCAATGTTGTAAAGAGAAAGAATGAGTCCATGGTCATGACATCATGAATGCCCTTCCTGTTGTAACACAAATTCAATCCATCAATCACTTAATTTGTCAAAAAGAGGTAATTTAAGCACACTGAGCATAAAAAACAATAATAATAGAAAAGCTCAAACAAAAGTCTCAGCTGAACAGGTAGGATCATCAGATACAATGTTAGGGCAGTTTAAGGAGACTAAGAGCCCTCAGGATAAAAGTGTCCTGAAGCAATAAATGTGTCTAACCCACTACTTGAATAACGAGTGCTGGTACGATTATTTTGTTTACTTAATTACATAAATTACTGAGTTTTCTGACCGGTCTGACAACCCTGAGAAGCAAGTCACAATGACATTGCATTATAAAGTTGGCAAAGGTTGTATTCCTGCTTGTAAAAACTTTTTAATTAATGCAGTACTCACAGTGCCATCTCCCTTGTGCCGTTTGAATGGCATTATTTATCCATTTTGTAATTATATTTCGGCACTTTGCTTGCATTTGTCTGAAGTACTTTTCTGGTGAGGGGTCTTCCACTTGTTTGTCGAGATGTGAATACTTGGAATGATCCACAATATGGCATTAAATGTGTCTATCTTGCATCTATCAGGTGTTTTCAATGTTCAAACACACTTAGATAAACATGCATTCTTACTGTGAATGGGGTCGCCTTTCCACAGACGTAATCTGTAACTTGATCTAATGGTGCCACCGGCATGTCTCCATGGAGATAGGCAAGTTAAAAATCAACAATTACATAGTGCAACTTTAACATAACATGATTTTTATAGCATTTATATATGTAAAACCGAGCTGTTTGCCTCTATGGAAATAGACAAGTTTAATGCCATATTGTGGAACATTTTAGGCAAAGCAATAAACTCTTCATGGAGACAGAAAACAGACCCGACACCAGAAAAGTGACACAGCGCACCTTTACTGTAAGACAATTTAGTAGCTTTAAAATGAGCCTAAACCTCTTTGTATAGCGGGCAGTACATTGTGAGTGTAACTGTACACTGATACAGTACCTCGTGTTCCCTTGGGGCAGGGTCTCTCCACAGTGCTGCCGGTGTGGGTCTGGGGCCAGTCGATGGCTCTGCGGCGGATGGCCTCACAGAAGCGGCGGGGGGTGGGGGGCAGTTCTGCCACAGTGGGCTCTACAGTAACGGGCACCGGGGCCCCTCGGGAATCCTCGAAGGGGTCCCGGCCGTCCCGAGGGTCCGGCCCTGACATGGTGGTGTCACTGTGCTGGCGGACAGTGGATACGGGGGTGGTGGTGAACATGGTGGTGGTTTTGGAGTTGGATGGAGGGGCTGAGAAGTCCTCTATGGTCGGTACTGGAATAAGAGAAGCATTAAAATTATTATCTGAAGATAGCCATTCTAGCAATATATAACGCTATTGATATCTTTCATCAACATTCCTTAGTAGTGCCTCCAGTCAGCTTCACCGACTGTTTGAAGCTCTGTTACACAAGTTAGACTTTAATCAACAACCTTGAAGAACTGACCTAGTTGGAAATAGATCAGGTGATCTGATTTGTGCTGTAAAACTTGTTCCTCACACATAAAAGGAATGTCACATGCTAGCTGGAAATAGGTTTAGTAAATTCTGTGCAACGCTTTTTTAAAATATCCAACTTCTAAACGATTACAATCTTGTGAAAATGCCATTTAAATCCATGTTGTATTTTTTTCTTGACTTTTCAAACAGTCTATAATCTTATCAGGGCAACCCCCACCCAAGCATGATCTCACTGTTTCAGTATATTCTGCTAGAACTCCCCTCTGCGATAGAACTCCCCAACTGGAATAAACGAAGACCAGAAAGGTTACAAATGGGACACATAATAAAAACAGTAGGGGTGCGCATTCTATTCCAATCAAATGAAAACCGCAACTTGGATGGTTTCAAGTATCATAACACAAAGGCTGCATTTATTTAGATATTATAATATTTTCTATTAACAACAGAATATACTGTCTGTTAATGGTTTGTGTGGGGCCATTTCATGTTTCAGTTTCCCCTCAAATGTGTCAATAAATGAATAAAGAATTCATATTAAAAAAACTTACATCAGGTGAGAAGAGTGCTGTTAAACAAGTTCCTCACTCATAAATTTACAATCATAAGCTAGCTGCCATTAGTTTTAGTAAATTAAGGGCACTTTTTTTTTTTTTTTAAATAACCAACTCCTAAACGAGATCATGAACACTTGTATTGATTAAAGGATTGTGAAAAGGTGACGTTTAAATCCATTTTGCATTTTTTCCTTGAGTTTTCACACAACATCAGGCTAACTCCCCAAGCACAATGTCACTGCAAAGTTTCAATATTTTGCTAGAACTTCCCTCTCCGCTCCACTTTTGATTTAAAGGTGCATTGTGTAACTTTTCTGGTGGCAAGTCTGTCAAATGTTTTCTATCTTCATGGAGACCAAACCAGACCAAGTTACAGGTCAGATCTGTGGAGAGGTGACCCTGCTCAAAGTCAGAATTGGTGTTTTTCTAGGTATTTTTGAGTTATAAAACTACCAGTAATTGACTAAATGTAAGGTAGAGTGGTTTAATGTCACACTGTGGAACATTCCAGGCAGAGCAATGACCGATCCACAGAAATAAACAGGTGACAGACCACCAAACAAAAAGTTACACAGTCCACCTTAAAAATAAATCAATAAATAAATCCAGACCATAAATAAATCACACGTTTTTATCCTTGAACCCCAAAACGTATAAATCACCGCTGAGTTTTATAGAAATGTGTTGAGCCTTGAGTTCGTGAAAGTGTGTGAAACTCCACAGCCCAAAGTCACCTCCATCAGCACAGATTTTATCAGAGGTTCCGATATTAGGTAGAAGGTGTCTGTATGTTTAGTCAAGCGCACAGATTGTATTGTCACTAAATAAAAGTAAACATTGTATTTCACGTAGACTTATTGGAAAAGCATTGCAGCGTAGTGGCAGAGGTGCATTATCATCTGATTTCCTGTCAACTAGTACCACATGAACAGCACTTTCAGCTTTCTGACAGTGCCATTACCGTCTATGGGCCTGTAGCACATTAAACAGAAAATCAACGTGAGTGATGGAAATAGTCTGTAATACATGTACCTTTTTAGAGTAAAGTTCAAAATTCTTTAAAGAAAGCCTAATGTGCTTTGTTTGCTCTATAGTTATAATCTATGACACATTTTAAATCGCAATATTCTAAAACAACTTAGTAAAAGAAACAAGTACTCCGAGCTTCGTGGAAACTGCGGTGCCCAATGGGAGCTGACGTCGCCGTAAACGTCATCACAAGTCAGCAAATCCAGTTGATAGCTGCAAGCTAGTGAATAGGAGAAGTGTTTTTCATTTGTACCAAAATGACTATGCAACGCTGCAGAATCCTGCACATACACATAAAGTTGGACAATGACGGTGAAAATGGGGGTTCAATGGCAAAGTGGTGTCTTGAAAATAAGTGATTAAAGATTGCTTAAACATGCAGGAATTACTCCATATACAACTTTAAGAGGTTAAACCAGAAGGCAAAACAACTACAACATGGCCCAAAGCTCTAAGAAGTCAATTTGGATAATAGGTCAAACAAAATTTTAACAGAATTGCTATAAAGTGTAAGAACTGTTTTGGTGTACATTCTTTACATCAAAGGAACAATCACCATCAGTAGTATTGAGATTTTTCTTTCTTGAATACTGTCTGAGGTCAGTTCTTTACTTTGGCCTGTCCTAAAACATCTCATGGAATCATATTTTGCATTTCAGCAATTACAAGAAATTAGAGCTGCTGTAAGCCAAATTCTAACTGAAAAATAAAACACGTTAATATTATATAGAAGTCTCAGGTATTACAAGAGATCAAGTTATGATACATTTTTAGTTCCCTCTGATTTTTACCATGTTGTGGTATTAAATGTCTCATAATCCACTGTTCCACATTAGTGCAGCCAAAGAAATGACTCTGAATATGAAAATATGACATTGATCACCATATAAAAGACTGGTCTCAGCTTTTAACAAAACATTTCAACAGTCTTCTCAATTCTACAATAAATATCCAGCTTTGAGGTTAATCACAATAACACCTATAGTTATTACCAATATTCATCATTTAATGCCAGATTTCTATTCAGTTCATTCCAACATAATTTATTAGGCTTTAAAATTTAACCAGGCAACATAAAGATCTAATAAATACCCACTCACATACCCCATCTGTCCCTAATACTGCGCATGCTGTTTAGATTAACTGTGTATTGACTCACAGCGGACTTAAAGCCACCTACAACTTGTTCCACTCCCTCTTTTCCTTCTCCACGTACATACATATCTCTTTTTATCCTTAGCTGTCTGAAGACCATAAATAAGACACACTCTCTTAGTGGGGCATCCTCTGACAAAGTGTTGATTCGGCCCCAGGAAGCCAGTGCACCTGATTAAATGTCAACACGAAGACAAAGCCACTATGCATTTAGGTAGTATTTTTTTCCCTTCTTTTTTTCTCCTTTCTCCTAGTTTATCTGGCTCACTTTGATAAAGCTAGCACTCGGAAGAAGAAACTGAGCCCCTCCGAGCTAAACCCATACATCAGCAATAATGCAATTCTCCTGCATTCAATCCACGCCTACTATATTCTGTCCCTGTGTGTGCGATTAGTGTTAGCGTCTTCAGGTACGGGCAGGGTCGATGGGTATCTGAGGAAAAAAAATGCCTGGAGATAAGTAGGAAATGAAAGCAAGGAATGGGGGGGATCTATAAGACCGTATGTAGTATGAATAACCAATGAGAATAAAGGGAAACAGTCCGTTGTTTGGGGCGGTATGCTTGAGGTCCTCATATGGTTTTAGTTCTGGAGCTAGCTAGTTCAGAACTGGTTGTGTGTTTTGAATTTGAAAAGTTACAAAGAAGGAAAAAAAATCATAAATACAGTTACAGGTTACCATGTCAACTTCTTTGTTCAACAGCACTGTACAACTTTTTTGATGGGTCTGGTGGTGGTCTCCATGAAGATGTAATTGTTTTCCCTGGAGTGTTCTACAGTATGGCTTTAAACGTATATATATCTTGCATGGTGTTTTGATTGCTTTATAAATATATCTTGTAAAAATGTCATTATTACTGCAAGCAGGACTGCCACACCACAGGTTTGACTTTCTTGTCTCTATGGAGAAGTATGGGTTTAATGCTATACTGCAGAATATTCCAAGCTAAGCAGTAACATTTCCATGGAGACGTGCAGGTGGCAGACCCTCTACCAAAAGGTTACATAGTGCATGCCAAATTGTCATAATGTTTTGTGTTTTTTCCCCACAGATAAAGATTAACTAATTTCACTTTTTTTTTTAAACAATAATGTAAACTAGAGAGGCTTTAATGATTTTAGAGAACTTATATGTATAGGTCTAAATGCAATGTTAATATATGGGAATCTACAAAAAATGTGGACTGGAAGCAGGCCGTTTAAGATGTGTAAAAGAGGAGAATGAATGTATGCAGGAGCTAAAGAATATTCATGATCTTATACAATACAGTCTGAGGCTTCAGGGCCATATAGGAACTATATTGATTCTGATTAAGTTTCTAATTTATTCATAATATGCAATACCATGCTGTTAACAGAATGTCCATACAGGGCCACTGTAGATGCCCAGAAGGAAGCAGGACAAAGAAGGTCCAAGAACCAATCAACCGCAGCTACTACTTCAAAAACAACTGCACAAAACTCGCTCTATTTATTTTCCTCAACGACTCAATGACTAGCAGGAAATGCCAGTATGCTAGCATAAGACTGGCCCAATTTCATACCATCAAGTAAACATTGACTTATAATTCATCTAAAATGTCACAGAAGAAAGAGAAACTAGCAGATGGTTCCATATTTAGCTGTTCCAAAATAAATAGAATAGAAATTATAATTATAATAAGTGGTATGTCATCTTATGGTCAGACGCTGGTGGACACTGCCTTATATCTGCCTGAAGAGAGAAGCAAACTACACTGAAACTACTCTGAAACTAACACACCTACTTGTTTACAGTTTCTATTTGTTAGCTTGGTCTATTGAACTGCACTAAAAGGGAAGTGTGCCTGAATCATATTAGCAGAATCGTTCAGGCCATTGATAGAGAGGTGTGAAAGCAACCTGAACGATTATGCACCAACTTGTCAAGAACATACATATATAATAACCACATGCTTTATTCTATATGTGATTTGCATATATATTGTCTGTATTGAGATGAACGCAACTCCTCACAACGGGCCCTGGTGCTCTGAAAGCCTCTCTCTCTGCAGTGTTGTCCCTGGGTGCCTCTGTAGAAAAAAGGCAGTATCATGCCATCTGACACTCCATCACCAGACACATCTACCCATTTCCTGTGAGAGCCGCAGTGACAAAGCTTGTATTTCACGTTTCACACTAATCGCGCAGCCAGGAGGATTCAGGCCCGATTTCTGTAAAACATCCCACGTTATCATAAAATTGTTAAGCAACGAAAAGGTCACATCGCAGGAAGGGAACGGCGGCTGATATGACAAATAAAGACAAAATGGGAGATGGCTCAGTTTGTACCACAGACTGTATAAAGAAGCAGACAAAGGGAGTGTGGCATCACCCATAGCGCTCGGCTCCAGTCAAATGAAGCTCACGAGGCTAGCAGTTACAGGGGCACATTTAGAGTCAATAATAGGAATAGGAATTGATTAACGGACAAAAATGTGAAATAAAAACAGCAGGATCATGTAGAGCATTGTTACAAGCAGAAGTATAGTTTTTGCCATCCATCCATCCATCTTCTTCCGCTTATCCGGGTTCGGGTCGCGGGGACAACAGTCTAAAAAGATCTGCCGCCAGATCTCACTGCACCAGCCCCCATGGATCCTCCTGCAGGCGGTGGGTCCACGGGAGGATGGCCCCACGTCGCTACTTCGGGCCAGGCTGCCAGATGTTCGCTGTTGAGCACCCACTCCAGGCCTGGCTCCAGGGTGGGACCCCAGTGACACCAATCCGGGCGACGTAACTGACCTTGATGTATCTCTTAGTCATGGCGGCTTCTATAGTTTTTGCAATATCAGGAAAAAGTAGGCTATTTCCTTCTCATCTCATTCACATAATAACTTTCATCACAAAGCTAAGTTATTATACTTGTTATAAATACCCATTATTTCTCCCAAGTGTTGGGAAGTAACCAAATATATGCACCGAGAATACATATTCTGAATACACATTGTCAGTAACTGCATTCAGGTTACTTTTTCATTTAGTGGTGTTCATGGTTACTTTTCTAAAATTAAAGGGAATACATTACGATATTTGATCATGTCATTTACACTTCAAAATGCACACAATCAGTGAGAAAAATACACAACTCTGCTCTTGTGCTGAGTGCAGGTGTGATTTTTAAATCTCCAGTCAGTGATAGGAAATGCTTTAAAAACAGTGAAACAAATATAAAGCTGTTATTAATACTGTTTTTAATCAGAATCAGAAACCAGGAGGAAAGGTGTAGCGATTCCTTACCTGGCCGGCGTTTCTGAAAAACTACAGAGGATTTTCAGACAATATGAAATCCCAGTCTATTTCAAAACCACAAACACTTTAAGACAAAAACTGGTCCACCCAAAGGACAAAACACCAAGCCACAAACAATGTTGCGCAGTGAGCGCTACATTGAAGAAACAAAACAACAACTTCAGAAGAGGATGTACCAACATCGACGGGCGTGCCAGAGTGGACCTTCATCTGTCGTACATCTCCACCTAAAAGCCACGGGCCACTTGTTTGAGGACAGTGAGGTACAGATTTTAGCCAGGGAAAAGAGCTGGTTTGAGGTGAGATAAAGAGGCTATTTTTGTCAAAAAAGAGAATCCTTCCTTGAACAGGAATGGGGGGTCAGACACAATTTGTCTCCCATCTATAATTCCATTCTCAAACATAAATCAAAACAAAGAAAACAATAGGATTAGCCAGATCAGGTCCAGAGGTGTGAAAACACCCATTATGGTACTAAATGGGTATGCTAAACAAGACCTCAGACAGAAACTGAAAACAAAGAGGTGGGATAGTTTCATAGTAATTTCATTGTAGTCAGCTCCTCCCTGCCAGCACTCTAACCAGAACTGAAGAAGTAGCTTGGATGAGCTGCGAAACGTCTTCGACCAAATAAACTTTGTCCAGTTGACAAATTGCATTTCTCCTTTTGCCACTATTTTTTACACTAATTTAATTGTGACTCAATGTAAAAGCATTCTAAGCATTCAGAATACAGAACTCTGATTGGACCTTGTATCAGAATATGCTACAAAATACATTTTAATGTAACTGTAACTAAATACATTTTCAAAGTATTCTTCACATCACTGCTAAATACTTTTTAGAGGGAACTTGTCCAACGCTGGTACTGAACAACTATGATATTTTGAGATTTGTACAGAATAGAATATATACCCTAAGTGAATGAAGCACAAGAAAATGGTAAAAGTTTTGAAATGTTTTACTAAACTTTTTTAACTTCCTTGTGACTTGATGCCGTCTGCTTCCTCTGAAATGGATTAACAATTAGCCTAATGATGCATTCAATATTATATAGGTTAGTAGTTCTAATGGAACATCCTGCAATGAAACTACTTTATATCTTATATCTTATCTTTTTATGTTTTATTCTGTAGGCTAGACACTTTATTTCATCAGACATCATTAGAATAAGTGCATATAATTCACTTGAGCTTTTAACCAATGTCGTTACCTATTCAAAAACATAACTGAGTTGGGTTTTGTTTTGCTCTTAAACGTTTGAGTAACTCTCTCTTTATTATTAGTAGGGATGCACCGATGTAAAATTTTTTAGCCAATACCGTTGCTGTTGTCAACCGATACTGATATTAGCCGATACAGATATTGGGGGGGGGGGCGCGGGACCAGACTGGAACTAGACCAGGACCAGACCGGGACGCGCCAGGACGGGTGGGTCTCACAACGGTCATGGGGTCATATCACGACGGTCATATACGGATTTGAGCACGATGAGTGCACGTGTGCGCCCCCCCCCCCACGCTTCACTATTAATACATTTTGTTGAAAATCTACGGAAGTTTGAGTGTTTAAACGAGAGAGAAATGTGAGAAAACATTAATTCGTGGGATTACCGTACTGACAAATATCGGTTGTTAATATCGGCCCACTTTTACACATCGGGCCGATACTGATGTGTTAAAAATTTGGCAATATCGGCCGATACCGATGTTAATGCCGATATATCGTGCATTCTATCTACAAATCCAAAGTTTAAATACTGTTACATTTTGTGGTAGTTCTCATGTTAAAAGCTACCCTTTAACTTTAGTTCAGTATACATCGGCAATTCCAGGACTGAAATTATCCAAATGATTCTAGTGAAAGTGTACGGAGTTTAAAAATGACATAACATCACTAGATGGAACTGAGTGTTTTCTGTTTGCAAGATTTGTGTGTTAAACATCTGTGATTGAAACAAAACACAACTCCAGGTATGTTTGTGGCGAGGAAACAACATAGATCAGAAAATAGTGTAATATAGCTCCTTTAATGGTTTTCAGTTATTTGAAGAATGAGTACACTACAAAATCATGGTGCTTGCATTATTGGTTTTGTGAAAAGGGTACTGCAGTAGATATACTAGGACAAGGTCAGAAACGTGAGGCTAAGTACTAGACCGCTCTGTGTTATTGCGTGCCAATACTGACATTTTAGTGGGTGACCTTTTCCCTGCACAGAGCCGGGGCTAATTACCTTAAAACTCATTCAGTCATTGTGTGCCTGTCACATCCACACACAGGCACAGGCTGTAAAAAGTACAACTGACACGCGTGGTTAATATGGGGAGAAAGACGACTGTGGTTAGCAACAATGGCTAATGAGCACTTCAGGTGAATACTAATGTTACTACAGCTGAGGAAAGTGATTGGAACAGCAGCCCTGACGCCATCTTGCTTTAACAATACGCTAGCAGAACAACTAAGAATCAGGGGACTGACGTTTAGATGGGCTACACAAGATAATCACTAAAACCACACTTTTCATGCCGATTTCCAACTGTAGAAATGTAATACAACTTTCCAAATGTAACCTGATCTGAGTTGAAAACAGGTTTAACTATGGTGGAGTTTTCACACCATTAAAATGGTGAAGACCAAAATAACAAAGTAATCTCTGTTAGGTCTTTGACTGGACATTTTGAACAGCAGGTTGGCTCAAAATATTGATTTATGTAAATTTCCACAATAATACAACCATAAGACATCGAGTGCATTTTGGAGAAATCAATCCCCCCTACCTGAATACATGAGAGCAACAAATGAAAACCAAAAGTGTTGAAAATGCCATGTTGCCTCCGTGTTGCCTTTATTGACTTAGGAAAAGTGGGATGATTCATCGGCTGACTGGCTTGATTCAATATATGCATATAATGTAATACGAGGGCAAGTGTAATTGGGTTTAGCTATATTAAAGCTGTGCATACCTGAGCCCTGCACTGTGCAGCAGATATGAGTGTAATCTGCATGTGCCTGAACAGCATGCGTGCATCACCTGATTAGCCTGCGCTGTGGAGACACAGGGGTCCCGAGCACCTCTTCAACCAACCCACTGCCCATTATGTGCCACAGTCAAGAGCTGCTATTCATCTGAGCAAGTCTACAACACATCTATTTGTATTGTTATAATGTAGGCTAATGTGGTTTCCACACAATATGAATATTCAGGTGTTGTATACAACTCCCATAATGTGGTTTCCCAAGAAGAAAAAATACATCTAAATGTACAGCCTTTTCATTTAGTAAAATCTTAAGAGAACCATGAAATAAAACTTTGACATTATATATTTAATAAGAATATTATTACTATATTCTTACCCTTCAACAGCCTATTTCCTTTAAAAGAGCTGGGGTCTGAAACCTGTCCTCCTGAAAGCCCTCAGGCTGTGCACATCTGTAGCCAGGCACATGTAAATGTCCTTAATGTAAAAAATAAACATGAACTATGGACTCAAAGAAAAGAAGCAAATCTTTGGACAAATGGACCCACCCACTTGAAAATCAAACTGTGGTGCTCCTGAAATCGCATATTTCATATCCTCCAACGCGATCCTTATCATTTATCCATTAAATACAGGAGGATAGTTGAATTATTCTCGTGTTCCTGGCTCCTGGATATATAATTCAAACTGAAAGGGCTCAGAGCATAATTGCTTGTATAACCGAGAAGTACACAATCTAAGGTTGGGTTACCCTGACAAACATAGAGGGAAAAACATTGTGTTCTATGAGGCTTTTTTGAAAGAAATTTAGATGCCGTTTCCTGTCAATTTCAGCTGTCATTTTTACAGATCTTAATGTCTTTTTTCTTTCTTTGGCAACAGTGTCCAAAGTTGCCAGAGAAAAAGGTTAATTTGTTTGACTTCCAAAAAAGATCATGTGTCCATTGCATTCAGTTTAGTCTTTGTGTGTTCTGAATGAAGCCTCAAACGTGCCATTTTCACACAATTAAAATGGGTTGTTATGATGGCACAATGCCTGCCATTCTCATCCGAAAATCATATCACTTTAATTAGGATGGCTCCGGGATGAGTGACTAGATTTGTATTTTTTTTTTTTCTCTCCATCAAAGCAAAGATACCAATCTCTATCTCTGCTTGGAGTTGGTACGTGATGCATTTTCTATCACAGCACCATTGTTAAAACATCAAGAACATGAAATATGCTTCTGAAAGTCAATAGTACATCAAGTAAGCGTCACACGTCAAGTCAGGCTTATTTTGATGTCTGGAATTAGTGTGTGCTGCAATTTTCTTTTGATTGTGGAGATTCTGTGGAGATATAGAAAGCCCACGTGTCCTTCCATAACTCAAACCAGGAGAGGGTGCCACCAATTATCCAGCGTTTCTCCAAAGAGTGGGTGAACTCACTCTCCACCAGCAACCTGATACCAAAAAAAAAAAGCCCGAAAAATACCAACTCTTGTAAATAACAGGAATTCTCCAATATGGAGTTTTTGATATTAGATATTTGTTTTGCTGTTGTGGCCGAAAACCAATATGTGACGATATTAATATTATGCTTTTTAAAGCTATAGCAAGAACCAGGTTGAATTATAGTAAAGTTCATAAATCAAAGCATGCATCTCCACAAATCTGTCTCCTGCCCTAGAGGAGGGCTGTTCCATTGGCCACCAACTTCCACAGTATGTGGATTGTTCCGAAGTATGGTTTTAACTTTCTATTTTTATGAAGTCATGCAGGTGCAACCTCCAGACAGTTACATACAGTACCTTAAACTTACCACTTTTGTAAAAAAAAAAAAAAATAAAATTATTTGTTGCATGAAACACACAACCTTATTTTCACTCATGAGTCTGTTCAAAAACACAACTCTGAGGCACAGGGGGCAAACTGGTAATGGGCACACCCAAACTGCAGCAGTGCAGAAAAAATATTAGAAAATATCAGCAAAAATGTCTAAATCAAACCAATACCAATATTAGAGATTATCCACTATAAATGTTAGACAATATATCAAGTCTATATTTGCACTTTATAATGAATCAGCCATCGGCCTTAAATTTCTAGCATAGGCTGTTTGGGCCGACTTAACTGCCTTAAAGAATAGACGTGATTCATTTAAACACTTGAGCGTGGTGATAACTAAACAAAACATGACTAAACTGCTGTTATATTATAGATTTATGATTCAAAAAAATGTTATTACATAAATAATTTAGGGAAAATCAAAATCAGGTCTACAAATTGGGAAAAAAAAAAATCGATCACCGGTTTCGCTGGAGTCTGAACAATTAGTATCGGCATCAGCCAAGAAAAATGGCTGAATGAATGAATGAATGAATCTGCCGATCTCTAACCGATATCTTTAGAACCCCTCATGGAAAAGTTCAGGATTGAACGCTGTGGAAAAAAAGCATCTCTTGCGGAGTTTGAATTGAAATCCAACTGCATACAGTTAAGAATGTCATCCAGATTAATTTTATAGCCCCCCTAGAGCAACTGTGGAGGAATTTGTTTGCAGAAATTACAGAAAATATTAAAACATAATCAAGATGTTGCTGAGAGATGGAGAGATTTGGTTTGGCCTCATCTTGGGAGCTTGGAGCGCTTCATGTAAACACAGCTATAGGAAATACTTAAGCACTTAAAGCTCTTGACATCTGCAACTTAAAACATTTCATATAGCCTAAAAATGACACTAAACTTCAGGGCTAAATACATTATTTTTTAGTATTATGATCCTAACGGCCTTGAAATGGGTACAAAAGGACAGCACACAGATTCTGCCGACTTCAACTGTAATGTGTGCTAAAGGCAAAGGCATGAAGGAAAAATATACACGTTATTATTTATCTAACCATGCTTCAAGTTCTGAATTTATTTTTAATAGTACTCTTACAGTTTTAAAGCGCACCGGCAGTGTTGCTACATGAAATGGTAGGATAAAGTAGTCCTAGTAGTAGGTAGGTAGTAGTAGTAGTACTCTGCTTTCTCTATACACATGCATAATCCTCCAGCTAGGTACTCCTAACAGGATATGAGTCATACAAGGAGAAGGGTCCCCAGATACCGTGAACTCCTCCAGTCGCTCTGACACTTTACACCATTGACACTGAGGTGAAGGTCAAATATAAAAGGACACATCTCCCTAAGGACACAAAACACTTAACACTGACCTTAATGCATGCAGAGTTTGGGTATATAAACAAATATACTGAAAAAATGTATAATAATTGAAATGATGCAAAATGAGATGTTGAGATTATTCAGGTTAGAATTTATTCATAAGAACTATAAAATAATAATAATCAGTACAATTTTAGGAGCTTCTTTAGACGTCACCCCAATCTGTACTCCAAGAAACTTAAATATTAAGTGAGACATAAGTGGCTGTTTATGTGTGTTTATGTATCTTAACTTAATTAATAAGCTGGCCTCATAAGTAATTATAATGTACTAAACAACAACAATGAAAGAAATAATAATTCCACAGTTAAATAGTAAAATTTGTAATGTTTCTGCACACAATAATGGATCACTGTTCAAATTTAATATTGTGACCTTGTTTACAATCTTGTTTTTATGAGAACAACCAATACCTAGGTCACAAACAAGGGCCAGCAAATCTTCTTGGCTTCCATTTTAAATATTTTACATTTTCATATACTCAACAAAAATATAAACACAACACTTTTGTTTTTGCTCCCATTTTTCCTGAGATGGACCCAAAGATCCAAAATTCACTCCAGATACACAACACTACCATTTCTCTCAAACATTCTTCACAAATCTGTCCAAATGTGTGACAGCGAGCACCTCTGCCCCGCCGAGACAATCCACCCCACCTCACAGGTGCGCCACATCAAGATGCCGATCCGACATCATGACCAGTGCACAGGTGCGCCCCAGACTGCCCACAATAAAAGGCCACCCCGAAATGTGCATTTTTTTTGCTTTATTGGGGGTCTGGGGACTCTGTATCTGGTGTGACCACCATTTGCCTCATGCAGTGCAACACATCTTCTTCGCATAGAGTTTATCAGATTGTCAGTTGTGGCCTGTGGAATGTTGGCTCAAATCAAGCAACCTGCGCCCACTTTGCTCACTGATAATTGTTCTGAAATCTTCACAAGAAGCGCTAACAAGGCGATTCCTCCTTCTTTCATAGCAAGTAGATGTAAAAGGGAATGTCACATTCTAGGCAGCACTGGTTAAAATCACTTCAACATTAGCAGCTTTCAATTTGCCTATCACAAAAACCCAAAAGCCACAATAATGGACACAAATTTTCAAAGGGTAAAAAAGGAAAAAAACAAAAAAACAAAACGCAGACTTTTCCCCTCTTTTTTTTTTTCTTCATTTAACCAGGATGACAGCGGCGCTTAGCAATTAACCAAACTAACAGGCATGTTGCTACGCTAATGATGCTCCATATACCACTATGAGTAATACATCCGTGGCTTTATAGGGCCGGCGCTACTGCTACTGCTACGATTTAATGAGACTGTCTCCGAGGATGAGAACAAGCTAGCGTTGGTCTTTTTTTGCTCGCTTTACTTAGCTGTGCCGGTAATTAATGACAGAGGCAACAAATCCCACAGGACATGAATTTTGTATTAGGCTGTTTATATGCTGTTCAGACGGGTTCAGCCTCAGATGGTTGAGGAGAGCAGAGGGCGAGGCAGATAATGTGAAGGCCGTGGGTTCGTAGCTGGGTGAATCTATATGTCAATACCCCGGGATCATTTTACTGGTGATGTATTATGACGTACGGCTGTTTGAGCGATGGCTGCAGGGAGAGGAGGAGTCTGGGGTAAGACAATTCAGGACACAGGGTTAAGTCAGAGTTAAAGGGCCTTTTTTATGTTATAATGTTGTTTCCTCATCAAAAACATACCCAGAGTTGTGTTTTACTTCATTCACACACATTTAACACACAAATGCTGCACATTTAGTATTTCTCTCAAAAAGGAATCGCTCCATTTCCTACACTTTCATTAGAATCATTTGGATAATTTCAGCCCTGGAATGGCCAATTTCTACTGAACAAAAGGTAAAAGGTAGCTGTCGAGTTTAAAAGTACCACTATATGACATCACAAGGTGGAACAGGGCATTTTGAGCTTTTGAGATGTTGGCGGACTAATAATGTAGGATTAGTCAAGCATGTGTGAATGAAACAAAACACACCTCTAGTTATATTTTTGTGGAAATAACATTTTAACATGTCTTAAAGCTCACAAGACTTGATTTTGTGTAATGCAGGACCTTTACATTAGTCATGCCGCTAATTACAGTGGTCAGCTGTAATGAGTAAAGTTTTGCTAAAGATGATGTTTTTGTAAGCTTGATTCGTTTGATGGTCTGTTGATTTGTCTTAACTGAACAACTCAAAACACAATTAGGACCTTTTAAAATATGCATAATTGCAAGATATGGTGAAATATATATAACTTTAGCAACAGGAGGTCACCAAAAACAAGTTTCTTATCATTGAATAAACTTTGTACTTTGTATTGTGTTTATTCCTGTAATAAAATGTTGCAATATAGGGCAATTAAAGGCCCTGTAGTATTTATTGCTATGTATGTGAGCAAAATGTATCAGATATATTGTATAAGACACTCTTGAGGTAAAAAAAAATATATATATATATATATATATATATATATATATATATATATATATATATATATATATATAAATATATAAATATATATCCGCTGCTTGCTGTCCAATAGTCAGGAAGTGCAAGTTAGTATGCTAGGTGTTGTGCTTTACCGTGATGCAAAACTCTACTCTGGTCTGGTCTAGTAAAAGTGCTCATAAACTCATTGTGGTGAATAATTAGGATACTCTGAATGGGGCATAATTTTGGATAAAATGTTTAAAATGAACTAGTTCAGTTTTTGATGTTTTCAAGTAAGAATCAGGTACAGCTCCTTTAATGACTGCTACGACTGCACTGGCGCTCAGCATTTACCCCTTCACTGAAAACTTCTAATGTGAGACCTATTATTTACTAAGGCAAGATACTTCTTGATGTAGCAATGAAACATAAAAAGCCACTTGATGATTTGCAGCTCAAATGCATTTTATTATTAAAGTTTATTCTGGCTTTTGAGCACATTTTTCTTCTCTATTTTTATTTCATTTCAGTGTGCTTTGGTTTGCTCGGGGCTACAGCCAAAAACAAAGAAGGAGAAGGATGAAAAACTCGCTCATACTGGTGAGCTGCTGCAGTTTTGTTGATTGGATAATACACATTTACAAAGCTAAAACTCAAATTAAGCTCATTTAGTTGTGCAAAAAAAGAAAAAGAAAAAACAAAAAATAAACACTGCAACTTAATGCCAATATTTTGTTTTTCAGACATAATGCCAGGATGGTCTGTTTCTTTGAGATGCAAACACAGCATTTGCAAAGTAGAATTTATTTTTATGTATTTTTTTTTATATAAATATATATTTTTTGCTTAAAAGGCCATAAATAAAATAGACTATAATGGCCCCCCATAGTCTAAAATTCTCCCTCACAGCCTAAAACTACTAGGACTAAACAAAATCTCACTTTGTTGCTCCTTATACTGCCATTCACATAAAAAGTAACTAGTGTTAAAAGAGACTGCTTAAATATGAAATACAGGCAAGAAATTACATTTAAACTCCACAAATTGAATGAAAGAAAATTACTAATCTAGAAGGTATTTCAGCCACTGCAAATCTATGGGAAACACTGATTTGTTTGTTAACAAATCTGCATCATAATATGTTCATAATATGATCCCTCGTGACACCAGGGTCTGGCAAAAGCACAAAAATAATTAAAATTATTTGACACATTAATCATAATTATTAGTTGTAAAGCTACATGAACTGCCACCTTAACGTGGTGGAGGGGTTTGAGTGCCCAAATGATCCCGGGAGCTATGTTGTCGGGGGCTTCATCAATCCCACCATCACGTCTTCTGAGGAGGAAGTAGAGGCTGGAGACTCGGAGGCGGACTCGTCCATCACCCTGGCTGTAGTCACTGAGGTGTTTGGCAAGCTCCTCGGTGGCAAGGCTCCGGGGGTGGATGAGATCTGTCCTGAGTAGCCCAAGTCTCTGGATATTGTGGGGCTGTCTTGGCTGACACGTCTCTGCAGCATCGCATGGCGGTCGGGAACAGTACCTCTGGACTGGCAGACTGGGGTGGTGGTCCCTCTGTCTAAGAAGGGGGACCGGAGGGTGTATTTCAATGGGGAAATCGCACTCCACAGCCTCCCAGGTAAGGTCTATTCCTGGCTACTGGAGAGGAGAATCCGACCGACGGTCGAACCTCGGATTCAGGAGGAGCAGTGTGGTTTTGGTCCTGGCCGCGGAACACTGGACCAGCTCTATAATCTCCATCGGGTGCTCGAGGGTTCATGGTAGTTTGCCCAACCAGGCTACATGTGCTTTGTGGATCTGGAGAAGGCATTCTACCGTGTCCCTCGTGGGGTCCTGTGCTCTGTATGAAGTATGGGTTTCAGGGCTCTTTGCTGAGGGCTGT
Organism: Paratrypauchen microcephalus; assembly: GCA_036785185.1. Classification (NCBI taxonomy): domain Eukaryota; kingdom Metazoa; phylum Chordata; class Actinopteri; order Gobiiformes; family Gobiidae; genus Paratrypauchen; species Paratrypauchen microcephalus. The sequence continues at coordinate 2,577,409 of JAVJIX010000021.1, read as the reverse complement.
TCGGTCCCTGTATGACCGCAGCAGGAGCCGTGTTCGCATTGCCGGTAGTAAATCGGACCTGTTTTCAGTGCATGTTGGACTCCACCAGGGCTGCCCTTTGTCACTGGTTCTGTTCATTGTATTTATGGACAGAATTTCTAGGCACAGTCAGGGGCCGGAGGGGAGCCGGTTTGGGAACCGCAGGATCTCATCTCTGCTGTTTGCAGATGATGTTGTCCTGATGGCTTCATCGAACCAGGACCTCCAGCGTGCACTGGGGCGGTTTGCAGCCGAGTGTGAAGCGGCTGGGATGAGGATCAGCTTCTCGAAATCCAAGGCCATGGTTCTCGACCAGAAAAGGTGGCTTGCCCTCTCCAAGTGGGTGGAGAGTCCTTACCTCAAGTGGAGGAGTTCAAGTATCTCGGGGTCTTGTTCACGAGTGAGGGGAGGATGGAGCGTGAGATTGACAGGCGGATTGGTGCAGCGTCGGCAGTGATGTGGTCGTTGTACCGGACCGTTGTGGTGAAGAGGGAGCTGAGCCGAAAAGCAAAGCTCTCAATTTACCGGTCAATCTACGTTCCTACCCTCACCTATGGTCATGAGCTCTGGGTAATGACCGAAAGGACGAGATCGCGGATACAAGCGGCCGAAATAAGTTTCCTTCTCAGAATGGCTGGGCGCTTCCTTAGAGATAGGGTGAGGAGCTCAGTCACAGAGGAGGGGCTCGGAGTAGAGCTGCTGCTCCTCCATGTCTAGAGGAGCCCCCTGAAGTGGCTCGGGCATCTGTTCCGGATGCCTCCTGGACGCCTCCCTTGGGAGATGTTCTGGGAATGTCCCACCGGGAGGAGGCCCTGGGGAAGACCCAGGACATGCTGGAGGGACTATGTCTCTCGGCTGGCCTGGGAACACCTTAGGGTCCCCCCGGAGGAGCTGGAGGAAGTGTCTGGAGTGAAGGAAGTCTGGGAGTTCCTGCTTAGACTGTTGCCCCCACGACCTGGCCCCGGATAAGTGGAAGAAAATGGATTGATGGAAGTTACATCAACATTCCATGAATGAATTTGTCTTCATGTATTTCTGCCCCCTCTGGAGCTGTTTCTGTTTGTGAGCATTGTTTAAGGGTGGCTGAATAGAAAGTTTATTCATAGCTGCAGGCCTCTGCAGTTGATGTTCGTGGGACTCCAGAGGCACCAGCAGCTTCAAATACCTGTTTGCTGCTTTGTAGTGGCATTTTAGCAGCTGCTCTCTTAATCTGATGTATTTGTCTGACAGAAATCTTCCTCATTATGCCTTTATCTGCCAAATCCGTATGCACTCTGAATCAGCTACAAATCTCTTAATAGTACGATGATCATGCTTAAGTTTTGGTAAAATATTTAAGATTTTCATACCTTGACCAAGGTATTCAACTATTTCACTCTTTTTGGCACTAGAGAGATGCTTTTTCTTTCCCATATTGCTTGAAAATGGTGCTCTGCTTAATAATGTGGAACATCTTTAAGTGTTTCCTCCTTCCGTGGATCAGGATGTGCTGCTGCATATACTTTGTGCTTGGCTGTGTGTTGTGCTCTGACAGATATTGTTCAGTCAATAATGACCAAAATAACTGTCTGTTTCTGCCATTTGTTATAATAATAAGCGCTTTGAGTGCAATGAAGATGGAAAAGCGTGAGCAATTACCATTTAATACTACAAGCGCTCTTCTTTGGTCAGAACCAAGGAGAGCGATTGTGGATAGGTCCAGCACCCAGGGTTTTCATAATGCAACAAAATATTTCAATTAGGGATGCAAATTATCGATTAATTCATTAATTGATAGTTGATTGACCTTATCGATTGATTAACGATTAATAAGCGGCATTTTTCACCTGAATTTTAGTGTTTCAATAGGATCTTTAAGAATATAAGCTATAGTATACATAACACTGAGTCAAAAATATATCATAGTATTATTATATTGTATATTCCTCAATTAATTATTCCTTAGTAAAAAGCAGACAAATGTATTGATGCTGAATAACAAAATACAGTAATCCCTGACTCTATCGCTGATTTTAAAAAAAATTTTTTATAGTGTAACATTTTTTTATAGTGTAACATTGTGTTCTGTCCGGATTGGCTAAGAGACTAGACCAGGACTAAACGTGGACTGGACCAGGTCTAGACCAGAACTAAACCAGGTCTGGACCAGGTCTGGACCAGGTCTGGACCGGGTCTGGACCTGGACTGAACCAGGATTGGGCCGCTGCGTGCCGCTGCTGGTTTCGTGCTGGTTTCGTGCTGGTTTCGTGCTGGTTTCGTGCTGGTTTCGTGCGGCTGGTTTGTGGCTCGGGGCCCGGGCCGCACGGCACGTTGCAGCGCGTTGCAGCGCATTCCTGGGCGCCGCGGTTCGATCATGCCTCGCGCTTACACCGGGGCTGCTGAGCAGTGCCGTTGGCGCCTGCGGCCGGCTGTGAGTCGAGCTTGGCGCAGCGCGGTGCGCGGTTGCCTTGTTTCGTGAAATTGAAATTGAAATACGCGGGTGCGCGTGTCCGCGATTAGCGATTAATTACAATTAATGCATTTTGTTCAACCAACGTCTTAATCGACAATTAATCGTTAATCGATTTATTGTTGACATCCCTAATTTCAATGAGCATGAAGCCATTAAAATCTCTATTATGCACAGATGATATAACTCTATATTAGTCAGTAATTTTATTAGGTTAAACAGGGATTTGATGTTTTTAATTTAAGGCGCATCCACATTTTTTTCTGGCCCCCCAACAACTGGAATCCTGGTGTTGTGCCTGTTTTGAGGAGGTAATAACATTATAACATGCTCACAGGAATCCTTTTTGTGTAATATAGGACCTTTACAATACAGATTTTTTGTTGTAATACAAAATGTTAATGGGTCTAGTCACTGACAGAAATGATCAGATTCAACATTTCTACCTTTTGAATATTATTAAAGGTTACGTACAATGCTATAAGTAGGAAAATCTGTCTCTTGCCTCCCATCTATAGTATATAGTATGCCATAACCACCAGTGAGAAATTGATAAAATGATCACAAACCACTCTTCTAGCCAATCATACACATGGTTACTCTATTTGTAGGATTAATTGTGTACAGGAAACCATTAAACAGCATAACAAAAATGAGTCAGAGGAAGCCATTGCACAACCAACATGCCAGCTAGCCGGATACACCACATGCTCATGACTCCCTTGTCATGGCCACTTAAACAATTTCAACCTCCAAAACACTGTCTCGCCATGCCAACAACTAGAAGGACAATTAGAGCGAGTCCCTCCTGACTGCACTCTCTATTTCCGTTGCTGTGTGACGCGCAGGTGGAGTAGAAGCTTATGGTGCATGATAGCTATAAATGTCCCCCCATTCTAGTCTAAAGGTTTCTTAGCACAAAATACCCCAATAGCAGGAGTATCTATGTACATTTTTGTCTTGACATATCAATTTCCATTTGTGTTCAATACAGTTACATTACATTTCCAAGCAGCCTTCTCATCTTTGGTCTTAAGATCAATGCTACCTCAAAGACAAATTTATTTTCTACTCTTCCTTTTTTGTTAGTTTGTCACTGTAATTACCGCCTCTTATAAGAGAGAGAGAACAAATGCATCAGAATTAGGCCTGTCACGATGATTACTATTACAGGCGCTTTGTGTTACATTTTTGTATGAAAAGCGCTTTATAAATATTGATTGATTGATTGATACTATAATGACTAATCGTTCAATACATGAAAGCTAGAGCAATTTTGAGGCCCATACAGAGCGCCGCCGACAGACCCCTTATTCTGCTATTTTTGTGCTCAGGCCTTTAAAATATAAAACTGTTTTACTGAGATTACCTTGCATTAATGTTGTATTATTGTGTAAGTGGCATAAAGTAGTTTCAGTATTATTGTTAATCGCAGTAAATCTCTTTAGCAATATTACATGCTGCAAAATTTGTTAATGTGACCTTATTGTGGCCTACATAGAGTCTTCCCTCCAAAAATAAGCTGCATCCACAATTTCATGGTCATAATTTCAGGTGGAGGGCAGAGGACAATATAACTATGAGAGATTCATAGTGTTGAAAAACCCAAACTCATGATCTACAAATGCTGAACATCATTATTTGTTAGGGATTGGCTCCAGATATGTGCTCCATCTTTAATCTTATAGCCTGAAGTCCTTTGAAAGGCCTCCAAGTGTTTGGGGTTGAAGAATGGCACCCTTCTCTGAAGCTGTTCTGGAAATAAATAATTATCTGTTTATTCATACTGATACACAGAAGGCATTGAACTTCGTGCAACTTCCGATTGGGTAGCAATAGCAGCACCCGGAAAAAAACAAGTGTGCAGAATAATGAGTGGATTCAACAGTTAACTACTATACAGGTATGTTTCGTTTGTTGATTAAATGCTCATAGCCTAGAGTCGGCCTATGCGGCTCTGTGTTTACTGACGCAACACAAAAGCTGAGAGGACATTAAGCCTCCTTCAATGAAAATAGTCTGTGATGACCACTTTTCCTTTCTCCCTGAGCCTCTTTTCAGACAAGGAGGCTAATTATGATAATTCACTTGTTAATTACATTTACATACATCAGAATGTGAATGGTGGAACCGGCGCGGGGATCTCATTAAACTAGAGTATTTTTCATATCTTTTGTGTTTAATTGCGGCAAGGTTGTTTAGCTCAAAAACAGACACCAGACTTCAAAAGCACAACATCGCGTTCAGTTGTCTGTATAGTTTTTCTCTCTAGCAATATATCGTGCTTCAAAATTTGTTATTGCGACAGGCCAACATAGAGTCTTTCCTCCAAAAACAGCTTGCCTTCACGTTGAATTTGATGATGTCAATTTCAGGGAGTGGAGGGCAGGGAGCCTACACACAAACATCATTATTTGTCAGGGTTTGAAGCTCTATATGTGTGCCATCTTAATCTTATAGCTTGAAGTCCTTTGAACGGTCAACCTCTAAGTGGTTGGGGTTGTAGAACGGCACCAATCTCTTACGCTATTGTGCAATAAAACTCATTAAACTTTGAGTATTTTTCATATCTCTTGTGCTTAATTACGGGGAGACTGTTGGGAGCAAAAACAGACACCAGACTTCACAGCTATAACCTAGCGTTGAATTGTCTGTATAGTTTCTCCTCTCCCTTGGGTGTCATGTTATCATGCCGGAGGAGATTCCAGGGAATAGCAGGAAAACAAACAGACGTGTTGACAAGAGGCCAAAGTTCAGGCGCACACAGACTCCATTGAGACATCAGCGCTGACCCCCCTTCTTTAAACAGCACCGACTCAAGGGGAATCGCATTTCTCTGCACCGCTGCTATTCACAAAGCCCTCCTGGATATCCAGAAGTTAAAATCATAATCCGGGCCAGCGCTTTGGGGCAAAGAAAAAGTCAGGTCAAGGTTCCAGTTTCCAGCTCTGCTCAGTAGCTTTAGCGCTTGAGCTCACTGGGATACAGCGGGATAAGGCAGTTGTCAGGTAATTAGCCCCATTATCGTCTTGATGTAAGGTCGTCTTCTGATGGCACGTATGTCGCCTCTTCGTTTCCTCATAGATTAATTTAAGCTCTGGGCGCCTGACAAGACTCTCCACTGTAATTGATCTCTCATTCCAGCCTTCAACCATTCATCTACCACCCTTGAATCACCACGTGGCGCACTCTGGCTTTTAAAAATATTTTGTCACAATGGGGTTGCTATTATCTCCTGATCTATTACTGTGTGTAAAAAAAGTTGATGAGGTAGCCATGGCAACACAACTTCAAAAAAAGAAGGAAGGAAATGGGAAAATGGAAAGCTACATACTGTGCACAATACTAGTCATATGTTCACGAGTCCAGCGTTCATAATGGGTTTGGATAAGGGCTGGAGATTAAAGAATTTGATAGGGTCCAAGCTTTGAGATGAGGATAGTGCCTGGGCTAGCGTTCACGGTAATAAAAGGCGCCGCGTTTTTGTAGCCGTACAATCCCGGTGGGAGCTATACCTTGTTCCAAGGTGAATCTGTAATTTCTATCTGCAAATGAGGCCTTTCTCCCAAGACTAACACAAGGCTCTGTGTTTTTTCTTTGCTCTCCCACCACACCTGAATTGCATCCAAAATTAAAAGGCAGCCATCTGTGACTTCCCATCCCTGCAACCAGACACAATAATCACGCTAAATGAAAGTGGGAGAAAACAAAGGCGGACTCACCTTCAGCGGGGTCTGGCGGTCCGAAGTCCAGGTCATAGCGGAGAATGTAAAAGTTATTCCAAACATAGAGCTGGTTATCTCGGGGGTTATAATCCACAGCGGTTATGTATTGGTACTGATTGGGGAAGGGGATGTCTGTGTACTCGCCTTGGCTCAGCTTAGTGTTGTAAATGTAATCAATTTGGCTCCTGCTAGATTCACTTTCATTTTCTTCATAGGTGGAGCGCACAACATGTAGCACCCCACACACCATGAAGGCATTAGAGGCCGATCTTTTGTCATAGGCGGTATCCCATGTTGCCTCGAATCTCAAGGTGTATGGGTTAAGCTGGCTGATCACTATTCGGCCATTGTTCTGTTCTGTGGCGTAGATTACCCACAATCCCCTCTCGTCCACCGCCAGGTCGATGTCCGTTTTGCCGCCCCAGCGATAGGGCGAGGTGTCGTGGTAGTTGGCATTGTTGACGATTGCCTCGCCACTCTTAATACGGGTGCGCAAATCAAACTTGACAATGTTCCTGGTGCGTTCCTTGTTGAAGAAAATGGCACCGTCGTATGCCACAAATCCTGTCCCATCAACTCGATGGGGTAGTTTGTAGGTGGTCGTCTGGCGGCCATTTTTGAAGTCCTCCAAGGATGCATACTCAATAAGTGTGTCGGTGCGGTATGGAGTCCATGGCATGAAGAAGACCTTATCTCCGGCTTGAAGGGGGTCTTTGCACCAAGAGCCAGCCTGCTGCTCCGCTTCAAACAGGAAAGTGGCAGCTCCTACTCCTTTCAATGTCCCAGGACATATGAAAACTAGTGACAGAGAAGAATGAAAAGAATTATTAGCATATAAATTGAGAAAATTAAAGGATTCAGGCATTTCACTATGAAACGCATCACTCTTGCTGCTTAAAACAAAAGGTCAGAGACTGTGAATTTGAAAGAGTTTTACTAAAGTCTTTTTAAATAAAACTAATGAATGGCAACATAAAATATGAATGAATTGTGTGCATCAAAAGGTCTGCTGCTACGCCTAACAGGGATAGATCCAACTAAAGAAACCAAAAACCTGCAATAAAGACATGGAGAATGAGAAAGAGGTGAAAAGCCTCCCTAATGCTGCCGTTCACATACAGTTGGGAACATGGACACACATGCATATTCACATGTCATGGACATAAAAACAATGCGAGAGAAAAGGGGACAGACTTCACATCTTGGTGTGAACAACAGGTTGTCATGGCAGTGGCGGCAGCAAAGCATTGGTAAAAATGAAAAGTGAAGATTGGGGGCTCAAGACTGAACAGCGCTAAAGGATTGTCACTATTTTTCCGTGGCAAAAGACAAAAGAGTGTCTCCACTGATGGGTGAGGGAGGCCATGGCACAGATCCCACTTTAAATTGGTTCCAAATAAACAGGGAACACAGAATTCCTGTTTTTCTCTCTCTTTTTCAGCCTGTGCCAATCTCACTCAGCCATCACTGCTATTCAACATCACGTGCTATGGGTGCAGCAGAACTGGGACCAAGCAAGCTAACTGGAAGCCAAATATACACTGCATTGTTCAAGAGTCCCTGCAAAAAATCCACTGGAGTTTGAAGCTACAATTGGTGAACCTGGGTGTCACCTGGAATTGTGTTTTAAGATTCATTGGACTCCCGTAGGTGCACAAACAATCCTCCAATGGGGTTTTATTTAGCATCTGACAGAAGAGGCAATTGAGGAGGGGGGTGGGAGACGAGAGGGGAGTTGTACTTAACACCACAGAACAAGGAGCCAGAGGGGGGGTGGGTAAAGACCAGACCACGCATTTACCTTTTTGCTCCACTTCTATTTCAGGCATTGGAAAAGAAAGCAAAAAAAGAGTGCAAAGGGAGAGAAAGGTTATCATGTGTCAACCAGCAGGTACAAAAGAAGTATTAGGTTGGAGGATGACCCCCTGGTGCCCCGGCTGCTGTTTTAAGATGCTAGAGGAGAGAGTTTGTTAGTCAGGGTTTTCTCATCCTAGGACATAGAATCAGTTTGAAATCAAGTGAAAAGAGCTGTGCTTTGCGGTGCATGACATTTTTCATTCCTATTATCCTTAACTGCTGACAAAATAACACACACAAACCACTGTAAATGCAGAATCAATGCCTCAGAGGTGCTGTTTACAAGCCAATAGTGCTCCGTGAAAACAGAATCTTCTGAACTATTGATAACAACCGCTACAGTAGTATTTCTGGTGAAAATAGCACCTGTGCTGACAAAGTGTTAAGTCAGAAAGTGGCATTCGCGTGTAAAGGTGTACCAACCCGCTAATAGGACTGTACTGATTTATCAGATCAGGGCTGTGGATACTCAATTTTGATAGTAAGGAACATACTCAATACCAGTAATAATAAACACTGGCATTTTCAACATTAAATAATAGTAATTTCATGTAGTCTTAAATCTTTGTAATCCTCAGTTGACAAGGCAGGTTCCATAGTGGTCCATGGGCGTATACTTGTCTATGTGCTCTTATACAGTGGTACCTCACCTTACGAATGACCCAACAAACGAAAATTTCAAGTTACGAAACGCCTTCACGGTAAATTTTGGTCTCTAGATACGAAAGAAAATTCAAGTTACGAAACGCGAAATCTCAAAAATTCAAATAATGCGCGCTCAGCCACACACATTATACGCTTTTCTCAGACTGGATTTAAACTTTTCTCACATTTGTCTCTCGTTTAAACACTCAAACTTTCATAGATTTTCAACAAAATTATTAATAGTGAAGTGTGGGGGGAAGGGGCAGGGGGAAGAAGACTGCGCTTTGACACGTGTGTGATAGCGCACATGACCCGGCGCGGAGCTGACAGCTGGTCTAGACCAAGGTCTAAACCTGGACTGGACCAGGACTAAACCAGGACTAGACCAGGTGGATTAAAGCAGCGAGGAGGGCACTGCACGCAGTCTGAACGCATGAACGAGACCCATGCATGAGCCGCGGTGGTCTAGACCTCCTCTAGACAGGTCTAGAGGAGGTCTAGAGGAGCCGTGGTGGTCTGGACTAAACCAGGACTAAACCTGGACTAAACCTGGAGGAGCCTCGCTGCTTTAATCCACCTGGTCTAGTCCTGGTTTAGTCCTGGTTTAGTCCAGGTTTAGTCCTGGTTTAGTCCTGGTCCAGTCCAGGTTTAGACCTTGGTCTAGACCTGCTGTCAGCTCCGCGCCGGGTCATGCTGCGCTATCACACGTGTCAGAGCGCAGTCTTCTCCCCCCTCCTCCTTCCCCCCACACTTCACTATTAATAATTTTGTTGAAAATCTATGAAAGTTTGAGTGTTTAAACGAGAGACAAATGTGAGAAACACGCAGAACACAATGTTACACTATAAAAAAGTTACACTATAAAAAAAAAAAAAACTTGGATCGGGGCCTTGGAACGAATCAGGCTTTTTCCATTGAAATAGCTACTCAACTTAAGAATTTTTCACGTTACGAAACCACTTCTGGAACAAATTAATTTCGTAAGGTGAGGTACCACTGTACTTGTTATGACACAGCTCAAGATCATTCTAAAGATATTCAGGAAAGGTTAATTTATGTCCTGTGAATGATGATTTTTAGTATCAATACCAGTTGAAATTAGTATCTAGTTTCAATATCAGTTTTAATATGGATTAGTATTAGATTTTCAATACTCTGACAACCCTAAGTGGCAAAGGTTGTTTACAACTTTGCATGATGCCAAAATGCACTCATCTAGTAGCGTGTGAAATTCCAATAAAATGCATTTATGCAGCGGCTCTCAGCTGTTAAAACAATGCTGTTCTGGGCCAGTATGGGTGCTCTGACCTCAGCTGAAACAATAAGGTAAGAACAGAAGGACATGCTAGGGGGTATATAGCGTCAACAAACTGGCTTTTTTTGATTGTTTTTAGATGAAATACTGAGTGAAAAAAGTTGCTGTTCGGAAATATGTCAAGTGGTTACCAGAGTTCACGAGATTATCTTTTGAGCTGCCAAACATCAATAATCTTTTCTTAATCTGAGTGATAACTTCATACTGTTCACAAATCACACATTTGGCGCAGTGTTGTCATGTAAATCCACCTACAATGCATCTGGTTAATACCAAATCGTGAACACATCTCCAGACCCACTCATATTTTTTTGACGGATGAGATTCTCAGATCGAGCATACAAGTTATTTTTGGCATTTATTGACAGAGCGTGGATTTTGTTAAAACTTTTAAAAACACAAGTCAAACAATGGAATCCGAAAAAGCGATTCGCCCACACACGTCAAACATGGCACAGACTCAACTTTTATAAATGAGCCACAGTGGTGGATGGGAATGACTGATGAGCGATCCGGCCAACGTGGAGTTCGCGGAAGCTGCAAATACCTGGGGTCAAGAAGAGGGGGAAAAGAGGTGGACATTGCAGACATCTCGTGAAATATTTGAAAGTCAACAAAACGCAGAGCACAAAGCAGAGCAAAGAGGTTAGTCATCTGGGAGCTGTTGAGAAGGTGAAAGTGAGGTCTGTTTGAGAGAAGGAACGAAATGGGGTCAATATATTAAAAACTGTTTACTTTTCATACGTTTTACACTGCCACGGGAGAGATGTAGCATGCAGCTGCTCAGTGAAATCGCTCTGAAAAGACCCTTTTAAGGAAGATTAAGATCCCAGACAACTATTTCATACAAGTGATATTTGTCTTATGCTACAAATTACCCACATGGGAAAATTACCACTTAAAAATGTGCAGAGTAAACCATAAAAATCGAATTTTTTCTTAGTGAATGACCATTAAATTATTTTCAGACTTACAGCTAGTAGTACAATGCTTACTCGTGTATGAATTCTTGCATTTAAGAGTTTACAGCTTCCAAATGAAATCAGAGAACTGCAAGTGTAATATCACAGAAATTCAAATGGTGGCATGTCTATGCAGCCATTCGTATAAAATGGTCCACAAGTTTCAGGGAGTGAGAAATGGAAAAATATTTTACAGTACATTCTCGTGGCAAAAATTAAATCTACGCCTGCTCGTAAATAGCTGGGTTTTTACAAGATTCTGTGATGTTCTTAAAGACGTAGGACAAATGCATGCTAGTAAAACCTTTATGATTATGGTTTGGGTAATTGCTTTTCAATATGGCAGTACTTTGAGTGGGAATATGAGGTGTTTTGCAGCAATTCTAAAGGGCAAGTCAAAAAGGCAAAATGTTAATTAGAAAAAAGTAATAGTAAAAAGCCACTATTAATGAATTTGGATTTTGTATATATATATATATTTGAAGATTTGTTTTCCCACTTAACAACTTCATTTTACTGGTGTTGTGACATGCCCTTCTGAGCTACCACTTTATCTCTGTTCAGAATTTCTAAACATAATTAATATGATTTGACATTTCTGACATTCTAGCCTTTCAAACATGCTAAATACAAGCTAATAATAAGCACCAAGACAACATTCTTTTCAGCAACACTTGAGGCACCTGCAAAAGAACTGTTTTAAGTTATGAAATACACACAAATCACAGCATTGTTTTTGGTTTGGAAATGGAAATGCAATACTTACTATATGGTACACACTCATACTGGACCTCTAAGTACTTGTAGGTGCCGGGGCAAGGGTCAGGAAAGACATCAGAGCCAGTGACAACCACACACTGTGTACGATTGTTGCACCTAGGAAGAAAAAATATGCCATTGACCAGGGATTTCTTTGCCATACATCTCCACACACTCACTCCACAGTAGGCATGGGACGATATAGAAATTTGGTGTTACGATTATCATGGCCAAGATAAGTATGATGAACGATTATATCATAATTACAAAGGTTTCTGGCAGTTTAAAAATGTTATGTATATTAATCATGATAAGTTGAATATTATTAATAGATTCCATATTTAAACAACGGTTGTACTGTTGTACTTTGTTAGTGAAAGTGAAAACAATTATTTATGCAGATTCTGGTGATTTATGGCAATTATTTTTGTCAGTGATTATCACGATTATATGAAATGTCCCACGAACCATTATCATCTACCATTTTTATCACGATAAGAGATATTATTGTTCATTGTCCCATCTCTACTCCAGTCACTCAAGCTTGTAAACAACACATGAAAGCCAAAAGGTGAGAAGGTCCATTACAATGAATTTGATGGCATCCCGGGCTTTTAAGCTAGCGACACATAACCTTGAGGAGAGGAATGAGAGCATTAAATGAATCAAAATCAATGTAGTAATGGGTGTGAAGGAGCAGCTAAAGGCATGTGAGGAATTAGCCATGGCATTTTGTGTTGGCATGTTTTTGTATGGTGCTTTTGAGAGCGCAGACATTCATTAGAGGAACCCGGCAGGAGGCTCAGGCCTGCGGTGGGGTAGAATAGTGTAAAAATGAAGGAAACATGGTGTAAATATGTCTTTTATATAGAAAGGATGTGTCTCACTGGGGGAAATGGGGCTGTATACAAGGATCCAGGTGTTGGTTATAGAAAGAGGATGATACATAAGCTTATAATTTTGTTAATATTTCATAAACTTGCTTCAGATTGTTATTGCAATTTCAGTCATTTCATCGCCATCATTCTCCTTATGCCCTCTTGAGATATATTTGGATTACTATATTACAATATTTTATTTTTACTTGTACATATACATTTGTGTCTGCCTTATTTGACACAAATATCTTGCCATTATAGCTGTTTATTCTGAATTTATTCTTACCATTTATATTTTTTTGCTCTTTGACATTATATTATATTGTGATGTGTAAGCTACTGTGTCCAAATAATTTTCCTTGCGGATCAATAAAGATTTTTCTGGAGTTTCAAAAATCTATTTTATTCCTCTGAGGTCACGAAAGAATGCGATTTTTCCATTAATATGTTTTCCCTACATACAACGCTGACAAAACACTAAAATGTGCATGTTCCGAGCATTGTTGTATTTAGATAATGCTTTATGTAACAAAATCCCTTTATTCAGAATTTGTTCCATTTGAAATCTTGTTTATTTTGGCATGCAGGCGCAGTATTATTTATTTCACAGTGTCAATATGCCATCCGTAATGATTCTGCTTTCTGCTGTTTGTTTATATGGTTGTTTTTCTTATTTCTCATGGAGCACTTTGAGCTTCTTGCACATGTTTTCCAATGTGTTTTATTTTTTTTTGCAAATAATTTTTTTTTCTAACAAATAAACTAACCTAATTATTTGACTATACACATAACATTGCTTGTACTAACACTCACTTGCACTATATATAGACCTATTTTGTGCCCCATTATATTTTCCAATTCAAATAGTTTTATGCATTTTACGTTCGTAGACAAGCTGCTATGTAACTTTTCTAAATGAGGGTCCGCCATCAGCTATAGTCTCCCTAGAGATGATGAAGATTTTGTTTAGTATGGCATTATGTATCTCCATGGAGACAGGCCGGTGACGCAGTCTGGTCAAATTACAGGTTAGATCTGTGGAGACCCTTCTCACAGTAAATATGCACTTTTTACAAAATATGTGCATTTAGCAAAAACACCGAAGAGGTTCGATAGGCAAGTGTAATGCCTTTCTGTGTAAAATCTCCATGGAGACAAGAAGGTATGGGTGGCAATGGTCAAATTTTCTATATTACATTGTACTTTGCCAAGAAATCTAAAAGGTAAATTCAGAAATGTTGAACCTGTTATTTTCAATTATTGACTAAACACAAGAATTCACTGTATTACAGTGAATGTTTTTACATTTTAACAACATTCATTTTAGCTGCCCCCCTATGTGTATTAATTAATATTGTCCTACAGAATGCTGTGATGTCATGTGAAACCCAGCGTTAGTTGCACTATAGACATGGTTTAGTATCAATTGCAAGTATATTGTGAAGCAGAACTAAAGAAAGTAAAAAAAAACAAAAAAAAACACCATGTTTGTGTGAATAAATCCAGTATAGTGTATAGGATGAAATTGGCTCTACTTCAGTCAAGCTTTCTGGAGGCAGGGGGATTGAGAAGAATGTCAGCAGCAACATAAACAATCCAAACATGAAGAAAAACAAAATGGCACCCAAACAGGACACTGAACAATTTGCAAAGCTGGGGATAAATATTGCAGTGGGTTAGAAGCCGGCATGCAAGATGGACACGCATTTCTAGACAGCAGATAAGTTTTAAAGAAGCATTAGTAATTGTAGAGGCACCGTGGAATGGGACTGCACAGGTCTGTCACAATAGCACAATTTTCAAGTACGATATAATGCTGAAGGGAATATAGATGAAAAATTATAATATTGAAACCAAACCATAAAGCAGAATTATCCCCAAAACATGTTCTAAATGTACAATATGGTTAACAAACATGAGCTGCCATAAATAAACTGTCACGTATTAAAACTTAAATTTTAAAATTAAAATTGAAATTAAAGCTGCATTGTGTAACTTTTCTCCATTGAGATGTTGTTGCTTTGTCTGGAATGTTTCACAGTATGGCATAAAACCTTTCTAACTTCATGGAGGCCAAACTAGACAATGTTAAAGGTCAGATCTGTGGAGAGGTGACCCCGCTCACAGCCAGAATTCCCGTTTTCTAGGTATTTTTCAGCTATAAAACCACCTGTAAATGAATAAATGCAAGGTAGAGCTGTTTAAAGTCATATTGTGAAACAGCAAAGCAATGGCATATCCATAGAAACGGTGAAGGTGACAGACCCAACTGAAAAGTTACACAGTGCAAAATTAAAATAAAAAATGTAAACTTCACAGTGCATGAAAATAAACACATACAACCCAACATTCTGTATATTACAACCAGACTATTTAACATGTTTCATGTCTACTCCACTGTGCATGTCTCCCTTTAGATACTAATAGCTTATTAAACATTGCATATGTGAATTAAAGAAAGACGCACAGTCCATTACAAGGTTGAAAAATAGAACAAGAGCCCGGGCAGTGATGGCTTTAATGCCGGCTGGACAATATGGTGCCAGCTGCATTGAAGAAGCTAGCCTTAATGGTCTGTCTGCAGCCAGGGCTCTCTGCAGGGCTACTGGGTCGCTACATCAAAATGAGAATGGATGAATGGGACATAAGCACAAGACAGTCTTTTAAATGCATCTAGAGAGACACTGTTTAATTCAATCTTCATCGCTCACGGTATGAGACTGATGGATGATAAGTAGCAGGGCCATTAAATACTGCATGTCTGGTTTATGCTAATTTATAGTTGGCCTCCATTCTGTGATCGTAGCTGGTGTATCCCAAAGTTTATAATCTATGTTTATTCATGTGTTTCAGCATCCTGTTGTATAGAACATTTCAGGACTTTTCTTCCAAAGACCTAAGAGCTTGTTTTAAATTGTTAAAGATCCCATGACATGGTACTTCTTGATGCTTTTATATGGCTCCTTAATGGTTCCCTAATACTGTAAATGAATCCTTCTTCAAAATCAACACTCAGTGCATGAGAAACAGAGATAAGATGAGAAAGAGTCATAAATATCTCTCTCAAACTCTTTATTCTGGGCGTTGTTGCTTGAATGCAAATGAGGAGAAAAGAGATGGCCAATAGTAGAGGGTGGGGGTGTGGCCAAACTCTCCGCTCAGAGCCCACAGCTGATCCATTTCCTTGTTTTTGCACGGGGGAGAGATTTGAAGCGTTCCATTGAAAAATAAACACATTTCCACATAAAATAAAATGAAACCACTGCTGTTCAAAGGTCCAGAGGCTCAGATAAAGGACTTCCGAGCCTAGAAACACTCGGACGTGCCTCCAGGCAAATAAAAAAATGCATTTCGCATTGCCTAGTGCATTCGCAGTCCAAACTCTCTGGGCGTGATTTACAGAGACGCTGAGTACAGACAGACGGGGGTGGAACTGCATTTGCATTTCTTTTTTCGATCTGACGTCAATAAGGTGCCTTGTTCAAAATCGCCCGTTTGAGCTCCGATTTTTTGTAACACAGAAAAGGATCGCAAATGCTCAGTTTAGACATTTCACAACTTTTAACCATGGGGGGGGGGGCCTAAACAGGGTAGGGGAGCTCACATTAACGTTCAAAAACCTCAGAAAATGAAAATTTCATGCCATGGGACCTTTAAAACTGAACTGTGTAACATTCCTAGTGGAGCATCCACCACCTGCTTGTCTCCATGGAAATTTGATTGCTTTGTCTAGAATGTTCCACAGTATCGATTAAACCTATCTATCACGAGACAACAGAAACACCCGTGTTGAATAAATACTATATGTTTTATGTCATACCATGGAACATTCCAGGCAAAGCAATAACATCTTCATAGAGACAAGTAGGTAGCGGACTCTCCACTAGAAATGTTGCTCAGTGCACCTTTAATCGCTATGGCAATTGTCCTATATTTACATCATTTTGAAACACATGGATAGGCCTAATCAGTAGGTTGTGTTGTTTATTGTAGAAAGTGAAGATGTCATATTTTCAGATGGGCAGGGGCCTGTGTAACTTTATGGAAGATAGATTCAGTTTATGAAAACAAATATCAAAACTTATGATCCACAAATGTTGAATCTTATTATTTGTTGGGAAATGGCTCCACAAACTCCACAACTGACATCAATCTTATACTGTGTGTGTGGCTGAATAATAGCACTACTTTCTGAGCCTATTGAGGAAAAACAATCACTTTTGTTTATTTATGATGAAAAATATATATTAAAAAAAAAATTGTGGATAGGCCATAAATATTAACCATAAATCAGTGGGGGAAGGTAAAAAGTAAAAGTACAATACTTGAGCACAATTTTTAGGTGCCTGTACATCACTTGTAGTACATTTTACAGTGATATTTTTACTTTTACTTCACTACATTTGAGAGCATGTATCCATACATTCTACTCCACTACAATTTTTAATTGGACTGAAAAGTAAAAAGTACTTTTCTTTATGGTTTGAGACCCACTGAAAAGGCTGAAACTTATTTTTAGTACATTTATCATCTCAACTTTGAGCAAATCACATACATAAATACACAAAACAGTTAACAAATCAATTGAATCATTTAAAATCCACTAAACTCATTATCAAAATCATCCTTTAACTGTTCTAAAACTCTTTAATACCGATACTTTTTACTCTTTCCGTACATTTTTAAACAGGTCCTTTAATGCCTTTAATAAAAAATCTAATCTCTGTGAAAACATAAGTAGATTTTTTTCATGTGATACTTTTACTTGGATAATCTTTTGCCCCGGTATCTGTACTTTTATTTAAGTAACAAAATTGAGTACTTCATGCACCGCTGCCATAAATCTGATAAAAACATCAGCAATCTGACAGTTACACGGCTGCATTATAACTGTAGGGGTAATAGATGTCACATGAAAACAGCCCATTGAAACCCAAACTACTCAACTGCTCAAAATAATTTTCTTAAACTTAGAAAAGGTAATTGACTTCATTGAAATTAACGTGCAAATTAGCGCGAGCTGCTATATAACTACATTAACTTTGTAGTTTTGCTAATTGTGTGCCGATCCAGCTGCTAATTGCTAGCCAAAACATGCACCATAGGTAAATCCTCCAGCTTAGGTCCTGACCAAACCGAAGCAAGAAGATCATGGAGTTGGTCCCCGGGCGCAGTAATGTGCTGCCCACTGCTCCTGATAACAGGATGGGTTAAATGCAGAACTGGAATTTCCCCACTGTGGGACTAATAAAGGCATAGCTTGCTTGCTTGCTTTCTTTCTTTCTTTCTTTCTTTCTTAATAGTAAGTAGAATGTCTGTGAAAAAGTGCACACTATGCAATCAGGCTGTATAGAAACATTTGTTAAAACCTGCCTCAGAGCTGTTAGGTTCGACATAAAGTGCGAGATCAAGCGAAGGAGGGAGCTGCTAATGAAAAACACAATCGTTAAATGTAACAGGTGTTTATTGCAAGTCTTTAGTTAACGTGTTATATATACACTTGTGCTATAAAATTTAAATTTTCCAACACTCACTACATTTACTTGTCCTTAATTAAAATAGGCTTTTCATGTTACAAATAAAATGTACAAAGCAACTTGCCGTGTTTAAATGTTAAATATTTCGTTATTGTTATTAATAATTGCAAAACGTCAATAGAGATTATTTCACAAAAACACTATAAAAACAAAAGTAAACAAACAGTTCCATGCAAAAAAAGGCTTCATCGGTGAAATGGTTCAGCACCCACCCTGAAATCAAAAGATTAACGAAAAGTTGTGGAACAAGCTGCAGGGTCGTCACTATTGGTAGCCGAAATCAGCCTATTAGCCTTCGCAATATTTACAAAAATACACTTCCAGTCAAAAGTTGGAACTCACCCCCTATATACAAGTAAAAGGTCCCTTTGATATTACTAACAATGAGTGAGAAATAACACCTTTTTCATTAGTTTAATTCATTACACCCCCAAAAATTATGATAATAACAAAGAAACAAAGATAGCCCCAAATAACAAAAACTTGACTGTCACGGGTGTTTCCACCATTTGCCGCAATGACAGCGTGACAGCGACATCTCATGCTCCTCACTACCCTCATGATGTTGTTCTGAGGCAATGCATTCCACTCTTCCACAAGTGATACATGCAGTTCTGCCAGGTCATGTGGTGGTGGGGTACGATCATCCAGTCTCTGCTTCAACTGGTCCCAGATGTGCTCTATGGGGTTCAGGTCAGGGGACATTGCTGGCCATACCATATGAGGCACTCCGACTTCCTGAAGTCGAGCTGTGACAATTCTGGCTCGATGTGGTGGAGCATTATCATCCATGAACAGAAAGTTGGGGGATGATGATGGGTTCTGTGATGTCTCTGAGATAAGAACGTGCAGTTACTGAGCCATCTGCAATAACCAGATCTGTTTTGCAACTGGTGATGCCTGCCCAGACTCATGCACCGTCTCCACCAAAGGGAACCCCGGGGACCATGTTAACCTCGGCGTATCACTCACCTCGCCTTCTCCAGCAATGCTGACGACTATCATTTCTTTGCAAGGTGACCCAACACTCATCAGTGAACAAGACGGTAGACCACTGCTGCATTGTCCAGGTCACATGATTTTGTGCCCACTGCAAACGTTCACGGCGGTGTCTTGGTGTCAGTAGAGTCACCTGCAACGGCCGTCTGGCATTCAAGCCAAAGCGGTGGAGTCGGTTGCGTATGGTTTGTCTGGAAACCCTAGTCCCCCTCACCTCTCGTAAATGGGCCTGCAGCTGTGTGGCCATTGCATGACGCTGTCTGAGTGCGTAGGTCCTTAGGTACTGGTCATCGTTGCGGTCTGTCTCCACTCCTGGCCCTGTCACAAACTCTGCCAGTACTTGTGTGTCTTGATGCAAGTCTGCTGATGACACTTTGAGACACACCAAGTTCCAGAGCTACCGACCGGAAGGCGCGCTATGGCCAGGTAACGCTGCTCGTCCTTTAAGTGACGTTGTGTGTTCATGGTTGGTGGAATGATGAAACTTGGAATGACTTACTGACAAGACCAGCTTTTTATACCCACAGAATGTTGAAATTGATGCCACATTGAAAAGGTTTGTCTTTTAGTATTTTTTGGCATTAGCCCCAAATATGTCCATAGTGAGACCAGTATGTGGAAAACACAAAATGAGGTGTCTCTCTCACTCCAATACATTTGCCTCCCTATCCCAAAAATCTCTCAAGTGAAGCAAACATCGTATGTATGACATCCACCGAGTCTCTCTCAATATCCCTATATCCCTAACTTATTGTAGTAGTGTTATATATATATATATATATATATATATATATATATATATATATTAGTGCTGTCAGGTGATTAAAAAAATTAATCTAATTAATTACAGGATTTGTAATTAATTAATCTAATTAATCGCATTTTTTAAAATATTTTTTTTAGGTGGTTTATTGTGCTTTCCCACAGTGCAAAAAAGGTGTGATTTATAGTGGTACAGTGAAAAGAATGCAGACTTCCCCTTTAAAAGATAAAAGGAGAAATTCAATTTGTCACCTGGACAAAGTTTCTGTTCTGTTCGTCAGTTCTGGTTATAAACAGGGTCTAACCAGCACTAGAACCAGAACTGACGAAGCCTCTCGGATGAGCAGTGAAACGATTTCGACCAAACAAACTTTGTCCAGTTGACAAATTGAATTTCTCCTTTTATCCTGGATTCTACCTGGACGACTGAGGGACTCTTCACGCACTTCCCCTTTAAGTCTTTCAGTCTTTCACTCTTTCAGTGCAGTTACCTCCAGTGTAACCAAGACAAGACTGCTGTACACCCCATTCACCTCCCACATTACGTAACATTCATTCGAAAGCTCATTTACACCATTCCACTAGCCTATTCAATGGTGAATATTTCTGGTGCACGTGAGCACGTACAGTAGCTTTCATGCAATGTCAATAAATAATATACACAGCTTCAAATATACAGAGAATACAAATAATTGTCCATGTAAATTACTCATGGCTCACCTGACCCGCGGCACGGATGTGTCCGGACCATCGCACGGAGGAGGAGGGAGGAGGCGGCGGCACCGCGGGGTGAGCAAATGATCGGGTTTAGTGTGATTTGGATGGGCAAAACTAACGCTTCTTAAGTGTGCACCCTTAGTCACGGCAGAACACGCTGGAGAGGTTATGGAGAATTGAGCGCAGCGCAACAGATACGGAAACGGACGCGCGCGTCTTCACGTGCTCTCCGCGGCGTCTTCACATGCTCTCCGCGGGGACAGGACAGGGGGCTTAGAAACAGATCTGCTCCGTCACATTTTTATAAATAAACTCGCCGTTCAAAGGCCCCGCACGCCAAATTTAAAATGCGCGCGCATTGAATTGCGCTCATAATTAATTGCGTTAATTTTTATAACGCGTTTATTAGCAGTGTAATTAATTCATCTAATTAACGCGTTAAACTGACAGCCCTAATATATATATATATATTTCCAACTTTCTACATTTGATAAGCATACAGGAGACATCAAGTATATGAAGTAAGTTGTATGGAATTATGTAGTAAAGAAAAATCTAAATATTTTTTGTGGTAAAAAAATTTAATTTCTCCTTTTACCATGGATTCTACCTGGACGACTGAGGGATTCTTCACATAAATATTTTTCGACAAAGCAAAAGCAAAGCAATTTGAGTATTTGGTCATTTTATTTTTTTACTTTTATTTTCTTTGCTACATAAATCTATAAATCTTACTTCAAAAATAGTGAATGAGAGGGTGAGGCCAAACTTTTGACTGGTATGGTATGTTAAAAATCAAATATAAAGAAATCAATGGCATAAACTACCTCTTACACTCTCGCACATAACTGACTTCCACTAATACAAATGTCCATAGGCTACAGGGCTACAGAGATGAAGCCTATTGCAATCTCAGCCTAGGCTAGTTTACTTTACAGGATATTATATTCCAGTTTTGCTAGAGGATGGCAACCTTAGCCTTTCTCCTTTGTTATGGGAGCGTGCGCTTGTATACCTAAGAAATGCAACCTCTAATGGTCCAAAAGATTCATTCTCCTGTCCAATTTTACTGGGTCAGATAGTAGGTGGCCAGTAAAATGATGCAACTCAACTCAGCCAAGCAGTTTTTTTATTATGTTTTGCGTGGGAATAGTCAAGAGCTTCAGCCTGGTTAGGTAGTGAAAACAAGTCTACGAGGACGTGGTCGGGCTGGTCCATTACCTGAATATTAAACAAGCCTCTTTTCCATTCGTACCTTCATACATTTTTCATCTTGCCTCTCTTTCTAGCGTGGAAACAAACATTTTCTTTTGACAACATCACAAAAAATATAAAAGACTGACTCCATCCAGAACGGCTTGTTTTGCGTAGAAAATGGCCTTGGTGATGATAAATACTTTAGATGCAATTTCCAAATCGGCGAAAGAGCCACGGTTTCCATATCCACTTTTAGTCTGGTTTAATATGTTTATTTATCTTTCGACTTTGTACTGCATCATGGCTTAATGTGGGCACAGCCACTCTACTTGTGTGGAGAAACAAGAAATAAAAAAAGAAAGGTGTTCTATACTATGCAAAATTGACTCTTGTGAGCTTTAAACCATGTTATAATGTTGTTACCTCCTCAAAAACAAAACAAACAAACCTGAAGTGTTTTGTTGCATTTACACATGTTTGAGTAGTCCTTTATTATTAGTCTGTCTACATCTTCAAAGCTCAAAATGTTCTGTTCCACCTTTTACCTTTAGTTCAGAAGAGGTTGGCAATTCCAGGGCAGAAATTATCCAAATGATTCTACCGAATGTTAGAGTGTTTTCTGTTTGAGAGAAGAACAAAAGCCTAAAGACGCAAGATTTGTGTGTTAAAAATGTGTGAATGGAACAAAACACAACTCCATGTATGTTTGTAACGAGGAAACAACATTATGGCATATCAGAAAAGAGCATAATATGAGCCCTTTCATAAAAAAAATAAGGACCAATCAAAGGCTGCCTACATTTTTCTCCCCCTCTATATACTTTCACGTGGTTATCACTCCCAGCTTAATTACGATATTCCCTCTGATCTGAATGATTTGAAGCATTCTGGTTTGTGTTCCATAGCGTGAGGCCTCTGGGGACATTTTGACAGAGATAAGTTTGAAAAGCAGGTTCCTGCCAAAGCGATCGGCTGACATGACAACAGATGCACAATGGGAACGTTACAGGGGGACCGGGGGGCATAGGGTGGAGCAACTTTAAAGGAGCTAAATTTGGAAGAGCACGATGGCATGACAGGTCTCTTGTAAATCTCTCAGGCGTGAACTTAAACATGGTAAAAGATGATAGTTGTATGAGGCACACACTGGTGGAAGGTAACGTCGTACAAGTAGTGAAGTGCTGTACTTGGGTAAAAAGATGCATTTCGTAACTTTTCTAGTGGAGGTTCCGCCACCTGCTTGTCTTCTCCATGGAATTGTTATTGGTTTGTCTAGAATGTTCTCTCTATTTCAAGGGAGACAACTATAGGCTACATTACAGTTCACATCTGTGGAGAGGCAACCAGAGAAGAAGGCAACAGAGAGAATTATTGCATTTTTGAGCAATAGAAACACCTGTAATAAATACATGCTACATAGATGTATTTAATGTTACACCATGGAACATTTCAGGCAAAGGAAAAATAAGGAGGTGATGGACCTCCACCATAAAAGTTGTGCGGTGTACCTTTCTTTAAGTAACTACTAACTTACTTTCACTTCACTACATTTTTTAACTGAACTGAAATGTAAAAAGTACTTTTCATATGATTTTAGAGGTTATTTTTTACCATGTTTGTGATAACATTCCGACTAAAGCTTTTGACTTTAATTGTGTTTGGCTTTCAGCAAACACAATTAAATACACAAAATTCGTATTCACTGTTGACCAAAATCAGTCTAATCTTTAATCAATATCAACCCATTTATCACTATCAAATATGTGTGAAACACTTTTACTTTTTACTCTTTAAGTACATTTTTATACAAATACTTTAAAATGTTTGTCTTTTCATGTGATACTTTTACTTTCATTTGAGTAAAATTTTGCCTCTTTATCCGTACTTTTACTTAAGTAACAAAACTGCTCCATCCCCCGCAGGAGGGAGGGTAGGACATAGTGCATTAGGAGATGAACCGGGCCTGTTACTAGAATAGTGCATCCTGCAGTGGCTTTTAAAAAAATCCACACTCAGAAGCACCTCTAGGGGAAAACGCAGTGGAGGAGCGGAGGTGTTTCTATGGCATTTGACAGCAGAAACAGCAGTGGGAGAGGGGAGGAGCGGGGATAAAAGGCATGATTATGAGCGCCATTGACTCTCTACCTGAGGCTAATGCTAGGTATCAAATCACATACTTCTGTCACAGGTGTTTTATCAGGGTTCACTACACTTTACTATCTCACAGAGATAGTAAAGATTTAGTTCCAAAATATCCATTGGTTATGAATTTATCATAATCAATAGATTATCAGTTGGACTTCTACTGTGAATTAAAGGTCCTATATTACATAAAATTGAGAAGTGTGCGCGTGGACACGTGCACCTGCTGATCGTTGTCAAATCCATAGAGCAACATGACCGGCGTCCCACCCGGGGCTGCGAGCATGAGACCAAGGCAGTGTCTGGAGCGTGCCTCCCTCTCGGGACCGCGTCCAGTGACGCAGTCCGAGCCACAAAGCGAAAACGCACAAGAGCCGCACAAAACAAGGCAAAGAGCCGCATGCAGTGGTTTAATCCTGATTTAGACCTGGTCTAGTCCTGGTCTAGACCTGGTTTAGACCTGGTTTAGACCTGGTTTAGACCTGGTTTAGACCTGGTTTAGACCTGGTTAATCCTGGTTTAGTCCTGGTTTAGTCCTGGTTTAGTCCTGGTCTAGTCCTGGTCTAGTTCCGGTCTAGTCCCGGTCTGGTCCCGGTCTGGTCCCGGTCTGGTCCCGGTCTGGTCCCGGTCTGGTCCTCATGGGTTAGTCCTGGTCTAATCCCGGTCTGGTGCCGGTCAATGTTGATCACTAGTGTATCAATGTTGATACACTATAAAAATAAAATAAAATAAAAATCCGCGAAACAGCAAGGCCGCAAAAAGTGGACCACTGTATTTATATTATATATTTGATATATTTGATGAAACAACAGTACTGTATTACATACATAGATCAAAAAATAGTGTAGTGTAATAGTGGCCCTTTAATGGCTGGATGGTCACAACATGCCAGAGTCCCTATAGTTTAGAACTGAGCTAAGGACAGGTCAGGCTTCTATGGTGGAATTTGCTGTTTAACTATCAGATTGCAGATTTGTTGACCTGATTTATGGTTAAAATGCAAGGCCTATCCATATAAAGCAAAAAAACTGGCACAAACTTCAATGGCTCCTCTGTCTGTATGGATAAACATTGTCCAAATTATTTGTTCACAATCGCTTCAGAAATTGGTGCCACTCTCTAATCCCAAAGACATGATTGTAGTCAGTTGAAAAGACTTAAAGCCACAGGATTTGAAATGGCAAGCCTGTGGAGCTAATCTATTGGTATAAAAGATAATAAGGTTCAACATTTGTGGATCACAAATTTGGATCTCTTTTTGAAAAACTGACAGAACTCTAGCAATAGGGCCTTGGATGGGCAAGTCTTGTGAGTTTTAAGCCGTGTTTGAATGTTTTCTCATCAAAAATCTATCACAAACATATTTTTTTTCTTTCTTTTATAAATCCAAGGCTACAAGTCATTACTGCTTTGAGTTTTGTTTCTTTCCTTAGTCTAAAGGATGAATATCTCTACACGCAAAGTAGTCCAGTGCAACCTGCTAACAGAGTAAGCACACTTGAGTTATGAAGTTCAGAAGTACATAAATCGTGCCACAGTACAGCACAATACAGAGCAAGTGGAAGTACAAGAACAAAGCAAGAGCAGTGGCCCTCTTATAAGAGTGAAGTGGGTGAGTGTGTGTGCTACGGCCATAATGAATGCCATAATGAAACTGCAATAAGAACGCACAGTTGGTGTGAGGAGATTGACAAGCATGTGGCCAATTTCTTCCAGTCGAAATGGCTATATATATCTATACATCTATATATCTATATATCTATATATCTATATATCTATATATCTATATATATATATATATATATATATATATATATATAATTATAACACAAACCTGCATAATTAGGCCAAGTTCTTTCAAGTGGAAAACACTCTACCCAGTGAGTCATGTGGTAATACTGGAAGTGCGCCCCTGTGTTTTTAAAGTCCTTCACAAGAATCAGCTGAACTAAAAGGTAAAAGGGAGCTGTTAACTTGAAAACTATTGCTTCATGACATCACAAGGTGGAACAGAGCATTTGAGCTTTGGAGATGTAGACAGACTAATAATAAAGGTTTACTCAAACATGAATGAAACAAAACACAACACAGGTATATTTTTGAGGAGTTATCAACATTCTTACATTACTATTCTTTGTCATATAGAACCTTTAAAGAACTTCCAGAGTCCATTTGAAGGCCCTGTATCCACTTTTGTTCATGTCTTTGAACAAAATTTGTCTCTCCCCAGTACAGATATACAGTATTGTTTAAGCAGCTCTTGAGTTCCACTGCATGCTGTCTGCAACTAATTAGAAAGTATTTTATAGTCAATTAAATCACAAAGTGCACATTAGCGTGTTTATAGAAAGCTTTACTGAAATGAAATGCTTTCAACTGAACACTTATGCTACGTTCAAGGTTAAGTCACTGTATGCAAAAAAGAATTATATTTTACTTATCGTCTTTTTTATACATAATGTATTGTTTACAGTGCAGTACAGTGGATTTATGCATAATTAAAATATTGAGTATATAGATTAAAAAAATATTTTAAAAAAGTATGTAAAATACATAAATAAAACAATTTCCTAAACAAGGGTATAAAGTGATGTTCCTGTCCTTTTGTGGTTATTTCAAGGTCCAGTCGCATTTTCTTCGATACTTGAACCTCAACCAATACATACCAGTACATTTACTGGCAATTCTAGCATTCTAGCATTCCTGACAAATTGTTAAAATATTATATGAATACTGTAATCAAGATCATGCAAAAAAGAGAGATTATTTATACTGTCTATTTATCTTAACTCCAATGCACATTCTACTGCACATGACCAATTCACTGCTGTATCTTCCATTGCACATTTTGATGCACACTGCACACTTTGGAAATCTGTATATAGTATAGTTTATTTGTTATTTATTATGTTGCACTGTTTTAAGATTTTAGACCGTAGACTTTAGTTTTAACTTAGATCTCTGTCTTAGATAGTTTTTGTTGTGTTTTGTCTTCATATTGTATTTTGTACACTGTCTTTTTGCACTACCTGGCCAGAGAGAAACGAAATTTCGATTCACTGTATGTTGAACACATATGGCAGAATTGACAATAAAGCTGACTTTGAACTTTGAACTTTGAACTGTCTATACTGTTCTCCCATAGTGCCCCCATTTACCAACCACTATTTCAATCAGGAATGCCAGTACAAATAAATGCCTTAGAATGCAGATGGATACATATACAAATTGATTTCTTTTGTCAAAACTCTACAGACAAAAACAACCCCAGTCTGCATGAGGTCCTTTGCCCCCAGCTCTTGGCAGCGTTTTGAAACAGGAGCCTGGCCTCCACCAGCCCCCACCAGCCCCATACCTTTGTGATATAATCTTGTACGCGTCCGGGAGGTAGCAGTTGACGTTCTCCATCTGGAAAGGGTCAGCGTCACAGATCTTGTCATCAGTTCGCCCGTAGTTAGCCGTCTCGATCATGATGACATCACTCCCCGGGCAGCGCAGATCGATGGCGTACCCTTCACATGAGAGCTCTCTCCTGACCAGGCCGAATGGCAAGGCAGCACGACTGAAAGCTGTCACAGAGAGAGAAAAAGAGAGAGAAAAAGGATTTTAAAAAAAGAACTGAAGGAATCATGGCTTGAATATAATGGAAAAGATCATAAATAATAGATAACATTTTGCATTATATTTGTAGATTTGGTTTTTAATTGTCAACGATACTCTTGAGGAATAACTGGGCAAAATGGGACTGAAATTCAGCTAATCCCAACTCTTGCTAAAGGTGCACTGCGTAACATTTCTAGTGGAGAGTGTGCCACCTGCTTGTCTCCATGGAAATATTATTGTTCCACAGTATAGATCTATCTATCACAATAGCGACAAGCAGGTTACAGCATTATGTTTAGGGGTGTGAATCTTTCACTCACAAAACGGTTCGATTCGAATCTCGATTCACAGGCTACGATTCGATTCAGGGACGATTCATAAAATTAGTAAACGATCCGGTACGATTCGATTTGATCCGATCCGGTTAATTTCGATTCAATACAAATTGACAACTTTACTCCCAAGTGCTTTAAAGTTATTGAGAAGACAAAGAGAGAAACAGAAATTTAATTTCAAAATAGTATCCTTTTGTTTATTTAGTGTCCAACAGACAATACACCAGGCCTACTGAAAAACTGACAATCTGGTTTGAAAAACTCTGCTCATACTTAAAATACAACACATTCCTTCCCTCAAGCAACACAAAATAATAAGGTTAGATATCAAAAATAAAAAAAGACCTTATAAAACAAGCAAGTTGCCCATTAAAGTCAAAAATCAGAATGAATCAGAATGAGTTAGTAATTAGTGCTTCAGTCACTCATGAGTTTCAGTAACTGTAAAAGTGTAACATATCACTGACAAGAAGATAGATATTACTAGGCAGTTATAGAAAACACGAGCATGTTAAATCCACTGAATAACTAATACTTTCTCTCCATCTTATAACATTTCCTTAGTCTCCTTTGAGACAAAAATCATCTGTGTGTGTGTGAAGTACATTTCTATACACACAAATCATAAGTATCTAAATACAGAAATGCACCAATTCTGATTATACATTGTATTTTCCACACAAAAGTAAATTAGCCAAGTCAATTTTAGCCCAAATCAAATACACATTGCCAATACATGAATGCTGTCTAAATAAATCACCCAATCCACTAACCGTGACAATAAAAACGCTAGTATCATACAATTGTTATGGTCTATAGCTGCCATGGAAACTATCAAGCTGACAGTGAAACATCAGACTGATCACCGCGACACAACACTGGCACAAAAGTTAACCACGCATACGAACCATGTCCATAAATAGCGGTAGCGCACCAAATTAACTTAAACAACAGCTCAATAAATGGAAACAGCGTATCTTACCGGTGTTCTGTCGAATCTTCCTACCTTGTCAAACAAGGCGATCTGTCATACGCTGTCCTGACGAGACACAAACATTGCTCGCTTCCGCATACAGCCCGCGCCGCTCGCATCATTGGCAGTTAACCAGCCAATAAGCTTCAATCCCAGGTAAGTGAACCACCCACCATTCGCTAAAGAACGCAAACACACACAGGCGGCTTCTGCGCCATGACAGAGACCGCTCAGGAGCCGAGAACCGATTCTTGGCCGTAAATCCGGTTCATCGGACCTTTCGTAGTGAATTTGGACCGATCCGGGCTCCGCTGATCGGTATACTCAGATCGCAGAGGTCACAGACCGATAACCGATCCAAATCGGTTAATCTTTACACCCCTAATTATGTTACATTACAATTCAGATCTATGGGTCTAAATTGTGGTCCACTATGTTTTTAAAGGTCCCATGGCATGAAATTTTCACTTTCTGAGGTTTTTGAAAGTTAATGTGAGCTCCCCTACCCTGTTTAGGGCCCCCCCATGGTTAAAAGTTGTGAAATGTCTAAACTGAGCATTTGCGATCCTTTTCTGCGTTACAAAAAATCGGAGCTCAAACGGGCGATTTTGAACAAGGCACCTTATTGACATCAGATCGAAAAAAGAAATGCAAATGCAGTTCCACCCCCGTCTGTCTGTACTCAGCGTCTCTGTAAATCACGCCCAGAGAGTTTGGACTGCGAATGCGCTAGGCAATGCGAAATGCGTTTTTTTATTTGCCTGGAGGCACGTCCGAGTGTTTCTAGGCTCGGAAGTCCTTTATCTGAGCCTCTGGACCTTTGAACAGTAGTGGTTTAATTTTATTTTATGTGGAAATGTGTTTATTTTTAAATGGAACGCTTCAAATCTCTCCCTCGTGCAAAAACAAGGAAATGGATCAGCTGTGGGCTCTGAGCGGAGAGTTTGGCCACGCCCCCACCCTCTACTATTGGCCATCTCTTTTCTCCTCATTTGCATTCAAGCAACAACGCCCAGAATAAAGAGTTTGAGAGAGATATTTATGACTCTTTCTCATCTTATCTCTGTTTCTCATGCACTGAGTGTTGATTTTGAAGAAGGATTCATTTACAGTATTAGGGAACCATTAAGGAGCCATATAAAAGCATCAAGAAGTACCATGTCATGGGATCTTTAAACTCCATATGCTTTCACAAGAATCATTTGTGAAAGCATATTTCAGACCGGGAATTACCAATCTTTACTAAACTAAAGGTAAAAGGTAACTGTTAACTTCAAAACTACTGGTTCATGACATCACAAGGTGGAACAGAGCATTTTGAGAGACAGTAATAATGATTAATTATTATTAATATTAAAGGATTACTCAAACTTGTGAATGAAACAAAACACAACTCCAGGTATGTTTCTGATGAGGTAACATTATAACATGACTTAAAGATCACAAGTGTCAATTTTACACAGTATAGTTAGTGCCTTTAACAAAATATGCATGAATCAACTGAAATAGAACTTTGAGTAAGCCAATGATGAGGGGAAACTAGCTCATAAGTCTTTTTTCATATAATATGCCCCTTTTATGATGTTGAACACAGTACTGACTTGCTCCAAATGTCAGACTTTGAAATGTTTTGCAACATTTGTAACCAACTTTTTGTAATGAGGTTTGAGCAGTCACCATGAAATCCTATAATTATTTCAATAATTCTCAAATCTCTACAGCAATGACATCTTCGTCTACCAATGTATCCATTAACACAATTTTGCACTATGTCTGCGTTTCAGCCCACCTTCAACAGATCTCCAGCATGCTTTAAAACAGACAAAAGAAATACTTGAGCAAATAAAATTAATGGCTTAAAAGGATCTGCGCTTTAATACAACAAAGACCACACATCATGCTGGAAGATTCCTCCAGCACAAAATAATAGACAACAGCAGCCCAGTGTTTACCACAGTTTAAACAGTAAGCCCATTATGCACCAAAGCGAAGTAGGCAAAGACGAAACAATCCATCTCCAAGTTTTCTGTAATCTTCATTTGTTGGCAGAGACATCGACAAAAAATCATGGGAGACCAATGGTGACCTCATAAATACTTGCGCAAATATAAAAGACTACACTAAAGCTAAAAGATAGTTTGTTTTACAGTTCTACAAGCTAACTCATTTGTTTCTCTTCGTTTATGTGCTCTGGGAAGTAAAGATAGAGGGGAAAAGGCTGGATCCCGGTAGAATGGAGTGTAATATAATCTATTCTGCAGTGTCTGTGATCGAAGAGGGGACTGTCTGGAGTCCACACAGGAGGAAAAATCTATACATGGAACACAACAGATGGGAGCAGCAGCTAAATAGCACTACTTTAGGGGAAATTAACAATTTAAATCAGGCCTGTCCCCACTTTTTGAAAATATTGAGGACGTGCTGGGGTTTTAAGGGTTTAGCAGCAGATGTTAGTTACTGTGGAAAATGTAACAGTGAGGTTTAACTGTGGGGTAGTGATTGTTGTCAAGTCTTCAGTGGATAGAGAAGAAAGGGGAAAATTACAACACAAGTCCCAAGGTTCAAGGTAACTTTTTGGTTGGGGTCCTTCACCCTTTGATTCTATGGAGATTTCATTTTTCTGGTTGGAATGTTCCGCAGTATGACTTTAAACAGCTCTACCTTACATTTAGTCAATTACAGGTGGTTTTATAGCTCAAAAATACTTAGAAAAAAAAGGCACTCTGACTGTGAATTAATTGCGATTAATTCATTAATCTATAGTTTATTGACCTTATCGATCGACTTATGATTAACTGATAAGCTGCGTTTTTCACCTGAATTTTAATGTGTCAATAGGGTCTTTAAGAATATAAGCTATAGTATACATAACACTGAGTTACAAAAATATATCATTGTATTATTATATTGTATATTCCTCAATGAATTATTCCTTAGTAAAAAGCAGACAAATGTATTGATGCTGAATAACAAAATTCATTCTTTATTGAAAATAAATTGAGCACTGGTTCAGTTGTTGCACTTGCAGCATGGAAATCTTGAAATTAAAAGGAACAGAAGAAATTAAATAACAGAATGTTACTTAGTCTACATATTATGATGAAACCAGTTAATCCAGGCTATTTTTTAGGACATTCTCAACATTTATTTTGAACTAAGGCATCAACAATATTTCTCTCCCTTAATCTGTGCAGGGTTACAGTACAAAATAGAAATTTCACAGGGCCCCTGTAATGTAATAAAACAATACAGGGCCTCAAGCCAGAACAATCAAGAAATTATAAAAGCATGTAAGTTACATGCTTTTATAATTTCAAAAATATATGGTTCTAGGTCCAGCTCTACTGTGAGTTGTATGGCAACATCCAGAGAGGAAAGGGTTACATGATGTAACGCTATGGTCTTTCTCGCGAGTGGGTTCGTATCTCGTGTTCACATTCCAGAGTAGCGCCCTCTAGCGATTAGTTACAATTAATGCATTTTGTTCGGCCAACGTCTTGATCGACAATTAATTGTAAGTCGATTAATTGTTGACATCCCTAGGTTGCTTCTTCACAGATCTGACCTATCATTTGGTCTGGTTTGTTCTCCATGAAGATGGGAAGGTCAAATACCATACTGTAAAGCATTCCAGACAAAGCAAAAAGTGTTTGACGGACCCTCTACCAGAAAAGTTACACAATGCCCTTTTAAGTCTAAAGATATAGAGAGTATATTGAAAGAAACGACTGCAAAAAGAAACTGCGTGTGAAGCTTGTACACACTCTACATGCCAGCAACAAGCTTGTCATTTCATAGTTCACTACATCAGCTGGAGGCACCATGCTAATAGTAACTGACTCCCAGGTATGCTGGCAGTTGAATTGTAAAACCAGACATTTCCATTTTCAAAAACAAATATATCTGGCTGTACAAAGTAGAGTAAAACTGCAAGCTTTCAAATTCTTTTCAAAATATCTGTTTCTGCAAATCAACCAGCGTCCAACAAATACCACAACTTGTTAATGTACGCTTGGTTAATATATGATTAGGTAAACTGCAAACCAAGCCACATGTGTGCTTATGTGAGTAGTAGGTCGTGCCATTGTTATTAGCATATTTGTAAGTGACAGTGTATGTTAATGAACACATCTGAGACACATGTAAACACACTGCCTGGAGATGATTTTTCTCCATTGTTATGTAAAGATATTAATGTACAACAGACAGACATCTGAGTCAATGGGTAAATTCATCAACTCTAACTATCTTATATTAGGTATTAAACCAAATTACAACAATAGCTTACTACTTTTTAGAATTCTCTGTGCATAAAAACAAAACAAAAACAAAAAACCAAAAAAAAAACACTTAGATGAACCACTTTGTAAATGAGTGATTATCAAGCCTAAAAACCTGTGCTGAACCTACAATTTTCATCCTCTTACCAAGTACAACGTTAAGTCATGGACGAGGAAACAAGGAGAGAAATCCATTATCTGAGGTCTAAATGATCCAGTGTGGAAAAAAGTAACTGTCTGCAATTCAGGGAAAACTATTAGGTACAAATCTAAGTAGAACATGCAAATGTGTTCCATTTAAGATGCGCAAGACAAGCACCGCATGAACTGCCAATAATCAGTGTTGTTTGCAGCTCTGGTGGGTCCCTGAGGGGGCCAAGAGCATTTGGATTTTCTGCACTACTCTGTCCTAATTAGCGCCGCTTTCAGGCCCTTACCTCTGCAGAGCTCCCATTGGCTCAACTTGTAGCCCCTTACCTCTGCAGAGCTCCCATTGGCCCAGCTTTCAGGCCCTTACCTCTGCAGAGCTCCCATTGGCCCAGCTTTCAGCCCCTTACCTTTGCTGCACTCTCATTGGTCCTGCTTTTAACCCATTACCTTTGCTGCACTCCCATAGGCTGCTGTGCTTTGCCATGTACAAACACTTACACCCCAGGACCACCTCGCCCCCTCACTCTAATTATGCTCACACATTTGACAGTCAAGCCCTGGCGCAATTAGCATTGTTTGAACGGCTCCAGCCTGAGAGCTCCAGACTTGAAATCCTTACCCCTTAAACCCCGGCCCACATGTCTGCTAGTCATTTTAGCCTGCTGCGCTCGGCTCGCTTATAATGATATTCTGTGTCAGTCCGCACAAGTCACACTAGCTCCAGCAGGAGAGAAAAAAAAATCTATGTAACATGAATCTATTCATCGCAATGGCAGCCATTCAGAATAGTACAAATGGTATGAATTGTCAGGCCACTCTGCACTGGAGAGAAACTTGTACTGCTAGGTTTAAAAATATTCATCTAATGCTCTAATGGTGCAGATGGTTTATTAGCAAACATGTTAGGATATCATATATTGATTCAATTACGTGATACTTTGATTTGACAAATGAGTGAAAAGTAGGCTAGTACATGTGAAACGAATGCAATGGACAAAACTAATCATATTAATCACCATTTCATATTTGCATTGTTTTCTCCTTACTCTTGTACTTTATTTCCCTTGTGGATAAATAAAGTTTGCAGGTCATTTTAGCCTGCTGTGCTCATCTCAGTTATTATACGGTGTGTCTATACATGCTGTACTGTAGCAAGAACTTAACATAAATGAGATTCTCTGAGCAGCCTCGACCTAAAATGCAAATTGTGTAAATTGGAGATAAACTTCCTGTGAGGATAGATGAGCCATCTTTTCTTCATTGCCCATATGGATTCTTGGATAAAGAGCTTCAGTGAGGGTAAAACTCAAAATACATTAAATTGCATGCAGTTGGTACACATTAAATCGGCTTTTATCTGTCAATATCAATATGAAGAGAACACCAAAGTACCTGATCAAAGTGCTGCTAAATCCAGATCCAGATTACTCACTACTAGCAAGTTCACATTTTAAAATGCTTGGAATGATTATGACATGATATTAAAAATTAGCCAAAAGTTCTATTTTAGAGAGAATGCACAATCCAATTATTTGCAATAAATAATCCCTTTACTCAGACTTAGACAA
Source organism: Paratrypauchen microcephalus (assembly GCA_036785185.1). Classification (NCBI taxonomy): domain Eukaryota; kingdom Metazoa; phylum Chordata; class Actinopteri; order Gobiiformes; family Gobiidae; genus Paratrypauchen; species Paratrypauchen microcephalus. Next base: position 2,542,538 of record JAVJIX010000021.1, on the reverse strand, counting down.
ACTTTATTGATCCACAGGGGAAATTATTTGGACACAATAGCTCACACATCATATTAGCGCAAAAATATAGTATATATGGTATTAATACATTCAAAATAAGTACCAAAAATAACAAGAGACCAGTGTCAAATAAGACATATTTATAAGTATTATGTATATGTACAAGTAAAAAAAAAAAAAAGAAATATAGTCATAGAACTATGTCTCCCAGCTGTGTACACTCTGTACAAGAGGACATAACGATGCAAGTCATTTCTGCCAGCCATGCTTGACTAGTTTCTAATCATGTATTACGTCAGTTTACATGTAATGTCGCACAATGGCATGATGGGAAAACAGCATGTAACATAAAGCACTGAATAAGCATTGCTAGAATGTAGTTCACATGGGGATAATCTGGTCTCATAATATAACACAAAAACACCAGCAGGCATTTAGCATAGCCATGATCTGTCTAATGGCCAGTACATTATGAAATGGAATTTGTGTGTGTGTGTGTGTGTGTGTGTGTGTGTGTTTGTTTGTTTTTTAAATGAGTTATCAAAGAAGTCTTGCACAGATATAGTGAAAATGAGGTGACAAAAACACTGGCTTGGGTAATTCTCCAGCTAGCTACTCTTGACAATCTTTCTTAAGACCTAGATTATGTTTTATGTCAGTTTACATGTGATGTCACACGATGGCATGGGAAAATAGGATGTAACATAAAGCACTGACGCTGAAATGTAGTTCACATGGGGATAATCTCACCATATAACAGAAAGGTAGAAACATGGTCCCTACACCAGCAGACATTTCATTAGCATAGCGGTGATCTGTCTAATGGCCAGTAGATTCTGCTCAGCCGCACTGTTTATCACCTCATTACGAGACGCCAGAGCTGCGGCGACGCAAGTGTAGGGCTGTGAGGTCATTCCATCTATTCCAATAACTGATTTTTCAATTACGCGCACCTCTCAGGAAACCTGTCCAAAGAACTAGAAGATGAAAACGCCAGAGTGAAGAGAGTCCTGGCTTCACTATGACGATTAATGATCTGCCCTGCTCGCCATTTGTCATAGCAGGAGTGACGGGTTTATCGTGGCAGCTACGCTCTCCCAGAATGCACTGGAAAGAGTTTTATTTTCTTTTTCACACATAAATGCGATCTGCTTTCATGACCTTTTTCCCTTATTGTCCCATGCAGATTTGGGACATCCGTCACAGTGCAATGACATGAAGGCGTAGCACTGTCAGCAGAAGTCTATAGCAATTGATTACACCTGGGTCTCACTAACCTCATCCTCCAGCCTCCACAGTATAGATCGCACTGGTCATAGGCTAACAGTACATCAATTAGGGGGAGTAGCTACACTGTACGGGCAGTCCAAGGAACAAATTACCTCCTCTCCAAACTGCGGGTAGCCTCAGCCTCATTAATGACCATCTTGTCAGCCTGTAATTGGCCAAGTAATGACAAATCTGTCCAAAAGGTTCAAATACATATAAAAAGGGAGATTTTTGCTCATTGGAGATGGAATGTATTTCAATATAACCTTTGTGCAAGTTACTAAAGATCCAGCTTTTGAGCTAAAGAAGAAAACCCGGGGACATCAAAAGTTTAAGAAGATAATTTTTCAAAACTATTTCCAGAGGAATTGCAAAGAAAACACAAATATCAATGTCTTACAGAGGTATGAAAACATTGTGGCGTTTTGTTTGACTGCTCAACTTTGCAGCAGCAAAAGACTGCAGCAGAAGGGCATCAGCTGCAGTGAAAACAGTGTTGAGAAAACTGGAAGAGAAAAATCCATAACACAATCCTGCAAGGGTGTGAATCCAGGAAAGACTGCTCTGTTCTTATTGGTCATTTTCATTAATATTAAATGCCACAGCCAGTGTGGAAATTAAATGGTTTTATAGGAAGCATTTAAGCTAATTGCCATGGTAACCACTCTTGCTAAGCTTTAATTGGCTGAGATCCCCATTTCTGGCTTTGTTGACACAAAGCTTCATTCTGGTCAGTGAGTGACTGGGGAAAGTAGCTTTTGAGATTCCTCCCCCTGACCTGCTCGCTAAGCCTCCTATTGAGCTCAAGAGGGCAAAGCCAGAGACAGCCCTGCTCCTCAGTGTGCTGCATCTGCCCTGTTTTCTTCTACTTCAGTTGACAGGCTATAATTCAGCCCTGACAATCCCTCCTCATAATACATATTTTGTTTTCTATCAACACCCTTGAAATTGGAAGTGGCACTGTGGCTCAGATTGGTGTGCCTGAAACCATCCGCGGAGTTACACTTTTAGGCTTTTAACACCCTGGAGATGAAACAGGAGATAATGAAGCTTTGGTGAAGATATTGGTGTTTGGCAACAGACCACAGCACCAGAGCTCACCATAAAAGATTCCTGGCAAACTACTACAATTTAATGAATAAATTACACCTGCAGTCAATGTCCCCAAAAAGTAAAGCTTTTCTATTGTTATTTTGAATATGTTTCTGCCAGCATTATTCAGTACAGTACTCCCCATAGCTGAATCAAAGAAAAGACATCTTTATTTTAAAATTACAGGTTTCCCTACATTTACAAAGAAATAGTTTAGATGAATTGGTCTCAACTGATCAAAGTAAAAAAGTATAGTTAAAATGTTCATCTTCTATTAGAATTACTTCTGTTATAACTGTATATGACATGGAGATTTGAATTCTAGCCATACGCAAATGACACATATGTTGGGGATGATCTTTGGTGCACTCAAAACTCATCGTGACCAACCTTTAACCTTGTTACCTCCTCTGTCAAGACAACAGACTGTGGGAGCAAAAACTATAGAGGAATGTTGAATTTTTTAAAACTGGGACACTTCTGGAGGGGAGACACGGTGGCGAGACCTGCCATAGACTGAGTGCAAAGGCGTTGGTTGATGGTTGTCATCTTCCATTAAGGCTCCTTTGATTGGCCTTTATGAGCCTGGAAACGGCAAACAGCTGCATGCAAATGGGCCTTTTTCCCCACGGCTGGCCCCCATTGTTGTAGGCCCCAGCTTGACAGGGACTCTTTCTCAGGAGCATAAAGGCGGGTGTAGCCTTTAGTCAAATAAGAGTGCCCCTATAGCGGTCCCTGCATGACTACTTGAAGGCCGTTTGTCTTTTTATGTTGGTTTATTCTTGATATTACTGGTAGCCAACGTGTTTGCAAGATCTTAAGAGTCAAGCGCTTCCTCCAACTCTAGGGGAAGCCTCTATAATCCAATATCCGGTGTCTATCACACTGGTCTTACTGCATGTTGGCTCATGCGAGGGAGACATTTGGAAGCTGAGTAAATTAAAAACATATTTGAATTTTTAATATTGGAGAACAAAGCGTAATCTGTTTGTCTCGATTTCCTGTCTTAATGTGTTTTCTAGACAGCTGCATGGAACAATGTCAAGCCATATGTGCAGGAGACCTCGTGTGAACCGTAAACTGGACTGTGAAGCTTCAAAATCTATCAAGATCACTCACCACTACATCTAAAAAACAAACTCATCAGGTTCAAAGGATGGTTCTCCATGCATCAGATATTTTGTTTTTGCCTTTTGTTGACTATACAGTTTAAACTTTTGAAATCGACCTGGGGATTACTTTGCAAAGATTCTTTTTTATCACTTCCAAACAACTTTTCATGTTAGTTGGCTGTTTTTTAATGGATTGTTAGCTTCTAGGAGCACTATATAACTTTTCTGTTTGGAGGTCCACCTCCTACTTGTCTCTGTATTGATTTGTGCCTGTAATGCTCCATAGTCTGCATCCATCTTGCAATGATTTAATCCCAGGTCTTTTTATTGCTCAGAAATATCTTCAGCTACATGCATTCTTACTGTGAGCACGCCTCACCACAGATATGACCTGTAGTTTTGTCTTAAAGGTGCACTGTGCAACGTTACTGGTCCACCATCTGCTTCTCTCCATGTATATGATATTGGCTCAACTAGAAAGTACCACAGTATGGCATTAAACGCGGTATGAATCTCGATGGAGACAAGCAGGTGATGCTACCAGGCCAAGTTACAGGTCAGACCTATGGAGAGGCAATCCTGTTCAATGTGAGAATGCTTGTTTTTCCCGGTGTTTCGGAAAAACTACAGAGGATTTTCAGACAATATGAAATTCCAGTTTATTTCAAACCGACAAACACTAAGACAAAAACTCGTCCACCCAAAGGACAAAACACCGAGCCACAAACAAAGCAATGTGGTCTACTCCATTCAGTGTAGTGAAGACTGCAGTGAGCGCTACATTGGGGAAACCAAACAGCCACTTCACAAGAGGATGTGCCAACACAGGCGGGCGTGCCAGAGTGGACCGTCATCTGCCGTACATCTTCACCTAGAAGCCACGGGCCATTCTTTTGAGGACAGTGAGGTTCAGATCTTAGCCAGGGAAAAGAACTGGTTTGAGAGGGGAGTTAAAGAGGCTATTTTTGTCAAAAAAGAGAATCCGTCGTTAAACAGAAATGGGGGAGTTAGACATAACTTGTCTCCCATTTATAATTCGATTCTCAAACCAAGTCAAAAACAGACAAAGAAACATTAGGGCAGACGAGCCAGGGCAGAGGGGTGGAGAGGGTCATTAGGTTGAATAGGGAGGCTAAACTAGTCGCCAGAGAAATTTGAAAAACAAAGAGACAGATTAGTGGAGATAGTTTCAGAGCTATTTCAGTGTAGGGAGCTCCTCCCTGCAGCTAGATATAAACAGGGTCTAACCAGCACTAGAACCAGAGATGACAAAGCCTCTCGGATGAGCGGCGAAACGTTTGACCAAACAAACTTTGTCCAGTTGACAAATTGAATTTCTCCTTTTATCTTGTTTTTCAAGGTATATTTGAACAATAAAACACCTATAATAAAGGGTAGATACAAGCATTTAAAGGTGCACCATGTAACTTTTTAGCCTAGGGTCCGTCACCTGCTTGTTTCACATGGCTTAACCTGAAATGTTCTACAGTATGACATTAAACAGCTCTACTTTACATTTCATTCAATTACAGGAGGTTTTATAGCTCGAAAATACTTTCTACATTCTGAATGTGAGTGGGGTCCCCTCTCCACAGATCTGACCTGTATCTTGGTCTGGTTTAGTCTCCATGAAGATAGAAAGGTTTAATACCATACTGTGAAACATTCCAGACAAAGCAATAACATCTCCATGGAAAAAGGCATTTCACAGACCTTCCACCAGAAAAGTGACACAATTACCAGGCACCTTTACAGCCATATTGTGGAATATTCCTAGCATATCCCTGGAGACAAGAAGCTTGTGGATAACAACCAGAAAAGTTAGGCAGTGGAACTTTAAAATACAGGTTTTCTAATTATACTCAACTTCCAGCTCTAATTTTCTTTTCTAACATTTAGGAACCCCGGCTTCAGCTGTTACCAAACTTCATAGTAACACATCAGCACTACACTGAAACAAGAAACAACTCAAACTCCATTATGACATTGTTAAACATGAAATCCATCCACATCCGCACCATCCAGGCAGCGAGCGCGACCATCCCAGCACACTCCAAGCACACAAAGGAGCAAGGTGCCAGATGAGCCAGGAGATTTGGGATTTTGCAAAATAACACCTGTATCTCCAGCAAAAGACAACACCTGAGAACCGTTTTGCAGCGTGCACCCATCTTCCCCCCTCATCATCTCACATTTCATTTCAAACTGTCGACAAATGCAAGTGAAAACACACACTGAAAATCTAGTTGGACATATGGCACCATCTCCCTTGACACCCAAGTCCCTCGCTCTGGTCCACCTTGCTGGGAATAGTTTCTAAAGACAGTGTCAGACAAGACCGCAAGGCCCTGAGGCTATACCCCGCCTTTCCGAGACTGCTGCTATGAGACACTCTCGATTCCGATATGAGGATTTGAAAATAGCAACTGGCAATACATGGCCCGAGTCCATTTGTGGTTACATGAGGATGGCGAACTGGTATCCCTTTACTCTTATACAGACAAGAATCCATGCGCTGCTACTTTAAATTCAAAACCGCGCGTCTGTATTCGTGTCCACGGCTCTAATTCACTTCTCTGGGTGAAAAAGAGATGTAAGAGGGTAGTGGAGAATGCACTGACCTGCGCTGACTAGTTAAATACATTTTAAAAACGGAGAGCTTTGTCATATTACCTGAGCCAGAGCAACCCTGATCAACCCTGCTGACAGCTCTTAACTCCTCAGGTGGCTTCATTATTCCCACTTCAGGCCGTAAAAATGTTAGAAATGGGAATAAATGTTGAGGTGGGAGTGTGTTTGATTTTTCTTTTTCTTTTTTTTTTTTTTGGACATGAAGTATCAACGAATCTATTATATCAATCAGGAACTCTGTGTCAGTCTTGCAGAGATATAGTGAAAAAGAGGTATCCATTGAGACAAAAAACAAAAGCTAAGCTAATTGGCCAGACAGGTACTTATGACAATTAACATTTCTTAAAGACACAGTAAGTTTTTTCTGTTACAGGGCCACTTAAATGCTTTTTCTCCGTGGAGCCATTATTGCATGGTCTCTAATAGGGATGCAAATGATCGATTAATTCATTAATCTATAGTTGATTGACCTTATCGATCGACTTACGATTAACTGATAAGCGGCGTTTTTCACTTGAATTTTAGTGTTTCAATAGGATCTTTAAGAATATAAGCTATAGTATACATAACACCGAGTCAAAAATATATCATAGTATTATTATATTGTATATTCCTCAATTAATTATTCCTTAGTAAAAAGCAGACGAATGTATTGATGCTGAATAACAAAATACATTCTTTATTGAAAATAAATTGAGGACTGGCTCAGTTGTTGCACTTGCAGCATGGAATTCTTGAAATTAAAAGGAACAGAAGAAATTAAATAACAAAATGTTATTTAGTCTACATATTATGATGAAACCAGTTAATCCAGGCTATTTTTAGGACATTCTCCACATTTATTTTGAACTAAGGCATCAACAATATTTCTCTCCCTTAATCTGTGCAGGGTTACAGTACAAAATATAAATTTCACAGGGCCCCTGGACACAGCATAAAACATTACAGGGCCTCAAACCAGAACAATCAAGAAATTATAAAAGCATGTAAGTTACATGCTTTTATAATTTCAAAAATATATGGTTCTAGGTCCAGCTCTACTGTGAGTTATATGGCAACATCCAGAGAGGAAAGGGTTACATGATGTAACGCTATGGTCTTTCTCGCGAGTGGGTTCGCATCTCGTGTTCACATTCCAGAGTAGCGCCCTCTAGCGATTAGTTACAATTAATGCATTTTGTTCGGCCAACGTCTTGATCGACAATTAATTGTAAGTCGATTAATTGTTGACATCCCTAGTCTGTAATGCTTCACACTATGGAGCTGTTTAATGTCACACTGTGGATCATTCCAGTCCGAGCAATCTCTATAGAAACAAGCAGGTGGCGAACCCTCTCCCAGAAAAGTTACATAGTGCACCTTTAAGATCTAGAGACAGCATACCCCATGCAGCAGCAAGGACTGGTAAAATGCAAAGAACTGATTTCGCTACAAGGATAATTAATTACACCATAAACTTATACTTATTGAATGTCCACAAAAACACTCCTATTCAATGGACCTATCTCGCAATGGCTATTGTATTACACACACAAAACATTTATGCTTCTCCATACAGCTCTCTCGGTTAGGTAGACTCTTATGCAGACTCCCTATGGAAAAAAAAATTAAAGTAATAAAACTAAAATCTTGGTAGATATCCATTTTCCAAGCTCATCTGTAAGGTGTTCCACTGCAATAGAGTTTTTCATAGCCCCAGATACTACCAGCTTCAAAGACTAATTTTTCAAGCAGAATTATTTAGATTTTGTTCGATTAAATATAAAGCACTCTGTGGGTAAAGATTTTCTAATGCCTTGCTCTCCCCAATATGTTCCCTCGCTTGTAGAGTCCCACCAGGAGACATTATATCCACCTATAGCTGTGAATGTCAAACATGGAAGCATCATTAGACCTATGACCTGAGTCGGGGCAGGCTGTCATAGACTTTTAATGGTGCATATGTTAAAATAGCTCTGGTTTTTCTCTTCACCTCTGTAGAGCATACCAGACAGTGGATTCAGAACATGATTTATGCCGTTATTCAAGTTTTGCAAATGTAAATGTGTCTGCCATTTTGAATTTTTAGTTTTTTTTCAATTAAAAGAGAGGGTGATCTTCACTGCACAACATATGAGACATTACCGCTGTTACAAAATACACACTGTCTTTTATATTTATGTATTTCGATGGGTCAGTGTACAAACTGAACAGTAGTAAGACCAGTGGATATTATAACTGTGTCCTTGGGCAAGACACTTCAACTATAATGTAAATCAAGTGCCGGGTATTTATCGCATTGTGGAGACTGAAATCAGTATAATAACTCAATTATTATCATGATGTAACTCTTTGTGATGTCATGTGCTATTACAGGATATGCTCCACTGTGTTTTTAAACTCCACACACCTTCACTAGAATCATTTGGATGATTTCAGCCCTCTAATTGCCCATCTCTACTAAACAGAGGGTAAAAGGTAGCTGTTAACTTGAAAACTACCACATCACAACGTGGAACAGAGCATTTTGAGCTTTGGAGATGTAGATAGACTAATAATAAAGGATTACTGAAACATGGGTGAATAAAACAATATGTTTTGACTGAAGTAACAATATTCTAAGAGGCCTGAAATTTTGAGTAAATATAGGACCTTTAATCTTAGGATCAGTCTCTAGGAAATGAAAATAAGACAATATAATGTCCCTATAAACACATGTTAATTTATGCACCACAGTGGGACTATCAGAATCTAACTGAAATCATTTTTTGACTTGGCACAATTTTCAAACCACAAAGGCTGCAATTATTTGATAATAGAATGTCCTCTGCAAAGAACACTATATCCTGTCTCTTTGCAGATAAAGGCATTGTAGAATTTTTGTATTAGTTCATGTTTCATTTTTTTTATTTCTTTTCTCAAATGTATGTTCTTTGACCAGAATCATACTTCTTAAAAGGTCCATATTCCTCTTTATTCAGATCTGTGTTGTAATGTTGTTTCCGAAACATACCTGGAGTGTTTTGCTTCATTCACACACATTTAACACACAAACCCCACATATGTAGGCTGAGTTCACTTCCATCTTGTGATGTCATATGGTAAACTCCATACACATTCACTGGAATCACTTGGATCATTTCAGCCCCAGAATTGCCAATTTCTACTGAAGAAAAGTTGAAAAGTAGCTGTTAACTTGAAAACTACCGCTTCATGGCATCAAAAGGTGACAACAAAGCATTTTGAGCTTTGGAGATGTAGACAAAGGATTACTCAAACATCTCTGAATGAAACAAAACACAACAACGGGTATGTTTTTGGTGAGTAACAACATTATAACATGCATAAAAGATCTCAAGAATCCATTTTGTATAATATAGGACCTTTAAACATAATATTTCTCAAAAAATCTTACAGCCAACACCACAGGAAGCCCACCTGATTTTGGAGAAATTCTAATAAGATTAACTACACACAATTCCCACACCAACTTCGGGCCAATCTAAAAGGCCAGTGTGGTAGTTAACACCCTTGTTGAACTATCACTGAGCATCTAAGTGGTGAGGACACAGTATTGCAATCTTCCACTCCACAAAGAAGTTTGGCTACTGCTGATGCACACAGAGGATTATTTCAGTTCAGCTGCACAAGACTGCGAATAAAGAATTCCTCCCAAGAGACGGAGAAACTAAGGAAGGGGGGGGAAGAAAAGTGGAAGCTGTAATGACTGCGTCTTCATTTGGCCAACAGAAGCGCTCTCCTCTTCTTCTCCTCTCTCGCGTCGATTGGCTAGATGACCCCTGACCCCGTGGGTGCATATCAAAAAGAATACAGACTCGTAAAGCAAGGGAGAATCATTAAATTACTAATATGTATCATCCGCCAAGGCACAAAGGGTCAGCACTTTATACCGGTCATGACAAGAATACAAGAAGAGAAATTGCCTGATTTAATGCAGTCTCTGACCGTGAGCACATTAGCAAGATTAAAGTAAGGTATAATTTGACAAGCTGGGAATGTAACCTCTTAATAAACAGCCCAAGAAAGGCTAAACAAGCAAATAAAAACATATCACTACAAGATGAAGACACTATGAGCTAGCTAGTACGAGAGGGTGATATGACAAAAATGAATAGATCGGTGTTTAAAAGTTCACTGTTTAACATTTCACGTGGACAGTATGTAGATTTTGTCTCCACGACAATGTACTGTGATAGCTTTGGTTGGAATGTGTCCAAGTATGGCAGTAAAATTAAAGGTCCTACATTACATTACATCGCCTCCACCTCCTGAGGAGACTGAGGTCCTTTGGAGTGTGCAGGCCTCTGCTCAAGACTTTTTATGACTCTGTGGTGGCCTCTGCTCTCCTCTACGCTGTCGTCTGCTGGGCCCCGAGCAGCACAGAACGGGACAGAAAAAGACTCAAGCTGGTCAAGAGGGCTGTCCTCTGGACTTTGTAGAGGAGGTGGCTGAGAGGAGGGTACTGGCCAAATTCATGTCCATTAAGGACGACGCCTCTCACCCTCTGCACCGGACTATTGAGGAGCTGAGCAGCTCCTCGGCACGGTGGCTGAGTGGGTAGCACTCATGATCACTCACTCACTCACAGCAAGAAGGTTCCGGGTTCGATCCCCGGGTCGCCCAGACCTTTCTGTGTGTGTTCTGTGTGGAGTTTGCATGCATGGTCTGGGTTCGATCCCCGGGTCACCCGAGCCTTTCTGTGTGGAGTTTGCATGTTCTCCCCGTGTCTGGGTGGGTTTCCTCCGGGCACTCCGGTTTCCCCCACCAACCCAAAACATGCACCATAGGTAAATCCTCCAGCTTTGGTCCTGACCAAGCCGAAGCAAGAAGATCATGGAGATGGTCCCCGGGCGCAGTAATGTGCTGCTCACTGCTCCTGATAACAGGATGGGTTAAATGCAGAACTGGAATTTCCCCACTGTGGGACTAATAAAGGCATAGCTTTCTTTTCTTTCTTTCTTTCTTTCTTTAGCAGCCGACTAAGACACCCCCAGTGCAGGAAGGAGCGCTACCGCAGATCCTTCATCCCCACCGCCATCAGACTGTATAATTCTAACATATAGGCCAGACGAGCAATATCCTCCTTTTTCATGTTGATGCTTGTTGTTACTATTATCATCATTATTACTATTTTCCATTATTATTATTATTACGTATTACTATTTGTATTATTTATTACTTACTTTATCCCCTCCCTGCCTGCATGCACTTTTTCCCTCTTGTCCAAATGTCCTGGAGCTACTGTGGCGAGTAAATTTCTCCTGTGTGAGATCAATAAAGGCTTATCTTATCTTATCTTACACAAACTTGACTCTTGTGAGATTTTAGCAATGTCAGAATACTGTTACTTCATCAAAAACATACCTGGAGTTGTTTTGTTTCATTCACATGTTTGAGTAACCTGTATCTGTCTACATCTCCAAAACTCAAAATGATGTGTTCCACCTTGTGGTGTGATGTAGTGATGGTTAACAGCTACTTTTTACCTTTTGGTCAGTAAACACTGGCAATTCCAGAGCTGAAATAATCAAAATGATTCTAGTCAAGGTGTATGGAGTTTAAAAACACAGTGGAGCACTTCCTGTATTACCACATGACATCACAAAGTGGAACATAGTGTTTTCTGTCTGAATTCGCCTAAATGTTTTCAGCCTAAATACACAGAATTTGTGTGTTTAAGATGTGAGAATGAAACAAAACACTACTCCAGGTATGAGGAAACAACATTATAATAGATCAGAAAATAGAAAATATGGGTCCTTTAAGTATCTCCATGGAAACAAGCAAAAGATGCCATCAGACCAAGATACAGCTCAGATCTGTGCAGAGGATGGCCCGCTGACTGTAGGTGTGCATGTTCGTTGAGCAATGAAAACATGAATGGTGGATAAGCTGGATAAGTTTAATGCCACACTGGGAAACATTTCAGACAAAGTCATACCATCTCCATGGAGACAAGCAGGAGTCGGACCACCTCCCTGAAAAGTTACACAATGCATATAACAAATGTGTGCGTTGAATACATACAAATATGTGTCCCACCATGGACTTCAAGCCCTCAAGTCGCCATTACAGATTCTCAGAAAATGCGGTTGTGTTTTGTTTGTTTTTTCAAAATTTGTGATTTTCGTTTTTTTGGAGGATGTGCTAGTTGAGATCATGAAGAAGCCTCTCCATGTTTCAGACAACAGCATTAGTGACGTTAAAAACATACATTTTTAATTTCAAATAGGCTTGTTTTTGAGGAAAGAAACGGGGCGTGTATAAATCAAATCATCTATTTTTGTTTATATAAAAGCCGAACGTTTTGCCATAGGCTATAGCGGTAGAGAAATATTTTATTTTGATTCAATTTGACCCGTTTCGGTACTTTTGTAACTTTTTTTGACTCAGCGCTTATGTAGCCATGAGGGTTTGAATGGAAGTTCTTATGGGACGCGCAGCATCTGAACCTTAAATGTTTTCTTTTTGTAACTTTTTTTGAATGAATTAAGCTGCAATGCCAATACTAATTGATTTATTTAATAGAACTTTGAAAGTGCACTTTACTTTGTTTTTGGAATTAAAGTTAGCTTATTGAAATTATTGAATTGTTATTAAAGTCCATTTTGATGTGACCAAAAGTTTATTTACAGTTAAAATATATGGCATGTACTTACTTATTGTTATTTATTTATTTAAAGCATAGTATTAGTAATATAATTAGTATTATATTATACTATGCTATATTATGTGCAATATGAAATTCATTCGAGCAATATTACCTCCTGTGAAATACTCCTTAGTCCTTAAATACCCTATAGTCTCTTTAGGTTAATTTCCACTCCATTTTTGTTTATACAATTATTAAAATTATATTGGTTACTTTGCTGTGCTATTAGTACTTCCTGACTATTGTGGTGAGTCAACGGTTCTTCTTGATCCTAAGTATTTCATTTACTATTTTACATTGTATAATACATTGTATAATATGTGCAGTACGAAATTGAAGTGCCATATATGTGTATATATATATATATATATATATATATATATATATATATATATATATATATATATATATATATATATATATATATATATACTATGCTATATTATGTGCAATACGAAATTCATTTGAGCAGTATTACCTCCTGTAAAATACTCCTTAAATACCTGTACCTTGTTATTTTATTACATATTGTATTACTTTTTTTTATTATATTGGTTACTTTGCTATGCTATTAGTACTTCCTGACTATAAGTAAATTTTGTTGTAAACTTTGACTTAACCTGTGTATTATCCTGTGTATTATTAAATTATTGAATGATTCTGACCTGCCTGGACGTTAACACTACACCACAGTGATGGGGGAGGGCTTATCTTAATGTCATGCAAATGAGGCAAGGAGGCCTCAAGAGAGGAAACTTTGAGAGCTTTTTTCAGAGCTTTCGAAAATCTGCTGTGCCTGCTTTCAAATAGAGACAACTTCTTCAAATACGGTCAGATTTTCATGTGTAAGACATCATTGAAAGCTTAGAACCTATACTTTCAGAATCTGTGAATAACTCAAAACGCCTCCGGGAGCTAATGTGTCCTGAAATCCTGCGATCAGTCACATATATATTTTTTTAAAAAAAGTGAAGAGATACACTTGGAAATAATTTTGAAAACTATATTACCATAAACTCACAAGATGAGTTTCTACCATTATCAAATCTCAAAGGCTGCAGTTATTTGTATAATAGAATGTCCTCAGCAAAGAAAAAAACATCTGCTGTTTTTAATAAAAAAATATCTTTTGGTACATTCATTTAGACCTTTACAAACATACATACACACAGAAATACATGGGATTCTTGCAATAGTTTCAGTTCATATTTCAGTCTTCGTTCATTTTTCATTTTTTGTTTGTTGTTTTAATAGTTTTAATTATAGCCAATATATTTTCCTAATTTTGCATACCTTCAGAACAACAATTTGCAATATCCATTTTTCGATACAGCTCTATACACTCTATACACTTTTTTTTTTTTTGGAGAATCAGATAATCTGAATTAGGCCTGTCATAATAATTAAAAGATCATGTTAAACCTAAATGCCACTGACTGCTAGCATTCCCAAAAAGACTCATGGCTGGTGCTTCTACTAAATACTGAGCAAAGGGTCTGAATACTTATGACTAGGCGTGTGCAAAATAATCGTCATGACAAAGCATCGCGATACTAACTTTCACAATATACTGCATCGATTCTTGATGCCAAAAATCGATTATTATTAATTAATAATTTAATATTTAATCATTTAATATTTAATATTCATAAATAAATTCATTATTTTTTTATAAATCCTAAGCACTTTTTTCTTTGTGAAAGGGTATTGTTTGTTATGATGGAAGCTACCTCCAAAATGGCAAATGTTTGAACATCATTTTTGTTTTAGAAAAAATCCTATGCACTTTTTTTGTTATTGGTTTGGTTTATTTGTTTTTGTAATTCAATAAATTCAGTTATGAATTGAGTTGCTCAGAGTTATGTATAAATTGAAGACACTACCCAGATACACAGCCACTGATATTTAAGTTATCCTCTTTGCTTTTAGTACCTTTTCACTGAAGTATGTCGAATATATTGCAATGCATCGCAATAATTCAAGTATCGTGATGCATCGTGATGGTATCGCATCGTGGCATATGAATCGTGATTCGAATTGAATCGTGACTTCTTACCAATACCCACCCCTAATTATGACCATGTGATATTTCAGTTTTTCAGGGTTTTTTTTTTCCCAGTTTCTTTTTTAACAAAATGTCAACAATTCTGTGTTTTTCTGTCAATATGGGGTGCTGTGTGTACATTAATGAGAAAAAAGTATTATATAAGTATTATTTAAAGTATTAAACCCTTTTAAATATACTCTATCATTAAAAGGCCTTCAGTGCAACAAGTAAATTACAGAAGGAACCTATAATTAGCTGTAGAAGTTAATGTATTCAACCCTACATCTTAGGCCTTGCCCTGTTACAATAATATAAAATAACAAACAAAAAAAACATCTCCCCACTATTCCAAAGTAAATGTATACAGGATAAATACTGATCAGCAAAATACTATATTATATAGAGCCTAGCGTTCACAATAAGATATTGAATGCTAGGCTGATGAAGTAATTATAGTGACAGGGCTAATTTTCATTCAGCGAAGGTAGTGGTTAAGGGTGAAGCATGAGCAGCTCGAGCAGTACAGGTCACTGGCAGATTTAGCGATGCTTAGCTCCCCTTAAGGCCCATATTTCAGCCCCGCTCCTAAAGCCTGCATGGATTTTCCGCTCAAGAAGATGTCTGTGAAGAAGTCAGGTGCCTCCCCATGGGGCAGCAAGGGCAAGGGGAAATCAGGCCGCGAGAAGAAAGGGTAGAATGCAAAGAAAGAGAGAAGAGAGAGAGAGTGAGGAGAGAGAAAAAAAGAAAAAGGAGGATGTGGTTTTGCTCGATGGTGGTTGCGATTTCCAAAGTAGTATTGTTTAGGGCTTGTGTCAGTGCCAAATGTGAGGTTTTGTTGACAAGAGGTAGACAAGCATGGTGTTGAATCATAATTAAGAGCATAAACTAGGAAAAAAACACGAGAAAACCACAAGAAACTATGCAGGAGTTGTCCCCACATGATAAAACAAATAAAACAAAGATGAATGAGCACTGAGAGACATTTTTAGTCATCATCATCTTCAGAAATTGATTTAAAGGTCCTATGTTATGCAAAATGGACTCTTGTGAGCTTTAAATTTTGCTATAATGTTGGTACCTCATGTGTTTTGTTTCATTCACACATGTTTGAGTAATCCTTTATTATTAACCTGTCTACATCTCCAAAGCTCAAAATGTTCTGTTCCACCTTGTGATGTCAGGAAGTTGTAGTTTTCAAGTTAAAGGGACAGTGTGTAAGATTTTTACCCGTTAATTACTGAAATTGAAGATACCCATTCAAAAATACATTGTTTTCCAAGATCAAAGGAGAAGTTCAATTTGTGAGAAGTTCAATTCATGGATTCTACCTGGACGACTGAGGGACTTTTCACGCATTGTTTTCCAAGCCTTTTCACTTCCATCATGAAATCAAAGTATTCTTTTGGACTTAGATATAGTCACATAAAAGGGGGATTGACCCCATGTAAAGGCAGCCATTTTAACTACGAGAGCCGCAGAAGGACATTTGGGCTCCGCCTTCACCTTCGGCAAGGCTCGTGGTTTTGGGTAAACAAAGACAAGCATGTCCCGGATCACACGTCGTAATGGATCTAACATGTGTTTTGGACTAAATTGTTTTACTGGATTTTATTCGCTGGATCCTTACGGACAGATTGAGACCAAGTTTATGGTGAAATACTGAGTTTGACCTGTCCAGAGCCTTCAAAGGTAAGCTAAGTAACAAACCTCGTTTTGTGCTTTTCCGTATAAAAGCCCTGTGTGCTCGGGGAGTGATTGTTGTGCCGGAAAATGAATTGCATAGTCAAAAAGAGGAGACTGTAAGGTTTCATTTGATGTGTAGATCGTCATGGTACACGATCGGGAATGTGTGCTTTCATGCGAAAAGAAAAAAACAAAACAGTGAACGGGACCGCGTTTTATTTATACCGTAGTTGTCGGCAAGGGCTCGCACAGCGCCGGGTGCACCTCACGCGTTCGTGCGCGGATACGCGAGCCGTCCGCGTTACGGCGCGCCCGGGTGACCCTCGAGGTCTGCTGTAGCTAAAACAGGAAGTGCAATAGCACCATCCACCTATGCGCCACGAATCCCACACACTGGACCTTTAACAGCTAAATTTGTGTAAAGACTGGCAATTTCTGAAATCATCCAAATGATTCTAGTGAAGTTGTTTGGAGTTTAAAAACATAGTGGAGCACTTCCTTTATGACATCAGACATAACACCAGGGTGTTTTCTGTTTTAGAAAATAACTAAGTCTAAATATTAAGGATTTTGTGTGTATGTGTGTGTGTGTGTGTGTGTGCACCTTTAAAGGGCCCACCTTATATTTTTTCTGTTTGTGTTTGTTTGTGTTTACTGTTGTTTCTTCATCACAAACATGTGTTTTCTCTCTCAAACAGAACTCCATAGAATTTCACCAGATCATTTGGATAATTTCAGCCCTGGAACTGCCAATCTCTACAAAAGGTAGTTGTTAACTTGAAAACTATCCCTTTGTGGATGTAGACAAACTAAAGGATTACTCAAACGTGTGAATGAAACAAAACACAAATCTGTATTTTGTGAAGGTGTTAATCTAACATGGCAAAAAAACAATTTTGCGTAATCTTTATTCATTTTTTGAGAGATAACAATGTCTGCACGGTCCCAGAATTCCAGGTATTATTACACACGACACAAAATTTGCTTAACTCACCCAGTCCAGGTGTCACTCCACTCCAGTAAAAAACAATGCTGCCATCTGATGCTACCTCCACCACCCTCCCCTCCCTCTCTCTCTCTCTTTCTCCCATCATCACTCTCCCATTCTACTCCTGCACCCTGGTTCATATTGGGAGCCGAGGTGGAGACAAGGTGTCAGGAGAAAGCAAGAGTGCAACAAGGATTACATGAATAATGAGGGGTAGACGAGCGCACGGGCGACTAGAAATGGAGATCGGAGGGACTTGAAAATGTTAGCGCGCTGACAATCACAATGAGACAGGCTACTGCTATCTGCCTGAGATGTAAAACCAGTGAACCTCTCATCAGCTCGTGGCCAGTTCAGTCAGGGTCAGAGCGTAATGATGTGGCGGCCATACTGTTCTCATCTGGAGCAAGGGGGATACAAAAGACTTTTATGTTGTTTTGTCTTTTTTGGCATATGCTATTCATCATGGCCAACATTAGAATACTATTTTTAATGCAGATTCTGTGCCGGGTTTGATTAATGGGTGATCCTTATCTGTAGTGTCTTGGGGACACTTCCTGAGTTGCTGCTAACAACTTTTGTCTGCTTTGCCCATTTTTCAGACTGTATTGTTAGGGCTCCCAGGGTATATGCTGAGCTAGAACTGGGATTTAGAGATATTCAACAGGGTGACCAGGAAGTTTGGAAGGGCAGTCGCGTTTGGGCAAGAACTATTTGAACACTTTGAGTAGAAAATTGTCTTGGGAAATAAAAGTTAACTTGTATGTAGTGTGTGGAGTAAGGAGGATCAGGCTAAATATTGTTGGAGCAGTGCCTCTTGCCTCTGCCCCAGTCTCAGTCATTTTTCAGTCATTTTAATTGGGAATTTTTTTAGTTGTTAGAGCAAGATTCTACTAAACCCACTTAAATGTTCATTAACACAATATAGCTGGATACAGATGACCAACTAGGAAAAGGGGCTGTGTCAAAGACCTTATGTTAAGACCAAAATTTGTGAGTATGATCATTTTCCTTTATGGATATGCTGAATAAGAGTTTCCGCATTAGCGTTAGCAGCGTGTCTAGGCGCTGCGAGCAGCTCCGTGGACTTTTGCAGCCTTCGGAGCCGCTGAAAAAGCGTACGAAAAAGCAGCGGAGACTGCAGCCCTTGAATTGGAACACAGCTTACGCTTCCACCGCTCTCATGGCACTGCAAAACAGTTCCCCGGAGCGACGTTCTGCCGCTCTGTGTTCCCGACGTTTTGTACGCACAGACTGACCGGTATTACAGTAAATGAAAAATTCATATCATAAAAAAAAAACAAAAAAAAAACACACCGGTATTCGGTATGAACCGGTATACCGTCCAGCCCTAAATGAACTACACAGACCATGAGCTTTTGCTCCATTTCAGTGCAGACTACATTAAGAAATAACTGTTCTAAGCAGTTTTAAATCTTTGTTCTTTGGATTAAGTCTTGGCAAGGCATTTTAAGAAGAAAACGACCATATTAACAGTTTTGTTAGCCTCCAAAAAATATTGCAATAAATGTATATCATGAAAATGTTGTACTAAAAGATTAGGATATTGTTACATCCCTATAAATGATTCCATTGACGCTCTACAAAACCAAACTTCCTAATACAAAAATCCACTTCTGTGTCCAAAGATATTTTCTAAGAACTATTGTGTGGGAAGCTACAGAACAAACAATTATACCTGTTATCTTTCACTGTAAACATCCAAACCCATTGTGAATGAGAAAAAACACTTTGAAATCTAAGCAACTCCAGTTACACCGTATTTGTCAAACCCAGGCATTCAGTGACAAACATTTATTTTAGCGAGGCTTGGTTTGACATCCAGCCTACTGTATACCCCGGATGCCTCCATTTGCATGAAAGAAAACTCTGCCTCAGGGTAAAAGATATAACAAGTTTGTCCACTATTTGCAATTCAAACAATACAGCACCCGCCTAAACTTGTATAACTGTATAGTTCTGTATAACTGCTGACATCTTCTTGCTTAAACTTCTCAGCTCTTTTCCATCAGATTTACATCTTTGACAGTACTAAACTTTTCAATCTCCATGGTTACACGTGGGTGGTGCTGCCAGGCCAAGTTACAGATCAGTGCATTTTTAGGTAATAAAATAAATACAATAAATTCCATACTGTTGATCATTCATGTGTGAAACCTTCCTCCCAACCACTAAAGTTATGCATTGCAACTTTAAAGGACTTGCACTTTTTTTCCCCCCGATCTATGTTTCTATCTCTTATGTTTCCTTATCATCAAAGCTGTGTTTTATTTCATTCACACATGTTTAGCACACAAACCCTGCATATTTATAAACACAACTAAACTCCTTACACTTTCACTAGAATCATTTCGATCATTTCAGCCCTGGATCTGCCAATCTCTACTAAACAAAAGGTAGCCGTTAACTTGAAAACAACCCCTTCATGACATCACATGATGAAACGGAGCATTATGAGCACTTATCTCTTTTCCATCAGATCTACACGGACAAAAACATGCTGAATAATATCAAAATTCCCAAATCATTTCCATGCACATTCCTGGACAATAGTTTGGCTGCTATCTCTTCAATGCTGACCACTTTGATTGACTGGACGCACAATGACCTTGGCCCACTGGCTTTCACCGGAGCAAGGGGCGAGGAGCTGATAAGAGATGCAGAGATGGTAAGATGTTGATGACGGACAGTTTCCTTGCCTGTGAACATTGCGCCTTTGGAAGAGCTTACCAGAGGCCATTTTCTTTGCTACAAGAGAGGCTCAATACTGATAGCGTAAGGCAAACAAAACCAGCCTTTGTGCCCGGTGGAGTTTTTCCTTTGCGTTGTACTTATTCAATTTCCTGAGAGGCAAGAGACTGCTTCCTTATCTTTCACTGTTTATACCTGGAAATCGACTGCTAGCTTTTTGTTTGCCGGTGACCCACACTATGTGACATTTAATTCCTGAGCAGAAGAAGAAAAAGAAAGTGTGGTCATGGTCTATGGCACTACCTCTGAGCCTGAGAGATCGTTAATACAGTGAGGGGCATTCAGGGGCTGCATATAAGCTAGAGCCGCTCACATCATTACACAGATTGAATCATATGTGACTATGGGCCGTGCCAAGGTATGCCAAATGAACAAGAAACCATAGCGGGGTGAACTAAAGCATAGCCACTTTCCATTCATGTTCATACATCACTGGCTCTTCACTATGCACATCTGCTGAAGTCTTAAAGATGATTAGAGTGTGGATTGAGCAGAATTTTTCTGTCTGAGCCAGGCCCGCGTCTGACAGAGCAGTGATCGAATTCGACCCCAACCCGATAAGCAATACGATATTTGTGTCCAAACCCGACACAATTAAAATCACAAATTTTTATAATCTGTAAAAGCAGAAACTTAATCCATGTATTTTAAACTGGTGTGCCATAGGTTTCTTTAATAAGTATTGTAGTTGAAAAGTCTTTGTAACAATAGTAAAGTCTATATCCATGTCTATGTAGGACCTGGGTGCATGGGGAGGGTGGATTAAGTTCTATGTGGGGAAAAAAGAAATAAGCTTCCTGAATCACTTTACAAATCCGAATGAATCATTTTAAGTACATTGAAGTTCATTGTTTCATTTGTGTTTAAAACTGTAAAAAATGTATGAAAAAAATTTTTTTTTAATTTTCATAGGCTTACTAATGACACACGTAGGACATTGTGTCTCTAACAGACACAGAGACGCAAAATACAAACTCGGGATACAGTAATCCCTCGTTTATCGCGGGGGTTAGGTTCCAGAAATAACCCGCAATAAGTGAAATCCGCGAAGTAGGACAATTTTATATTTTACAATTATTCTACATGTTTTAAGGCTGTAAATGCCTCACCACACACATTATACGCTTTTCTCAGACTGGAATTAACATTTTCTCATATTTGTCTCTAGTTTAAACACTCAAACTTTCATAGATTTTCAACAAAATGTATTAATAGTGACGCGTGGGGGGAGACACGGCTCCGGGAGCCCCACCAGACGCGCGAGCAGCACTGCCACGTCCCGGGACGAGACGCGCACCAACCCCTTGGAGAAGTGCGCGACACGTGCTGCTCTGTCACGGATTTGTCCACGATAAAACCCTCATCGTGGACAAATCTGTGACAGTCGCGCACTTCACCAAGGGGTTGGTGCGCGTTGCGTCCCGGTTAGAGCATGTAAAAAGAGAAGACAGGAAAGACAAAAGCATAATTTTTGGACCGTTTTCACACCAAGTAAATATAATTGCAGCCGCCCTCCTTCCCTTTGCCAATAGTGTTCGTGTTCCAATGGCCTTCAAGTTTTTTTAGACATGTGATGTCTAAAAGCTTCCTTAAAGGCCTTCACAATTAAGCGCAAAATAGTTGTGGCAGTGCTTGAAAATTCAGTGCCATGGGTATTTAGCAGGGGCACACGGTGCTTTGAATAACTAACCACAATGCCCCTTCTGTGATAAATGCTATGCCCCGCTTTTGGAGCATTTGTTAGGCTTTGGGCTTTTGTGGTCAGGTGAAATTAGTCTCAACATGCCTCCAAGCTTATTTACAGTACGAGCCCATAACATGCAGCCACAGAGGAGCTCTGCAGGTATTGTATCTGTAATGCCTTTGCTTTGTGAGCTTTAAAGGTGCCTTCTGTAAATTTTCTGGTGGAGGGTCTGTCAAATGCTTTTCTCTGTAAAGATGTTATTGCCTTGTCAGAAATGTTTCACAGTGTGGCTTTAAACGTTTCTATCATTATGGACACTAAACCAGGCCAAGTTGCTGGTAAGATCTGTGGAGAGGCAACCCCGCTCAGTCAGAATGCCTGTTTTTCTAGGCGTTTTTGAGCAATAAAATCACCTGTAGGCCTAATAAATGTAAGGTAGAGCTGTTTAATGCCATATTGTAGAAGATTCGAAGCAGCGCAATGACATATCCATAGAAACAAGATGACGGACCCCCAAATGAAAATTTACATAAAGCACCTTTAAACTATGTACTAATGTTGTTACTGTACCTCTTCAGAAGCATACATGGAGTTGTGTTTTGTTTCATTCACACATGTTTCAGTAATCCTTATGATTAGTCTGTCTACATCTCCAAAGCTCAAAATGTTCTGTTCCACCTTGTGATGTCATGAAGTGGTAGTTTGCGTTAACAGCTACATTCTGTGCACAACTCCAGGTATGTTTCTGATTAGGAAACAACATTATAAAGATAGATCAGAAAATAGCATAGGTGCTTTAAATGTGATCCAGCAAACACCTCCCTCCTTAAACTATGAGGTTATGGCTGCTCTATACAGACTGCTCTGCTTTTTCTCAACTTTAAAGCCAGTATGTTGTTTTGACAGCTGA
The DNA here is from genome assembly GCA_036785185.1 of Paratrypauchen microcephalus. Lineage (NCBI taxonomy): Eukaryota > Metazoa > Chordata > Actinopteri > Gobiiformes > Gobiidae > Paratrypauchen > Paratrypauchen microcephalus. The sequence continues at coordinate 2,519,698 of JAVJIX010000021.1, read as the reverse complement.
ATTCCCCTGTAGCGCACACTTACACCCAGAACATCCAAAAAAGCTTAGCTTGGAAACAAAAAGACTTTGTGACAAAGACAAAAAAACACACACTCTCATTTATTATATGAATGAAGCTGCTTCAACACAACAGGCACAGGAGGGCTGTGCATGTGGCCCATGTTTATAGTACCTGTTAACATGAGGTACGGGCTCAGTGTTGGCACGATTTAAAGCAGCTTTAATAAATGAAATCAAAGTGTAAGAAGCACAGGCTCCTCTCCCATTAAATCAAGTGTTTGTTCATCAGGCGGCTGCATAACAGCCACTTTTACAATCATGTCTGCACACACAATGAAAGAGCCGGACTGGAGGAAACAGACCTCACCCCTTGTCTCTCTCTCTCTCTCTTACACTCTCTCCCTCCACCTCTCACTCTCTCTCCATTTCCCTCCTCTCTATCTCTCTCTTGCTCTCTCTCTCCCACTCTCTGCCCCCCTCACTCCCCTCTCCCTCCCTCTTACAGTTTTTCCCCCTTTCTTTCTCTCTCTCACTCCCTCCCCATACCCCCTCCCTCTCCCTCCTTCTCTCTCGCCCGCTTTCTCTTTCCCCCTCATCCCCTCTTCCTCCTTCTCTTTGCCTCCCTCCCTCTCCCTCCTTCACTCTGTGCCGCTTCACCAAAAACACTCGTGCACCACTGTGCTGTAAATCCACGATGACCCCATCAAGGGTGAGATTGCATTTCATTTCCTCTGAGTGAAATGGTGATCCTCCAGATTCATATGACTCTTCATTTCAATTTCATGTCCTCTTATCATCCCAAATATTTCCAGCAGTTATTAAAGGAGCATCCTCTTACTCAATCTTAGACATACTTATTTATCATTTTATAAAGACCCGCAGCAAGAGTGAGAGCTAAATATTTTACTGTAGCAAAAACCAAAAATGAAAACATGGCGCATAACGGCATCTGCGTTTAATCATGAACCACCCTCTCAAATATAAATGGGAGAATTTGGAAGTTAAATCGAAACATTCTAGAGAGAGAAGTACTTTCCGTGATTACGTTAAGTACATATGCATATGTATTAAGTACTTTCACAAACTGTTGGGGGAGTATGCATGAAATGAAAAATCAATCACTGAGCACATTTTACATTTTTATCTTAAAAACCTATAAATGGACATTCATTTATGGGGTTCAAGGAGACGGATTATGCAAAATTCACTTTTAAGAGCTTTTATAATGTGTGCAGTGTATTTAGAGTGATTTATGCATATTTGGGTAAAATATAAGACACCTGCTGCTCTTACTTCACTCTACTTTTTTCCTAATTGATACTTTGCAGCTGATGTCATCAAAATTCCCTAAGAGTGTGAATCTAACTGAAAGCACTACTCTGTCTGAGGTTCTGTTACTCAAGTTAGACTAAATCTGAGCTTTATTTTAACACAATCTGATCAGAAAGAGCCGTCTTACAACAGGTGAGCTGATTTGTCTCTCACACATAAAATTAGTCACAAGCTATCTAGCAACAGTTTTTTTCAGTTAGCCATTCATGTTTTTGTTGAAAATCAAACACCTAAACAGGATCATGAATGCTCATATTCAGCACAGGTTCCTGCAAATGTGTTATTTAAATGTGTTAATTAAAATTATTATTTTTATTTATTTTATTTTATTTTTTTAAGAGAATTCCATCTAAAAGTTCAGCACAATATGCACATAAACTTTTTTTTTTCAAATATTTAAAACATAGTCTCAACAAAATAAAAATGTTTTCTTAAAGATCCCATGACATGGTACTTCTTGATGCTTTTATATGGCTCCTTAATGGTTCTCTAATACTGTAAATGAATCCTTCTTCAAAATCAACATGAGAAACCGAGATAAGATGAGAAAGAGTCATAAATATCCCTTTATTCTGGGCGTTGTTGCTTGAATGCAAATGAGGAGAAAACAGATGGCCAATAGTAGAGGGTGGGGGCGTGGCCAAACTCTCCGCTCAGAGCTCAGAGCCCACAGCTGATCCATTTCCTTGTTTTTGCACGGGGGGAGAGATTTGAAGCGTTCCATTGAAAAACACATTTCCACATAAAATAAAATTAAACCACTGCTGTTCAAAGGTCTAGAGGCTCAGATAAAGGACTTCCGAGCCTAGAAACACTCGGACGTGCCTCCAGGCAAATAAAAAAACGCATTTCGCAAAAAAAAAAAAAAAAAAAAAAAAGCGCATTCGCAGTCCAAACTCTCTGGGCGTGATTTACAGAGACGCTGAGTACAGACAGACGGGGGTGGAACTGCATTTGCATTTCTTTTTTCGATCTGACGTCAATAAGGTGCCTTGTTCAAACTCGCCCGTTTGAGCTCCGATTTTTTGTAATGCAGAAAAGGATCGCAAATGCTCAGTTTAGACATTTCGCAACTTTTAACCATGGGGGGGGGGGGCTAAACAGGGTAGGGGAGCTCACATTAACGTTCAAAAACCTCAGAAAGTGAAAATTTCATGCCATGGGACCTTTAAAATTACAGGAGTTTGGTCCTAGTGTACTACATGTGGTTGCAATTATGGAATTCCCTAGAATGATGCCATGATTTCCAATCAGGATGTACATTTTGAAAACTTAAATATGGCCAAAGAGGGAAAAAATGCTTTCAATTGTTAGTAAAATCTTATCTTAAATATAATTACCTTAGTTGTGTTTTAGTAAAATGAGTAGTGCGGTCATAGGCACTAAAGCAAAACAAAAATTACCCTCAAGATTCCACCATTTTGAGGTCTGAGGTTCATGGGATTATTTGAATATCGACTTGGCATAGCTTTCCTCTAACCGCCCTTATTCCCAGTTTACGACGCACACAAAGGCCACACGGACCTGTCCCTGTATTCCATTGTACTCAAACCCAGTAGGTGAAACGTCTATGCCCACAAACAGTGAAGCGGCTCTTGTCCAAACACTTGAAACAATGTCTCTGTGGCGCGGATGAGTTGTTTTCTCTGCACAGATTGACCAGTCATCTGTGACGCTCCCGACAGCCCCACTGACAACTCATCATGCACCCATAGTCTCCGATATGCATTAGGCTAGCGTATCAATGGAACACAGGCTGGATGAGACTGGGCCTGAGCCAGACAAGAGTTACACTGCAAAAAACTGCAATATCCAGCCAAGTTACAATGACTTAAAGGTTATACATTACACAAAACTGACTCGTTTGCTTTAAGTTGTGTTACAATGCTGTTACCGCATCAAAAACATAGTTGGAGTTGTGTTTTGTTTCATTCACACGTTTGAGTAATCCTTTATTATTAGTCTGTCTTCATCTAACAGCAACATTTAACCTTTTGTTCAGTAGAGATAGGCAATTCAAAGGCGGAAATTATCCAAATGATTCCAGTGAAGGTGTATGGAATTTAAAAACACAGTGGAGCATATTCTGCATTGCCACATGATATTGCAAGACCGTTTTCTGTTTTAGAGAAGAACTATGAAGGGTTTGTGTGTTAACCATGTGTGAATGAAACCAAAACATCTTCAGGTTTGATAAGGAAACAACATAACAGATCAGAAAATAGCGTAATATTTCAACACATTTTTCAACGTTTCTTTGCCAATTGCTTCTTTATTGGTGTAAAACTATAATTTTTTTAATAATAAGTCAAAATGAGAGAATCATAAAAATCAATCATACACACTTTAACTTGGCTGGATTTTTGTTTTTGCAGTGTAGCAGTGCATGGTGTTTTTCCCCCTGGTTTGGAAATACCAGCTTGGCACAGGGGAAGACATGGAGGAGGAAAGAGAGGGGGGTGGGGTGAGGACAATGCCACCGTTACAGATAACTGCTGTACTCAGACACGCTGTTAACCTTTACGGCCTTTGTATGCAGCTATTTTAAACATGGAATATTTCCCCAATCAGGAAGTGCTCCCTCAGTGAGAGTGTGCGGCACTGTGGGGGACTGGGCTGTACTAAATGAACAGAAATAACCTGTTTTGTTAGCAAAGTTTTGGGCCCTTTGTTCTTCAAAAAGGTGGAGGGGAAGTTTTAGACAAAAATCAAGCACTTTTCAAGGTTAACTATTAAGTGGGTTGGGAAATGTGGTTTTTATACCCGCTAATTTTGAACTTAAAAATCCACAAATCTGTTGGTGTCCTTGGAAAAGTTCTTGCTTTGCCTGCAATGTTCCATAGTATAGTAAACAAACACATTTTTATATAGCGCTTTTCGACCTTCAAATTCATATCACTGCGCGCATATTAGCTGTATTAGCCTGTTAACCTTTAGCGGAAGTGTACGGCAGATGCGGTCCGCCCTAAGGGGAAGTTTACAAGTGAACAGGCTAATACAGCTAATATGCGCGCAGTGATACGAGTCGGGAGACACAATACGCGAACGCAATCTATGCTGCTGGATGTTTCGTGGACAAATGTTTGGGATGCAAATATATCACCTTTTGGACAAATGTTTTGTTTTGAGAAGAAAAACAAGCTTTATTTCATGTTCCAGGGAAGTTACCGGACCTACTTACCTGAGCTCCAGAAAGCGAGCCGAACCGGGATCAGCTGAGAGTGTCAGAGGTAAGCCGGTGTCAACACACGTAACTTTTAGAAGGAAACCCATACAGATTAACATTAAAAAAAAAAAAAAAACATACTACAGTGAACCCTCGCTTTATCGCGGTTCACTGTTCGCGGCCTCGCTGTTTCGTGGATTTTTTTTTTTTCAATTTATTTTAAAATAGTGTAACTTTTTTTTTTTATAGTGTAACAATGTGTTCTGCGTCCTGATTGGCTAAGAGACTAGACCAGGACTAAACATGGACTAAACCAGGTCTAGACCAGAACTAAACCAGGTCTAGACCAGGTCTAAACCTGGACTGGCTCTGGACTAAACCAGAACTAAACCAGGTCTAGACCAGGTCTAAACTAGGTCTAAACCTGGACTAGCCCTGGACTAAACCAGGACTGGACCAGGTCTAGACCTGGACTAAACCGGGACTAGACCAGGTCTAAACCAGGATTAAATTGTTTGTTAGTGCGTGTTTGGTTTGTGGCTCGAGTTGAGAGCACGCGGTCCGGGCGCCGCAGTTCTATCTCGTGCTCGCGGCCTCGCGCTGCATTTTCTCATATTTGTCTCTAGTTTAAACACTCAAACTTTCATAGATTTAGGGTTCGGGTTAGGGTTAGGTGCTCCGTCATGGATTTGTCCATGATAAACCCCTCATCGTGGACAAATCCGTGACAGAGCAGCACGTGTCGCGCACTTCTCCAAGGGGTTGGTGCGCGTCTCGTTCCGGGACGTGGCAGTGCTCCTCGCGCGTCTGGCGGGGCTCCCGGAGCCGTGTCTCCCCCCACGCGTCACTATTAATACATTTTGTTGAAAATCTATGAAAGTTTGAGTGTTTAATCTAGAGACAAATGTGAGAAAATGTTAATTCCAGTCTGAGAAAAGCGTATGTGTGTGTGGTGAGGCATTTACAGCCTTAAAACATGTAGAATAATTGTAAAATATAAAGTTGTCCTACTTCGTGGATTTCTCTTATTGCGGGTTATTTCTGGAAACTAACCCCCGCGATAAACGAGGGATTACTGTATCCCTTTAATTTGCCGCATATCCCCTGCAGTGTGCTCGCGTACCCTTAAGGGTACAAGTACCCCTGGTTGGGAAACACTGATCTAAGGGACCTGGAAGTACACCGCCAACCTGTGGGTCAGTGGATCTGACTGCTCAACCAATATCTATGTCAGGAGTGGGATTTGAACCACCAACCTTCGGATCAGTGGAAAAGCACTATGGTATTTAATAGAGAATTTGCACTAGTTTAGAGCTGCAACTATCTAGTATTTTTGGAATCGGGTACTCTCTCGATTATTTTTTCGAGTAATCGAGTACTCTGACGAATCACTTTTTTTTTTAACAATTAAATCAATTGTGTGCAATGCATCATGAAGGGTCTATTAAAAATGAGCAAACAACTGTTGTTTTTCCTCAGAAAAAAAAACTTTTTTATTTCACAACTTTAAAAGTTTAAACCATCACTGGCTTAGGAACTAAGCCAATAAAACAATAGAAGCCTTTTAAACATGTGTCTGTTTAATACGTAATAAACGTTTGCTGAGCAGGGACAGGGGCTATCGCTGTCCGTCAAACGCTGCCTAAAACGCCCTTGAGCTTTGCATGTGTACCGTAGAGACAGATGAGGGACTTGCCATGCCTCGTTACTGCTGACTAATTTTATAGGCTTTACATACCTTATATTTTAACAGACTCAAGTGGTCAATGATCAAGTGATCAATCGGAAATCTTAAATATCGCATACTTTGCAGAAGCTCCGCCATAGCGGTGAAGTGGTGTTTCCGCTTTAAGTGCTGCGCTGTGATTGTATACAAGGTCTGCTTTACAGTACACACACTGCACTGCGTTCTGTTTTTTTGAGGCTGAAATGGTCCCACACTTGGGACGTTTTCATCCTTTTCCTCCCCTCTTCTTCAATCTCTGCCATAGTCAACCAAAGCAACGTCAAAAGCAAACCGCTCACTGCTGCTTTGAAATGTCTGTCAGTAACAACAGTCCGGGTGAAACGTAGTCATACTGTAATGTACAGACATACCGTAGGCGACAGATTTTGCAATACATATTTTATAAATGTTTAAATAGTTTATATGTTAATGGAAACAGTGATGCAGTCTATCCGAACAGCGCAGTAGTCTGACAATGCCGCGATGATGCATGAATTTCAATATATCGCCACGTGATAATTAAACGGAGCCTCGAGGCAAATAATTTGCCTCAATTATTTTTTGTACTCGAGTTACTCGAGTAATCGTTGCAGCCCTACACTAGTTTATACCAAGGACACCTCCAGCACAGTCCTGAGAGCTTATAATACTCCCTACAACAGAAGCATCATCAGGCTTGACTAAACCATACTACCATAATGTGTTTGTAAATAAACTTATTTTGACTACTTAAATATAATTAACGTAATTTCCGGATTATAAGCCGCTACTTTTTTCTCACACTTTGAACCCTGCAGCTTTTACAACGATGCGGCTAATATATGGTCAGATTATTCGTTTATCAACACAGCGGATGTGTGTGCAGCCTGAGTGCAGAAAGCGCTGCTGTTAACATGAAGTTACAACAATAGCAAGCGCTGTTGTCAGCACTAAAACAGTTTATCACCGTGTGATAAAATAAGTTATGATGCTAAATGAACATTAGTGAGTGGGATACATCTTAATGACCTGTATGTGTTAAATGCAGGTGAGTGCGTAAATGACATGACATGATCCCAGACACGGACATGATCCCAGACACGGACATGATCCCAGGACAGTAGCTCTTTCTGCAGGAGACATGCGCAGCAGAGCACCAAGTGATGGGGGTGTAAGAGTGAGACAGACAAGTTAAGAGACAATGTGCCGAGGAAAATAGTTTGATATTGTTTTGAACAATTATTTTGCGCTTCATGCACACACTCTCCTCATGCAAAACACACAAAGAAATGCATATGATGCAGCTTTTAAGTTAAAGGCAATAGATCTGGCTGTTGAAGAAGGAAATAGAGCTGATGCACGCGGGCTTGGCATCGATGAGTCGATGGTGGGACGCTAGCAACGGCAGCGTGACAAACTGACGCAAAAAGACAACAAAAGCTTTCAGAGGCAATAAAAGCAGATGGCCTGAACTTGAAAACGTTCTTGAAGACTTGGACACCTGCGGCTGTTAAACAGGTGCAGCCTATATATGTACAAAAATAAAATTCTTTGAAATTTTAGTTGATGCGGCTTATATTCAGGTGCACTAAATAGTCCGAAAATTACAGTAATGCTGCTGTAGAATTATCTCCATAGAGACAAATGTGCCTCCAGACATAGTCAGTGGACAAGTCATGGATCAGGTCTGTAAGATACACAAGTCTGTGCCATATTGTGCAACATTCAAAAGCAAAGTGTTAACATCTCCATGGACAGGAGCAGGTACCAGACTCCCCTACCTTGAAAGTTTTGTGAAAAGTCTTGTATCTCACTGAATTCTTAGAATACAGTATAATCTTCTTTGCCTAAGACTGTATAATAACAGCATACATTTGTTAGTAGTTTCTACACTGGAGTCTGTCATAGTGTGTTTGGACCTTTTAGCTTTAAACAAGAATTTTAAAATATATATAACTAGGCCCAAACTTAACAAACAATTGAATATGTTCTCAGATTCTATTATCAATTCTGCCAAATGCTCACTATTTAGAATTTAACATTGAAGTTGACATTGTAGAATTTCAACACCCATGGGAAATGTGTAATGCGTAATCTAAAAACCCACTGTTTTGTATGTATAGCTAAACTCCAAGCTGTGCAAACAAGCCTCTAATCCTTCTTTTACAGTTATGATGGAAATATCAAACGGCCACAAAGAACAACTCTTCCTTTTTTAAACACTGCTTTGTGTAACACAGGATACAAAAACTCTCATTTTGAACAGAAAAGGCCTAAAATGTTGACACCGTCTACGAGACTTAAACCTTTAAATCTGTCTTTTCCTCACTTTAAAGGCTAAGATAACACTGTGTACAGATCTATTTACACAGCAGGTATGCACCAAGGAACTAACCCCACCTTTGTTTGTTAGCATTCTCTTTCTCGAACACGCGCTTGTCTCTTTTCATTTGTACAGACTGGGCGGTCTCGAGCTAAAAAATAAAAAAGACAAGATACCTGTGTGACCTAGTTTGGGCAGGCAAGAAGTGGGGTTTTTATAGTTCGGTTATATAATATTGGCACAGTGATGGGAAATGGAGCATGGATAATACGAATGTGAAGATAAATGCTAACACTTAAAGCCACAGTATTCAACTTTGAGTCAAATAAAAGCTTGTTTTCTCATTTTGGCTGTTTTTATTGTGTTTTTATTGTGTTAAGAGTTTCTATTCTGATCAAGTCTGCATCTCTACAAACCTGACTCTAATTTGGTTTTGGCTCTGACTGCTTTGTTCCTTTGGCTATAATCTTCCACAATATAGCATGAAATGTATTTATCTCCATGGAGAATGTTCTGAGTTATGGGCATGCCACGTTCAGAAAGTTCCATATTGCACCTTTAACTGAACTGATAAATCGTTGTTTGATAATCATCAAACAACGATTTATCCAAATAACTTGAGCATTGTCAGTGGTGATGGTTTTAACGCAGCACTATGAAACCTTTCTGCTGCAGAGTTTACTCATCTCCATTGAGATGTACTTGCTTTGCCTGGAGTGTTCCATAGTATAGCATAGCATTAAAGGTCCCATGACATGGTACTTCTTGATGCTTTTATATGGTGCCTTAATGGTTCCCTAATACTGTAAATGAATCCTTCTTCAAAATCAACATTCAGTGCATGAGAAAGACCCATTTACACAGACATGGTCACAAATTCACTCTCTGAACAACTCATTCTGGGCCTTCTGGGCCTTCTTGCTGGGCCCCCGCACCTGCTCCTCTAAGCCGCTGGAGCGCTGCGCTGTGGCTGTCTCCCAACTTCCGCGTTTGAAGCACGAAGACAGAAAGGAGAGCCATTTCAGTGAAAAAAACACATTTCCACAAAAAATAAAATTAAACCACTGCTGTTTCAGAGGTCCAGAGGGTCGGGTAAAGGACTTCCGAGCCTAGAAACACTCGCATGTGCCTCCAGGCAAATAAAAACACATTTCGCATTGCGTCGCTCCTCCGCAGACCAAACTCTCTGGGCGTGATTTCCAGAGACAGGGGGTGGAGATCCAGACGATGGTAGAACTGCATTTGCATTTCTTTTTTCGATCTGACGTCAATAAGGCGCCTTGTCCAGAATCGCCCGTTTGAGCTGTGTTTTTTTCAAACGCAGAAAAGGATCGCAAATGCTCAGTTTAGACATTTCGCAACTTTTAGCCATTGGGGGGGCCTAAACAGGGTAGGGGAGCTCACATTAACGTTCAAAAACCTCCCTCAGAAAGTGAAAATTTCATTCACCTTTAAACTCATCTATCTTGCATTAGTTCAATCACAGTGATTTATATTGGAAAAACATGCCACCTCTCCACAGATCTGACCCATAGCTCGGTCTCCATGGAGATAGATATGTTCTACTGTCATATCGCCATGAAAACAAGTTTCATGGTCCAATTTTGTTGCAGTGTTTCTCTTTATTGACTTTATTGATCTCACACAGGAGAAATTTACTTGTCACAGTAGCTCCAGGTAGGGACAGTTTGAACAAGAAAGACATGTGCATGCAGGCAAGAATGGCAAAAAGATGGGCAATAATAATAATAAAATAAGTAATAAATTGAATAATAATAGTAATAATAATAATAAAAACAGTGACAGGGAGAGTATTGAAAAAAAAAACAATACTTGCACGTTGGAAAAACGATTTTGCACGATAGGAGTATTGAAAAATGAATGGAAATGAATGAAAAATGAGTTATATTTCATACAACAACAAAACTCTTATTTCAGAGCTTGTAATTCCCAGTTTCCACAGCTAACAGAGTAGGCTATGCTAATTAAAACTTTTATGATAGCTGTTAATAAGCATGCTTAACACAATATGTAGATAAGCAGATGGACTGTGAATTATAAACGCATCATTTGAATCCAAGCGCCAACTCGCCATGTATTGATGGAACAGAAATTGATAATAGTAGCGCATGAGTCATAAGGTTATTATTTTGGTGGTACTTTCTCTTGAAAGTAACACCAAAGTTTATTTAACCAACTGGTTATAAAAATGCTGAAATAAACAGTATGTGTGCAGATTAAATGATTTCGCCTTTTCATTCTCATAGCAGTTCCGTTTGATTTCGAGTAAATTGACTTCTTTTGTCGTTGGCGAACCCTGACTGCTGCTCATTTTTTCCCACTGGCCACGTAAGTCAAACCGGTAGAGAGAACAGTGGATAGAAAAAAAAATAAAGTACTTTCAGTTGAGCCGTCAATGAGAATTTCAAAGAGACCAGGGACTGTTTTTGGCGAAAACGATAATGCGATTATCCTTTCTCCTGGAGGTAATTATCAGGTCGAGTTTGTGTAGAGGGCATACAGAGGAACAGATCACAAGAGCCTGGATGAGGGCCCTGGAGGCAAGACCAGCCCAAGGTGAGTGGGAGGTGGAAGCTGTAGTCTTTTAGTCATTTGGTCGATTAACTGGTCACCAAAATGTCTATTTGTCTAGTTTATTTAGATTTTAAAGGTGTGTAACTTCTCTGATGGAGGGTCCATCACCAGCTTCTTTCCATTCTCCGTGTAGCCTGAAATGTTCAGTATGGTATTACACTTATTTAACACTACAGAGACAGCCGGTGATGCCACAGGGCCAAGTTCCATGTCATATCTTCTCACAGTAAGAACGCAAGTTTTTAAGTCAGTAAAAATCCATGTTATTGAGTAAATGGAACATGGATATGTTTAATGCCCATACTGAGACATTGCAGACGACGCAACAACATCTCCATGGAGACAAGCAGATGGCGGACTCTCCACTAGTAAAGTTACACAGTGCACCTTTAAGGATTTATATGGGACAACAGCAGCTACAGCCAGGTATGTAAATGATCACATTTTTATATATCACTTTTCCACCTTCAAGGCGCTTTACATCAAGGAACCACTCACCCATTCACACACACACTCATCCAGCAATGTACGCAGACACTGGGGACGAGGTGGGTTAAGTGTCTTGCCCAAGGACAGAACACGAGTTAGCTAAAGATTTGGAAGTGAATCATGAATTTAATCTTCACATAAATACACATTTTCCTGGTATGTCTTGGCATAAATTAGAGAGAGACTATAGATCAGTTACTAATATCTGTCTTCCGCAGTCTAAAGTGTACACAGAAAGATTAGTTTAAACACTTTGTGAGTGAAAATGTGACTACACAGCTTCAAATATTTAAATATTTTCTGATATATGTTATAATGTTGTAACAGAAGAACTCAGCCAAAATCTACAGGGTGTTAAACGTGTGAATGAAACAAAACACAACTCCAGGTATGTTTATGATGATGTAACGACATTATAACATGGTTTAAAGTTCACAAGAATCCATTTTGTGTAATATAAGACCTTTAAAGGCTTGTGGTTTAAAAAAAAAAAAAAAAAAAAAAGAAAAGTACTGTGGATGAGTCTGTAGTAAATTTACATCAAAATATCGTCAAACAAAATATCGTCAAAACTTATCCGGCTACTGGTTTCTCTGAATCGGCAGGGCATGTCTTTATGACTAAGAATTTCTTTAGTCGACTATAGCCCTAATAGAATCAGTACTTATTTCATTCAATCCTGGATCCTTTCAATATTGACGGATGGACAAATATGCATTTTCTGATCTAAGTGCTTGCATCAAGTGAAAACTGACACAAAGATTTTGTGCATGCCAAAGTCCTTTTTAAAGCAATTCAACTGGACTATTCAGACTGGGCCAAATAAAAAAAATATTCTTAAACTCCCTCGCTAACATTCTGCCTTTACCATATTACTGAAAATTCCTAATGCACAAAAATACTCGGCTTGAAAGCTAATGGGATCGCCTGCTCCAGCGCAATCCATCAAAAGGCACAGCACAGTCATGTTTAAAATAAAATTGGGAGAGAAATTTATCACAGAACAAAAAGAGCCAGAGTTGGGACGAGACAAAGTCCAAACTGAAAAGAGATCCCTTCAAAAAATGTGCTTCAATGTCTAACTGTAATCAATGCTTGGCACGCAGACATGAAATTTTGGGTTACTTTGTTTCTTGGTACAATGGCGCTGAAAAGAAGGGGGAAAAAAACCTAATCATGATCATTAAGAAGACATAGCGACATTACTGGTTTTGACGGGCATGTAGCAGACAGGAATGTTTTGTGACAATACTCGTAATTACTGCGAAATGTGCTAATCAAAAGTGAGGGGCGGAAGCAGCGCAATAAGAGCCCAGGGTTGCCATCGCGAACAATTAAAAACTACTGACAGACACTGGCAGCTCCTCCCATCTGGCATCTGGGTTTCGTGTCCCAGGTAGGCAATGGTCTGATTGAGATGAAAATACAAACAAGCCAATAAATAAACTCAACACAACTGGTATTTAATTGGGGTTGTCAAGCCACTTGCTTGTCTCCATTGAGATGTTTTTCTTTGCCATGAATGTTCCACTGTATGGCATTAAAACAGGTATTGATATTTTGCAGTGAAATCACATTGGGAGTGGGGGGTATTTATTTATATATTTATTTATATATTTATGTATTTAATGAGACAGGGACAGTGAACAATCTGCATCAACTTTAACAGGAGAGATGCACTGTGCAATGTTGCAGCACCAGAGCTCATTTCCACCTGTAGAACCCAGTTTTGGACACAACTGAACTTGGTCATAACAAGCATGAAGTTCACACTGTAAAGGCACAGTGAACATTATTTTCCACATTTTTATTGTGTTATTTTAACCATTACTTGTATACACCACAGTCTAGCATGTGTCCGTGAGAGCTGCATCTAAAATCGCCCATTATTATTTTGTTCTACACAGCTTTTCTAAACATAAATAATGAACCACAAAATAAATAAATAAAAACTATATTTAATATTCCTTTAGAGGTTTTACACTATGGTCAGTGTTAATTACTATGAAACCTTGCAACCTTGGTCCACAAACACACTTCATCACTTTTGTGCACAAGCTAATTAATTCAACCCATTTATAATAAGTGCATTCTTGAATACCGAACGCAGTAATTCTGCTTTCCGCCACATTAAAGAATGGAGAGAAAAAAAAGTTAAATGAAATAAAACAAGCTCTCCATGTACATACCTTGTGAGGAGTGAAAGCAGAGGAGAAGGAGCAGGAGGCAGGCGGGCATTGGACACCTCCACAGTGCAGAGGCCATTGTGCGGCGTATGCTAATGAAGTATAACTCTAAAGCCGAGAGCGGCGAGGATGAAGAAGAGGAGGGAGAGAGCGGGGCTGGAGAGATGTCAGCGATCAGTGGTCCTCCTACTAGCATCACCAGTCATCTTCTCATCTGGGTACAAAAAGAAAAGAGGTTTAAGACACTTCACCTTGACTCTTTAGCATGCATTTGCATTTCAAATACAGTGGACTTTCAATACTGTATTTCATTCAATATCACAAAATATTAAAGGTGGACACTTTTGTGATATTACCCTATTTTCTGATCTGTTGTAATGTTGTTTCCTATGTTGTTTATTATTCATACATGTTTATCACACAAAGCCTACATTAAGGCTGAGTTCTTCTCTCAAACTAAGACATGTTCCATGTGATGTCATGTTGTAACACAGAAAGTGCTCCACAGTGTTCATACACCTTCACTAGAAACATTTAGATATTTTCAGACCTGAAATTGCCAAACTCTACTGAACTGAAAGATGAAATGTTGCTGTTAACTTGAAAACTATTGCTTCATGACATCATAAGGTGGAACAGAGCATTTTGAGCTTGGGAGATGTAGACAGACTAAAAAGGATTCCTCAAAAATGTGTAAATGAAACAAAACAATTCCTGGTATGTTTTTGACAAGGTAATAATTAGGGGTGGGTATTGGCAAAGAAGTCACGATTCAATTCGAATCACGATTCATATGCCACGATGCGATACTATCACGATGCATCACGATACTTGAATTATTGCGATGCATTGCAATATATTCGACATACTTCAGTGAAAATGTACACACAAAAAAAAGAGGATAACTTAAATATCAGTGGCTGTGTATCTGGGTAGTGTCTTCAATTGATACAGAACTCTGAGCAACTCAATTCATAACTGAATTTATTGAATAACAAAAACAAATAAACCAAACCAATAACAAAAAAAGTGCATAGGATTTTTTCTAAAACAAAAAATGATGTTCAAACATTTGCCATTTTGGAGGTAGCTACCATCATAAACAATACCCTTTCACAAAGAAAAATAGTGCATAGGATTTATTTAAAAAAAAAATAAAAAATAAAAAAATAATAATTAATAAATTATTAATTAATAATAATCGATTTTTTTGCATCAAGAATCGATGCAGTATATTGTGAAAGTTAGTATCATGATGCATTGTCATGACAATTATTTTGCACACCCCTAGTCATAATATTGTAACATGGCTTACAGCTCACAAGAGTCAATTTTGTGTAATATGGGCCCTTTAAAACATTTGATTTTGTACCCCTCTCATTACAGTGTAGATCAGTGTAGAGCTGGCAACAAGTTAGACTAGTTCTAAGATAGTTGGTGTTACAAAACTTTTCACATTTGGTTAGATTTCTTGTGATTTTATTTTGGCCTCCAGTGGGATATTCCAATGTGGCAACCCAATTTATCCAATATGCAAATAGTAAACATATGGTGAGGTTTCATTACTTATTCACAAATGGTCATTTGGCAATATATTTGGACAAAAGGGGACATTCTTAGTAGTCAATGTTCAACATTGTGGCAAGCATTAGGGCAAAGAGGGACTCAATAATGCTAATTAAAATTGTTAACTTGAAATGAATATTGCCATTTTACTTTTAATTTCAAAATAATTTGTCAATAATTTTAATCATGCTGGTCATACAGGGTTAAAATTATTATTAAACTTGCAATATGTAACTTTTTTGGTTGTAAGATTTCCTGGAGTTTTGTTCACACACTTTGCATATTTAGTTCTTCTCTCAGACAGAAAAAAAAAGTTCCACTTTGTGATGTCATGTGGTCATACAGGAAGTGCTTCACTGTGTTTTTAAATTCCATACACCTTCACTAGAATCATTTAGATATTTTATGGAATTGCCAATCTCTATGCAATTAAAGGTAAAAGGTCGCTGTTAACTGGAAAACCACATCTTGATGACATCACAAGGTGGAAAAGAGCATTTCGACCTTAGACTAATAATGAAGGATTACTCAAATATGTGTGAAACAAAACATAATTCCATGTAATATTTTTGATGGGATTAGATGATAAACGTGGCTTAAAGCTCACAAGATTCAATTTTGTGTAATATAGGGTTAAAAAAAAATCTCAATCTCAAGCGCAAGGACACAACCTCTGGCACTTGCAACTAATCTCAGTTCCACTATTTACTACCACAGGCCCCAGTGGGACAAAAAAAGACGGTCACTCCAGTAACATGGTAAGACGCCATTAGAGATACAGCTGCTTTGTGAACTACTTTTGTCTCCCCAGCCTCGTATCAAGAGTAAAAAAAAGCAGATGCCTCTTTGTCTGGGGGGAAAAAAATAAATAAAAAAAAGGTTGGAGCTGCACTTGGCAGACGGATAAGCAGCTTACGGAAATCAAACATGGAGAGCAGACGCAGTGTCATATGTGGATGCTAACACCAAATGCTAATGCGGTGTGCAACATGGGCTAATGAAGAGATTTTGTCTGGAATGGCACAGGTCGGTATACATATTATTATATCGACTTATCGTTCAATATATTATAAAACGAAACAAAATTTTTTGGGGGTCAAAATTTATCATGGGTATTTTTTTTTTTTCTGCAAAATGATAAAATTTGAACAACAGAAGATTTAAAGAGATGCTATTGCTTTGTATGGAATGGTTCACAGTATGGCATTAAACCTTTCTATCACCATGGAGACCAAACCAGACCAAGTTACAGGTCAGATCTGTGAATAGGCGACCCCCGCTGACAGTCAGAATGAGAGGTATTTTTCAGCTATAAAATCACCTGTAATGGGATACATGTAAGGTAGATCTGTTTAATGTCATACTGTGGAACATTCCAGGCAGAGCAGTGGCATATCCATTAGGGATGTCAACAATTAATCGATTAACGATTAATTGTCGATTAAGACGTTGGTCGAACAAAATGCATTAATTGTAATTAATCGCTAATCACGGACACGCGCACCCACGTGGTCACGAAACACGGCAACCGCGCACCGCGCTGCACCAAGCACGACTCACAGCCGGCCGCAGGCACCAACGGCACTGCTCAGCAGCCCCGGGTGTACGCGCGAGGCGAGATCGAACCGTGGCGCCCAGGAATGTGCCGCAACATGCCGCTGCTGGTCCCGCGCGGCTGGCCCGTGGCTCGGGCCCCGAGTCCCGCGCAGCTGGCCTGCGGCCCGGGCCCCGAGTCACAAACCAGCCGCACGAAACCAGCAGAGGCACGCAGCGGCCCAATCCTGGTTCAGTCCAGGTCCACACCCGGTCGAGTCCCGGTCGAGTCCAGGTCCAGACCTGGTCCAGACCTGGTTTAGTCCTGGTCTAGTCTCTTAGCCAATCAGGACAGAACACAATGTTACACTATAAAAAAAAATAAAAAAAATATTTTAAAAAATCTGCAAACCGCGATAGAGCGAGGGATTACTGTATTTTGTTATTCAGCATCAATACATTTGTCTGCTTTTTACTAAGGAATAATTAATTGAGGAATATACAATATAACAATACTATGATATATTTTTGACTCAGTGTTATGTATACTATTTACCTGGCCAACCAAATGATATCTCTCTGTATTTCCTATACACCGCGATACCATTTGGACACTCTCCATCCACTCTCGCTCCTCCGGTTCCAAACCGACTCCGCGATTCTGATTCGTTCAAAGATGGTGACGTCAGTGCACCCGCCTTTGCCCGCAAAGTCACTCTTAGGCAGCGGAAGTTCCGCCTCAGTTTTGAATCAAGATGGCGCAATCTCTGATTGGTTCACTTAGCTGTCTGTCTACGCACAAACGCAGCGCATTCTGTGGATCAAGCGTTACCAGACTCACTCGCTGGTACAGCGATGAGTCATGGATTCTTCCAGGCAAGTATACTATAGCTTATATTCTTAAAGACCCTATTGAAACACTAAAATTCAGGTGAAAAACGCCGCATATCAGTTAATTGTTAATCGATCGCTAAGGTCAATCAACTATCAATTAATGAATTAATCAATAATTTGCATCCCTAATATCCATAGAAACAAGCAGGTGACGGACCCAACGAAAATGTTACATAGTGCACCTTTAAGTGTTACAATCAGAAATATATACTTATTTATACAGCTCAATAATATTAAACGATATCATACATTTACAATAATTCTGCTTTATGGTTTGGTTTCAGTATTATTGTCTAGCGCCTTCAAAATTGGTTATGGTGATTGGCCTGGATATGTGTTTTTATTTCAATCCACGGCCAGTCTTGCTAAAAAATGCTAATTGAAGGCTAATGATTGACAGCAAATGATCAAAGGAGGAGATATTAAAAGAAAGAAATTACAAAGATGCTACGAGACGGTCGTATTATTAGGTTAAGTGCCGTTTCCGTTTTGATTAGTCTGAATTATGGATGAGATGGTGGGATTTTTTTTTAATATATTTTTTGAGTGGCGTTGAAATAAATTGCTGCTAAAGAAAATTCTACAATGAACAAGTAAACTACTGAAATGTCATTTCATTTTTCATTTCATTTTTCATTTCATTTCAATTATGGACAAAAAATAACCTGTGAACGGCAGGTAAGAGTTAGAAGGCCCTGAAACAGATTTTTTGTTTCCACAGACTGTACAAAGAAGTGGACTAAGGGAGTGTGACGTCAGCGTCAGACGGCAGCGCTCCAATCAAATGAAGCTCACTGAGGCTAGCAGTTATAGGAGCGAATTTAGAGCAAAGTTCCATATTAGTGATAGGAACTGATCTAAGGACAAAAATAGTGAACTATGTAGAGTGGGTTAATATGAACATTTTAAGATCAACATGAGAAGCCTGACAGCAGCAGTTACAGAGAGAGGGGCCACATTTTTTCAATACAAAGTGAATTGGAGCCAGAAGCGCGTCTATGGTCACTTCCTATTTGGAACTTGGTGGCTGGCAGGTTAGCTAGGTCCATTTATATACTGTATACAGTCTATTAGGGATGTCAACAGTTAATTGACTTACAATTAATTCTCGATCAAGACGTTGGCCAAACAAAATACATTAATTGTAACTAATCGCTAGAGGGCGCTACTCTGGAATGTGAACACGAGATACGAACCCACTCGCGAGAAAGACCATAGCATTACATCATGTAACCCTTTCCTCTCTGGATGTTGCCATACAACTCACAGTAGAGCTGGACCTAGAACCATATATTTTTGAAATTATAAAAGCATGTAACTTACATGCTTTTATAATTTCTTGATTGTTCTGGTTTGCGGCCCTGTAATGTTTTATGCTGTATAATTTGCATCCCTACAGTCTATATTTTTTCCAAATGTATTGCAAATGTTGTCTGCATCCAATTAGAAAGCATTTTATTTTATTTTTTCACATCCAATATCATGCTACTCATTGCTACCTACCATAACTGCAAAACTTCACTTTGGTCTCAAAGCTGTGAAAAGCACTTATAAAATCATCACAGTGAATAACTGAGATGCTCAGAATGGATAAGGTAAATGAGGAATAACACTGGACCAAATGGTAAATGGTTTAAGTTTCAGGTACAGTGCCTTTAATTGCAAATACTCCTGAATCATGGTATTGCAGCAAATGACCAGCTGGCTACATTATGGTTTCAACTATATTTCTTGTACTTCTTCATCAATTTATACACTTAGAAGCAAGACATAGTATTACATATTGAAGACATCTGAAACATAGTGCTTTGAATAGTCAGACATCCTAATTTCACTCTTTTCTTCCCTTCATGTATTTAAAATGGACAAGAAACCTTCATGAATCCATAACCCTTCACTCTCACACAACTCACAAAGACCTCCTATTCCACACTGTACCGAGCTGACCTTTACAGTACTTGATGGCGATGCAGCCTGCCTGTGTAAACATATAGCGAGATATGGCATACAAGGTTCTCGTACACAAACAGAGGGAAAGCACCTGAATTAATGCGCCCACACGGTCTTGTCTATTCCCCCGTGCTCGCCATGCCATGTGTCCCCACTGCGCACACACACGACGAAGATGATACCCACCAAAAGAAGGAAGTGAATGTTTCCTCTTCTGCATAGCTGCGTCAACTGCCATGATGACTTTACAATGAACCTAAATTTCAGCAGTGGAGCAGTCAGTCCTGAAAACTCTGTGGGCTTGTTTAATGCGCTACACTGCAAAATAAAACTATATCTGGGCAGGATTAAAGTGCACTATGGAACTTTTTGGTTGAGGGTTCGTCACCTGCTCATTTCTATGGATCATTGCTCTGCCTGGAATGTTCTGCAGTTTGACATTTAACAGTTCTACTACAGTTCTACTTTGCATTTGTTCAATTACAGGTGTTTTATAGCTTAAAAATACCTAGAAAAACAGGCATTCTGACGATGAGCTGGGCAGCCCTGACCTGTATATTGGTCTTCATGAAGATGGAAAGGTTTAAACATTCCAGACAAAGCAAAAACATCTCCATGGACTAAATCATTTGATGGACCCTACACCAGAGACGTTGGATAATGTACCTTTAAAATTACTTTAAATTAAGAGCATTTTATTTTATTTAACAGATAAGCCTATGTTCGGTCAATCATCTTTTCACTGTTTTATTTCAACCTCTTGTATAGAGCTGTTTGTTTGTTTTATTATTTATTTATTATTTTATTTTTACTTGTACATATTTTTAGTCGATGCAGCCAGAAGTGCCCCCATGCTCACTTCCTATGGAGCTCGGCAGGTAGCGGGTTAGCTGTGTCCATTTATATATACTACACTCTATGGTCTTGACTAAGTTTTACAGCTGTGCACTCCTAATCGAACAGATCTCAGACCAGGGAGGATTTATTTTCATTTGAGGTCACCCCAGCCTTACACGGTACACAGTGTGCCAAGGAATCGCATGTAGAGCTTGCTTATAATTTATCTGTAAACTTGGGTGGCTTTATAGGAATTGTGCTTGTATTCATCTTGGAGCTGTTTATGTGGCAGTGGCGCCGGACCAGATCAGATAAGAGACGATTGGAAAGGTGCTTGCTCTGTGTGGGAACCCTTTGTGTCCTTTGTGACTGTTCTGCTCATTACTGCTGTATTTGGGTGAAACTTGACGCATTCTCGAGCTGGCCTTAGCCGGTTTGGTTTTACACAGGTATAATACAAGCTTTGTCGATTTGGTTATTCTCTTCTTGGATATGCCTTCTAAAAATAGACTTGGACTACCTCACAAACCAAAGCCATTTCTAACTTTGAACATAGAAACATGGAATTGTAACAAATAAAATAAAAAATTACAATCAATCTCAAGTCTATAGGGAACTAGGGGTCAAGTAATGCACAAAATAACTTGTTTAAAATAAGTTTCAACATACAAGGGTTTCATAATGTCATAAAGCGCTAGGGATGGGACAAGATCTTGTGTCACGGGACCTCGCGAGACAAAGGATTGTGCACACATGAGAAAAATGATCTTGATGATTTTCCTCTTATTTTTACATTTGCCTTAGATTTTTTTTTTTAAACTTCTTGATGAGCTGTAATTCCAAAAAGCAGTGTTACCAAGACAGCAAAACTATAAAATGTAATAAATAAAAATTATGAAGACAAACTTGTGAACTTAATGGCACAAATTATTCATGAAAATTGATCTCAAAATCTCGTCTCAGCACATTTCGTTTCATCCCTGTAAAAAGCTACCAGTAGATCCTTAGTTTGTCCAGGTCTAGACTCTAGATGCTATATAACATTGCAACAAAGAGGGCAACGCCTTGGTTGAAGACTATTGATTCTACTCGATAATGGATTTGGCTTTGGTCCATGTTCACGTACAGTAGGATTTGAAAAATAAACAATTTAATCAGCAAATGACACAATTAGGAATCTAAAATTAATTGAGAAGCAGGCTAATCGAGCGGCATTCTACAAGAATCATTGTACATTTCACAAAATTGATTTATTAAAATATTAAAGGATCTTTGTCAAGAGATTTTTCATACTAGATTTGTAGATCGTAAAAGAGGCAAAAATCAGGAGTTCTTTAACATAAAAGTCTGGCTACCAAGTCATTTTTTAAATCTGATCAAAGCTGACAGAAAACAGTTACTTCTCCGGAACTTCAGCCCAACTTTTATATGAACACCGGAGCCACTGAAGCAAAGGGGAAGTGAAAAGAGCATAATAGAAGCACTTCAAATTCAATTAAAACAATGCGGAGGCCCAAGTTCAATATTGGGCTGATCTCTCCGGAGACGCTTGCATACGGCGGTGTTAGCTCCCCGCGCGCTCTGTCATTTATCACGGGTGAATATGAGCAGGCCCGGGGCACGTGGGGACCATAATGACGGCTGACAGAAGGAGATTGCACACTGTCGGGGAGGGGGGGTTGGGGGTTGTAGTTTTTGCCCCTGTGGCCTGCCGAGCCAAAAAGTAGAGTGCAGGAAGTAGAGCTGTGATAGGGGCAATAAGAAGTCATAGCAATAATTCAATCGGTTGGACCATGATGTGATTGTATCTTCGGTTAATGGAGGGTTCTTTGGCCCCTGACAAGGTCTGGACTACAAGTGTGTTTAATTATTCAGCTCAGGACATTTTGATAAAACTGCCCAGATATCTTGTCATGATTAATTATAACTTAGACAGGGCAAAGACGAAGTATTATTTGTTTTAAAAGTCAGAACTTTGAGGCAGTTGAAGCTGCATTGTGTAACTTTTCTGGAGGGGGTTCTGCAACCTCTTTGTTTCCATGGAGATGTTAATGCTTTGGTTTAAATTGTCCACAGCACTATTCTGCATTTATTCAACTACAGGCGTTATTTAATGCTCTAAAATATCTTTTTTTTTTTTTTTCTTCTTCTCCAATCTTACTGTGAGTGGGGTTGCCTCTCCACAAATCTAACTTGTAATTTATGTTTTTGGCCATACTGTGGAACATTCTAGGCACATCTCCATGGACACAAGCAGGTGACAGACCCTCCAACAGTTAGTTACATAGTGCACTAAAGGGTTGAGCATGCAAATACTTTATAAACCATTTTAAACTAAAATATGGATAATAATAACTAAAAAAAAAAAAGACATAATTTGATATTTTGAGGATAATGAACAACAATTTTATGATCACAAGTTTGTTTTTGTTGTTACTCTTGACATGAAATGTATATTGATTAGGGATGCAAATTATCGGTTAATTAATTAACTGATAGTTGATTGACCTTATCGATCGATTAACGATTAACTGATAAGCGGCGTTTTTCACCTGAATTTTAGTGTTTCAATAGGGTCTTTAAGAATATAAGCTATAGTATACATAACACTGAGTCAAAAATATATCATAGTATTATTATATTGTATATTCCTCAATTATTCCTTAGTAAAAAGCAGACAAATGTATTGATGCTGAATAACAAAATACAGTAATCCCTCGCTCTATCCAATTTTTTTTTTTTATAGTGTAACATTTTTTTATAGTGTAACATTGTGTTCTGTCCTGATTGGCTAAGAGACTAGACCAGGACTGAACGTGGACTGGACCAGGTCTGAACCAGGTCTGGACCGGGTCTAGACCTGGACTAGACCAGGATTAAACCACCACGTGCCGCTGCTGGTTTCGCCGCGGCTCGCGCCCCGAGCCCCGCCTGGGCTCGGAGCGCGAGCCGCGGCGAAACCAGCAGTTAATTACAATTAATGCATTTTGATCGACCAACGTCTTAATCGACAATTAACCGTTAATCGATTAATTGTTGACATCCCTAATATTGATGTGCAGATATTAAATAATGTGCAATTACCACTGATATAATACAATTCACAGCTCTAACACATATTTCTGAGCTTATTATAGAAGCCATATAGAAGAGCTTTTATAAAAAAAAGAGTTGCCATCTTTGTTTTACCATCAGCTGCGTTCTTCAGCCAATCACTTCAAGTACTAAAAAGCATTCTTGTCAAAACAGCTGCTGATAATATAAAAACAGTATTTCTTTTTTTGTATATAAAGTAGGGTTGTCAAATTTTTATTATTTTTTTTTTACTTATCCTTGTGTGGCCTTGGAGTACCCCGGTCTCAGTCGTGACCTTAACTAGACTGGCACACAGACGAGAACTAAACCAGTCGCCAGCGCCACCCCGGGAGCTCATTTTCCTAACAGACCTTGAACGCACCGTGGTCCCGCTGAGAAACATGTCCTCTTTTCCCCTTTAAGCTGAGAGGAGCCACAGCTCAGCTCATCTGCCTGAACACTGTTTTTGTTTGGTGGGATTTCTGGCCTGAATCGCCTCGGACTGAAGATAAAAGGATTAAGTGATTAACAATAAAATGCTGACAGACGTTTCATAATATCACGCCAGGGACAAGAGATCGTGTTTATGGGGGGGCGAGCTGAGATGTTGTCAAGCATCAAATTATTTTAAAGAGGTAGGTGAAACATCCGTAGAGGCTTGTACAGGAATTATACATCAGATTTCCCTATATTAATCTGGGGAATTAAGGTTATGAGTCCAGGAATCTTCACACAATGTATATCGCATTCCACTGAGACAGATGTGTTTAAAAACTGTCACCACCTACACTTGATCTAATGAGCTCAAGTTTAATATAGTCCATAACGCCGGTGAGTAATAACTTATGCATTTCTATTCATTTAAGGCTTTTCGCGTTTAAAACCTCCAGTCCCTCAGGTTTTCACTTCCTATTACCACGTTATTTTTCACAAAGTTGTAAAAAATTATACAAAAACTAGTACAACATCTGTTTTCCTTTTCTCTGCTATGTGTTCACGGCAGCAGCCCCAGCGCACGCATCTATCATCGCATTGCAGATAATGGAGAAAATCACAGTTCATGGTGAAATTCTTCACTTCGGTCTGATAGAAATAATAAGCAAGCCCTCAGAAGAAGACGGCCGGCAATTAAAGCGTAATTAAAACAAATGCATGGAATGGAGTCAGCCCACATGGTTAAGCTGAAATACGAGGAGATGTGCACGGCTGCCAGGGCACGGAGCAAAAAAACGCGGGGCTCTTCTTTGACAAAGCTGAAAGAGGCCAAGAAGGGACGCGGAGCTGGATTTGGAGTTTTCTATGGTGAGGAGGGAGAAAGAAGGACGGGGATGGGGCACGGGGGAGGGGAGGGGTCAGCGGCGAGGATTGACAGGCTGTGAGTACGGGCTGACCTCCGGCCCAGTCTCCGGAGTTCCTGCACAGGGCTTAGAGCAGACCAAAATAAAGCCCAGGAATGTTAATTTATTTTCAATTGTCAGTGACAAGGAGAGGCCCAATGACGAGCGCATACATACATATCAAGTAAGAAACGGGACAAGAGAAAGTCCTGTTTAAGCTGGTGGAGAAAAACCTGAATAAAAAGTTCATTTGGAAGTATGGAGGTGGCTATTTTGAGTTTAAAGGGTACATATTACGCTACTTTCTATGTTATAATGTTTCCTCCTCACAGACACACCTGGAGTCGTGTTTTGTTTCACTCACACATGTTTAACACTTTTACAAGAATCATTTGGTTGACTTCAGGCCTGGAATTGCTTATCTCCATTAAACAAAAAAAAAGGAAAAAGGTAGCTGTTAACTTGAAAACTACAGCTTCATGACATCACAAGGTGGAACAAAGCATTTTGAGCTTTGGAGTTGTAGACAGACTAATAAAAAAGCGCTACTCAAAATGTGTGACTAAAACAAAACACAATTTCGGGTATATTTTTGATGAGATAACAGCATTATAACATGAGTTAAAGCTCATGAGAGTCAATTTCACATAATACATGTCCTTTAAGCGGTACCGTATAACTGTGTACTTCTAAATTGGCAACAGAGATGACGCACATTATCGCCATAACAACAATTCCAAAAACAGTGACAGGTAATTGCATCAATCGATCTCTGAGGAACATTGACTTTATAATTGTGGAGAACAGCCAAACCGCACACTCTAAATCTAACACAATCAAAATGAAGTAGGTTGTGAGTTATTTTCATCTCTCTCTTTTTCTCATCTATGTTATAATGTTGTTTCCTCATTAACACAAACTCCAGGTATGTTTTTCAGGAAGTAACAACCTTCTAACATGACTAAAAGTTAACAAGAGTAAAAATTAGGACATTTAAAGGACAAGGACACATGAATTTTACATCCAAAATAACTGCCAAACCACACAGCCCTAAATCTAATTGTGACATAGCTGAAATTAAAAAGTCAAAAACTGTCAAAACTTGGAAAAATTTAAATAACTATTTCACTTGAGGCAAATAAGTTTTCTTTCTGTAATGTCAGACTTAAAACATTAAACTTCCAATAGTTTATTTGTATCTGCGTGCTTTATAGCAATGCGGCTAATTGCTTCAAATTAGCTTTATATTTTAGCTTTATATTTTAAGTAACCATGACTACAAAACAGCCCAGTTATGAGTTAGAGGACCATTTTTAATTAAGCCATTTGTCTTCTGAAGTAAGTGTATAGATTTTGGCTGCTCTCTCCCGACGCTGATCTTGCCAACTCAATTATCGGCCCTGCACTCTTTTTGAATAATTTGGAGAACTTTAAGCTCTGCTCCCCTGGCCTAAATCTGCTACAAAACCAAAGAGGAAGGGAGGGAGGAAAGACAGAAAGACAGACAGACAGACAGAAAGAAAGACAGAAAGACAGAAAGAAAGAAAGAAAGAAAGAGTGGAGGGTCCATCAAAGTCTTTTTCCACATGGAGATGTTATTGCTTTGTCTGGAATGTTTCACAGTATGGCATTAAAACCTTTATCTTCATGGAGACCAAACCAGACCAAGTTACAGGTCAGATCTGTGGAGAGGCGACCCCAAATGCTTATTTTTCTAGGTATTTCTGAGCAACAAAACCACCTCTAATTGAATAAATGTAAGGTAGAGCTGTTTAAAGTCATACTGTGGAACATTCCAGACAGAGCAATGACATCTCTATAGAAACAGATGACGAACCCCAACCAAAAAGTTATAGTGCACCTTTAATGTACAATATGGATTGCCTCTCCACACATCTGACCTGTAACTTGGCCTAGTTTGATCTCCATGAAGACAGAAAGGTTTAGCACCATACTGTGAAACAAGAAAGACAAGAAAGAGAAAGGAATGACGTTTGGACAAATATAAACGATAATACTGAAGCTAATTTATACCACTGGCACAAAGACTAGGATTAGGAAAGTAGGATTATCTCCAAAAAACTTCTTAATGTACAATCGGGGGCCCTCCACCAGAAACGTTACACAATGCACCTTTAAGATTTTATAGGAGGGGGTTAAAATAAGAAGAAGAAAGAAAGGGCTTGAAGGAATGTACTTTAGACAAATAGCGTGTGGTCTAAAAGTACAGGAGACAGGAACTCTAAAGAAAACACAAGCGCTAAACATTTCTCTACTGTCCTCGATGCACCAGATGCTCCCAAGGAACTCTTTTGTCATGACATGGCTGACAGCGTGCCGCTCGGTGCTGGCCCTGCGGGGACGTGATGTCATCTCCCCGGCTCCCGAGCTGATGGAGAGCTCCTGTCGGCAGCTGCCACCGAGCAAGATGGTCCACAGCGAGCGGGGTTCCAGAGTGCATTTTCTTGTCGCGATCATCGGAAGATATGACACAGGCAAAACACAGCATAGTTTAATATGAATTTCACACTTATTGTAGCTGGAACTGGGGAAACGGGCGGTAAAAGAGTTACTGAAGCTGGCTGGCAAATAGATGTGTATGCAAGGGGATAGTTGTTTTTGTATTGATGAATATGCATAAAGAATAGATTATAAGCACAATTGTCTCAACTAGGGATGCAAATTATCAATTAATTCATTAATCTATAGTTTACTGACCTTATCGATCGACTTACGATTAACTGATAAGCGGCGTTTTTCACCTGAATTTTAGTGTTTCAATAGGGTCTTTAAGAATATAAGCTATAGTATACATAACACTGAGTCAAAAATATATCATAGTATTATTATATTGTATATTCCTCAATTAATTATTCCTTAGTAAAAAGCAGACAAATGTATTGATCCTGAATAACAAAATACATTCTTTATTGAAAATAAATTGAGGACTGGCTCAGTTGTTGCACTTGCAGCATGGAAATCAGGAAATATGATGAAACCAGTGAATCCAGGCAATTTTTAGGACATTCTCAACATTTATTTTGAACTAAGGCATCAACAATATTTCTCTCCCTTAATCTGTGAAGGGTTACAGTACAAATTAAAGCCGCAAGCGGCGTTGGTCGGGACCTCGCACCTGCGTTTGTTCGTCTTACTGAGACGCACACCCATACCGAATTTCGTGTGCCTGGCAAAAATGGTAAGCCATATCGGACAATTTTTCCTGTTAGGGGCTCAGCTAGCGGTAGATTTCTGACAGTTCACTGGCCTGTCATATGGGGGCGCTATGTCAAACTGCCAGTTATTTGGCATGAAAATCTTGGTAGTCCTCATCTACATTACCCTGTGAAGTTTTAGTCTGAGGAAGAACTCCAAATTCAATAAAAACCTCCTATTCATAACTCATAACTCCCATTCAATAAATACCTAAGTTTATCGATCCGCCGTATCGTCATATTACCGCCTATTTGAAAATCCTTCGCAATTTATCATCTCCAATGTCTTAAGATTATGTTCACCAAAATGTAAGCCCATCTGAGGTACGGTGTAGAAGAAGTGTCTGCTAAATGAAGTGGTGACACACCTCCTATTGAATTTGGCACTTTCAAATGGTAGCAAAATTCATCAGGCCGCCATTTTGTCATCTTACAAGATATCAAAAATCCCTTTGCAATTTAACATCTCCAATGTCTTGAGCTCATGTACACCAAAATTTACGCCCATCTGATGTACGTTGTAGGAAAAGTGTTTCAAAATGAAGTGGTGACACACCTCCTATTGAATTTGGCACTTTCAAATGGTAGCAAAATTCATCAGGCCGCCATTTTGTCATCTTACAAGATATCAAAAATCCCTTCGCAATTTAACATCTCCAATGTCTTGAGCTCATGTACACCAACTTTTACGCCCATCTGATGTACGGTGTAGGAGGAGTGTTTTAAAATCTATTCTATGTCATATCACAGAAAATCGCAATACAAGTCTTCTTATCTCACTTCCTGTTGGGCGTGGCCATGACATTGTAATTACAATTTTGTTCATCTTAGTGAGATACACACCCATACCAACTTACGTGTGTCTGGCTGAAATCGTATGCCACCCACGATCCTCTTTGTGTTAAAGTGCTCATTTGCTGTACATTTTCTGACAGTTCACTGGCCTGTCATATAGGGGCGCTATGTCAGACTGCCAGTTATTTGGCATGAAAATCTTGGTAGTCCTCATCTACATTACCCTGTGAAGTTTTAGTCTGAGGAAGAACTCCAAATTCAATAAAAACCTCCTATTCATAATTCATAACTCCCATTCAATAAATACCTAAGTTTATCGATCCGCCGTATCGTCATATTACCGCCTATTTGAAAATCCTTCGCAATTTATCATCTCCAATGTCTTAAGATTATGTTCACCAAAATTTAAGCCCATCTGAGGTACGGTGTAGGAGAAGTGTTTCAAATTCCATTGAATGTCTAATATTACAAAAATCACACAAAAGGCCAATTATCTCACTTCCTGTTGGGCGTGGCCATGACATTGCAGTGAGGCGTTTGTTCGTCTTATTGAGATACACGTCCCTACCAAATTTCGTGCGCCTATCTTAAACGGTATGCCAGCCCCGAAAGACAACGCGCCAGCACCGAAAAACAACGCGCTAGGGGGCGCTATCAAGCTCCTGGGGGTCACCGGGGGACGGGTCTTTTTGGAGGCGTAGCTGCCGCCCTACGTGATGCCCGTGCAAAGTTTCGTTCGTTTTGAAGCATGGGAACATGTTCAAAATTGCCCAAAAGCGTGTTAAAAAAAGTGTCCCAAGAATAATAATAATAGAGAAACAGAGCGAGAACAATATGAATATTAAAGCCGCAAGCGGCGTTGGTCGGGACCTCGCACCTGCGTTTGTTCGTCTTACTGAGACGCAAACCCTTACCGAATTTCGTGTGCCTGGCAAAAATGGTAAGCCATATTGGACAATTTTTCCTGTTAGGGGCTCAGCTAGCGGTAGATTTCTGACAGTTCACTGGCCTGTCATATGGGGGCGCTATGTCAGACTGCCAGTTATTTGGCATGAAAATCTTGGTAGTCCTCATCTACATTACCCTGTGAAGTTTTAGTCTGAGGAAGAACTCCAAATTCAATAAAAACCTCCCATTCATAACTCCCATTCAATAAATACCTAAGTTTATCGATCCGCCGTATCGTCATATTACCGCCTATTTGAAAATCCTTCGCAATTTAACATCTCCAACGTCTTAAGATTATGTTCACCAAAATTTAAGCCCATCTGAGGTACGTTGTAGGAGAAATGTTTCAAAATGAAGTGGTGACACACTTCCTATTGAATTTGGCACTTTCAAATGGTAGCAAAATTCATCAGGCCGCCATTTTGTCATCTTACAATATATCAAAAATCCCTTTGCAATTTAACATCTCCATTGTCTTGAGCTCATGTACACCAAAATTTACGCCCATCTGATGTACGGTGTAGGAGGAGTGTTTTAAAATCCATTGTATGTCTTATCACACAAAATCGCAATACAAGTCTTTTTATCTCACTTCCTGTTGGGCGTGGCCATGACATTGTAATTACAATTTTGTTCATCTTAGTGAGATACACACCCATACCAACTTTCGTGTGTCTGGCTGAAATCGTATGCCACCCACGATCCTCTTTGTGTTAAATCGGTCATTTGCTGTACATTTTCTGACAGTTCACTGGCCTGTCATATGGGGGCGCTATGTCAGACTGCCAGTTATTTGGCATGAAAATCTTGGTAGTCCTCATGTACATTACCCTGTGAAGTTTTAGTCTGAGGAAGAACTCCAAATTTAATAAAAATCTCCCATTCATAACTCATAATTCACATTCAATAAATACCTAACTTTATCGATCCGCCGTATTGTCATATTAGCGCCTATTTGAAAATCCTTCGCAATTTAACATCTCCAACGTCTTAAGATTATGTTCACCAAAATTTAAGCCCATCTGAGGTACGGTGTAGGAGAAGTGTTTCAAATTCCATTGTATGTCCAATATCCACAAAATCACACAAAAGGCCAATTATCTCACTTCCTGTTGGGCGTGGACATGACATTGCAGTGAGGCGTTTGTTCGTCTTGTTGAGATACACGTCCATACCGAATTTCGTGCGCCTATCTTAAACGAAACTCCAAATTCAATAAATAACTCCCATCCATAACTCATAACTCAGATTCAATAAATACCTAATTTTATCGATCCGCTGTATCGTCATATTACCGCCTATTTGAAAATCCTTCGCAATTTAACATCTACCACATCTTAAGATTATGTTCACCAAAATTTAAGCCCATCTGAGGTACGGTGTAGGAGAAGTGTTTCAAATTCCATTGTATGTCCAATATCCACAAAATCACACAAAAGGCCAATTATCTCACTTCCTGTTGGGCGTGGACATGACATTGCAGTGAGGCGTTTGTTCGTCTTATTGAGATACACGTCCCTACCAAATTTCGTGCACCTATGTTAAACGGTATGCCAGCCCCGAAAGACAACGCGCCAGCTACGAAAGACAACGCGCTAGGGGGCGCTATCGAGCTCCTGGGGGTCACCGGGGGACGGGTCTTTTTGGAGGCGTAGCTGCCGCCCTACGTGATGCCCGTGCAAAGTTTCGTTCGTTTTGAAGCATGGGAACATGCTCAAAATCGCCCAAAAGCGTGTTAAAAAAAAGTGTCCCAAGAATAATAATAATAATAATAATAGAGAAACAGAGCGAGAACAATAGGGACCTTCGTCCCCCTTCGGGGCTCGGTCCCTAATTAAAGCCGCAAGCGGCGTTGGTCGGGACCTCGCACCTGCATTTGTTCGTCTTACTGAGACGCAAACCCTTACCGAATTTCGTGTGCCTGGCAAAAATGGTAAGCCATATTGGACAATTTTTCCTGTTAGGGGCTCAGCTAGCGGTAGATTTCTGACAGTTCACTGGCCTGTCATATGGGGGCGCTATGTCAGACTGCCAGTTATTTGGCATGAAAATCTTGGTAGTCCTCATCTACATTACCCTGTGAAGTTTTAGTCTGAGGAAGAACTCCAAATTCAATAAAAACCTCCCATTCATAACTCCCATTCAATAAATACCTAAGTTTATCGATCCGCCGTATCGTCATATTACCGCCTATTTGAAAATCCTTCGCAATTTAACATCTCCAACGTCTTAAGATTATGTTCACCAAAATTTAAGCCCATCTGAGGTACGTTGTAGGAGAAATGTTTCAAAATGAAGTGGTGACACACTTCCTATTGAATTTGGCACTTTCAAATGGTAGCAAAATTCATCAGGCCGCCATTTTGTCATCTTACAAGATATCAAAAATCCCTTCGCAATTTAACATCTCCATTGTCTTGAGCTCATGTACACCAAAATTTACGCCCATCTGATGTACGGTGTAGGAGGAGTGTTTTAAAATCCATTGTATGTCTTATCACACAAAATCGCAATACAAGTCTTTTTATCTCACTTCCTGTTGGGCGTGGCCATGACATTGTAATTACAATTTTGTTCATCTTAGTGAGATACACACCCATACCAACTTTCGTGTGTCTGGCTGAAATCGTATGCCACCCACGATCCTCTTTGTGTTAAAACGCTCATTTGCTGTACATTTTCTGACAGTTCACTGGCCTGTCATATGGGGGCGCTATGTCAGACTGCCAGTTAATTGGCATGAAAATCTTGGTAGTCCTCATCTACATTACCCTGTGAAGTTTTAGTCTGAGGAAGAACTCCAAATTCAATAAAAACCTCCTATTCATAATTCATAACTCCCATTCAATAAATACCTAAGTTTATCGATTCGCCGTATCGTCATATTACCTCCTATTTGAAAATCCTTCGCAATTTATCATCTCCAATGTCTTAAGATTATGTTCACCAAAATTTAAGCCCATCTGAGGTTCGGTGTAGGAGAAGTGTTTCAAATTCCATTGTCTGTCCATTATTACAAAATCACACAAAATGCCAATTATCTCACTTCCTGTTGGGCGTGGCCATGACATTGCAGTGAGGCGTTTGTTCGTCTTATTGAGATACACGTCCCTACCGAATTTCGTGTGCCTATCTTAAACGGAACTCCAAATTCAATAAATAACTCCCATCCATAACTCATAACTCCATTCAATAAATACCTAACTTTATCGATCCGCCGTATCGTCAAATTACCGCCTATTTGAAAATCCTTCGCAATTTAACATCTACCACATCTTAAGATTATGTTCACCAAAATTTAAGCCCATCTGAGGTACGGTGTAGGAGAAGTGTTTCAAATTCCATTGTATGTCAAATTTCACAAAAGGCCAATTATCTCACTTCCTGTTGGGCGTGGACATGACATTGCAGTGAGGCGTTTGTTCGTCTTATTAAGATACACGTCCCTATCGAATTTCGTGCGCCTATCTTAAACGGTATGCCAGCCCCGAAAGACAACGCGCTAGGGGGCGCTATCGAGCTCCTGGGGGTCACCGGGGGACGGGTCTTTTTGGAGGCGTAGCTGCCGCCCTACGTGATGCCCCTGCAAAGTCACGTTCGTTTTGAAGCATGGGAACATGCTCCAAATTGCCCAAAAGCGCGTGAACAAGAACAAGAATAATAATAATTAAAGCCGCAAGCGGCGTTGGTCGGGACCTCGCACCTGCGTTTGTTCGTCTTACTGAGACGCACACCCATACCGAATTTCGTGTGCCTGGCAAAAATGGTAAGCCATATCGGACAATTTTTCCTGTTAGGGGCTCAGCTAGCTGTAGATTTCTGACAGTTCACTGGCCTGTCATATGGGGGCGCTATGTCAGACTGCCAGTTATTTGGCATGAAAATCTTGGTAGTCCTCATCTACATTACCCTGTGAAGTTTTAGTCTGAGGAAGAACTCCAAATTCAATAAAAACCTCCCATTCATAACTCCCATTCAATAAATACCTAAGTTTATCGATCCGCCGTATCGTCATATTACTGACTATTTGAAAATCCTTCGCAATTTAACATCTCCAACATCTTAAGATTATGTTCACCAAAATTTAAGCCCATCTGAGGTACGGTGTAGGAGAATTGTCTGCTAAATGAAGTGGTGACACACCTCCTATTGAATTTGGCACTTTCAAATGGTAGCAAAATTCATCAGGCCGCCATTTTGTCATCTTACAAGATATCAAAAATCCCTTCGCAATTTAACATCTCCAATGTCTTGAGCTCATGTACACCACCTTTTACGCCCATCTGATGTACGGTGTAGGAGGAGTGTTTTAAAATCTATTCTATGTCATATCACAGAAAATCGCAATACAAGTCTTCTTATCTCACTTCCTGTTGGGCGTGGCCATGACATTGTAATTACAATTTTGTTCATCTTAGTGAGATACACACCCATACCAACTTACGTGTGTCTGGCTGAAATCGTATGCCACCCACGATCCTCTTTGTGTTAAAGTGCTCATTTGCTGTACATTTTCTGACAGTTCACTGGCTTGTCATATGGGGGCGCTATGTCAGACTGCCAGTTATTTGGCATGAAAATCTTGGTAGTCCTCATCTACATTACCCTGTGAAGTTTTAGTCTGAGGAAGAACTCCAAATTCAATAAAAACCTCCTATTCATAATTCATAACTCCCATTCAATAAATACCTAAGTTTATCGATCCGCCGTATCGTCATATTACCGCCTATTTGAAAATCCTTCGCAATTTATCATCTCCAATGTCTTAAGATTATGTTCACCAAAATTTAAGCCCATCTGAGGTACATTGTAGGAGAAGTGTTTCAAATTCCATTGAATGTCTAATATTACAAAAATCACACAAAAGGCCAATTATCCCACTTCCTGTTGGGCGTGGCCATGACATTGCAGTGAGGCATTTGTTCGTCTTAATGAGATACACGTCCCTACCAAATTTCGTCCAGAGGAGAGGAAGGCCATCATTGCTCTAGAGAGGAGTTCACTGGCCTGTCATATGGGGGCGCTATGTCAGACTGCCAGTTATTTGGCATGAAAATCTTGGTAGTCCTCATCTACATTACCCTGTGAAGTTTTAGTTTGAGGAAGAACTCCAAATTCAATAAATATCTCCCATTCATAACTCACCATTCTGCTAAATGAAGTGGTGACACACCTCCTATTGCATTTGGCACTTTCAAATGGTAGCAAAATTCATCAGGCCGCCATTTTGTCATCTTACAAGATATCAAAAATCCCTTTGCAATTTAACATCTCCATTGTCTTGAGCTAATGTACACCAAAATTTACGCCCATCTGATTTACGGTGTAGGAGGAGTGTTTTAAAATCCATTGTATGTCTTATCACACAAAATCCCAATACAAGCCTTTTTATCTCACTTCCTGTTGGGCGTGGCCATGACATTGTAATTACAATTTTGTTCATCTTAGTGAGATACACACCCATACCAACTTTCGTGTGTCTGGCTGAAATCGTATGCCACCCACGATCTTCTTTGTGTTAAAATGCTCATTTGCTATACATTTTCTGACAGTTCACTGGCCTGTCATATGGGGGCGCTATGTCAGACTGCCAGTTATTTGGCATGAAAATCTTGGTAGTCCTCATGTACATTACCCTGTGAAGTTTTAGTCTGAGGAAGAACTCCAAATTTAATAAAAATCTCCCATTCATAACTCATAATTCACATTCAATAAATACCTAACTTTATCGATCCGCCGTATTGTCATATTAGCGCCTATTTGAAAATCCTTTGCAATTTAACATCTCCAACGTCTTAAGATTATGTTCACCAAAATTTAAGCCCATCTGAGGTACGGTGTAGGAGAAGTGTTTCAAATTCCATTGTATGTCCAATATCCACAAAATCACACAAAAGGCCAATTATCTCACTTCCTGTTGGGCGTGGCCATGACATTGCAGTGAGGCGTTTGTTCGTCTTATTGAGATACATGTCCCTACCAAATTTCGTGCGCCTATCTTAAACGGTATGCCAGCCCCGAAAGACAACGCGCAAGCCCCGAAAAACAACGCGCTAGGGGGCGCTATCAAGCTCCTGGGGGTCACCGGGGGACGGGTCTTTTTGGAGGCGTAGCTGCCGCCCTACGTGATGCCCGTGCAAAGTTTCGTTCGTTTTGAAGCATGGGAACATGTTCAAAATTGCCCAAAAGCGTGTTAAAAAAAAGTGTCCCAAGAATAATAATAATAATAATAATAATAATTAAAGCCGCAAGCGGCGTTGGTCGGGACCTCGCACCTGCGTTTGTTCGTCTTACTGAGACGCACACCCATACCGAATTTCGTGTGCCTGGCAAAAATGGAAAGCCATATCGGACAATTTTTCCTGTTAGGGGCTCAGCTAGCGGTAGATTTCTGACAGTTCCCTGGCCTGTCATATGGGGGCGCTATGTCAGACTGCCAGTTATTTGGCATGAAAATGTTGGTAGTCCTCATCTACATTACCCTGTGAAGTTTTAGTCTGAGGAAGAACTCCAAATTCAATAAATATCTCCCATTCATAACTCCCATTCAATAAATACCTAAGTTTATCGATCC
The DNA here is from genome assembly GCA_036785185.1 of Paratrypauchen microcephalus. Classification (NCBI taxonomy): domain Eukaryota; kingdom Metazoa; phylum Chordata; class Actinopteri; order Gobiiformes; family Gobiidae; genus Paratrypauchen; species Paratrypauchen microcephalus. The sequence goes on along the minus strand of JAVJIX010000021.1, from coordinate 2,483,178 downwards.
GCCGTATCGTCATATTACCGTCTATTTGAAAATCCTTCGCAATTTAACATCTCCAACGTCTTAAGATTATGTTCACCAAAATTTAAGCCCATCTGAGATACGTTGTAGGAGAAGTGTCTGCTAAATGAAGTGGTGACACACCTCCTATTGCATCTGGCACTTTCAAATGGTAGCAAAATTCATCAGGCCGCCATTTTGTCATCTTACAAGATATCAAAAATCCCTTCGCAATTTAACATCTCCATTGTCTTGAGCTTATGTACACCAAAATTTATGCCCATCTGATGTACGGTGTAGGAGGAGTGTTTTAAAATCCATTGTATGTCTTATCACACAAAATCGCAATACAAGTCTTTTTATCTCACTTCCTGTTGGGCGTGGCCATGACATTGTAATTACAATTTTGTTCATCTTAGTGAGATACACACCCATACCAACTTTCGTGTGTCTGGCTGAAATCGTATGCCACCCACGATCCTCTTTGTGTTAAAACGCTCATTTGCTGTACATTTTCTGACAGTTCACTGGCCTGTCATATGGGGGCGCTATGTCAGACTGCCAGTTATTTGGCATGAAAATCTTGGTAGTCCTCATCTACATTACCCTGTGAAGTTTTAGTCTGAGGAAGAACTCCAAATTCAATAAAAACCTCCTATTCATAATTCATAACTCCCATTCAATAAATACCTAAGTTTATCGATCCGCCGTATCGTCATATTACCGCCTATTTGAAAATCCTTCGCAATTTATCATCTCCAATGTCTTAAGATTATGTTCACCAAAATTTAAGCCCATCTGAGGTTCGGTGTAGGAGAAGTGTTTCAAATTCCATTGTATGTCCAATATTACAAAATCACACAAAATGCCAATTATCTCACTTCCTGTTGGGCGTGGCCATGACATTGCAGTGAGGCGTTTGTTCGTCTTATTGAGATACACGCCCCTACCGAATTTCGTGCGCCTATCTTAAACGGAACTCCAAATTCAATAAATAACTCCCATCCATAACTCATAACTCATACCTAAGTTTATCGATCCGCTGTATCGTCATATTACCGCCTATTTGAAAATCCTTCGCAATTTAACATCTCCAACATCTTAAGATTATGTTCAATAAAATTTAAGCCCATCTGAGGTACGGTGTAGGAGAAGTGTTTCAAATTCCATTGTATGTCAAATTTCACAAAAAGCCAATTATCTCACTTCCTGTTGGGCGTGGACATGACATTGCAGTGAGGCGTTTGTTTGTCTTATTGAGATACACGTCCCTACCGAATTTCGTGCGCCTATCTTAAACGGTATGCCAACCCCGAAAGACAACGCGCTAGGGGGCGCTATCGAGCTCCTGGGGGTCACCGGGGGACGGGACTTTTTGGAGGCGTAGCTGCCGCCCTACGTGATGCCCGTGCAAAGTTTTGTTCGTTTTGAAGCATGGGAACATGCTCCAAATTGCCCAAAAGCGTGTGAACAAGAACAAAAAAAATAATAATAATAGAGAAACAGAGCGAGAACAATAGGGACCTTCGTCCCCCTTCGGGCTCGGTCCCTAATTAAAGCCGCAAGCGGCGTTGGTCGGGACCTCGCACCTGCGTTTGTTCGTCTTACTGAGACGCACAGCCATACGAAATTTCGTGTGCCTGGCACAATTATCTCACTTCCTGTTGGGCGTGGCCATGACATTGTAGATACCCTGTCAGAACAGACCCTGTCAGACCCTGTCAGACCCTGTCAGACCCTGTCAGACTCTGTTAGACCCTGTCAGACTCTGTCAGACCCTGTCAGACCCTGCATGTGGCCTACATGCTGAGGCCTACATGAACCTTCGATGCTTGTCCCCACATTGCTGCTTGCAGCTATATCAGATCAAAGGTACAAAGATCAAAGACCTTTGATCAGGGCGTTGCCTAGCAACAAATACCTCCCATTCATAACTCATCACTCACATTCAATAAATATCTAATTTTATCGATCCGCCGTATCGTCATATTACCGCCTATTTGAAAATCCTTCGCAATTTAACATCTCCAACGTCTTAAGATTATGTTCACCAAAATTTAAGCCCATCTGAGGTACGGTGTAGGAGAAGTGTTTCAAATTCCATTCTATGTCCAATACCCAAAAATCACACAAAAGCCCAATTATCTCACTTCCTGTTGGGCGTGGCCATGACATTGCAGTGAGGCGTTTGTTCGTCTTATTGAGATACACGTCCCTACCGAATTTCGTGCGCCTATCTTAAACGGTATGCCAGCCCCGAAAGACAACGCGCTAGGGGGCGCTATCGAGCTCCTGGGGGTCATTGGGGGACGGGACTTTGTGTGGTCGTACTGGCAGCACTTTGTGATGCCCGTGCAAAGTTTCGTTCGTTTTGAAGCATGGGAACATGCTCAAAATTGCCCCAGCGAGTGTGAACAAGAACAAGAATAATAATAATTAAAGCCGCAAGCGGCGTTGGTCGGGACCTCGCACCTGCGTTTGTTCGTCTTACTGAGACGCACAGCCATACGAAATTTCGTGTGCCTGGCACAATTATCTCACTTCCTGTTGGGCGTGGCCATGACATTGTAGATACCCTGTCAGAACAGACCCTGTCAGACCCTGTCAGACCCTGTCAGACTCTGTTAGACCCTGTCAGACTCTGTCAGACCCTGTCAGACCCTGCATGTGGCCTACATGCTGAGGCCTACATGAACCTTCGATGCTTGTCCCCACATTGCTGCTTGCAGCTATATCAGATCAAAGGTACAAAGATCAAAGACCTTTGATCAGGGCGTTGCCTAGCAACAAATACCTCCCATTCATAACTCATCACTCCCATTCAATAAATACCTAATTTTATCGATCCGCCGTATCGTCATATTACCGCCTATTTGAAAATCCTTCGCAATTTAACATCTCCAACGTCTTAAGATTATGTTCACCAAAATTTAAGCCTATCTGAGGTACGGTGTAGGAGAAGTGTTTCAAATTCCATACCTAACTTTATCGATCCGCCGTATCGTCATATTACCGCCTATTTGAAAATCCTTCGCAATTTAACATCTCCAACGTCTTAAGATTATGTTCACCAAAATTTAAGCCCATCTGAGGTACGGTGTAGGAGAAGTGTTTCAAATTCCATTCTATGTCCAATACCCAAAAATCACACAAAAGCCCAATTATCTCACTTCCTGTTGGGCGTGGCCATGACATTGCAGTGAGGCGTTTGTTCGTCTTATTGAGATACACGTCCCTACCGAATTTCGTGCGCCTATCTTAAACGGTATGCCAGCCCCGAAAGACAACGCGCTAGGGGGCGCTATCGAGCTCCTGGGGGTCACTGGGGGACGGGACTTTGTGTGGTCGTACTGGCAGCACTTTGTGATGCCCGTGCAAAGTTTCGTTCGTTTTGAAGCATGGGAACATGCTCAAAATTGCCCCAGCGAGTGTGAACAAGAACAAGAATAATAATAATAATAATAATTAAAGCCGCAAGCGGCGTTGGTCGGGACCTCGCACCTGCGTTTGTTCGTCTTACTGAGACGCACAGCCATACGAAATTTCGTGTGCCTGGCACAATTATCTCACTTCCTGTTGGGCGTGGCCATGACATTGTAGATACCCTGTCAGAACAGACCCTGTCAGACCCTGTCAGACCCTGTCAGACTCTGTTAGACCCTGTCAGACCCTGCATGTGGCCTACATGCTGAGGCCTACATGAACCTTCGATGCTTGTCCCCACATTGCTGCTTGCAGCTATATCAGATCAAAGGTACAAAGATCAAAGACCTTTGATCAGGGCGTTGCCTAGCAACAAATACCTCCCATTCATAACTCATCACTCCCATTCAATAAATACCTAATTTTATCGATCCGCCGTATCGTCATATTACCGCCTATTTGAAAATCCTTCGCAATTTAACATCTCCAACGTCTTAAGATTATGTTCACCAAAATTTAAGCCTATCTGAAGTACGGTGTAGGAGAAGTGTTTCAAATTCCATACCTAACTTTATCGATCCGCCGTATCGTCATATTACCGCCTATTTGAAAATCCTTCGCAATTTAACATCTCCAACGTCTTAAGATTATGTTCACCAAAATTTAAGCCCATCTGAGGTACGGTGTAGGAGAAGTGTTTCAAATTCCATTCTATGTCCAATACCCAAAAATCACACAAAAGCCCAATTATCTCACTTCCTGTTGGGCGTGGCCATGACATTGCAGTGAGGCGTTTGTTCGTCTTATTGAGATACACGTCCCTACCGAATTTCGTGCGCCTATCTTAAACGGTATGCCAGCCCCGAAAGACAACGCGCTAGGGGGCGCTATCGAGCTCCTGGGGGTCACTGGGGGACGGGACTTTGTGTGGTCGTACTGGCAGCACTTTGTGATGCCCGTGCAAAGTTTCGTTCGTTTTGAAGCATGGGAACATGCTCAAAATTGCCCCAGCGAGTGTGAACAAGAACAAGAATAATAATAATAATAATAATAGGGAAACAAAGCAACAACAATAGGGACCTTCGTCCCCCTTCGGGGCTCGGTCCCTAATAATAATAATAATAGGGAAACAAAGCAACAACAATAGGGACCTTCGTCCCCCTTCGGGGCTCGGTCCCTAATAATAGAGAAACAGAGCGAGAACAATAGGGACCTTCGTCCCCCTACGGGCTCGGTCCCTAATTAAAGCCGCAAGCGGCGTTGGTCGGGACCTCGCACCTGCGTTTGTTCGTCTTACTGAGACGCACACCCATACTGAATTTCGTGTGCCTGGCACAATTATCTCACTTCCTGTTGGGCGTGGCCATGACGTTGTAGATACCCTGTCAGAACAGACCCTGTCAGACCCGGTCAGACCCTGTCAGACTCTGTTAGACCCTGTCAGACCCTGCATGTGGCCTACATGCTGAGGCCTACATGAACCTTCGATGCTTGTCCCCACATTGCTGCTTGCAGCTATATCAGATCAAAGGTACAAAGATTAAAGATCTTTGATCAGGGCGTTGCCTAGCAACAGATACCTCCCATTCATAACTCATAACTCCCATTCAATAAATACCTAACTTTATCGATCCGCCGTATCGTCATATTACCGCCTATTTGAAAATCCTTCGCAATTTAACATCTCCAACGTCTTAAGATTATGTTCACCAAAATTTAAGCCCATCTGAGGTACGGTGTAGGAGAAGTGTTTCAAATTCCATGTAAAATACCCCAAAATCACACAAAAGGTCAATTATCTAACTTCCTGTTGGGCGTGGCCATGACATTGCAGTGAGGCGTTTGTTCGTCTTATTGAGATACACGTCCCTACCGAATTTCGTGCGCCTATCTTAAACGGTATGCCAGCCCCGAAAGACAACGCGCTAGGGGGCGCTATCGAGCTCCTGGGGGTCCCCGGGGGACGGGACTTTTTGTGGTCGTACTGGCAGCACTTTGTGATGCCCGTGCAAAGTTTCGTTCGTTTTGAAGCATGGGAACATGCTCAAAATTGCCCCAGCGAGTGTGAACAAGAACAAGAATAATAATAAATATAGCCGCAAGCGGCGATGATCGGCCCTCGCTTGCACTCGCAGCCCCCTGCTAACGCGCCATTTTCCGATTCCCATGAACCATCTATGTACCAAATTAGGTGTGGCTACACCAAAGTTTTTGCCGGGCATCCTAATAGCAGGGACAGATGTTTGACCTGTTACCATGGCAACATGATGTGAGATGGAGTGGGGGTGTCACTGTGTTTTCTGATCGAGACCATGTCACGAATGTGTGGTCCAAATTTGGTGTGTCTACGGCAAAGTCAAATTTTTCTGTTCCATGCAATCTCCCTAGGGGGCGCTATTACCGCCAATTGAGATTTTCTTATATCAATCTGTGTAGGGCCGGGGTGTTCACCAACGATTAAAGTTTGAGTAAAATCGGCCAAAGTATGTGCGAATTATCACTCGTCGAAGTTTGACAGAAAATGGCGCATTCGCCACCAGGTCACATGGTCTATCCAAAATGGCTGGTTGGTTGCCTAGCAACGGTATAATATACTTTTTGTTTATCTTCCCATGATGCATCTTTGTACCAAATTTTGTTTGACTACGCCAAAGTTTTTCCAGAGAATCCTAATGACAAGGACAGATGTTTGGCCTGTTGCCATGGCAACACGATGGGAGATGCCCGGGGTCATCATTGAGATTTTTGATCGAGACCCTGTCACGAATGTGTGTACCAAATTTGGTATGTCTACGACAAAATAAAATTTTGCACATCCATGCAATCTCCCTAGGTGGCGCTATAGTGTCCATTTCAGATTTTCTTATAGAAATCTGTTCAGGGCCGGGGTGTCCACCAACGATTGAAGTTTGAGTGAAATCGGCCAAAGTATGTGCGAATTATCACTCGTCGAATTTGATGGCGAGCCACAAAAACGAACCTGAAATTTGTGGCGTTGTCACGGAAACACCGTTCACTCTTTTAGAACGCTTTTAACAGCTTTTAATGTCCCACTTGTCTAGATGATACAGCACGATTCTGGTGAGTCTGGGTCAAAAACCCTAGGAGGAGTTCGTTAAAATGCGAGGACAGGAAAATGCACCCTCGGTGCCAGGTCACATGCTCGATCCAAAATGGCCGACTTCCTGTTGGTCGCTTAGCAACCGCATAATATACTTTTTTGTTCCTTATCCCGTGATGCATCTGTGTACCAAATTTGGTATGGCTACGACAAAGTTTATGCCGGGCGTCCCATTGGCGACGACAGATGTTTGGCCTGTTGCCATGGCAACACGATGGGACATGGCGTGTTGACGTCATTAAGTTTTTTGATCGATACCCCGTCACGAATATGTGTACCAAATTTGGTATGTCTACGACAAAGTAAAAATTTGCGCTTCCATGCAATCTCCCTAGGTGGCGCTATAGCACCTATTTCAGATTTTCTTATATCAATCTGTTCAGGGCCGGGGTGTCAACGAACGATTAAAGTTTGAGTGATATCGGCCAAAGTATGCGCAAATTATCGCTCGTTGAAATTTGATGGCGAGCTGCAAAAACGAACCCGAAATTTGTGGCGTTGTCACGGAAAAACCGTTCACTCTTTTAGAACGCTTTTAACAACTTTTAATGTCCCACTTGTCTAGATGATACAGCACGATTCTGGTGAGTCTGGGTCAAAAACCCTAGGAGGAGTTCGTTAAAATACGAAGACAGGAAAATGCACCCTCGGTGCCGGGTCGCGTGCTCGGCCCAATATAGCTGACTTCCTGTTGGTCGCCTAGCAACGCCGTAATATATTTTTTGGTTCATAACGACATGACCTATCCACCACCCGAATTTCGTTTATCTACGACAAAGTTCATTTATTGGGTATAGCCATAGGCGCAATGTATTTTGATTTTTGAGGTGGCGCTGTGGAGCCATTTTTAAAGATTTTTTAATACAGATTATTTGTAAATTCCTTTTTTGGCGTTCTTGAATTTTGCGCAAAATTTCGTGAGTTTTCGTCAGTGGGAAGTACCCGAAACCTGCAAAAAGTGGTCGGGAAAATAATAATAATAATAAGAAATATAGCCGCAAGCGGCGATGATCGGCCCTCGCTTGCACTCGCAGCCCCCTGCTAACGCGCCATTTTCCTATTCCCATGAACCATCTATGTACCAAATTAGGTGTGGCTACACCAAAGTTTTTGCCGGGCATCCTAATGGCAGGGACAGATGTTTGACCTGTTACCATGGCAACATGATGTGAGATGGAGTGGGGGTGTCACTGTGTTTTTTGATCAAGACCATGTCACGAATGTCTGGTCCAAATTTGGTGCGTCTACGACAAAGTAAAATTTTTCTGTCCTATGCAATCTCCCTAGGGGGCGCTATTACGGCCAATTGAGATTTTCTTATATCAATCTGTGTAGGGCCGGGTTGTCCACCAACGATTAAAGTTTGAGTAAAATCGGCCAAAGTATGTGCGAATTATCACTCGTCGAAGTTTGACAGGAAATGGCGCCTTCGCCACCAGGTCACATGGTCTATCCAAAATGGCTGGTTGGTTGCCTAGCAACGGTATAATATACTTTTTTGTTTATCTTCCCATGATGCATCTGTGTACCAAATTTTGTTTGACTACACCAAAGTTTTTCCAGAGAATCCTAATGACAAGGACAGATGTTTGGCGTGTTGCCATGGCAACACGATGGGAGATGCCCGGGGTCATCATTGAGATTTTTGATTGAGACCCTGTCACGAATATGTGTACCAAATTTGGTATGTCTACGACAAAATAAAATTTTGCACTTCCCTAGGTGGCGCTATATCGTCCATTTCAGATTTTCTTATAGAAATCTGTTCAGGGCCGGGGTGTCCACCAACAATTGAAGTTTGAGTGAAATCGGCCAAAGTATGTGCGAATTATCACTCGTCGAATTTGATGGCGAGCCACAAAAACGAACCTGAAATTTGTGGCGTTGTCACGGAAACACCGTTCACTCTTTTAGAACGCTTTTACCAACTTTTAATGTCCCACTTGTCTAGATGATACAGCACGATTCTGGTGAGTCTGGGTCAAAAACCCTAGGAGGAGTTCGTTAAAATACGAGGACAGGAAAATGCGCCCTCGGTGCCAGGTCACGTGCTCGGTCCAAAATGGCCGACTTCCTGTTGGTCGCTTAGCAACCGCATAATATACTTTTTTGTTCCTTATCCCGTGATGCATCTGTGTACCAAATTTGGTATGGCTACGACAAAGTTTATGCTGGGAGTCCCATTGGCGACGACAGATGTTTGGCCTGTTGCCATGGCAACACGATGGGACATGGCGTGTTGACGTCATTAAGTTTTTTGATCGATACCCCGTCACGAATATGTGTACCAAATTTGGTATGTCTACGACAAAGTAAAATTTTGCGCTTCCATGCAATGTCCCTAGGTGGCGCTATAGCACCTATTTCAGATTTTCTTATATCAATCTGTTCAGGGCCGGGGTGTCAACGAACGATTAAAGTTTGAGTGATATCGGCCAAAGTATGCGCGAATTATCGCACGTTGAAATTTGATGGCGAGCCGCAAAAACGAACCCAAAATTTGTGGCGTTGTCACGGAAACACCGTTCACTCTTTTAGAACGCTTTTAACAACTTTTAATGTCCCACTTGTCTAGATGATACAGCACGATTCTGGTGAGTCTGGGTCAAAAACCCTAGGAGGAGTTCGTTAAAATACGAGGACAGGAAAATGCATCCTCGGTGCCGGGTCGCGTGCTCGGCCCAATATAGCTGACTTCCTGTTGGTCGCCTAGCAACGCCATAATATATTTTTTGGTTCGTAACGACATGACCTATCCACCACCCGAATTTCGTTTATCTACGACAAAGTTCATTTATCGGGTATAGCCATAGGCGCAATGTATTTTGATTTTTGAGGTGGCGCTGTGGAGCCATTTTTAAAGATTTTTTAATACAGATTATTTGTAAATTCCTTTTTTGGCGTTCTTGAATTTTGCGCAAAATTTCGTGAGTTTTCGTCCGTGGGAAGTACCCGAAACCTGAAAAAGTGGTCGGGAAAATAATAATAATAATAATAAGAAAAACCAGAACAGTAACAATATAGTGCCACGAATGGTAACACAAAATATATCAATGGAAAGGGCGCACGTCCAGTAACCCACCCGTGGGGTCCATTGACACCTACCAGCGCGTTTCACACGTTCCACGCTGGTTCTGCAGTGCTTCGCACCGCAGAACAGTTACAAAAGGCCCTATGCGCTCTTCAGCGCTCGGGCCTAATAAGAAAAACCAGAACAGTAACAATATAGTGCCACGAATGGTAACACAAAATATATCAATGGAAAGGGCGCACGTCCAGTAACCCACCCGTGGGGTCCATTGACACCTACCAGCGCGTTTCACACGTTCCACGCTGGTTCTGCAGTGCTTCGCACCGCAGAACAGTTACAAAAGGCCCTATGCGCTCTTCAGCGCTCGGGCCTAATAATAATAATTAAAGCCGCAAGCGGCGTTGGTCGGGACCTCGCACCTGCGTTTGTTCGTCTTACTGAGACGCACAGCCATACCAAATTTCGTGTGCCTGGCACAATTATATCACTTCCTGTTGGGCGTGGCCATGACGTTGTAGATACCCTGTCAGAACAGACCCTGTCAGACCCGGTCAGACCCTGTCAGACCCTGTCAGACCCTGTCAGACCCTGCATGTGGCCTCCATGCTGAGGCCTACATGAACCTTCGATGCTTGTCCCCACATTGCTGCTTGCAGCTATATCAGATCAAAGGTACAAAGATCAAAGACCTTTGATCAGGGCGTTGCCTAGCAACAAATACCTCCCATTCATAACTCATCACTCCCATTCAATAAATACCTAATTTTATCGATCCGCCGTATCGTCATATTACCGCCTATTTGAAAATCCTTCGCAATTTAACATCTCCAACGTCTTAAGATTATGTTCACCAAAATTTAAGCCTATCTGAAGTACGGTGTAGGAGAAGTGTTTCAAATTCCATACCTAACTTTATCGATCCGCCGTATCGTCATATTACCGCCTATTTGAAAATCCTTCGCAATTTAACATCTCCAACGTCTTAAGATTATGTTCACCAAAATTTAAGCCCATCTGAGGTACGGTGTAGGAGAAGTGTTTCAAATTCCATTCTATGTCCAATACCCAAAAATCACACAAAAGCCCAATTATCTCACTTCCTGTTGGGCGTGGCCATGACATTGCAGTGAGGCGTTTGTTCGTCTTATTGAGATACACGTCCCTACCGAATTTCGTGCGCCTATCTTAAACGGTATGCCAGCCCCGAAAGACAACGCGCTAGGGGCGCTATCGAGCTCCTGGGGGTCACTGGGGGACGGGACTTTGTGTGGTCGTACTGGCAGCACTTTGTGATGCCCGTGCAAAGTTTCGTTCGTTTTGAAGCATGGGAACATGCTCAAAATTGCCCCAGCGAGTGTGAACAAGAACAAGAATAATAATAATAATAATAATAGGGAAACAAAGCAACAACAATAGGGACCTTCGTCCCCCTTCGGGGCTCGGTCCCTAATAATAATAATAATAGGGAAACAAAGCAACAACAATAGGGACCTTCGTCCCCCTTCGGGGCTCGGTCCCTAATAATAGAGAAACAGAGCGAGAACAATAGGGACCTTCGTCCCCCTACGGGCTCGGTCCCTAATTAAAGCCGCAAGCGGCGTTGGTCGGGACCTCGCACCTGCGTTTGTTCGTCTTACTGAGACGCACACCCATACTGAATTTCGTGTGCCTGGCACAATTATCTCACTTCCTGTTGGGCGTGGCCATGACGTTGTAGATACCCTGTCAGAACAGACCCTGTCAGACCCGGTCAGACCCTGTCAGACTCTGTTAGACCCTGTCAGACCCTGCATGTGGCCTACATGCTGAGGCCTACATGAACCTTCGATGCTTGTCCCCACATTGCTGCTTGCAGCTATATCAGATCAAAGGTACAAAGATTAAAGATCTTTGATCAGGGCGTTGCCTAGCAACAGATACCTCCCATTCATAACTCATAACTCCCATTCAATAAATACCTAACTTTATCGATCCGCCGTATCGTCATATTACCGCCTATTTGAAAATCCTTCGCAATTTAACATCTCCAACGTCTTAAGATTATGTTCACCAAAATTTAAGCCCATCTGAGGTACGGTGTAGGAGAAGTGTTTCAAATTCCATGTAAAATACCCCAAAATCACACAAAAGGTCAATTATCTAACTTCCTGTTGGGCGTGGCCATGACATTGCAGTGAGGCGTTTGTTCGTCTTATTGAGATACACGTCCCTACCGAATTTCGTGCGCCTATCTTAAACGGTATGCCAGCCCCGAAAGACAACGCGCTAGGGGGCGCTATCGAGCTCCTGGGGGTCCCCGGGGGACGGGACTTTTTGTGGTCGTACTGGCAGCACTTTGTGATGCCCGTGCAAAGTTTCGTTCGTTTTGAAGCATGGGAACATGCTCAAAATTGCCCCAGCGAGTGTGAACAAGAACAAGAATAATAATAATAATAATAATTAAAGCCGCAAGCGGCGTTGGTCGGGACCTCGCACCTGCGTTTGTTCGTCTTACTGAGACGCACAGCCATACCAAATTTCGTGTGCCTGGCACAATTATATCACTTCCTGTTGGGCGTGGCCATGACGTTGTAGATACCCTGTCAGAACAGACCCTGTCAGACCCGGTCAGACCCTGTCAGACCCTGTCAGACCCTGTCAGACCCTGCATGTGGCCTCCATGCTGAGGCCTACATGAACCTTCGATGCTTGTCCCCACATTGCTGCTTGCAGCTATATCAGATCAAAGGTACAAAGATCAAAGACCTTTGATCAGGGCGTTGCCTAGCAACAAATACCTCCCATTCATAACTCATCACTCCCATTCAATAAATACCTAAGTTTATCGATCCGCCGTATCGTCATATTACCGCCTATTTGAAAATCCTTCGCAATTTAACATCTCCAACGTCTTAAGATTATGTTCACCGAAATTTAAGCCTATCTGAGGTACGGTGTAGGAGAAGTGTTTCAAATTCCATACCTAACTTTATCGATCCGCCGTATCGTCATATTACCGCCTATTTGAAAATCCTTCGCAATTTAACATCTCCAACGTCTTAAGATTATGTTCACCAAAATTTAAGCCTATCTGAGGTACGGTGTAGGAGAAGTGTTTCAAATTCCATTCTATGTCCAATACCCAAAAATCACACAAAAGCCCAATTATCTCACTTCCTGTTGGGCGTGGCCATGACATTGCAGTGAGGCGTTTGTTCGTCTTATTGAGATACACGTCCCTACCGAATTTCGTGTGCCTGGCACAATTATCTCACTTCCTGTTGGGCGTGGCCAAAGACAGATCAAAGGTACAAAGATCAAAGATCTTTGATCAGGGCGTTGCCTAGCAACACATACCTCCCATTCATAACTCATAACTCCCAGTCAATAAATACCTAACTTTATTGATCCGCCGTATTGTCATATTACTGCCTATTTGAAAATCCTTCGCAATTTAACATCTCCAACGTCTTAAGATTATGTTCACCAAAATTTAAGCCCATCTGAGGTACGGTGTAGGAGAAGTGTTTCAAATTCCATTCTATGTCCAATACCCAAAAATCACACAAAAGCCCAATTATCTCACTTCCTGTTGGGCGTGGCCATGACATTGCAGTGAGGCGTTTGTTCGTCTGATTGAGATACACGTCCCTACCGAATTTCGTGCGCCTATCTTAAACGGTATGCCAGCCCCGAAAGACAACGCGCTAGGGGGCTCTATCGAGCTCCTGGGGGTCACTGGGGGACGGGACTTTGTGTGGTCGTACTGGCAGCAGTTTGTGATGCCCGTGCAAAGTTTCGTTCGTTTTGAAGCATGGGAACATGCTCAAAATTGCCCCAGCGAGTGTGAACAAGAACAAGAAAAATAATAATAATAATAATAATAGGGAAACAAAGCAACAACAATAGGGACCTTCGTCCCCCTTCGGGGCTCGGTCCCTAATAATAATAATAATAATAATAATAATAATAATAATAATAATAATAGGGAAACAAAGCAACAACAATAGGGACCTTCGTCCCCCTTCGGGGCTCGGTCCCTAAATATAAATTTCACAGGGCCCCTGGACACAGCATAAAACATTACAGGGCCTCAAACCAGAACAATCAAGAAATTATAAAAGCATGTAAGTTACATGCTTTTATAATTTCAAAAATATATGGTTCTAGGTCCAGCTCTACTGTGAGTTTTAAGGCAACATCCAGAGAGGGAAGGGTTACATGATGTAACGCTATGGTCTTTCTCGCGAGTGGGTTCGCATCTCGTGTTCACATTCCAGAGTAGCGCCCTCTAGCGATTAGTTACAATTAATGCATTTTGTTCGGCCAACATCTTGATCGACAATTAATTGTAAGTCGATTAATTGTTGACATCGCTAGTCTAAACCAGACATGTCCAAACTATGCGGCCCTCACACAAATTTTTATTTGCTTTCAGGCTTCCAGATGAATTGGCCTAAGTTAAAGCCAGAATTTAATATTCAGTGGGGGCTTTTGAATAAAGTTCTGGTGGCTCATTCTAACATGTTAAAAAAGCGTACATGTCAATTATCCACTGTACTGAGGACCAGTTTATGGCCCTACTATTTTTAGTCTCGATTAGTATGTGATTTTTCAATACTTTTGACAACTTTAGTTCATTATGAATGAAGTGCTGCTAAGCTATATTAAGTATAAGTGATGCTAATTTAAAGTTTACCTCATAAATGAGGATAAATGATGGATAATTTATTCTTCAAAGATAAATTCAGGTGCATAGGAAAAGTTTCAATACCGAATTAGAGCATATATGAATGTTCATGATCTGCGCAGTATTGTTGAGATGCTGACATTTGCAAAACTAATTGAGAAGCAACAAAAACAAAAAACAACTGGACAAAAAGGCAAATCCAAATATTTGCAACAGTCAAACATGCTGAATTTTAGTTGTAAAAGTTAAAAGTTAAGAAAGATCGCGCAGGATACCGACAGGTCAAAAAAAGCTATTCACACAAAGGTAACATCAAGTCTCTGAGGTGCAAATGACTTGGCCACTCCAAACCAACATTTTCATAACGCTAAATAACCAAAGCTGTTTTTTAACATGGAAGCGCTCCCCTTAAGACTGATTCGAGTCTCAAAAGTCTGTTTAAGGGACCTCTTCACACACTTGAAGAAAAAAAATAACACATGTGAAGAATTTAAGAGCTATAGAGTGTTAACTGGTACAAATGCAGCCGAGCTACACTGTGCGCTTCATCAAAATCACTCCTACCACTCACTGCCTTCACTTGTTTTCACAGCTGTGTTTTCTTTCGGCGACGTTTAATAGATCTTAACACGTACATGTCAAAGCCAAGGCTCATGGGCCAAATTTGGTGTTTTTTACAATGCCAACTCGTGTATTTGGGTTGCTGAAATGTGTAGTCTAGTATGTGTTTGGTAACTTACTCCATACAGTAGGTCGATTTAGTTTGGAGAGGTACCTGGGAGCGAGCAGGTTTTGTGTTATACAAGGGCGCTAACGGGGCTAATGAAAACTTTTATAAATAGCATGGGCAAGTGTGTTACATAGACGATTGGTTTCCATGTTTTATAGTGTTACTTCATTGCAATCCTCAAGGCATGGCGCTCAGTATTTTAGAGGTATTTCAGTGCGGTTGCTGGTACCTGGGGTTGATCAGTTAGGGTTTCAAAATGTCAAATGAAGTAGAATATAAAAATCATACTTGTAATGTGATATGTTCTTGTAATGTACGTAGCAGTAACAGTGATGGAAGGCAACGGTGCACTGTGTAACTTTTTGGTTGGGAGTCCATCACCTGCTTGTTTCTGTGGAGATGTCATTGCTCTGCCTTGAATGTTCCACAGTATGACAAACAGATCTACTTTACATTTATTCAATTATAGGTGTTTAGAGAAAAACCTTTGACAGACCCTCCACAAGAAAAGTTACACAGTGAACCTTTAAGCAGATTTTTCTTTACTTTCTCTGTGCTTTCTACCCCATTGCATTTTAGAACTGGACTGAAATTCATATTTTATGATGGTTTGAGACCTGCAGAGAAGGCTGAGGGTTTGTTTTGAACAGATTTGTAGTTTGAGCAAACAAGAATATACAAATAAAAACAGCTACAAAAAAAACTTTCTACTGAACAAAATTCAACACAAATCTTTACTAAAATCTCTACATTTGAAGACCTCAAAATTAAAGGAGAATTACAGTTTTTTACCATCTGAGCCTTATTTCGGTAATAAAACAAGTTGTTTTACTCACCCATAGCATTTTGGTGTCATATGGAGCACTTCCAGAGATGTTTTAGATTAGCGATAGCCGTAGCGCTAATATATGCCCCGAGTAGACCTGCGCGATTAATCGATTAAATCGATTAATTCGACTTTACAGTTCAGGACGATGTGTTTTTATGAAAATCGATTTTTTTGTTATTTTTTTACACGCGAGCGGAACTAATGCGCGGCCACGTTTTACACGGGTAAATTAGCGGGGCGTACCCAAACATTGTATGAGCTAGCGCGGCTAGCGAGTGAGCTGAAGCCGGAGCTTGTAGCAAACAAAGGTGTTTACATCTGTTATATGGAACTGGTTCAGTTTTCTTGTGTCGGACTTAGAACAAACGAGTGCTCGCTGTAAGGTCTGTTCAAAAGCTGTTGCAGCATGAAAAAAATGTATCCTAGCGCCGAAAGCTGTTGCACGCAGCGGAGTGCGAGAAGTGCAGGTCCGAACGGAATGAAAATAGCCACCGTCCAGTCCCTAAAACATTTTCGAACTGTTTGCAGTATGATAAGCACGGCCCACGACGGAAGGCAATCACACACGCTGTTGTATGTTTTACCAAAAACATGATGTATGTTGTAAAAGACATGGTGCCCATATATACTGTGGAAAAGCCCGGATTCATTAACATGGTGAAAGTTTTGGACCCGAAGTATGTGCTACCAATATTTTTCTTGTGTTGCCACAGCTGTATACAGACTGCATAAGCTAACATACATGAACACAGACAGTGGCTTTTCTGCATCAGTCGAGGAAAAACTAAAACACAACACTACCCACACCAGTCCATCTTTCCCACAATCAGGGAATAATTTAGCTCCATAAAATGCTTCTTTATAAAAGAAAGATATTTATATAACTGTGTTATTATTGTTATATATACTTTGTTGTAATATAATTTTGAGTTGATAAGGGGCAGATATCATAACCATATGCTTCTTTCTGTTCCCTTTTCATTCATATTTAAGTTATAATTGTATAGATGCAATTGTGTTGTATCTGTTATTTTTGTTTTGTTTTAACAAATGAAATAAATTAAAATGAAATTATATATACATATATATATATATATATATATATATATATATATATATATATATTTAACAATAACAGCTTAATTGATGCTAGGTGTAATGTATTTGTTTTATAAAAGAACGTTGCATTGTTTTGAGCCATTTGTCTGTCATCTGTTATTTGTTTTTGTTTGTTTTTTTAAATCGCAGATTTTATTTTTAGGCCATATCGCCCAGCTCTAGCCCCGAGCATATAATATTTGCCCCGAGCGGTCTCCAAATAACACAAACATTAGCACTTTTCAAATCATAGAAGCTCGATGTCTTAGTCTACGCTTTCATTTGTGTCAAAAGTGGCCAAGACATCGAGCTTCTATGATTTGAAAAGTGCTAAAGTTTCTGTAATTTGAGACCGCACGGGGCATATATTACATGCTCGGGGCATATATTAGCACTACAGCTATCGCTAATCTAAAACATCTCTGGAAGTGCTCCAAATGACACCAAAGTGCTATGGGTGAGTAAAACAACTTGTTTTATTACCGAAATAAGGCTCAGATTTTTGTTCTAAGTAGATTTTTACTGTTTACTTAACAAAATGGAGTACTTCTTCCACCACTGAACAGGAAACGAGACGCATTTCAAACTACATGTACTCACTTCAGGTGGTCTTGCCTTAAGTGCAATTACATGGGCAAATGGCTTTTCTATTTTTCTATGTCCGTGTCTTTTACAGCACCATTTGGTTTGTATTGACCAGACTAAGATTCAGCTGTCAACTACTCAACAAAGAATACTATGTAGAGCTTGTAAGAAAACTTGCATAATTAAGAATTTACTAAAGAAATTGGTCAGTCATTTGTAGTTGACATGAAATACTGTGTATGTTAAAGGTTGCTGCACTAAGTAATCCGGTAAAACACAAACTCCACACACTCCAAGAATTAAACCTTAAAACCTGTCAAAAGTATCAAAAATCAGATACTAATTGACACCAAAACTGATACTGAAACTAGATACTCATTTCAGCAAATATACAGTCAGGTCCATAAATATTGGGACATCAACAGTATTTTCATCTTTTTGGCCCTGGACACCACCACAATGGATTTGAAATGACACAAACAAGATGTGCTTTAAGTGCAGACTTTCAGCTTTAATTTGAGGGTATTTGCATCCAAATCAGGTGAACGGTGTAGGAATTACAAGTTTCTACATGTGCCTCCCACTTTTTAAGGGACCAAAAGTAATTGGACAATTGGCTGCTCAGCTGTTCCATGGCCAGGTGTGTTCCATGGCCAGGTGTGTGTGATTCCCTCATTATCTCATTTATAAGCTGACAAAAGTTCATTCGAAGTTTGCATTTGGAATCGAATTGCTGTCAACTCTCAATATGAGGTCCAAAGAGCTGTCACTATCAGTGAAGCAAGCCATCATTAGGCTGAAAAGGCAAAACAAACCCATCAGAAAGATAGCAAAAACATTAGGTGTGGCCAAATCAACTGTATGGAATATTCTTAAAAAGCAAGAACGCACCGGTGAGCTCAGCAATACCAAAAGACCCGGAAGACCACGGAAAACGACTGTGGTGGATGACAGGAGAATTCTTTCCCTGGTGAAAAGAAACCCCTTCACAACAGTTGGCCATATCAAGAACACTCTCCAGGAGGTTGGCGTCTCTGTGTCAAAGTCAACAATCAAGAGAAGACTTCACCAGAGTGAATACAGAGGCTTCAGCACAAGATGTAAACCATTGGTGAGTCTCAAAAACAGGAAGACCAGATTAGAGTTTGCCAAAAAACATCTAAAAAAGCCGATACAGTTCTGGAACAACATCCTATGGACAGATGAGACAAAGATCAACTTGTACCAGAATGATGGGAAGAGAAGAGTTTGGAGAAAGAAAGGAACTGCCCATGATCCAAAACATACCACCTCATCAGTGAAGCATGGTGGTGGTAGTGTTATGGCGTGGGCATGTATGGCTGCCAATGGAACTGGTTCCCTTGTTTTTATTGATGATGTGACTGCTGACAAAAGCAGTAGGATGAATTCTGAAGTGTTTCGGGTAATATTATCTGCTCATATTCAGCCAAATGCTTCAAAACTCATTGGACGGCGCTTCACAGTGCAGATGGACAATGACCCGAAACATACTGCGAAGGCAACCAAAGAGTTTTTTAAGGCAAAGAAGTGGAATGTTATGGAATGGCCAAGTCAGTCACCTGACCTGAATCCAATTGAGCATACATTTTACTTGCTGAAGGTAAAATGCCCCAAGAACAAGCAGGAACTGAAGACAGCTGCAGTGGAGGCCTGGCAGAGCATCACCAGGAACGAAACCCAGCGTCTGGTGATGTCAATGCATTCCAGACTTCAGGCTGTCATTGACTGCAAAGGATTTGCAACCAAGTATTAAAAAGTGACAGTTTGATTTATGATTGTTTAGTTTGTCCAATTACTTTTGGACCCTTAAAAAGTGGGAGGCACGTGTAGAAACTGTTGTAATTCCTACACCGTTCACCTGATTTGGATGCAAATACCCTCAAATTAAAGCTGAAAGTCTGCACTTAAAGCACATCGTGTTTGTGTCATTTCAAATCCATTGTGATGGTGTCCAGGGCCAAAAGATGAAAATAGTGTTGATGTCCCAATATTTATGGACCTGACTGTAGATACTAAAAAAGTCACATTCACAGGACAGAAATTAGATATTTCCAGAATATCTTTAGAATGATCTTGAGCTGTATCAGAACAAGTATAAATGCACAGACTAGCATACGCCCATGGACCAGTATGGAAACTACCTGGACGACAGAGGGAGTACACAGATATGACTACATAGTGATATAAAATAAAGCACTATGATTTAATGTTGAAAATTACATTGTTGTCTAAAGAAAGTGTTTTTTTTTATTATTAATTGGTATTGGAATCAGTAATGAGTATCAAGTCTATTAGTTAGTATCGAAATTGAGTTTGAAATTTTAGTATCGCGACAATTACAAGACTCCTAATCCCACCCCTAACAGGCTGCTCCCTTCACTCCACCTGTTTATTCCAACATCAACTAAACTCCTTGAAACCCAAACCACACGAAACCACCTCTTTAAGTCTCATTTTCTTTTTTCCACCAGCCAATCTCGAGAACCTTTGAGAATGTTTAGAGCTAAACACTAGTCAAGTCCCAAAAGGTCTGAAAGGTGCGATGCCTGGGCTTTTCATTGAGACGATACAACAGTTGGTGTGTTCGGAGGATGCAAGCCAAGTGATGGAAGCTGTAGATAAGATAGAGTGCCAGCGGGCAGATGGACGCGGCGGAACACAGAGGAGCAACTAAAGAAGCTTAGTAAAAGTGCACAGAACAAAGACGAACTGGGTTTAACAACCAGGTTAGTGTCAGGGAAATGAAAAGAGAGGTGTGTGTGTGTGTGTGGGGGGGGGGGTCTGGCATATTTAGGCTGAGTTGTTTTCTCAAACAGAAACCACACTGTTCCTCCTTGTGATGTCAAGTTGTAAGGCAGGAAGCTCCACTGTGTTTTTAAACTTCATACATTTTCACCCATTTCTACTGAAAAAAAAGGTAAAAGGAGCTGTTAAAAGGAGCTGAAAACTACTGCTTCATGACATCACAACGTGGAACTGAGCATTTTGAGCTTTGGAGATGTAGACAGACTAATAATGCAAGTATATTTTTGAGGAGATTCTGTGTACTATGGGACCTTTAAAGTACAATATACCGATGATAAAAATAGATGTTAAACAATAAAACTGAATGCCATTCTACCAGACACAGTAACCCTAAAGCAGCATTTCCCCATGTATATTAGAGCTGCTCATTTTGATCGACTAACCATGAGTAGTAGATTATAAAAAATAGTTGCCCCGTCATCCCCTGACCGGCGTGTCTTTCTGTGGCCCGAGCGCACCTTAGCTGGCGGAGCGCACACTGCATTCCCCCTTGTTTTTGCGGAGCCAAGCTCCGGTAGAATGTTTCCCACAGGACCACTGTGTCCTGCGGTCCTGTATCCCGACAAACTGATTCCCCGCTGCCTGGACTCCGTTTTCCTCGCTAGTGCATTCAAGGGTACGCGCCTACACGCTCCTTACCTCCCGCTGTCTCCATGCTGCTCTCTGGTTCAGCGGCCAAACCGGACCACTTCCTGGTCATTCCATGAATAGCTTTTGGTAGCGCGCTAAAAGACGTCACGTGACCCTGGACCCAACCATTGCTGATCATTTGTGTATTTATTTCTTAAGTTTATCAGTTAATAAAGTATAACCATATGGGGGGTTATTTAAGTAATTTTTATTATGAACTTATTATGAATTTAGAACTTGCTTTATGTTCATGAGTACAGTTTTTGCCCATGTTAAACCTTAAAAACCCTAATTGATTAGTCCAGGGGGAGGGGCTAAGCGGTATTTAAGGGGGAGCTCTGCTTATTCTCTTGATTGTCCTTGGCCTGGGTATGTGTAAGCATGGCTTGCTTTGTGAGTTCTGCTGTAAATATTTCATACTTACTTTTTGGACTGCTTCTTTTCACTGTAAATATTGCACTTTGAACCTTGGGCTTTGGTGTGAATATAAAAAACATTTAAAGGGATATGCCACCCGCAGGTCAAAATTGGGCATCTCCCCACAGTCCAGAGACTAAAATAAGTGGTGGAAAGCGTTTTTCTGGTGACCCAGCCATTGTCCAGGTCTGTCAGCACTGACCGCCGCGGTATCTCCAGCTGCTCCGCGTTAGACTGGAGTCTAACGTCGCCAGAGAAAGATTTCGGCCAAAAGGAATTAATTTGCTCGATGCTTTTCCCAATTACTTTCTGTGTAGTGCGCATTCATATCGAGTGCAAATAAATGAGCAAATCAACACGGAGAGCTTGACTTGGTAATTTTGGGTGGGAACTATTTTTCAGTGCGGAAAAACACAGCCGAAGCACACACCACGCTGCGTAACAGGGGAACTGCCTTCCTGGTGCGTAACAGGGATTCCCCTGTCAGCGTGGTGTGTGCTTGGTGCTTGGTGTGTAATTGGGAAAAGCATCGAGCAAATTAATTCCTTTTGGCCGAAATCTTTCTCTGGCGACGTTAGACTCCAGTCTAACGCGGAGTAGCTGCAGATACCGGGTGGTCAGTGCTGACAGACCTGGACAATGGCTGGGTGACCAGGAAAACGCTTTCCACCACTTATTTTAGTCTCTGGACTGTGGGGAGTTTGACCTGGGGGTGGCATATCCCTTTAAGTGAAGTTTTTGCGACTGAGCCATCGTTTTTCCAATTTAATGAACTCATGACATTTGGTAAATGAACTCATGACATTTGGTGTCAGAAGTGGGATCAAGAGAGTGCCCCCCCCCCCTTTAAATACCCCTTAGCTCCTCCCCCTGGGTTAACCAATTAACTTCACGTAGGGTTTAACATATAGCCAAAAACTGTACTCATGGACATAAATCAAATTACTTAAATAACCCCCATATGGCTATACTTTATTAACTGATAAACTTAAAAAAAATAAAAATAAAAAATAAAAAAATAAACACAGAAATGATCAGCAATGGCCGGGTCCATGGTCACATGATGTCCTTTAGTGTGCTACAAAAACAAAGTTCTCCACTTGTATAAATAAAAAGTATTTCCAATAAATATTGCCCAACAAAAATAATGTTTCCATCTACTGTATTATACTGAACGATAACTCAATATAGTAATTATCATGAAAAGCCTACGTGTGAACTTCAAAAGAAAAAAAAACACACAAAGACCCAAAGTGCTTGCCTCTGTCTAGACTTTCAAGCTTGAATTTGAGCTGTCAGGCCAATAATGAAATCTGCCTGGAAACCCTCAGCAATTATTCCAGTGGCAGCAAACCTTAACTTTAGGGCCTCCTCTAATGACGTTCTTCATTATCTGTTCATCTGTTAATGGCTTCTGCAATCCATCACATAACATCACACAAATTTGGCAGGAAAACTAATGACGGGGTTAATGTTCATATGAAACCATGGAGACCGAGGAAGGAAGTGGACTGATTTGGTCTGGAGTAAGGATTATCAACTCCCGCTATGGTAACACAATATTTCTCACATTTTTAATTCCATCGTTGCATTTTATAATCGTGCATTGTTCACTTTGCAGTACCAGACTCATAAATTACCACTTTTTACATGTTAATTTGCAAGCAATTTAACTACTAACTTTGGAGACAATTAAGGTACAATTGTAAAAGCTTCACTAACTAATGCAGATGAACGTACTCCATTATTAACAACGTGTCCAACATTATGAGGAGAAGAAAAAAAAACATGTACATGTATTGCTCAAAATTGACTATTGTGAGCTTTAAGCCATGTTGTAATGCTCTTACTTCCTCAAAAACCAATCTGGAGATGTGCTTTGTTTGAGTAATCTTTTATTATTGGTCTTTTTACATCTCCAAGGCTCAAAATGCTCTGTTCCTCCTTATGATGTCATGAAGCGGTAGTTTTCAAGTTAACAGTTACCTTTTACCTTAGTAGAGCAATTCTAGGACTAAAATTATCCAGATATCATCTAGTGAAGGTATATGGAATGTGGAGCTTCCCACAAGGTGGATTTCTTTCCGTTTGAGAGACGAACACAACCTAAATATTCAGGATGTGTGTGTTAAACACAACACAACACACAAAAACAACATTATAACACAGATCAAGGAACAGCATGGGCCTCTTTAACTTATACAGATGAACATACTAAATACTTGTCCAACAGAAAAATTGTATAAATGTAAAAGGTCCCATACTACACAATCCACCCTTTTACCTTTCCCTGTTAAAATAAATCTATAATCTAAACTTGAGTAAACAGGTCCAAGTGTGTGTGCGTGCATGTGTGTGTGTGTGTGTGTGTGTGTGTAGGCCAGGCACAATAGCCAAGAAGAGCGAGCAGAGAGGAGGAGGTGGAGAGAAGTAGTAGAGGAGGGGGAGGAACCATGGTGCTGTAATGTGCGGAGGAGGTGAGAAGCGAGCCATTCAGTAAATTTCTGAAGAGACTATTTGAAAAGCGAATCTTTCTCTCTTTTGGTGTGTCAGAGAAGCGCATTGGTCTTTGCTCCCCGCCGCTGACCCCTCTGCTTAACCAACTGCTCCTATTCATTTCAGGGCCAAGCACAGAACGCCATGAGCTGCTGAGTCTGACCCCCGCACAACACACGTTTCCATTATAGCCTTGCTTATTTGTATTTGGCATCATTAAAGGGACAGTGTGTAAGATTTTGAAATTGAAGATACCCATTCAAAAATGCATTGTTTTCCAAGCCTTTTCACTTCCATCATGAAATCAAAGTATTCTTTTGGACTTAGATATAGTCACATAAAAGG
Organism: Paratrypauchen microcephalus; assembly: GCA_036785185.1. Taxonomy (NCBI): domain Eukaryota; kingdom Metazoa; phylum Chordata; class Actinopteri; order Gobiiformes; family Gobiidae; genus Paratrypauchen; species Paratrypauchen microcephalus. The sequence continues at coordinate 2,458,981 of JAVJIX010000021.1, read as the reverse complement.
GGGATCTTCCCCATGCAGAGGCAGCCATTTTGAATACGAGAGCCGCAGAAGGACATTTGGGCTCCGCCTTCGACAAGGCTCGTGGTAGCACCGGAGGCAAACCAGGCGGAGCGGGGCAGCATGCTGCTGTATCACACGTCGTAATGGATCTAACACGTGTTTTGGACTTTGGAATTATTTTACTGGATTTTATTCGCTGGATCCTTACGGACAGATTGACACCAAGCTAAGGTAAGCTAAGTAACAAACCTCATTTTGTGCTTTTCCGTATAAAAGCCCCATGTGCTCAGGGAGTGATTGTTGTGCCAGGAAATGGATTGCATAGTCAAAAAGAGGAGACTGTAAGGTTTCATTTGATATGTAGATTGTCATGGTACACGATCGGGAATGTGTGTTTTCATGCGAAAAGAAGAAAAAAACAGTGAACGGGAGACCGCGTTTTATTAATACCGTTGTTGTCGGCGAGGGCTCGCAGCGCCGGGTGCGCGAGCTGTCCGCTACGGAACGCCAGGGTGACCCTCGAGGTTTGCCGTAGCTAAAACAGGAAGTGCCATAGCCACTATCCACCTATGCGCCACGAATCCTACACACCGGACCTTTAAAGGGGTTAAAATCTTAAAATCACAGTTTCTTCTCAAAATTTGACACTGCAACTGCCAAATATGTAATGTGTTTATAAAAAAAAATTGTGAATGAAACAAAACAACTCTGGGTACGTTTCTGATGAAGTAACAGCATTAGATTTAGTGTAATCTAGGGCCTAAAATCACAGACTTCTCAAAATTTGACACTGTCATTTCCGAACATGTGATGAGTTTATAAAAATGTATTTCAGCCTTTCCCCCATTCATGTATTCGCTTTCATAGTGCACAACTGCTAATAGGGAACATCTGTGACGATAATCAACACACACGCACAGCTAAAATGTGTGTATGAGCTCTGGAGCCATAGTCCATTCATGTGCTTCCATTTCATCTCACCAAATTCTGGGTAAATTATTGAGAATGGCTTCCAAACTGACAGGACATGTTTAAACAAAAGCAACGCACTCGCTCAGCCCCCACTCAGAAAGCAACAACATTATTTGCAAACTATCTCGGGGTTGCCAGTTCGGATGGGACCAGCTGAGGTTTTATCACAAGTTATTACTGCTGGGTACAGCAGGTCTCAGAATTGCAAAATTTACTGACGTGGCAACGTTCATATGGGACAAAAATTACACACATCACTCTATACTAGCAAGACAAGCTTATTCTGAAGAGTTAGCCTACATGGTATATTAATTTGAAGTAGGCTTGTAACGATAATGATTTGAAGTGTGATATATTGCTGTAAATATAAATGATTCATTACAATATTGGACCTAATGTATGCCACTAACACAATAACGCTAATGCAGATTTAATCCACAAAAAATATTCCAAATCTACAATATTGCAAAAAAAAAAAATATCATGAGCTGCAATAAACAAACATCAGATTGAAGCACATTAGTACGTGGTACTATTAAAGGCACACTGTATAACTTTTCTGGTAGAGTGCCTGCAAACGGCTTTGTTCGATGGAGATGTTATTGCTTTGTTAGAAATGTTTCACAGTATGGCTTTAAACTGTTCAAGGACACCAAACCAGGCCAAGTTACTGGTAAGGTCTCTGGAGAGGTAACCTTGCTCACAGTCAGAATGCCAGTTTTTTCCAGGTATTTTTGAGCAATAAAACGACTTGTAATCGAACAAATGTAAGGAAAAGCTATTTAATGTCATATTGTAGAAGATTCAAAGCAGAGCAGTGACATATCCATAGAAACAAGAAGATGACGGACCCCCAACCGCATAATGCACCTTTAAATCTTATCTTATAGTCAAAAAAACAAAAAAACAAAAAATCTCAGTAGTGTCAAATAAAAGTACCCAAGATAAATACTGACTGCAAAAATACTGCTCCAGCTTTCGTATACAGAATAAAACTGGATATAAAAATCCTCATGACAGGCCTTGCATAGCTGTGGGTAATGATGCCGTAATATTCACGGCTGCACCAAAAACATATTACAAAGATAAATATGCAAACGTACAATAGTAAGTAGCCTTGGAAAACGTAGCAATGGGAAAACATTCGAAATGATGGTTTATGATGTCAGTGCAAATGAGAAAATTATAAATAATGAATAAATGCTTTGTATGACGTCATCTTGGAGTACAATTACTTTAGGTGAGATTGCATTGTTCCAACAGCAAGTTTATAATAAGACCCAATAGAGAAAATGTACAAAGGACAATAGACACTTTTTATTGACTGAGTGGGAAGTTGTCAATGCCAGTTGTTTACCTCAGTATTGAACAAAATAATGCCACGAAGCTACTTCAGATAATGTAACCTTGCATGTAGTGTCTTGAATAGTCTGCATGCACTTCTCTCATACAAACATACTGTTTGAAAGACTGGATTTAACCAGGATTAAAGTGAAATTTATTTAACTACAGAACATGTAGCTCCTCCATGTTTTTAAAGTTCATTGTTATCATGAAGTCACATATTTATTGTCTTGACTAAGAATGATTTTGTTTGTAGATTCATTAAAACTATGGTCATCTTTGTGCAATCCTGGACTTTTGTAGGAATTAAAGGCTAAATTACTATTACTTAAAAGTTACATGGCAAAAAACTAATTTTATTCCTTATATTGAACAATCTCAATTTGAATATTTCATTTAGTCTTACTAAAAAGAGCTTTCAGTATTCATTTCTTGAACATCAATAATTCGAGATTGGTCGATATGGGTTTTTTCACGGACAATATTTTTGGGCTGATATTTTTTGGGACGATTATTTTTATTTTCTCCAAATTTTGTCATTTAAATTTACTACAAACTCACGCTCAATGCTTTTTTACCATAGACCTATAAGAGAACAGTGTAGTCACATTTTCTGCAATGCCCTTTCACCACTAAAGTGTTCAAATAAAGCTTTGTGTGTACGGTTTATGCATCTGATTGGTCAAACAAAATATCAACCTAAGGGCGATAGCAGATATGGTTAAAAAGCCAAATATCAGCCAACAGATACATCGGTCTATCTCAGGCAACAATGCAGCCTTTTAATCACAAAAAAGTCTACCTCGAAAATCTGAATTCTGCTCGAAATAACATGCTTTTACTAGGGATGGGACAAGATCTCATGAGACAAAGATTATGCACACATGCTGAAAATTACCTTGTGAGATTTTTTCCCCCATATTTTTACGTTATTAAGTACTGGCGAGATACATTTTTTGAGAAGGTGTAGTCACAAAAAGCATTGCTACAGCAAAAACGGTGAGAATAAAATTAGGAAATCTCTTCTAGATCCAGTCTCGTGTCTCGCCTCGTCTTCGGCAAATTTCATCTCATCCCGCCCCTAGCTTTTACAGATAAAGGATTGGTCGCAGACTTCTCCATTACAAAGACCCAAGCTCTACTTTAAATATGTGAAATTCTAGTCAAGGTGGCGAGTAGTTCAAATAAACCATTAGAAACTTTTGAGTGTATTATAGAGCCAGTTCACTAAGCACCAACCATGTCCCTCTTAATCCTCACTGCCATTGCCCATTTGAAACGCTCTTGTTAGAAACTATTTATGCGAGTGACTATTTAGCCACAGTGACAACTTAATAGCTGAATAAATACGCCCTAACACATCCGTCTTTCTACTATCACTCAATGTAAACTTTAAGCATTTGTTCGTTGCTAACCTTTTTTTGTCTAAAACCCAATCCCGAACCCATTACCTATGCATAGGCAGAACATGGGGTGAATTTTAACTGCCCCATTTGTGCACTCTCAATTCAGAAAGAGTCCTCTGAGGCGGGCATTCGTTTGGAGGTATTTGGGGCTATTTTCACTGAATCTACAAACATGGTCATTATTATTGGATTTTCTTGGAGGTCCACAAAACACAGAAGCCAGAAGGCAATTATAGAAAAGGGCTAAAAAGTATTGTTTATTTATAATTCAAGAAGCATTTCGTCGTTCTGGGAGGCTATTGTAAAAGGAAATGGGGAAACCAAGGCTCCCAAAAGTTGTTTATTCTTAAAGGTTCTATAGAGACAGTTAAAGTTAAAGAAAATCTTGCAGTAAATAGTTCCTGAATTTTTCATGCAGTTTGAATATAGTAAACATTACTACTAAAGGTTAGAAGCATAGCGCTGACCCCCATTGGTCAACAAAGGGAAAAGTGAAATGCTTCATGGAGCTCAAGGCAGTGGCAAAAAGTAGTTTAAAAGGTCCATATCATTCTATTTTTGTGTGTTATGCTTCCTCATCAAAAACAAAACTGGAGTTGTGTTTCGTTTCATTTTTGTTTGAGGCAGTAACAGCATTCTAACATGTCTTAAAACTCACAAAAGTCAATTTTGTGTAGTATAGGGCCTTTAAACTGTGAAATATGTGCTCTATGCAATGACATAGGTTAATTTTACAATAATTTATCATTTTATTCAAGCTCTTTGTTAACCATTTTATTGTCCGAGAATCAGGAAGCACTGCTACGATGCTAGTTATGATTAGCTGTCCTGTGCTAGACTTTGAAAGTTGTGGTAAGCGCTTAAAAAGTTAGCTGTGAATTTATTTTTTATTTATTTTTTAATAAACAACTTTTTCATGTTTTGAAACAGTAGAAAATCAGGTACCGCATTTTTAATATCAGCCAATTTATTTTTGCTGTAATGGTCCACTAACTGAAATCAATTGTAACAGCCGGCACGGTATAGCAGGGCTCTCAAGTTCTGAAGATTGGTAGGAGTGAGATTTCCAAGGAGCGAGTGACATTTTTTCCTGAGGAGCGAAGGGGGAAGGGGGTGCGAGTGACTTTTTTTTTTTTTGCTGAAAACGCGCGGTGCCTGCATTAACTTACCGATTTTCTGGGCACAGAAGCGCTGTGAACAGTGGCTACAGTGAGAAATACCATGTGTGGCGTGTGAGCGTGTGAACACGTCGAATTGCGTGTGTCACACTCTCAAAGCGTGAGACTTGAGAGCCCTGCGGTATAGGTTTTCTGAGAAGGGACACAAGGCTGAGGTTGAATACAGTAGCAGTATCTTATCAAAGTAAACCTTTTGTTCCTTTGACTGGAAATGCTCTCAGTTCTGATTGGCTGGTCGTCTCCCACACATTTTCTCCAACTGGCGTATTCTCTAGCTGCATAATCCGTGAACCCCACATCCAATACACAACTGCAGATTTGAGGTCTTTTCTAGCCAAGCCTTTTGAACTGGTTTAAGCCTTGGGGTAGCTGGGGTTAAAATGTCTGAAAATATAGCTGGGAGCAATGCCACGAAGATCTTTAAAAGCCATCAGTAAAAATCTTAAAATGTGTCCCAAAACGTACAAAGAGCCAAATGCTATAGAAAGTAAAACTAGGGTAATGTGATCTGTTCTTTCTGCGGCTGAAGTTAGCACTGTTTCATGTGGGACAATGGATTTTTATCACTGGGAAACTATATTAAAATATCTTATATTACACAAAATGGATTCTTGTGAGCTTTACACAAGGTTAAAATGCTGTTCCCTCCTCAAAAATATACAGAGTTGTGTTTTGTTTCATTCACGCACGTTTGAGTACTCCTGGATTATTAAGATGTCCACATCTCCACAGCTCAAAATACTCTGTCCCACTTTGTGATGTCATGAAGAGGTAGTTTTCAAGTTAACAGCTTCTATTACCTTTATTTCAGTGGAGATATGCAATTCCAGGGCTGAAATCAACCAAATGATTCTAATGAAAGTGTGTGGAGTTTAAAAACGCAGTGAAGCACTTCCTGTATTGCCACATGACAAGGTGGAGTGTTTTCTGTTTGAGAAAAAATATATAAAATCTAAACCCTAAATCTGTAGGGTTTGTGTCTTAAATGTGTGAATGAAACAATACACAAGTCCAGGTATGATTTTGACGCTAAAACAACATTATGACATAGATCAGAAAATAGTGTAATATGGACCATTTAAAAAACTAATCCGTAATCAAAGCTTATCATATCAAAAAATATTTTACATGTATGAAATGCATGTAAAAGTAGCAAAAACTGTATAATTGATTTCTGAAGGTAGTAAAAAGAATGTTTTGTAGTTAAAGTCTGCATCATAATGTTCCTGCGCAGACCTTTCAAATACCAGGACCATTGCGCAGTACTGCAATGTGAATGACACTTTTAATGAGTCCCTGGAGATCACTATACTGAACCTCAGTGCAGGCTTAGGCATAGATATCTTTAGCATTTTTCTTCAGGTAAAGTTGGGGGAAAAAAAATAGGAAGAAAGATTTGCTCCATAGTTTAGCTCTGTATGTGGTCTTGGATAAAAGCACTTCCTAGAGGGCGACCCCCACTGTCAATACCTGCATTTTTGGATTTGTGTAAGATTTTGCCAAGAAAACGTTATTCTTCACGTAGACGGAGGACCCGAGGACACGCTTTGATTGTTTGTCAGAGGATTCTCGTGCAAAGGAGCTTCTGTGTCAATGAGCTTTCTTTCACGCCAATTGTTTTTTATATATAGAGATGCCTGTACTGTTGACCTATCCTGCATTATTTATAAGAAGACCTAAATGCTCACCGCACAGTACTCGGAATGATCTGATGAAGATATGGAAAACAGAGTGCTCTTGTCCTCATATAACCACCCCACCGGATGGGAAAAGCTGTCAGCAAGGTGAGTGAAAATGAAAACACAGGTCTGTACAGGGTAATTCAATAAAATGCTAATCTCCGTTTTCGAAAATATTTATAATCAAGTGAAGAAATTGTGTTTTTTTTCCCCGGCATTATACTTTCATCAACTCGCGCAATGTTTGTGTAAACTGTTGTATATTGTAGCAGTAGCATTGATTAGAATTGTCACGATGGCATATTTTGAAGTTCGATATGTTGAAGTAAATAGAAGATGGACGATAATATTGAAACTAATTTATGCAACTGATACAGAAACAAAACAGCAGATTTAAACTAGAAAAACTATTCTAAATCTACAATATTGTTACGAAATCATGAGCTGCAATAAATAGACAACTGAATGAGACAATTTAGTACTTAGTTTGCATCTGTAATGACTCATAGAAATTATTTATTCTGCCTTTTACAGCTGAAATCTTATCATATTGGAAAAAAATAACCAAACATTTCCCAGTAGTGCAAAGAAAATATACACAAGATAAATACTGATCCCAAAAAATGTTCCAGTTCCAATTGAAATAGTTATGGTGACAGTGCTAGAATCAATGCAAAACAAAAAAGTACGCAGGTAAACACAGTTGACATTTTTCCCCATTAATCCCATCAAATTGAGAAAACCAAGGGGAAAGATAAATTTGTGTGTAATTAATATTATTTACAGTCCATTGCTAAAATAGCATGCAGTTTGAACCACCTCATTAGCTTTCAAATGAGGATTTCCACAGCATAATCCACAGTCTTTGTTAAATTTAGTTGTTTTTTAATGTAAAAAATATAACACATACACTGACAAGTTGAATTCAACCCACAGACTGTATAAAGAAGTGGACTAAGGGAGTGTGACGTCACCCATAGTGTTCAGCTCCAGTCAAACAAAGCTCACGAGGCTAGAAGTTAAAGGAGCGAATTAGGAGCCAGGTCCATATTAGGAATAGGATTATATTTATAGACAAAATAGTGAAATAAAAATGAGCAGCAGTTAAAGAATGAGCAGTTAAAGGGATATGCCACCCCCAGGGCAAATTTGGGCATCTCCCCACAGTCCAGAGACTAAAATAAGTGGTGGAAAGCGTTTTCCTGCTCACCCAGCCATTGTCCGAGTCTGTCGCCACTGACCACCGCGGTATCTGCAGCTCCTCCGCCTTAGACTGGAGTCTAACGTCGCCAGAGAAAGATTTCGGCCAAAAGGAATTAATTTGCTCGATGCGTTTCCCAATTACTTTCTGTGTAGTGCGCATTCATATCGAGTGCAAATAAATGTGCAAATCAACACGGAGAGCTTGCCTTGGTCATTTTGGGTGGGAACTATTTTCCAGTGCGGAAGAATACAGTCGAATCACGCAGTACGCTGCCAGGGGAATCCCAGTTACGCACCGGGAAGGGAGTTCCCCTGTTGCACAACGTGGTGCGTGATTCGACTGTATTCTTCCGCACTGGAAAATAGTTCCCACCCAAAATGACCAAGGCAAGCTCTCCGTGTTGATTTGCACATTTATTTGCACTCGATATGAATGCGCACTACACATAAAGTAATTGGGAATCGCATCGAGCAAATTAATTCCTTTTGGCCGAAATCTTTCTCTGGCGACGTTAGACTCCAGTCTAAGGCGGAGTAGCTGCAGATACCGCGGTGGTCAGTGGCGACAGACTCGGACAATGGCTGGGTGAGCAGGAAAACGCTTTCCACCACTTATTTTAGTCTCTGGACTGTGGGGAGATGCCCAAATTTGACCTGGGGGTGGCATATCCCTTTAAACAATTTTCCAGTGTAAAGTCAGCTGGAGCCAGAGTCAATGGAGCCGGACGCACCCATGCTCACGGTCTATTTGGAACACGGCGCGTAAGCGATGTCCATGTACAGTCTATGATCCAACCAGAGAGAGAGGAAAAACATCGGAACCTACTAAAGCTAACGCATCACACAAAATGTAAACATACAAGAAAGGACTTTTATTTTCACTGTGTCCTAGTTTTTTCCCACTACTCTTAGGACAAAGTATTACAAATTCATTGTCCAATAAATTATTTAGTCACCTTGGCAATTGTCCAAGCCTTTTCATATATTCTACCTTCCTGGTCCAGACTACATAGAAGTGCTCCTAATGCCCTTTGACCTACTTTGCTGAACATTTAGCAACAAAAGAAGAATTTCAAACTAGATTATCATTTTACACATTTTAGGATTTAAAAGCTCCTATATTACGCAAAATTATCTTTCATGAGCCTTAACCCATGTTATAATGCTATTATCTTCTCAAAAACACCTGCAGTTGTGTTTGGTTTCATTCGCATATGTCTGAGTAACCCTTTATTATGTGTACGTCTACATCGCCAAAGTTCAAAATGCTCTGTTCCCCCTTGTGATGTCAAATTAACAGCTACATTTCACCTTTTGTTCAGTAGAGATTGACAATTCTAGGACTGAGAACATCCAAATGATTCTAGTGAAGGAGTATGGCGCACCTCCTGTATTACCACATGCAACAAAGTGACATGCAACAAAGTGTTTTCTGTTTAAGAGATGAGCTCAGCCTATATGCAGGATTTGTGTGTTAAACATGTGTGAATGAAACAAAACACAACTCCAGGTATGTTTTTGATGAGGAAACAACATTGTAACATAGAGCCAAAAATGTATTATGGACCCTTTAAATTTCAATTAAAAATGTATAGCCCCCTCTTTATGCAACAGCTTTGATTACAAAACTAAATATATAAAAAATAAATATAAATACATAAATATATAAAAAGTTAACAGGTCAGGGTTAACGATGTCAAGTGCATTTATTTTTTTATTTAAAACGGAAGAGTTGCAATCCAGACAATGACTTTGGTTAATTATTTTTAATGACATGCAGTCTGTCTAGCTAGTTCTCAAGAAATAAACAATTAAGACCCTCCTAATGGCACAAGAGGCAGCTAATGTCAGCTTGTGTCCTTTACTGGGAGATAATGATATGTTAATCAATGTGGCCGTGTTGTGGTCCAATTATTTTGGGGCTGCAATCATCACAAACATCTCCAAAACACTAAAGGGACACTGATTATTTACTCTCTCCGGTTTGTAAATAACTCCAAGAAATTATTTAATATAGTCAATGAAACAGCTTTGGTTTTGTGTTGTGCACGCGTAATAGGAGTGATTAAAGGCAGATCATTCGGATTTACATCTCTGATTAGGCTGATCCTTCTGCTGAGATGAAGAATATCAACACGGATTAAAAACAGGCAGCTAATATTTTTAGCCATATTGCTTGCTCAAGCTATTGGCTGTAAATAACTGGACTGGATCCATGGACGTGGTGTACACATGCGCACCAATGGTCTGGACAGTTCTTGTGCTTGTTTTCTATCCTGTGTCCCTTCTTCAGTATTGGTTTTTCTACTAATTTATCCTCCCACTCTGTCTGTTACTTTGGTAACTACAACATACGCATTAATCAGCAGTATCTACTACTACTACTAAGTGTAATGTAAGTGAATTATTGGATAATCTACAACTCAAATGTGATCATATATACCGAATACTACATAAAATTTAAGAAAACAACAGTATGAAGAAAGGTGAGCCTAAAACAAAGGTGTATGAATACAACTGTACAAAACTTAAAGCAGACCTCCAACAAGGCACTAGGTACTACATCTTGCAATGGTTAATTTAGAACAAAAATATCCACGTGTTTCAGAGTAATGAAAAATTAGCACTGCACCGACCTTTTTCCTCCAGTGAGCTACCTTTACATAACGAAAATGCAAGAGAGCAACTTATTTTAGCGACTGTAAGAAAATGAACATAGGAGCCAAAATAAGCCTCAGATGGGAACAGTTAGACGCATATAAAACAAACCATTATCCATTTAGGATTTAAAGGTCCTGTATTACGCAAAATTGTCTTATCATGAACTTTAAGCCATGTTTTAATGCTCATACGTACTCAAAAACATACTTGGAGTTGTGTTTTGTTTCATTCACATGATTGAATAACCCTTTATTATTAGTCTGTCTACATCTCCAAAGCGCAAAATTGCAATGTCATGCAGTGATAGTTTTGAAGTCAACAGCAACCGTTTACCTTAAGTTCAGTAGAGATTGGCAATTCCAGGTCTGAAATCATCCAAATGATTCTAGTGAAAGTATGGAGTTTAAAAACACAGTGGAGCACGTCCTGTATTACCACATGAGTGCACAACATTCGGCATCAAAATACATTTCCAGTGGTAAAAGAAATGTAATTAAATCACATTTGAGTTGTTAAGCACAATTCAGAAATCCCTTGGCAACCTACTTTGAAGGGTATGGAAGTACAGATAAGAAGACTTTAGTGACCTCACGCAGGAGAAATTTACTTGTCACAGTAGCTCCAGGTAGGGACAGTTTGAACAAGAAAGAAAAGTGCATGCAGGCAAGAATGGAATAAAAAATAAGTAATACAATAATACAATAATACAATAATTACATTTAGTAATTTAGTAATACAATAAGTAATAATAGAATAAGTGATAATAAAACAGTAACAAGGAGAGTATTGAAAAACAATATTGCACGTTGGAAAAACGATATTGCACGTTAGGACCATACAGTGGAGTTATACAAGTAATAATAAGAAACAGTAACTAGGAGAGTACTGAAAAGCGATATTGCATGTTTGGACGATACAGAGGAGTTATACTGTCTGATAGCAGTGGGGATGAAGGATCTGCGGTAGCGCTCCTTCTTGCACTGGGGGTGCCTCAGTCGGCTGCTGAAGGAGCTGCTCAGCTCCTCTACACTCCGGTGCAGAGGGTGAGAGGTGTCGTCCATGATGGACGTGAATTTGGCCAGTACCCTCTAGAGTTGGGCGGTATCCAAATTTTGATACCGTTAAACCGTGTCCACATTTTCCCGGGGTATACGGTATTACCGTTGCTAAGGCTAAAAAAAAAAAACACTTCGTAGCACTACAGTGGAGTCGCCTCGCCAAATGGCAGCTTGCACCTATACCGTTCAGAAACAGAATAGCAAGCATTACATAGGCCTAATGATACTGAAAACATAACAAAACATGTACAAAATTAGTAACTTTTATTAACAAATGTTTAAAGTGCAAATACAGCAGCCAACCGACGGAACGAAATAACAAATTGTCTGTGGGCTAAAGCTAACAAACCAACAGGAATCATTATCAGAAGCAGTGACTTTATAACCAAGTGCTTAACAAAGAACTGAGCAAAACCCGCATGGCAAAGCTGTAACAACACAGTTAAGGTGAATTATGCACACATTCACGAGTGCACTACACTCACGACAATATGCAGTTGCCTCTGCTTCTGCTCGCTCCTCCACAGTGCCGCCGTTATCTCTCGACGGGTAGGATGTTTCACCAGAACACCGCCACCGTCTAAATGCACATTTTACACACAGCCTCGTTGACATTTCCCGGCTCTCCCTTGTCATTTGGCCGAAATCCGAAATGCTGCCAAATTGCAGATGTTGTGTTTTTCTTTGGGACCAACTCAGCGCGGCCTGTCATGTTGTCTTGTTTTTCTCCTCCTCCTTCTGAGCAGTAATGTCACGTGACGACGCAACATCCAGGAACTTCATCGAACGTCATCTCTCCGATAGTAATATTAGTTTTAAACTGTAATAGTATTAAATTAACAAACACAACCACACATACATAAGTGCTGGACAAACACTCTTTATTTAGGCATTAAATTAATTATAGTTAATATTATATTAGGGCAAGATTTTTTTTTTTTAATGACGGTAATGAATCTGATACCGTTGCTATTTTTAGATACCGCAGTATACCGTATTACCGCCCAACCCTAGTACCCTCCTCTCAGCCACCTCCTCCACAGAGTCCAGAGGACAGCCCAGGACAGAGCTGGCCCTCCTGACCAGCTTGAGTCTTTTTCTGTCCCACTCTGTGCTGCTCGGGGCCCAGCAGACGACAGCGTAGAGGAGAGCAGAGGCCACCACAGAGTCATAAAAAGTCTTGAGCAGAGGCCTGCACACTCCAAAGGACCTCAGTCTCCTCAGGAGGTGGAGGCAACTTTGGCCCTTCTTGTACAGGGCCTCGGTGTTGTGGGACCAGTCCAGTTTATTGTTGAGGTGAACACCCAGGTACTTGAAACTGTCCACAGTCTCTATGTCCCGCCCCTGGTTGGAGACCCCTGGATTAGACTCAAGAACTCACTGTATTACAACAAAAATCTGCATTTTAACAATATTCATTTCAGCTGCCCCTCATCTGTATCAAATATTAGTGGCCTACAGAATGTTGTGATGTCATCTGAAAACCACCAATACCAACACAATGTCAACACTGGACAACACCCATGGATGTAGTGTACACATGCACACCAATAGACCGGACAGTTTTTGTGCGTGTTTTCTATCCTGTGTCCCTCTTTCAGTAATAGTTTCTATTAATTTGCCCTCCCACTCTGTCTGTTCCTCTGGTAACTACGGCACACGCATCAATCTGCAGCATTTCCACTGGGAAATGGGGACCGGTCAGACTTGTTTTTTTTGGCTTTCTCGGCACATAATTACATTCTTGTTCAGCTCCCATCTTCACTGCGACAATCTGTGCTTATTTAAAGTTATCCTAGGCCTGACTCAGCTGTATACCTCTTCATTCTCATTTAGCAATGGGCCACAGTAGCTTTAACAGTGGGCTCAAAATGTCCCCCTTTGAAACAGCACATCTTTACTAAAAAAAATAAAAAAATTGCTGCAATCATATTTTTTAAACAGGCCCCTGGTGAAGTCAAACACACACATACAAAACCTTCATAGCCTTCATACTGCTTTAAACAGTCCAAATATACCTGTCCAATCTTGGTTTATTGCACATTCTTCCAAAGCTCCCAGTATGAACGTGGTCTATAACTTTTACTTTCAAATTGAAGTGCTTTATTCCCAGTGGTGTAAGGTAAGGAAATACAAAGGTTAAAGCACACTAGTAAAGTACACTTTTTAGGCATCTGTATTTTACTTAAGTACATTTTACTGTGGACACTTTTTACTTCACTACATTTGAGAGCAGGTATCTGTACTTTCTACTTCATTACAATTTAGATCTGGACTGAAAAGTAAAAAGTACTTTTCTTTACGGTTTGAGACCTGCTGAGACTTATTTTTAGCACATTTAATTTGAGTCTTAACTTTAAGTAAACCAAATACACAAAAACTAGAAACTTTGAGAAATCACTTAAAATCAGCTAAATTCCTTATCAAAATCACTACATTTGATTTAATTGTTCTAAAAATCTGTGCAAAATACTATTACTTTTTACTCTTAAAATACATTTTTCAATAGTTTTATTTAAAAATGCACTGTGTAACTTTTCTGGTAGAGGGTCCGTCAAATGCTTTTCTCCATAGAGATGTTACAACTCTGTCTAAAATGTTTCACAGTATGGCATTAAAGCTTTCCATCTTCATGGAGCCCAAACCAGTCCAAGTTACAGGTCAGATCTGTGGAGAGGCGACCCCGCTCACAATCAGAAGGCCTGTCTTCTGGGTGGTTTTGAGAAGTAAAACCACTATAACTGAATAAATAAAAGGTAGAGCTGTTTAATGTCCTACTATGCAATATTCCAGGACCCCCAACCAAAAAGTTACATAGTGTGCCTTAAAAGTAGAAATTTTCATGTGATATTTTTACTTGAGTCATTTTTTTGCCCCGGTATCTGTACTTTTACCTTACAAAACCGAGTACTCGATCCACCACTGTTTATTTCCAACACACTAAATTATACGCTTTAGCAGGATGTCCGTTAGTTCGTCTCTCTCCATTGTAATGCAAACTGGACGAGTGCATACAGAATGAGCTGGGACAATGGTGAAAGTACGTGCGAAAAGAAGCAGGACAGCTGTCAGGAGGAGAGAGCCAGCCACACTCTGCTTAATATGGATTTAATGGCACTGAAGCTTGCAACAGGAGGCTACTACAATAAATATATGCATTTCCTGAAACATGGCTACAATGCGTAATGACTAATGAAGGACTGGTTATGTGAGAAGGGCGTATCTAGGCCTGTGACTGGAACACATTTTGAAGTGTAGCATATTGATTCTAAAAATATCACAAGAAACAATAATATTGCAATGAACTCATACCATTTTGACGGCGTTTAAATGTTAAGGCAGGATAATCTCATCACAGCAAACCCTTTCGAAGTGAATCATATTAAACATAATCTGGCCAGGAATATATGAATAGTACAATGAAACACTAAAGGAGTTAGTGTCTATTATGTGTTATGAGAGTTAATTATTGGACCATCTACAGCTCTAATCATCATACAGACCTAATACTACCAAAAAATAAGAAAATGATGACCATGATGATAATAGAAACACACTTTCTTTATAGAGAGCAGAATGTGATTTTTCAACATTAAATCAAACACTTTCTTTTATATTACCATATCTGTGTAATCCCTCATTTTTCCATAGTAGATTCCATAGTGGTTCATGGGCATATACTAGTCTATGTGGTTTTATACTTGTTCTGATCATTCTAAAGGTTCCTTTCTGTCCTTTGAATGTGACTTTTTTAATATTGATATCTGCTCAAATTGCTATTTAGTTTAGACACTAGTTTTAGTATTGATTATCTGATTTTCAATACTTTTGACAACCCTTAAAGGAAAAGTAACGTTATTTTACAATCTGAGCCTTCTTTCGGTAATAAAACAAGTCGTTTGACTCACCCATAGCACGTTCGTGTCATTTGGAGCTGTTTGGTGAAAGTTATGTTGTAGCGTATCCGTTAACATGAGTATTCGGGGCATTACTTTGCGGTCTCCAAATAACACAAACTTTAGCACTTTTCAAATCATAGAAGCCCGATGTCTTAATGTAAGATTTCGTTTGAAGCAACAGTGGCCTGTAATCCGAGATTACAGGCCATAGTTTCGAGTAGATGAGGAGGCCAGTGCGCATGCGCGGATTGTGCTATCAGCTCCCGGGACCCAAACATGAAACGCAAAGCTGAAAACTATGGATAAATCTCGGATTACAGGCCACTTTTGCTTCAAACGAAATCTTACATTAAGACATCGGGCTTCTATGATTTGAAAAGTGCTAAAGTTTGTGTTATTTGGAGACCGCAAAGTAATGCCCCGAATACTCATGTTAACGGATACGCTACAACATAACTTTCACCAAACAGCTCCAAATGACACGAACGTGCTATGGGTGAGTCAAACGACTTGTTTTATTACCGAAAGAAGGCTCAGATTGTAAAATAACGTTACTTTTCCTTTAACCATAGTGAATGAAGTAGTTTCTCATTTTTCACAGCTCTACTCTGTTCGTCTTTACAAGGCTTGCTATATAATAAGTGAAAATCTGACCTGCCATTGTGACAAGCAAATACCACAAATGGAAAAAAAAAATCCACTGAGCAACCACATACACATATTTCTATTGCTATAGTGTTGTTGTTTTTTTTGCATTATCTACAAACTGACAATCCCCTATATGCCCTTATACTTTTTACAAACTTGCAGATTCTCTCAAATTAGTTTCTAAAAACGGTGTCTCCTCTTTACAGAAGAAGCACTATAAGCCATCCACACCCGCCATATACAACACAGACGCAGGACTTCAAGAGGGAAGAAAAACAGTCATGCTTCCTTTGCTGACGACTCGCGCAGAGCCTCCGTCCAACAGTAAAAGAGAAAACGCATGCTTCTTTTTATTTTACTTTCAGCCCCTCTTCCCCCTCTACGTCTGCGTTTTCGCCTTCCCATCATTCCTTTGGGTGTTTGTGCGGTGTCCCTTAGTTACGGGATAAGAGACTAAAGACTACACGAGCTATAGAGAGTTAAAAGCCTGCGCCCAGTCCTGACCGTACCAAACAAGGCCATAAATAATTCAGCTTCATCGGGAACCATTATCTAACAGGCCCATCAAAGTTTAAACGCTGTGGGTGACAACACGAAATCAGGAAGGAAAGCGCTCAGTAAGAGGTGGCTAGGATCATGGCTACAGGCGAGTTTGAATCGTCTGGGTCCCCTTCACCACCAGACGCAACACCCATGTGCGCAGGAGACATGCACATACACATAGAAATGGAGAAACCTGGTATCTTTAGCCTAGCATGAACGGTGATCTCCTGTGTTATTTACAACGTGCTAACAAAGGAAAAACTTGCGCAGCGAGAATGAGCACCTATAGGGAGAGTTTAGCATTGCAGAGAATCGCTAAAATGTTACATCAGCCTATGATGGAATGTGGATGAAACACAAAAGGTTGGGGTGCTACAGGAAATAGCTAATCTGTCATTATCAAGAGATCAGCGAGTGTTTGTGAAGGCTGCTTGAACTGAAATGAGGACGATTAAATTCAGTATTTAGCAAAAATGCTTGTAGAGATTTACACCAACTGTACACCACCACATTATGGGTCCATTAAAAGTGCACTGTGTAACTTTTCTGGTGGAGGGTCCGTCAGATGCTTTTTCATCTCCATGGAGATGTTATTGCTTTGTCTAAAATGTTTCACAGTATGGCATTAAACCATTCTACCTTCAAGAAGACCAAACCAGGCCATGTTACTGGTCAGATTTGTGGAGAGGCACACTAAGAATTTCCGTTTCTCTAGGTATCACCTGTAATTGAATAAATTCAAAGTAGATCTGTTTGATGTCATATTGTGGAACATTTGAAGCAGAGTAATGACATAACCATATAGAAACAAGACGGTGATGGGCCCCCAACCGAACAGTTACACCGAACAGTTTTGGAAATCCAGCTGAAATCATTAAAGGAAAATCTATATATAGTTCATACATATCGGAAGGCATAGCTAGTAGGCCTGTTACTATAACAAATTCTGAAGTACAATATATTGCTGCAGTAAATATAGATGATAAACGATAACATTGAAA
The DNA here is from genome assembly GCA_036785185.1 of Paratrypauchen microcephalus. Classification (NCBI taxonomy): domain Eukaryota; kingdom Metazoa; phylum Chordata; class Actinopteri; order Gobiiformes; family Gobiidae; genus Paratrypauchen; species Paratrypauchen microcephalus. Next base: position 2,441,389 of record JAVJIX010000021.1, on the reverse strand, counting down.
AAAATATATGCCACTGACACAAAAACCATTCAGTTAAAAATCATGATCTGCAAGAAATAAACAAAATGAAACACGTTAGTACTTAGTTTGTATCTGTAATGAGTCATAGAAGTTATCAATTCAAATTTTTACAGCTTAAATCTGATTATACAGCCAAAAAAATAATCCAAAAATCCTCAGTAGTAGAATAGAATAGAATAGAATAGAATAGAATAACCTTTTATTGTCATTATTCGTATGTACAATTTACATCATACATACTCACAATGACATTGAAAGCATCTCACTTCAGTGCAGACATTTAAGTAGGATGTATACAACACAGCAGGAGATTTACAACTAGGGATGCAAATTATCGATTAATTCAGTAATCTATAGTTAGTATAAAGCAGACAAATGTATTGATGCTGAATAACAAAATACAGTAATCCCTCATTCTATCGCGGTTCGTGGATTTTTTTTTATTTATTTTTTTATAGTGTAACTTTTTTTTATAGTGTAACATTGTGTTCTGCGTAGGGGTGGGCGGTATAAACGGTATAAACGGTATGCGATATAAATTTGGCCAACGGTAGAGATTTGGGTTATACCTTCCTATCGCGATAGTTCATTGCGTCACCACAACAAGGAAGGAGGAAAAATCGCTGCGAGCAGTGAGCACATGGAGGAGGAGGAGCTCGTGAAAAAGACCGGCTCAACTTCTGTAATCTGGTCATGGTTTGGATACAAGGCGTCGGATACTGAGCAGGAAATTGGAAAACAATCTGCAGAATATGCTGGGCGACAGTGATCGCAAAACATGGCAACACAAGCAATCTGTTCTACCACCTAAAAGCTAAACACGTTATCAAGTACGAAGAAAGCCAACGAATGCGCGGTGACCAACGTTCCCTCTAAGCTGCGCGCGAAAACCTATGCAGCGCAGGGATGAAAGAGTTCCGCTTTTTTTTCAGCCGCGGGGTCATCTGAATACGGGGGAATCATCCAGTATTCAGAAACAAAAGTATGTGTCTCGTATTAAACTTCTACCGGTGTAAGCCACGAGCACGCGCAAGCCTCGAGCACGCGCAGCTCTTTCGCAACAGCGTGTAGCGGGGGTGCATGTCGGATGTCGCGCACAGGAGTCCAAGGAGCGCTCAGGGAGTTAGTGTGTTTGCTCAGACACATAAAACATTAGGGGGAACATTGGCGGTGACACTCAAAAGCCAAGCCAGTCTTCAAGTGGGAGGAAAAAAGTTGGCACTACACACCAGCAGTCTATCACCCAGGCATTTTCAAAAGGCGTAGCTTATGATAAAAAAGCCAGCGGTGGATTGACATAACGAAGTCCATCGCAATATTCTTGTGTAACGACACGGTGCCTTTCCAAACCGTAGAGAGAAGCGGCTT